>OX451736.1:789974111-790660619 GCA_948472305.1 Vicia faba | reverse complement strand
AGCAAATGAAGGGGATGGTGATACGATCAACGAAAACCCAAAGGTTGAAACAAACGAGGTTCCCCTACGCGTGGAATTCCCCCAATCCTCTCCGTCTCGAATGACTGATGAGGAACTGGCACTTCTGAGGCGAAATGACCCTATTGGGTACATGAAGGCAAAGTTGGCCCAGAGGGACATTCCACTCGCTAGGGCTGGCACAAGTTCAACCAGCTATCCTCTTCCCACAGATGAAAGAGTTGTTCTTCTCAACAAAATTAGGAGAACTATTCTCAATGTGGATATCTTCGAAGTGCTTAAGCAAGATAGTACTGCTTGCTACACTATGAAGGAGCTGCTTACAAAGGTCAATCTTTCCAGCTGCTCTTTGCCAGTTAGTACTCTCTTGTTTGATCTTCAAAATTTGCTGGACAACGTAACTGGCTATCTTCTCCAAGATGAATCTGCTGCCAAGAAGGTTCACGAGAAACGTATTGCTATGGATGCCGCCTATGAACAAGCTTCGAAGCTTTCTCAAGAAGCTGAAGATCAGGCTATGCATCTGAAGCAAGCAAAAACTGAATATGAAGCTCGAGCTGAGTCCATTCTTGCTTGGGAAAGGCAGATTCTGGAACTTCAACAGAAAGTTAAGGAGGCTAAGGAACAACAACTAGCCTTCGAAACTAATCCTGCAGGTAACCAATTCGAAGAGCTTCTCAACCGGGGGCTTGCAGAAATGGAGACTGCAGAACAGCTTAAAGGAGAAGTGGCAACCTTGGAAGGTGCCAGGCGGTTTGCTCAGCAAAGACTTGAAACATTTCGAAGTACCTTTACTCGATTGAAAAATAATGTTTATTTCTAGATTTTTGTCTATCTGACCATAACTTTGGTTCTTTCAATGTAATATTCGAACAACGCCATTTTGGCATTCTTATCTTGCCATCTTGGCTTTTTATAATACTTTGTTTACGTTGTTATTATTCGAATTTCCCGCAGGCTTGGTTTATATTTCTTTAAATATTTCCCATTAACCTTTAGGACACGTTTATCATCTAAGAGTTCTTCGACTTCGTAGGCATTGTTAGAGAAAACTTTTAGTACTCGAAAAGGTCCTTCCCAATGAGGTGACCATTTACCTAATGCTTTGTTCTTCTTATCCATAGGCAATATGACTCTCCAAACCAAGTCATTAATAACGAATGCTTTTTTCTTCACCCTCTTATTGTATGTTCTGGCCACTCTTTCTTTTTGCCTCATCAAAATATCCAACGCATGTAATCTAATTTCGTCCAATTCAACTAATTCATTCATCATCATTTCCCAATATAACGCGGCTGGAATTTCGTTTTGTTTCTGTATTCGAACTGATTGCAGGTGAATTTCTACTGGTAACACTGCATCATGGCCGAATGTAAGTTGGAAAGGAGTAGTGTTAGTGGCTTCCTTTGGAGATGTTCTACAAGCCCATAACACTTGGTCCAGAGTTTTGTGCCAATTTCTTGGCTTCTTGCCAATATGCTTCTTGATTAATCCTATTATTACTTTGTTTGCCGCTTCGACCTGTCCGTTTGCTTGAGCATAATATGGGGTTGATGTTAGCAATCTAAACCCCATTTCTTGGGCAAACCCTTGCATCTTTCTACCAGTGAATACAGAACCTTGGTCTGTAGTTATACTTTCTGGTAATCCAAATCTATAGATAATGTGCTTTTGTATAAATTCGATAATTGCCTCTTGATCAGCAACTACCAAAGGTATAGCTTCGATCCATTTGGTAAAATAATCTACTCCTACCAAGATATATTTCTGACCTTTGGACGAAGCAGGATTTATTTCGCCTATCAGATCTAATGCCCATCCTCTGAATGGCCATGGTTTGATGATCGAATGCAGCTCACTTGCAGGGGCGTGTTGAATTCCTGCGTGTTTCTGACATTCCTCACATCCTTTCGCAAAGTCTATGCAGTCTTTGAGCATGCTAGGCCAATACAAACCGTATCGAAATAGCAACCATTTCATTTTATGGCCTGCTTGGTGTGCCCCACATGCCCCATTATGGACTTCAGACAATGCTAAATATGCCTCACTTTCTCCTAGGCATTTCAATAAAACACCTTCTTGGGTCTTTTTGAACAATTCGTTCCCCATGAGGAGATATGACAATGCTCTATATTTTGTTTTTCTATCTACTTTTAGCGTTGGGTCTGCTAAATAATTCTTTAATGGACTTCGCCAATCTGTATCTGACAAAGTATTTATGGCTAGAATTTCGAATCCCTGTTTCTCGGCGTATCCCAATCTCATATTTTCCAGATCCGATGGTGTGAATTTAGTAGCCATAACTCTCCCCCTTATTTCGACCAAATCCTTAAAATTCTTGGTGGATACTCTATAACCTGAAGCCAACTGCGCTAAGTCATTTGCTTCTTGGTTTTCTAGTCTTGGTATGTGTTGAATATCCATGTATTCAAACTTTCTCAATAGCCTATTGACTATGACGAAGTATATCATTAGATTTTCCTTTATGCACTTATATTCTTTTGTGATCTGTTTGACCACCAACTCAGAATCTCCTTTAATTTCGACTCTGGTTGCCCCCAATTCCAACAAAGCTTCAAGTCCAACAATGAGCGCTTCATACTCAGCTTCGTTGTTCGAACAACGAGGACCATCCAATTTATACTTGAATTTTGTTGGAATTCCTTCAGGAGAAATTAGAAGGACTCCAACACCACTTCCATTCTTGTGGGTTGAACCATCAAAGTACAATTTCCATGGTTGCATTTCGACGTAACTCATGCTTGTCTGCTCAACCAACGAATGATCCACAATGAAATCAGAAATCACTTGACCTTTCATAGCTTTTAAGGGCATGAACGTCAATGAATATTCTGTTAAGGCCAGAGCCCACTTTCCAACTCTACTATGCATTATTGGCTTTGAAAGCATATGTTTAATGACATCGAAGTGAGACGAAACATAAACATCAACAGGTTTTATATAATACTTGAGTTTCATACAAGAGAAATACAAACAGAGACATAGCTTTTCTAAGTTGCTATATCTGGTCTCTGCATCATTCAGCACTCTACTTAGATAGTATATGGCTCTTTCGACGCCATTGTTATCTTCTTGTGCTAACATACTACCTATGCTAACTTCGGAGGCAGATATGTACAATCTCATGGGCTTCCCCCATGATGGTGGAGACAAGATAGGAGGCTGAGAAAGATATTCTTTTATTTTGTCAAACGCCTCCTGGTGAGCTTCGTTCCATTCGAAGGCTTGACCTTGCTTTAGACGAAGTAACGGAGAGAAAGCTTGAGTCCTTCCACTCAGGTTCGAGATGAATCTTCTGAGGAAGTTAACTTTCCCTAGCAGAGATTGCAACTCCCTTTTTGACGCAGGTGCTTTCGTCTCCATTATGGCTTTGGTTTTGTTCTGGTTGATTTCAATTCCTTTCTTGTGGACCACAAAACCAAGAAAATCTCCTGCCTGCACAAAAAATGCACATTTAAGGGGGTTCATTTTTAAGCCATGTTTTCTCATTCGCTCGAATGATTGGCTTAAATGATGCAAATGTGCTTCTGCAGATATAGATTTGATGACTATATCATCAATATACACCTGCATGAAGGTTTCGATAAAGTCATGAAAGATTGAATTCATCGCCCTTTGATAAGTTGCCCCAGCATTTTTTAAACCAAAAGGCATCACCACCCATTCGTAGGTGCCTAAGGCTCCTGGGCAACGAAATGCTGTCTTTGCAACATCTTCTTCAGCAATGAAAATCTGGTTATATCTAGAGTATCCATCTAACATGCTCAAGTATTCGAATCCTGCAGCAGAATCTACTAGCATTTCTGCCACGGGCATGGAATATTGATCTTTAGGGGTTGCAGTATTTAAATCCCTGAAATCTATGCAAATCCTTAAAGAACCATTTTTTTTGATAACAGGTACTATGTTTGCTAACCATTCGACGTACCTTGTTGTTCTGATGAATTTGCAACGCAGCAACCTTTCGATCTCAGCTTTAATTTTTGTGAGAACCGCTGGCGCGAATCTTCTGGGAGTTTGTTTGATGGGCCTCTTGCCATCTTTGATTGGCAGCCTATGTTCGACCAACTCCCTCTTTAAACCAGGCATCTCATCATAATCCCATGCGAAACAATCTTTGTTCTCCTTAAGGATTTCGATCACTTTTTCCTTGAGGCCTGGGCTAAGTTTGGCACTTACGTAAGTTACTCTTTTTGTTTTGTCATCCCCTAAGTTGATTTCTTCGAGTGGGTCCTGTGCCAACATTTTGACACCTGAGTTTATGGGATCCCTTTCGAAGCCTAAGGGTTCTTTGTCATAGATGGCATCCAACCTTTGATCCATCTCCAACTCTTCGCTGGGTGAGCATTTCGAACTCCCCCCATTAACTTCATTCGTTTTTTCAAATGATTCATTTATTTCAGCCTCTAAGGCCGCTTTTGATTCATTCTCAGCCATATAGGCCGAAATCCTTTCGAAAAAGGTAGATTCAGTCATGGTTAAGGTTGTCGAAGTCCCAGCCTGCTGGCCGTTTTGGTATAGCACCTTCAACTTCCTCTTCTTCACTAATTATTGTTCTATCCCAGTAAAGTCCATCATGACGGAGTGTCATGTAATAGTGGGCATTTCTAGTTTCATTTATCTCATCATTTGGAACACATGGAGCAATCTTCGCCAGGTTTTTATCATAATCCCTTTTGTCAACTAGATTGACAGTTGACATAAAGTAACTCTGATCTGCTTCGATATTTTCCACGATTCCGTCATCTCTCCACAGGACCAGTCGTTGATGCATTGACGAAGGAACTGCTCCCACGCCATGGATCCACTCTCTTCCTAGCAGTAGGTTATAGTTGGCCTTGGCTTCGACAACCATAAACATGGTGGGCCTGCAACTTGAGCCTATTGTTAATTCCAACTGGACCACCCCCAGTGTCTTACCCACTTTTCCTTCATAATTGGATAGAACCATATTATGGGGCTTGATATCCCCTTCACGGATTTCCAACCTTTTTAGCATGAAATGGGGAATCAGATTGACTGCAGCACCCCCATCCACTAGAACTTTGTTTACACCGTGGACACCCACTTTCGCCCGAATGAAAAGTGGTTTGAGATGATTCTTCATTGTAGGCTCTGGACGTTCGAAGAACGCATTTTGTTCTTCAACAGCCCCATTGTCCATCACGTAGTAGCATACGGGCCTATGTTTCATTAAATCTGTGGTGTCTTCTTCCTCATATTCATTGATTTCGGTTTCTTGCCCGAATTCGCAGGGAAGCACAGACACTACGTTACAGTTCAGGTTAAATGAGGACTCCCCCTCCGATTCGAAGTTATCTGTTATCATATCTTCGTCCTCTTCCGGGCCTGGGGTGTATTCCTTTGGTCCGTCTTGTTGGTCTTCAGAAAAGAGCCTTCTGTTGACTGGAGGTTTCTCTTCCGTCTGACCTTTTGGTTTATTGGTGCTTGATTCACCTTGTATCTTTGTTGAAGTATCCCCTTTGTTTGCCACAGCTTCTCTTTCAGCCTTTCGAATCCTTTGCTGTCTGCGCCACTGGGATCTTGACATGGGGTTCCTTCCTTTGTAATTTTCTAATCTGACTTCCTCCCTTTTTTGTGTGTTGAATTGCCTCCTGTATGTCACGGCATGGCGTGCATTTCGTTCAGCATTCCTCCATTTGTCTATGCCTTTGTCATTTCTGGCTTGCAGCCATCTATCGGTTGGCACTTCAGCAGGGAGTTTGAAAGTCACTCTTCGAGCAACTTTGGGGTGAGGGCTATCTGGTCTTCGCTGTTTGTATCTGCTGTCGAAACGTGGACCCATCTGAGCAGTTTCTTGATGGCTCCAGCAAGGGGCGAAGGGGATCGTTTCGAAGGCCCTAGCCATGCTTTGGTTGTACACAGCAGAACATCTTGGGCACACCAAGCACTTAGTTGCCCCCTTGTAGCAGCGAAAAACAAACTCCAATAGACTCTCTCCAGCCTTGGGGTAGCATCTGAAAAGTTGGTTATCCTGGCGCCAATTGTTGCCAGTTCGAGCCTTCTGTACCCTTTCGAAATTTGCAGCAATTCTTTGGTTGCAGAGGATGCTGCACCTAGGGCACAGTATCATGCCTGGATCTCCTTTGTGGCATGACATGAGATAGTCTTTGAGAGTATCATCTCCAGTGTGATTGTCCCCCATTCTATGCTTTTCTTTTTCTAAGTATTTTTCCACTTCCTTCATCTCAGAACGGGGTCTTTCCATGTCCACCATATTTATTTCCAAATCCCCCTCTTTTGTTTCGTCATCGCCCCATCCTGTGGGCTTTATGTCTTCGATCTGGACCTTCGAACTCTCTGGGGCAGAATATTTGACCAGATAGTCATATTTTCCACTGGGTTCCCCTAGAGTGTCCCATATTTCCTTCTGAGAGGGGACTGGCTGCGTAATTTGGACTTTCTCTAGTTCCAAACTCAAGCCCTCAGTGACTTGTGTAAATCCTTCGTTGTGATCCCTTTGGCCTTCAGTAGCCTGGGTTTCTCCTGCAACAGTCACAGGTCCAACAATCGAAGTGTCTGGTGTATTCTGGATGCCTTCAGTGACTTCCTCGCTTACTTCGACCATCACCCAGTTTTCAACTTCAATGTCCTTCTCTCCAGTTAGGGTGTCGCTTCGATCAATTTCCACCATGTTGACTTCTCCAATGCATGCAGGCTCGGAGTAGTTGGTGTCTGCGACGTCCAAAGGATCTTCGTCCACTTTCATCTTCATCTTATCAGCAAACTTTAATCTGCCATCTTTGATTGCGTTTTGAATCAAATCCCTGAAAAGAAAACATTGTGAGGTCTTGTGGCCTAAGAAACTATGATATTTGCAAAATCCCCTTTTCTTCCTCTGGTCCAGAGGGGGTATTTTGACATTTGATGGCACAATTAGTTGGCCATCTTTGACAAGCAAGTCAAAGATTTCGTCACATTTAGTGACATCGAAGGTGTAAACCTTCTTTGGAAACTTATCACTTTTCTCATTTTCAACAATATCTTTCCCTTTCGTAGGAACTAACATTTTGCAGGAGTAAGGCGGGGCCTGTTTTAATTCAGCGAGGTCGATTTCGACCTCTTCGAATTCGAATTCAGGATATTCTTCTGCTTCCTCAGTTCCAACATAGGAAATCCTTTCTTTCTTACTATTCTTAAAGACTCGGGCTTTTTCGGCTTTTAGTCTTTCGACCTGTCGAACCCTATCGGCTAACTGAGCCATATCCCTCAAATGCTGAGTATCTAATTTCTTTCGAATAGAGTAATCCAATCCCCCAGCGGCCATTTCGACTAACTCATGCTCAGGCACTACTGTGTAACATCTGGATTTCAACAGCCTAAATCTATTCAAATAGTCATCAATGGGTTCAGTGAACTTTCTCTTAACACTGGCCAATTCCTTCAGACTTATTTTCGATTGTCCCATGTAAAATTGTTCATGGAATAATCTCTCTAAAAGGGTCCAAGTATCAACAGACCCAGGAGGCAACGTGGTAAACCAAGTGAAAGCATTTTTCGTCAAAGAACTTGGGAAATATTTGATTCTAAGATCTTCATTATTGGCTATATCCCCCGCTTCGGTTAAGTATCTCGCTATGTGTTCGACTGTTGATTCGTTGGTATCCCCAGCGAACTTTGTAAATTTAGGGACTTTGTATCCCCTTGGTAAATCAGTATGCATTATACAATCTAATATAGGAGAAGCGTAATTTGGCCTCCTCATTCCCATATTGAGGCCGTTTTGGGTCATGATCCTCTCTATCATGGTGGTCAGATTATTTTCTGCCAAGATGTTATCGTTTCGAACCCTATGAACGACAGCATCGGCATCTTGGTTTCGACCAACCAAAACAACTCCCCTAGGTTGTTCTCCTCGAAATTCTGGGGCTTCTGGTCTTTCGATCCTTGCCCCTGGTTCCATAACTTCCCTTTGTGGGCCTGGAATTATTGGGGCTTCTAACCTTGGTGCTCTGGCCCCTAAGTTAACCTCTTCTCTGGGTGGTCTATGAATTGGGTCGTTGGCAATTTGTTCTATAACAGGCACGTTTGTTCGAAATCCCGCCTGGTTTTGCCTACGCCTTCCTGTGGGAGCAAAGAAATCTGCTATTCGACTCATATTGTCAGCGTTTTCCCTGTTCGTCACAGTTACATTCTGAACTATTGGGGCGAATATTTCCTGCATGGTTTGCGCTAACACCCCTATCATATTGTGGTTGCTTTCATCCATCAATTGCCTAAAAGCCAACTGGTTGTCCGTGGTTAGGGTAGGCAACGCGCTATAACCCACTGACCCTTGGTTATTTGACATAAATTGGTTTGCCCCAGACCCAGATCCTAGTTGTGGGGATGAATTCGATGTGGAATTGTGCAAACCTGCCATAAAAGATGTTGGCATTCCGTAAGAAGAACTTCTAATTCTATTCCCATCGAAGCCGGGTGGTCTAGTTGATGGAGATGCGAAATGGGATTGTGTCCCAGGTGGCGGAACGAATCCCCCAGGATAGCCCATAGTTCCAGTATTTCCTAAGATCGAACTGTTGGTTGATATGCCACTTACTCCGTTGGTGGCCATGTTACTGGTTGAAGATGCAACAGCCTGTGCATTCGAAGGCATTACATTAGATGCTCCGCTCGAAATGGACGCGTTAGTGCCTGTTGCCTGTGGGCCGCCTTGGTCTCCTTGTTGATTGTCTGAATTAGACATTTTGTCCAAACGTTTTCTTCTGGATAAAGGTTGGTTGCTGTTGATTATCTTACCACTTCTCAGGTTCATAAAACAGCAAACTTCTTATGTTCCTGCGTTTCTTGGATGGCTATGTCTTGACAATCCTTAATTCTGATATCCAACTATTGGTCCCACCAGGTGTGCCAATTTGTTTCCAGTGATTTCTGGGAAACAACCGCTAGTCTTCCAAACTATCGAATAGTCTTTATTAACGCTACTCAATCTCTTTGGTAACTCACAGGATCGACTAGATTGATCCTAGGACTCCTTGGATATCAAGGTTACTCTCACAATCGAACAATTATTCATGGGTGCTATTGTATATATGTTTGGTTTGTTTCGATCCCTCTCTCTCTAAGAGTTTAAGAATGTGGTCAAAATGTATGTGAAAACTAAGTTACACGAATGATTGCTAATTGTAATGCTAATTGAAAAGACATATAAAACTGTATGGAAAATGAAGTAACTGATTTCGATCCATAAAACATTTAACACAAAAGGTTTCTGGAATGTAGAAGTTTAAAATATGAAGAAAGCGTTTAATGCAAGAAATCTAGAAAGGAGTTTAAGTGAAAGTACAGGTTTGAAGAATAATACTATGAAAGTAAAGATATTGAAAGCGTAAAAGTTCTCTGAAACATAAAGTGCTTCGAAATGTAAAGAAAGCAGTAAAATGTAAGACTTTGAAGAAAGGACTTTGGAATGAAAAGACAGTAGATAAAGAAACTTGTAAATGTTGTTCGACAGAAAGAAAAAGAAGGAAAGTGCTGGAAACAGTAAAAAGGCTTTCATTAAATTAAAAATACATGGTGCTATCATACATACATCTCTCTTGCATTCGTTTCCCTTGCCATGTGGTAGTTTGAATGTTATTGAGTATTTTGTATAACAGATATGACACCCTGAAATCCTAACACTAAGACTTCTATTTATACTAATTTGACCCTAACGGTCTCGCTACAAGATCATGCCACGTTTCGAACATGCAAGACAATGTTCCTTTCCTCTTTCCACGTGTCCTCAAATGCTCCAACGCATAACTTTCAAACTTTGAAAGTCCCGCTTTCATTTGAATTTCAAATGCTTTGGTGTTCTTCTGCTTCGAACGCTCTTCTCAGATTTAGCTTCACTGCTGTTTCGAGACCCCTTTGAATACGCTCCCAAGATTACCGTTCGAAGCTTCAAACTTTGACACACTCATTCGAAACACTGGTTCTGCAATTTCGAACGTGGTGTTTTAATTCCATTTCGATCATAACTTCTAGCTCTTTTTGAATTCCAAATAACACTATCAAAATCTTCAGCCAACAGTGGGTAGTAGCGACGTGATAACCACGTCGCTAATATATTTTAATGACATTTAATGGAAACTGATGAACGTTGTTGGGAGGGAAGTTTGAAATTTTGTAGCGACGTGAAAGCCACGTCGCTAATTTTTTGGGGGGAAAAATAATTTCACTGCGCAGTGTTGGACAGAGAAAAGTATTTATGATTGCATTGTAGCGACGTGATTATCACGTGGCAACGTTGCGACGTGACAGTCACGTCGCTACTAGAAGTTACAAATGTTAACGTTTTGATTTACAGTAGCGTGCTTCTTCTTCTTCGCCTTTGCTTTGCTTGCTTCCATTCCAAACCCAAACCCACAAACTCTCACAAACTCAAATCCAATTTTGCAAATTAATTTTCTTCCATTCCAATTTGTTGAAGAAATCTAAGGTATGCATGTGATGTTAAATGTTTATTTCGTTTTATCTTTAGTTTTTATACTGGAATGAACTATTTAATTAACATGTATTTGTTCGATTGTTCGTTATTTTTTGTAGAGAAATTTGAAGAACACCAAGAACTAGAAGACGCAAATTTATTGAAGAAATTATATAGAGGTATTTATGCATTTTTTTTTAGATTTTATATGTATTATATAGATTAGATTTGTATATGTATTTTGTGGTAATTAGGAATATATGTATATACTGTTAGTAGTATAAAATTACTGATAATAAAAAAAATTTTAAAAACATATTTAATATATTTTTTGCATATGTAATTTGTATATGTAATTTGCATATTTTTTGCATATATGATTTATATATTTTTTAGTAGTATATGTGTATATGTAATTTGCATATTTTTTAATAACATATTTAATATATTTTTTAAAAAATTTTAGAAAACATAAATTTAATAACATATTTAATAACATGTTTTTTATAGATGTAATTAAATTGTATTTATTATAATAGTTTTATTTTTTTATTTATATGTTAAAGATATATGGAAAAAAAATTATATATTAGAATAACAATTTATAAAAAACATATTTAAAAAAAGAATATATATATTATATTATTATTTTAATATTATTGTTATATATATAATAATAAATAGTATGTATCTTACATTATTTGTTTTCTAATATTATTGTTGTATATATAATAAAAAGTAAATATGTTATATTATTGTTTTTTGATATTATTGTTATGTAATAAAAAATTATATATTTTACATTTGAATATTTATTTATATGTTAGTATATATATAAAAAAGCAAAATTTATATTTCTAAGAATAGTATGAAATAGTTTAAGAATATTTCTAATGAAAAAGATAATGATTGTATAAATGTGCAGTATGGAATATTATCGGTATTATCGCAGTTGGATGTACGATAGAACATATCCAGGAAGAAGTGGACTTAAACCCAATTTTATAGTAGGAGTTGATGGGTTTATTAAGTGGGCGTTTGCTCAGGATTGTTGTCGAAGCGAAGGAGGGGTTAGATGTCCCTGTCTTAAGTGTGAATGTAGACCAATAATTAGTGACCCAGAGGAAGTAACACGTCATCTGCATAGAAGGGGATTCATTGAAAATTATTGGGTTTGGACGTATAATGGTGAAGAACTACCGGTTAATGTACCAGAGACTAGCAACACGCATGCTTCAAGTAGTCGACCGGTTATGGAGTATGAGGAGAACTTTAATTTGATCGGTGACATGGTTGAGGATGCTTTTGGTGTGAACGTGACATATGATGAACCTGAAGATTTTGACGGGGAAGAGTTGCCGAATGAGGAAGCGCAAAGATTTTATCAATTATTGAACGAGATGAATACGCCGTTGTTTGAGGGGTCGTCAGACTCGAAGCTATCAATGTGTGTGAGATTATTGGCTGCCAAGTCAAATTGGAATGTTTCTGATCAATGTTTGGAACATTTTGCAAAAATGATGTTGGACTCCACCGCTACGAAAGACAATTTGCCTACAAGTTATTATGACGCAAAGAAGTGGGTGTCGAAGTTGGGTTTAAAAGTAAGAAAGATTGACTGTTGCATTAACGGTTGCATGTTGTTTTATGACAATGAGTTTGGTACTCAAGATGGATCGTTAGAGGAGTGTAAGTTTTGTAATAGTCCAAGATATCAAGTTCGCAGTAGAGCCGTTAACAGCAAGCAAAAGCGTGTAGCAGTAAAATCCATGTTTTATCTTCCTATAATACCAAGGTTAAAAAGAATGTTTGCTTCAATGCACAGTGCAAGTCAAATGACATGGCATCATACAAACCAAACAAGTTCTGGCACTATGCGACATCCATCTGATGGTGAGGCATGGAAGCACTTTGATCGGACACATCCAGATTTTGCTGCAGAACCTAGAAATGTCAGGCTTGGATTATGCTCTGATGGATTTGCCCCATACGTGCAAGCGTCAGGAAGTGCGTACTCTTGTTGGCCAGTTATTGTAACACCTTACAACCTCCCTCCTGAGATGTGCATGACAAAACCATACATGTTTTTGACGTGTGTTATTCCAGGCCCGCACAGTCCAAAAGCCGGAATTGATGTGTACTTACAACCTTTAATTGATGATTTGAAGAAGATGTGGATTGGAGAATGGACTTATGATATATCCCGTAAACAGAACTTCACATTACGAGCTGCCTTGATGTGGACCGTTAATGACTTTCCAGCATATGGCATGTTGTCTGGTTGGGGTACGCATGGAAAAATGGGTTGTCCGCATTGCATGGGATACACCAAAGCATTTACGTTGGATAAAGGTGGGAAAAGCTCATGGTTTGACTGTCACCGCAGATTCCTACCAGCAAATCACCCGTATAGAAGAAACAAGACAAATTTTAAAAAAGATGTAAGAGAGAAAGATTTGCCTCCGCCTCGATTGCCACCAGGGGTTATATGGAACCAAGTATGTGAACTACCAAAATTTACAGATACTGGGAAAGCATGCCGAATTGAAGGATACGGCGTCACCCACAATTGGACAAAAAGAAGTATATTTTGGGATCTTCCGTATTGGAAAGATAATTTGTTGCGCCATAATCTTGATGTTATGCATATTGAGAAGAATTTTTTTGATAATGTATTTAACACAGTGATGGATGTGACAGGAAAAACAAAAGATAATGAGAAGGCCAGACAAGACATGGGAATTTGGTGTAATCGAAGAGAGTTGGAGTTGAAGCCTCAACCGAATGGAAAATTATTAAAACCCAAGGCTTGTTTCAGTCTGACTTCCCAAGAAGCTAAAGCGGTTTGTAGATGGTTAAAAGAATTGAGAATGCCCGATGGGTATTCATCAAATTTAGCAAGGTGTGCTGACCCTAACACTGGAAAATTACATGGTATGAAAAGTCATGATTGTCACATTTTTATGGAACAGTTGCTACCAATTGCATTTGGATCGCTACCCAAACATGTTCTTGACCCACTAACTGAAATTAGTCAATTTTTTAGAGATATTTGTGCGTCAGCTTTAAAAGTGGAAGACATCATTAAGTTGGACCAAAACATTGCACTCATTCTTTGTAAGTTGGAACAAGTATTTCCGCCTGGTTTCTTTGACTCCATGGAACATTTACCCGTGCATCTTGCATATGAAGCTTATCTTGGTGGACCTGTTCAATATAGGTGGATGTATCCGTTTGAAAGGTTCATGGGTGATTCAAAGAGATCGGTAAAAAATAAAGCTAGAGTAGAAGGATCTATATGTGCACATTACTTGCATCGGGAAACATCACATTTTTGCAGTCACTATTTCAATCACTTGATGTTAACTCCTAGAATCATACGGAATCCTGTAAATGTCAATCAGAGGAGTCAATTCACCTTATCAGTCTTTGCGCTACCAGGTCGACCTTCTGGAAAGAAGGGTGTGCATTGGTTGACCCAAAAAGAAATGCAATCTGCACATGTCCATGTCTTGATCAACTGCGTTGAAGTTAAACCATATCTTGAGTGAGTTTACCAAAACTTTTTAAACTTATGGTGTGTGTATACCAAACTTATTAAACTTATTGTGTGTTTTTTGTAGGGAATTTAACAATGCCTATTTTCATAGTACCGGGGTACAGTCAACATCAGGTGTCATTCATGCTCAATTTCCCTCATGGTTCAAGCAAACATTGTCTAGCGTTCCTGCACTAACTCCAGAAATACTCCATTTGAGAAACTTGGCAGAAGGCCCTATCCAAAGCGCAAATGATTGGCACACATACTTCGTGAACGGATATAAATTTCACACTGAGGCATGGACCGAAGGGAAAAAAACCATAAATAGTGGTGTTTTTGTAAAAGGAGTTACAGATGGCGGTGAAGACGACTTCTATGGATTTGTTAAACATATCTACGAGTTGGTATACAATTACTTGGACACGGAAAATAAAGTTGTCTTGTTTTATTGTGAATGGTATGATCCAACTAGAGGCACAAAGATAGACAAGTCATATGGTTCTGTCGAGATTCAAATGAACCGGAGATACAAAGAATATGACCCTTTCATAATGTCACATATTGTTAGGCAAGTTTATTATGTTCCTTATCCTTCATTTGTAATACGTAAAAGAGGATGGTGTGTTGTAATAAAAACAAAACCGCTAGGTCATATTGAAACTGGAGATCTAGTGGAAGATGTTGCCTACCAAGTTGATGACGTTGAACAAATTAATGATGTGGTTGCAGCTGAAGACGTTACAACTTTGTCCGATACAACTGTTGAGGGCCTTCAAGTTGATGCGTCTATATTGTTGGTTGATAATAATGTGGATGAAGACAATGATGAAGAGTTTGAATCCGAGGACAATATTACATCGGATGATGAACATGATATGGATAACGAGCATGAAGATTTAGATTAATTAATCACTTAATGTAATATTAATGAATATCTATTGAACATGTATATAGTGAATTTGTCAATGAATATATATTTATGTCAATGACTTTATTATCTTTGTTTATGAAAATATATAACTAGGTAAAATGGCACCGAAGAATAAGGATACCGGTAAGAAGTCTCAGCGTCCGAGGGTAGTAACATGTGAGTCTCCTCACTCAGCCATGTGCCCACCCCCTCAGAGTCAGGTTGATCATATGTCCCTGGCCAGTACTCAGGGTTTTGTCCCATTACTCTCCTCCCATACATTCCCGTCTGGGGTACCTGCATCTTTTGTGCCACCTGGAGGCCCCGGTTTCCTTTTCCCACAGACTCAGATGCCGTCTTCCTTCCAGCATGCAGCAGGATCTAGTTTCCCTTTCCCACCGACCCAGATGCCGTCATCCTTCCAGCAGGCGGGAGGATCTAGTGTTCCTTTCCCACAGACTCAGATGCCATCTTCCTTCCAGCATGCGGGAGGATCTAGTTTCCCTTTCCCACCGACCCAGGTGCCTTCATCTTTCCAGCAGACTGGTGTCCCCTCATCATTCCAGCAGACGGGGGGAGGACCCAGTTTTCCATTTATACAGACTGGCGTGCCTTCATCATTCCAGCAGACAGGGGGACCCACACAGATGTATTCATCCTTCCAGCAGGCGGGAGGGTCCAGCACCCCACACTCCACACACATTGGAGGACCCAGCAGTCCACGTCCGGCACAGGCTGCAGGATCCCGCGCCCCACGTCCTAGACGGACCGGAGGGTCACGCACCCCTCATCCCACACAGGCTGCAGGATCCAGCACCCCACGTCCTACACAGGCTGGCGGTGATGCAGATGTCGTAGCTGATGATATAGATGGAGCTGATAGTCGTGAGAGATCAGATGATCCGAGTGAGATTCATGTAATTGACGGGAGGTTTTGGATTTGGCCCGAAGGAAGCAAGTAAGTTTCTTATATAAACTTTTATTTAAGTACATATTCATTTTAATATTTTGTATAAATTTATAATTAATATTGTTTATTCAAAATCTTGTTGTTTAGTTTCGCGCCGAGTCGGACGGCTGCCGAGGTTATTAATTATATAATCCAGCAGATGTATAAATCCTCTTGGAAGAACTTTGGCGAGGTTACAAATAAAGAAGAATGGTTTAAAAAATTTAAGGTATTGTTATTTATTTAAGTTGTAAATTTATTATATTTTTTTAGTATTGTTATTTAAGTCACATTTTAATGATAATTGCTTAACTTTTTATTTTAATGTCATACAACATTGCAGGAAAAATGTGTGTGGGATCCGTTGAATGAGAAAATAATGGAAAAAATATATTATAGCAGAACTTCTAGAAGATTTTCTGATATCATGCGGCGGGTTAGGGAGAATTATGAGCTGCATGGTATCCGTCCTAACTGGATAGGCGTAGAGGTTTTTGGCGAACTTCGTACATATTGGAGTTCGCCTGAATTCAAGGCCAAATCTGAAAATTTTAAGAAGATGAGGGCATCCGAAAAGGGGGGATGTGTCAATACTGTTGGAAGTATTAGCACTGCAGAGCATGTCCGGCGGATGGTAAATATTACTAATTTTTTAAGTTATATATATTTTTATTCATAATATTTTTTACTAATTATTTTTAACTTTATTGTTTAGACTAAGGAGATGGGGAGACCACCGTTGATCATTGAGTTGATTACGAGGACTCGGACAAAAAAATCGGGAGGTTTTGTCGACGACCGCACCCAGAAAGCTTTTGTAAGTAATTAAACTTATGTTTTTTTTTTAAGTTAATAACAAAAATAGTGACGTTATTTCCACGTGGCAATCTATAAGTTGTGGCGTGATTATCATGTGGCAACTGATAAATTGCCAGGTGACTGATTTTCATATGGCAACTGATACATTGCCACGGGAAACTCACGTGGCAATTCATAAGTTGATTTGTGAAAATCACGTGACAAATTTTTAATATATTTGAATTTAGTATAATTTAATATATAAATGTTTTAATTTTTTTTTAATTGTATTATTTAATGTATGTACGTGTAGGATGATTATCAGACATTGCTAGCACGTTTTCTGGAACATAATCCGCAATACAGGCCAGCAGAGGGGGAGCCGCTTAATGGGGATGTTGATTTCTATATTTGGAATGAGGTTGTTAATGGAAAAGGGCCTAATGGTTGCTTTTTTGCGGGAGGAAATTTGGCCGCCGGCTTGAGAGTTGGTGATCGTAATCTGTTTCAAAGACTTAGAGATGGAGAAGGGGGGTCACGTCAACCCAATCTGACTCAGGTTCAACTTGAAACAGTACGACAATTGGCGGCCAGTGAAGTGAGACGCGAAATGGAGGCCCAAATGACGACAATGAGGCAAGAGCAGGAGCGTCAGTTAGAGATCATGCGGAAGCGGCAATCTGATATGGAGGAGCAGATGAGACAGTTTATGCAAGGCGGTCGAAATCAAAATGTTCCTGATCATACACAGCCGGATGATGACGGACTTGATGACTTTGATCTTGATAATTTTCCGGGTGAAGATGCCCCGTGAAAACATTTTTTTTATTTCGTTTTTATATTTGCATTTATGTAAGATATATTTATTTTTATCATTTTAAATTAATAAATTATATAACATTTAATTATGTGAATTTATTTTATAAAATTCTATTATTCGAAATATAAAATAAAATACTATTATTCTAATAATTTTAATATATAAATTTTATTATATAAAATTTATTATATAAATTTTAATATATAAATTTATTATATAAATTTTATTATTTAAATTTTATTATATAAATTTTATTATTTAAATTTTATTACATTAATGAATTAATATAAAAATTAATTATTAACAATTTTTTAAAAAACATAAACGTCCCCTGTAGCGACGTGGGAATCATGTCACAAATTAGTGACATGATTCTCACGTCGCTAATAAAGCTGTCATTATGTAATATATAGCGACGTGAATACCACGTCACAACTTTGTGACGTGGTAATCACGTCGCTACTTGCTTGCCACTTACTCCCCAGCGACATAACTCACCACGTCGCTAATTTTGCCTTGCCACGTGATTTTGATGTTTGCCACATGATTTTCACGTGGCAACTGAGCTTCTTTTTTGTAGTGATAATTGTCTTTCTTTTACTTTTTTTTAATTATATTTTTAAAGTAAATATGTGTATCATACTGATACTTATGCGATTGTACGGATATCCTACTAAATTATTTTAAAAAAATTATGCGTATATATTTATGGTAGAAAGTACGGTGTAAAGTGTAACACCCCAAAATTTATAATTATTTATTTAATTGATAAACGATGATTATCTTTGTGATGTATGACGACATATAGCAGGGCATTAGTGAGAGACGAATGATAATTATAATTATAATTATAATTATTTAGATTTAATAGTTTATATTATTTAGAGTTGTAATAATAATAAAATAGATATTAAAATGAAAAGAATAATAAGAGCGTGATGGTAATAACACAATATCAACACTTCCCAAGTTTATGACATTTTAGACTTTCACATATAATCAAACTAACCTTATTCAAGAAACAACATTTCAAGAAAAATAACATTTCTATCAACATTTCATGGTCAATGACACCATTTTCTTAAACTAACAATATTCAAGAAAAATAACATTTGTATTAGAAAAACCCATTTTTATCAACGTAATCAAAGTAACCTATATGAACATAATATATAAGCAATAAGCAATTTACACAAACAAAACTAACATTTCTAAGAAGATAAAGTGAATTATATACCAAAAACATGAGGACGAATCTTCATTTTAAGAGAAAGAGTTGGTGTTGGAAGATTTGTGTTAGAAGAGAATGACAATAAAAATCTGAGAACAGGGGGTTTTGATGTAGATGAAACGTGGAGAAGTGATGCGTAAATGACAAGTTAGAGTCTAATTTTGTAAAGTAATAACACAAAAGGACTTTCATGTCGGGTATAAGGGACAACCAAGATAATATATTAATTTAAAATAAAAAATACAAAAGCATCATATTATGAGAAATTTATGCAAAAGATATCTCTCATTGGTTGAGCAATATACTTGAGGGAAAAGATAAATTTAAAATTAATAAAAATTAATAGAAAAATAAGGAACATTTGAAACAATGAGTCATTTAAATAAATGATTAACAAAATCAAAATTTTTAATTTTATCATGAGTATTTCTTTTTCATCCAACAAATCTTAATTTTGTAATTTAAAATAAATAAAAAAGGGGAGAAGGGTAAGACACCAACTAAATTTTTTTAACATTTGATTCATAAGCCAATTGAAAAACAAACCAAAAACAGAAAATATAGTAAATAGAGATCGAATTGAGGTCCCTAATAGATCTAATTTCGAGATGGTTAGAAAAACTTAAGAAACATGTTTTATTAAAAAAGAAAATTAACCAAGACACACCCTAGAAATATTCCTAGGTTAATTATTGAAAAAGATGAAAAATACGTCATAAAATATATTATTTATATGTCAAGACATATATTATCATCAGACACATACAAGATATGAAATTTGTAAAATGAAATTTGTAAAATGGATCATTGTCCAACATAAATCTCACTATATATTTAATTCATGGCTATTCAAAAAAATTTACATTGAAAATCAACTTAAATTATTGTAATATCTATGACTAGGTATATAATTGCACATAAATGGAATCCACAATATAATCGAGCACTATCATACATTTCTTCCTTAGAGTTATATTTCACTTTATGTGTGTTCTCAAAAAGCATTATGTTAGATCCTTTACCTTCCATACACAATTGAGAAAAACCTCATTATCATTGAAAAAATTAACAATAACTAAAGATAAATAACTCAAAAAAATAAAACAAAATAAAAATGAAAATAAATAAACAAGTATTAAATATATTTTTGATCACTACAAATATCTCACATTTCATTTTTAGTCCTTATAAAAAAATAATATATTTTTATGCATGTAGTTTTAGTCTCTGCTATATTATGCACGTAGTTTTAGTCTCTGTTATTTTTTAAAATTTTAAAAACTGTTTAATTAATCTTACATTTTTGAATAATTTCTTGCATACATGTTTAGAATACTCTACAATATTTTTCTACCAAATTTTAGAATTTTTTATAATGAGAAGAATTAAAAATGAATTTTTTAAATTTCATAAGATAATGATAAAAGTAATGAAAATCTCGACTTAGAAATCAAATTTTGAATTTTTTTTCAAAGAATTTTTTATAACAATCTAAACATGTCTTTAAAATAATAATTCAAAAATACGTATTTAATAATCATTAAATAATTAATAAAAGATTTAAGTACAATTTAATTGCATTATTGAAATTAGTCAACAATCTCTAACAACCTCGCAAAAAAACTTGTTGATTAATTTAGCAAGTATAATAAATTCATGTCAAATAATAAAATTTATAAGTTTGTATTCAAAGGGATTGTTCAATTTTAACCTCAATAATACTATTGTACTTATATGTAAAATTGGGAAATTTTCATAAAGGTTTGGTTTTCTAACAAAAAAGAAAATAAAAGAAGATTAAATTTATCAGAGATTAAAAATTGTCAAACCTTTTTTGAATCATTTATTTCTCAGTATTTGATAATTATATCTGTTCCCTAAATTTGGTTCTCTAGTATCACGACGAATTTAGATAATAGTTAGACTTAATTACTCGGTGGATAACCCTCTCTTTTATTTACAATCACCAAATGTCTCGGGTGAATCCGTAATAAAATGAGGCTTTCTTGACAGTTAATTCCCCTATCACAAAAATAATTAATTGCTGGTCTTCAAAAGATGGTTTGATTGGACGAAAATAAACATATTTGTTAAAGGTCATCAATATTTTTGTTTTAATCTATATGTATAGTTTCAGCTTCGGTTCTACTGCCAAAAAGTCATTTCCAATGTTTTCTAAATCATTTCTTCTTCCAAAACATATTGTTTCTTCTTACACCCTATAAATAAACATGCTTTCAGTTTTTCTTTTCATCTTCTCCCGAAGTTTGTGTTATGGAATTAAGGTTTTCGTTTTTCTATTGATCATTTTATTTTGATTATTTAAGGTTGAATTGGAAGAACATTTCTTTGATGTTTAATAGTGATGATACAGGCGTGAAGGAAGATAATTAGAGTTAATGTTTGTAGAGAATTTTTTTGAAAATTGAATTATCATATTTTAGGGTTTTAATTATTTTGCAAACTACAATTGAAAATTTTTGTTGGGATAATTCGGTGTTTTAATTTCTTGGATGTTAGGGGTAGGAGTTATCGCGAAAAGAACTAAACTGGCTTAGCCAAAAGTTCCGGGAAAGGTGCTTCCAAGAAGAGGGCATTTGTGGGCATGTTGTTAGCTCTCTGAATCAGTCTTCAATGCAGTTAGTATTAGAAATTTTCGTATGTGTGTTAAAAAAATATGTATTTATTGTCCAGATATCGGTGTAATCATTTGATAAATATATATAGTAGGAGTTGTATTTTGGTTATGTACAAACAGCATGACAAATAACTTTCTCACATCTTTATACAAAGTTTACCTTAAAACTAAGATTTATTCTAATTTTATGGAGAAACTGCGTGAAAACTAAAAATTTGAAGTTTTCCTTTAACTTCAGGGAAGCTGCTACACTTTTTGGATAACTTGCACCTTTCTATTAAACTTCATCTGTCCAATATTAAATTTTTTTTAATTGGTGGTTAATGATCATTTGATCATGTAAAGTTGAATTTCTTTTATAAAGGAAATCTTTTATTTTGTTTTAAACAAATAGTTAAAATTTAGAAATATTTTATATATTATTTTTGGTTTAAAATTTTAATTATATTAATTCATCAACAATTTTATATTAGTGAGAGTGATTTTATATGAAATACTACCTTGACAATTTTATTTTATTTTATTTTTACACTTAGTTCTAATTTATAATCTTTTTATTTGTTTATTTTTATACTTGGTCTATTCTAAAATATTATTTTAATTTAATTTAAAGTAATATCAACTAGAATATTTAAAACTTAAAAGTTGTTTAAAAGTTAAAATTTAGGATATCTCAAAAATGTTAAATAATTGATTTTAAAGTAATTTAATAAATAACTTTTAATCGTGTTGAGCATTGGAAATTAATTTCATTGATTTCTAAAGATACCGGAAATATTAATTTTGTCTCTTATGATACCAAACTAATTATTGAGTTTTAATAACAAATTTTTATTATTTTTTTATGAATTCATTTTTATAATCAAGTTTTAATATTCTCAAATACTTATAATAATAAATACTAATATTTATAATCAACAGAAAAATATATTTTTGATTTTTTCTTGAAATTCAAAGATCATATAAATATTTTGTTGCACCAAAAATTTTCTTGGTGGTTTATATACCTTTTTTTTTGTTTTTATAGAATTTTTTTTAATTAAAATATGGGTCTAATATTTTTTGTTATTTCTTATTGTTATTGATTTAAATATATAACATTCTTTTTTTCATATTTAAAATGCAAATAAAATATGAAAATGCAACTGTAAATACTTATTAAAATGCAAATAAAATATGAAAATGCAACTGTAAATACTATTATTATTATTATTATTATTATTATTATTATTATTATTATTATTATTATTATTATTATTATTATTATTATTATTATTATTATTATTATTGTTATTATTATTATTGTTATTATTATTATTATTATTATTATTATTATTATTATTATTATTATTATTATTATTATTATTATTATTGTTGTTATTATTATTATTATTATTATTATTATTACTATTTTTATTATTATTATTATTATTATTGTTATTATTTTTATTATTATTATTATTATTATTATTTTTATTATTATTGTTGTTGTTGTTTATACAATTAAAATATTATTTATAAATACTAAATTTTAATGAATATATATATATATATATATATATATATATATATATATATATATATATATATATATATATATATATATATATATATATATATATATATATATATATATATATATATATATATATATATATTATAAATTAAGAATTAAAAAATATTAATTAATATTTTTTAACATCTCATAATAATATTACTTTAATGCAATACCTGATGAACTAGAGATTGATGGAATAAATAGTATAAATAACATCTCAAAAAAGTGATTTAAATATTTATCACTAATAAATAGTATAAATAACATCTCAAAAAATTTATTTAAATATTTATCCTTAATAAATAGTATAAAAAACTTCTCAAAAAAAGTTACTTAAATATTTATCATTAATAAATTTAATAAATAAATAAATTTACTATTTTACACTACTTACAAAAATGGCATAATGCAACTATCCTAAATCTAATTGAGAGTATTATTTTAATGGTGTTCTTTGATGTTTATGAAGGGTATAGAAATATCATAAAGATTATTGATAATTAATTTCAATGATTGAGTGATTTTAAAATTAAAAATTCAGATTTTATATCATCAATGCCATAATTAAAAAAATTGTGTATAAGTTTAGTAATTTAACTTGGCGTTATCAATTACTAAATTTAGAATTTCTATTTATTAAGTGAGTATACAATTAATAAAATATACATTTTATTGTTTATAACAATTATTATTTAAGTATTTTATTTTCCATTTCTATTTTCTTATATTTTGAAATGAAGTCGTCCTTAATCTAAATGAAATATATAGATTTATTTTGTTTATTTTATTTTTATCAAACTATGTAATTTAGTGTATCATTCTAACACATAATTCATTATTTATGCATTTTGTGTTTTAAATTTTTTAATTGCTAATTGTATATCATATATTGAAGATCATTTGACTCTACCTTTGGTGTTTTTTATTAAATGTTTATCAATTTTTGGAATTGACATATTTTATGCCTTATTTTGAAGTTTAAAAATAAATATATTTAATCATAACAAGAAAAAAATGCGTTATTATTAAATTTTTTATGTTATTAATAAAGAAATAAATGAGACTGATATTTATAAATAAAAAAGATACTTAAAAAAAACATAAGTAATAAATGAATGAAACGAAATTAAAATTATATGTTAATAATCAAATCATAATTATTTTATGATCACCAAAATAAAATTATTATATAAATATAAACTTTTTTTATTTTTTTACTAATTGTGTGAATTTTATAATAATAAATACTTTCATCAACCAGACTGCTTTCGTACTTGGACAACAAATCCAGAAACTTGTTTTACTTGCCTTTGAGTTGATTAAAGGTTATAGCAAGAAGGGAGGTATCCCCAGATGTATGATGCAATTAGACATGCAGAGAGCTTACGACATGGTGTCATGACACGCTCTCTAAAATATTATGCAGGAAATGAGTATTCCTTCCCAATTTATCTCTTGGATTATGAAGTTGGTTTCCACTGTTTCCTATACGTTCAAGGTTAATGGCTCTATATCTTAGTTCATGCAAGCAAAGTGTGGCATTAGGCAAGGAGATCTCATCTCTCCTTACCTTTTTCTATTATCATGGAATATCTTTAGAGATGTTTGCATCAAATGCAGTATAATCCAAATTTCAATCACCATTCCAAGTGAAAAAAATTTGCTCTTACGAATCTAATGTTTGCTGATGACGATCTCTTGTTCTCGAGGATCACATCATTCAATTCCTTTGCCAAGTCTACATGTATGAAAATTAACACTTTTAAGAGTAAAATTTTCTTTGGTGGTGTCGACTCTGGTGAGAAAAATTTGTTTCTGAGTCTTTCTAGTTTTAAATAAAGTTGCTTACCCTTCAAGTATTTGGGGGTTCCCCTCACTAGTAAGAGGTTGGCTGTCATTCATTACTTGCCTTTGATAGACAAAATTACCAGAAGCATTACTGATTGGTCAATGAAGCTCTTGAGCTATGCTAGTATTGCACATCTAATTAAAAGCATACCTTTTGCAATGGTGAATTACTGGTTGATGATCTTTCCCATGCCTAAGGTAGTCCTTAAAAAGATTGATTCGCTCTACATGTCCTTTCTTTAGGCAGGAAAAAAGGCTACCAGTAGATGTTGAGAATCAAGTGTGAGGAAGAAGTCTCACATTGATTATAAAAGGGAAGATTGAGTACTTTATAAGTGAGAGAACCCACTCGTCTATCACCTTAAGGTTTTAGATGGATAAGTAGTGTGTCTCTCACAAAGGTGTGTCCCAAGTAAAATGCTCCCTCCTCGGAATTGCCCCTACAGTAGTATCATGAGTCTTTGGTTTCGAGATAGGGACCGACTTACTTGTATGGAGCGGTGGTACAAGTGTATGTGGAAGAGAGTCATTCCACATGAGGGGGAGCATTGTGACTCACACTTGAGGGGGAGTGTTGAGAATCAAGTGTGAGAAAGAAGTCCCACATTGATTATAAAAGAGAAGATTGAGCACTTTATAAGTGAGAGTCATTCCACATGAGGGGGAGCATTGTGACTCACACTACACTTGAGGGGGAGTGTTGAGAAAGAAGTCCCACATTGATTATAAAAGGGAAGATTGAGCACTTTATAAGTGAGAGAAGGGGAGTGTTGAGAATCAAGTGTGAGAAAGAAGTCCCACATTGATTATAAAAGAGAAGATTGAGCACTTTATAAGTGAGAGTCATTCCACATGAGGGGGAGCATTGTGACTCACACTACACTTGAGGGGGAGTGTTGAGAAAGAAGTCCCACATTGATTATAAAAGGGAAGATCGAGCACTTTATAAGTGAGAGAACCCACTCATCTATCACCTTACGATTTTAGATGGATAAGTGGTGTGTCTCTTACAAAGATGTGTCCCAAGTAAAATTCTCCCTCCTCGAAATTGCCCCTACAGTAGAAAGAGTCCTCTCGCCTAGTCTAAAGCGTGTAAGCCCTCATCGATTTGAATATCTGGAACAATTGTGCTCTTTTAAAGCTGTTGTGGAATATTTATAATAAAAGGGAGAGCTTCTGGTTTAAGTGGATCAATTCCCATTACATCAAGGGTCTGAATATTAGAGACGTTAAGATCAAATCCACGTGCTCCTGGATCATGAAGAAAGTCTTGGATCAGAGAGCTTTTATTGATAAGCATATTGATATATAAGAAGTTATGAATACCAATCATCGGTTCAATATGAAAATAATTTACCTCTCTATGTGTTCTACGCCTATAGTGAGTTGGCACAAGTTGTTGAGGAACAACCCTGCTAGGCTTAGATCCTTGCTAATTTCCTGGTTAGCTTGTCACCAGAGATTAGCAACTAAAGACAGTTTATTCAAATTTAATATGGTGAATGACAAGAACAACTAAAGACAGTTTATTCAAATTTAATATGGTGAATGACAAGAACTGTGTCTTATATAATAGTGAGGAAACTATTTTTCATCTCCTGTTAGAATATGCCCAGACTAGGTATATCTGAAGTAATATTCTTGATTGGATTCTTCAACCTCACCATCCTAAAAGTGGGAATGAAGAGCTCTAGTGGATCAGATCCCATGGGAAAGGTAAAGGGTGGAAGGCAACATTAGTGAAACTTACTGCTGTGGAAATTGTGTATGGTATTTAGGATTACATAAACTCTATCATTTTTGGGACTAAGGGTGATAAGGAAGCTATTATTCTTGAGATAAAGAACAAGATTACATTTACGGGGTGGTTTTTAAAAAAGTTAAAGCTTAAAATTATTAGTTTAATGTTAGGCTAGTTTTGTTCTTGATTGTTTTATTTTTTTGTTGGCTAGATCTTAGCGATCGGCGTGTTTCTTGCCCGATTTTTTTGTAATAAAGTCCCTTTTTTTCAAAAAAAAAAACTTTATATATTAAATAAATTACATGAAATTTAATACAAATAGTAATAGAATAAAATATAAAATAAAAAAGTGTAAAAAAGGAAAAGGAAACAATAAAAAATTGGGTTAAAAAGTGGAATCATTAAGACAATAAATACTATATCATAATTAATGATATTAAAATTTAAATTTATGATAAATTAAATAAATTATTTTACACTATTTTTATTTATGTTAAATTAATTATATTTATTTATAATATTTATTTATGTTACTGTTCTGGACTGGGCCCCGACAGGCCCAAAAGCATTGCTAAGGCCCAATCCAAATGGACTTGCTGAGGACCACGCCGACCAAAGGGTCACAGTCGTGCCCGACGTGCTCCCTGGGGTCACGTGCTCGACCTCGACACCTCCAGCTCGACACCCTGCTGTCCAGCTCGACATCACCTCGAGCACCCCAACTAGGGCAGACTCAGTCCACTGCGCTTCCAACGAGACCCCGAAAAGACCGCGTCTCCGTCCGCCCGCACTTCACGCAGAACATCCAGGAAGGGGACCACGTGCGGGTCCCCACTACGCACGTAGAACCTGGCAGTTCCTCCATTGGGCCAAACCTGCCCGGCCCAATGAAGGAACCTTGGCCCAGCGCTGGGGGCTATAAATACCCTCTGTTTCCAGAGGGTCAGGTATTCATCATTCTACCCATACACTTATTATTGCCTGCTCGTACCTCTACTTACTTCAGCATCGGAGTGCCTTGCAGGTACCCCCCCCCCCCCCCCACCTCGTCCAAAAAGCTTTCAGCTCGGAGCCAGCCGTGACGGTCCATTTCTGATCAGGACAGATCAGTGGCTCCGTCTGTGGGAATCTAGCTTCCCCGTCTTACAAACAACTTAAAAGACCAAAGCTCAAAATCCAACTACCTGTCATGGCTGATCCAGCTCGCGTTGAGCAGAACGTCCGTGTCGCCGACACCAATAACGGCACGGCGGATAAAAACGGACACCTCGATAACCCCGGCGACCCCGGCCATAGTACCATCCCTGTGACGACCGCCCCTGGAACTTCCTCCTGCAGGGACGGGGCTACTGCATCATCCTCCCCGCTCCCACCACCACTTGAAGACGACCCGGCGGCCCTCGCTCATTACAGAGCCGCCCGGTTCCATGAAGTCCCAGTTCCCGCCGGGGCAGATGCCACGACTCAGGCACTGTTCGCGGCCATTAATCAGACAAACTATCTCATCTTCGCCCAAGGAGAAAGGCTAAGGGCGCTTGAAGATGACCGAAGACCCCCGAGGAGGCATCGGAGGCCACATTCTCCACCTCCTCGGGTCACAGAGGTTCGACACCATTCTCCCCCGCGGAGACACTACAGGGAGAACTCCAGAAGCCCCTCTCCCCGGCCGAAGCAGAGGCGCTCCTACTTGGAGAGACAGCCCGTCATCCCTGTCGGAGAGCCCAGTCGCGACCCGGCAAGGCACGACAAAAGACACGCCGGGGACGGGCGTGTAACATTCAACCACCGAGCATCACGCTCGAGGGAGACTTAACACGACCACCGTGCCAGACAGTACTACAGGTCCCCATCTCTGTCTCCGGAGAGGAGCGACGAGGAAGACCCCCGCGGTCCCCTGTCGCAGGCCATCATGGATGCACCCATCACCCCGGGCATGGAGAAGCCCCCACATCTGAAGGAGTATGACGGAGTTGCGGACCCGGTCGACCATATTGACGGGTTCGAGGCCATGCTCCATTATCATAATGTCGGGGGTCCCATCAAGTGTCGTCTTTTCCCCACGACTCTCAGGAAGGCGGCCATGGACTGGTATAAAGGACTCGCCCCGAGCTCAATCACGTCGTGGCGGAACCTGAAGAACCAGTTCATCAGTTCCTTCCTAGCTTCTCGGCGCCATCCGAAGACCGAGGCGGCCCTCGAGGCCATCATCCAAAGACAGGATGAAACCTTGAGGGAGTTCATCAACCGCTTCAACCGAGAAGCAATACAGGTCCCCTGCGCGGACCATATGAAAAGATACTTGATGGAGAGGGGTCTCCTCCCCGGCACAGAATTCAGAAAGGCTGTGGGTATCGAGCCACCTCCGACATTCGATGCCCTCCTCGATAAGGCCCGAGCATATATGGACTACGAGGAGAGGGAAGCTGCCAACAGGGCCCGAGACTCCAGGACTCGGGGTCCCAACAACAGCAGCAGCTCACGCCAAGAGGCTCTTCCCCGACGTACCGGGGAGAAAAGGAAAGAAGATCGACCCCGGGAAGTCCGGGAACAAAGGGGCCCCTCGGGCCGTTTCACCGAGTACACTCCGCTCACAGCTTCCCGCGAGCGTATTTTGGCGGAGTGTGCCAGTACAGACTTCAAGGACGGCGGCGTCAAGCGTCCCCGACCTGCTCCCGCCAAGCCTGGGGCAGATAAAAATAAATACTGTCAATACCATAGGAGTCATGGTCATTTGACAGAGGACTGCGTCCACCTCAAGGACGCCATTGAAACTCTCATCAAGGGAGGGAGGCTCGCGCAGTACAGGCGAAATGACGCTCCTCGTCGTGACGCCCATGAAGCCAAGGAGCCAGAAGAATACGCCCGACCATCAGACGAGTCGGTGCCTATCCAGACCGCCTTCTCGGTAACCAGGCCCGAAGATTTCGACATTCCCGAGCACCTGCAGGAGCCTCTGACGACGCACAGCAGGTGGGAATACTTTCCCTCCGCCATGGTCATCAACGGGGGCGGGTTCAACGACCTCACCATCAATTCAGCTAAGAGGAAGTTGGACGAGCTGGTCGACGCGGCTCCCCCGCAAACAGTAACGTTCGAAAGGGTGAAGGGCAGGTCAGAGCCCATCACCTTCTATCTAGAAGAACTCCCCGGCGGAGCCCCGAACGCGGTCATCCCCTTACTGATAAGGGCAAGAATGGCCAATTTTGACGTGCATCGCATCCTGGTCGACGAAGGGAGTTTCGTCGACGTGATGTACAGCCAGCTGTTCCGAATCTTACAGCTAGACGACTCACATCTCTCTCCGTATGTGGGGTCGGATCTACAAGGCTTCAACGGCTCGACTTCCAAACCTTGGGGTTATGTCGAGCTCCTGGTAACGTTTGGCGAAGGAACGACTACGAGACAAGTTAAGGTCCGGTTCCTCGTCATTGACTGCCCGTCTCTATACAATTGCATCTTGGGGAGACCGACACTGGCAGAGCTAACAGCGGTGCCCTCGACCGTCCATCTGAAGATGAAGTTCTACACCAGGAGGGCACGGGTAGCCACCATCCAAGGAGACCTAGCCGCTACCCGTAGGTGCTTCAACGCTGCTTCCAAGGGACGGGATACCGTCGACGTAGGGACCAGACCTGCTAAAAGGACAAAACAGGAGCCCGACAGGAAAGCATCCCCCGAAGAAGAAGTCCAGAAGGCTCCACCAAAGGTCGACTCCATAGCCCTCGACACCCGCTTCGATCAGGATGAGCCATCCAGTAGTGAGAAAATCCCACTCCGACCAATACCGGACGGGGATTTTGAACTCGTTCCCCTCGGCACAGACCCGACCAAGGGAGTGAAGATTGACAAAGACCTCCCCGACTTGGCCAGGAAGCAAATCAAGGCCTGTCTGTGCGAGAATGCTGGTCTCTTCGCCTGGAGCGCTGCGGAGATGCCCGGACTCGACCCTGAGGTCGCCTGTCACCACCTCGCCATTGATCCAGCCGCCAAGGCCGTAGTACAACGTAGGCGTAGGCAGTCTCCAGAAAAAGCGGAGGCTGCTGAAAAAGCTGTAAAAGACCTCCTAGAGGCAAATTTTATTTCTGAAGCCCGGTATTCCACCTGGCTGTCAAATGTTGTACTTGTAAAAAAGAATAATGGAAAATGGAGAATGTGCGTTGATTATACTGATCTCAACCGGGCTTGCCCGAAAGATGCTTTTCCCTTGCCTAACATAGATATGCTGGTCGATAATTCGACCGGCTACAAAACTTTGTCGTTCATGGACGCCTATTCGGGATATAACCAAATCCCAATGGCCCTGGGCGATAAACACTGCACGGCATTCATGACCAGCTCGGGCAACTATTACTACAACGTAATGCCCTTCGGACTGAAAAATGTCGGAGCAACTTACCAACGCATGATGAACAGAGTTTTCAACAAACAGATCGGCGACATGCTCGAGGTATATATGGACGACATGATCGTCAAATCCCGAGCAGATACCGATCACGCAGCTCATCTCAAGACAGTCTTAGCCCAAGCAAGACAGTGCAAAATGAGGTTCAACCCCGAGAAATGCACGTTCGGGGTTAAGGCAGGAAAATTCCTTGGATTCTATCTAACAGAACGGGGAATCAAAGCCAACCCCGACAAATGTCGGGCATTCTCCGACCTCCCAACACCGACATCAAAGAAGTCGATACAAATCATGAACGGCATGCTTACGTCGCTGTCCCGCTTCGTCGCGAAGTCCGCTCAGCACGCCCTCCCCTTCTTCAAACTCCTTCGAAAGGAAGCAGCCTTCAAATGGAATGAGGAATGCGAGCAGGCACTTCGCCACCTAAAGCAAAGCCTGTCTCAGCCGCCCGTGCTATCTCGACCCGACGACGGGGAACCGCTGTACTTATACTTGGCCGTTTCGAACGAAGCCATCAGCGCAGCTCTTGTCCGCGAAACCCCCGACGGGCAGAAACCCGTCTACTTCACGAGCAAAGCCTTACAGGGGCCCGAAAGCAGATACCAGCAGATAGAAAAGGTTGCTCTGGCCCTCGTCAACGCGGCGAGGAGGCTCAGACACTACTTTCTGGCCCACACCATCATCGTGCGGACCGACCAACCGGTGAGGCAACTCCTAGGTCGGCCAGATATGGCGGGCAGAATGCTAAAGTGGTCCTTGGAACTCTCCGAATTCGACATTCAGTACGAAAACAGGAAAGCCCTGAAAGCACAGGCCTTGGCCGACTTTGTTGCAGAAATGACCACTCACGACCCTCCCCCGGGGAAAGAGCACAAGTGGACCATCTTTGTCGACGGAGCATCCAGCTCGTCCGGAAGCGGCACAGGAATCCTCCTAGAAAACGAAGAAGGCGTAGTAATCGAGCACTCCTTAGCTCTCACCTTCCCGACGTCAAACAACCAGGCAGAATACGAAGCCCTGCTCGCAGGACTGAGACTGGCCGAGGACCTGGGAGCCCGCGAGGTACAGATCTACACCGACTCCCAGCTCGTCGCCTCTCAAGTACAGGGGAGTTACCAGGCCAAAAACGACAACCTCATCGAGTATTTGAACTTAGTCAAAAAACACATGACAAAGTTCGTACGAGCGGAAATTTCACATGTTCCCCGCGAGCAAAACACGAGGGCGGACATATTGTCCAAACTTGCGAGCACACGAAAGAAGGGCGAGAACAAATCCGTCATCCAGGAATCTCTAGCACGTCCAAGTATCGAACGACCCTCGACTACAGTCGAGATCCATGCCATCGGGGATGCTACGTCCTGGATGACCCCGGTTTATAATTTCCTGACAAAAGGAGAACTCCCGTCGAACCAGGCCGAAGCTGCCGTTACCAAGCGACGAGCATGTTCCTACGTGGTGCTCGAGCAGAAACTGTACCGAAGAGAATTCTCCATTCCCTTCCTGAAATGCATCGACGAGTCCACCATCCCCGAGGTACTGCGGGAGATACACGAAGGGATCAACGCCCAGCACATGGGCGGTAAATCCTTAGCAAGGAAAGCCCTTCGAGCAGGATATTACTGGCCGACGATGCAGCAGGATGCCAAGGAACACGTCAAAAAATGTGATAAGTGCCAGAAGCACGGGGACATGCACCTCGCCCCGCCGCACGAGCTGAGCATATTGTCGTCCCCGTGGCCGTTCGCCTGGTGGGGTATGGACATCCTCGGGCCCTTCGTGCAAGGAACCTACCAGAACAAATTTCTCATCGTCGCCGTGGATTACTTCACAAAATGGATCGAGGCCGAGGCCCTCGCAAAAATCACCTCGCACAATATCCTCTGTTTCTACAAAAGAAACATCCTCGCCAGATTCAGAATTCTGCGGGCCCTGGTGACCGACAACGGTACCCAGTTCACCGACCACGGGTTCTAGGACTTCGTCACCAAACTAGGGACAAAACAACATTTCACGTCGGTCGAGCACCCTCAGACCAACGGGCAAGCCGAAGCCGCGAATAGAGTCATCCTCCGAGGACTCAAACGTCGACTCGGCGAGGCCAAGAGGGGATGGGTCGAGGAGCTCCACAGCGTCTTGTGGGCATACCGCACCACGCCCCACTCAACGACGGGCGAGACGCCATTTCGATTAACATATGGCACCGAGGCCGTTATCCCAGTTGAAATCATGGAACCTTCCAGACGAACAGAGAACCCCCTCGACGAAGAAATGAACGACGAGGCACTAAGGGACGAACTCGACCTAGTCGAGGAAATCCGATCTGGTGCAGCCCTGCGCGAAGCCACCCTAAAACAACGAGTGGCTCTACGCCACAACGACAAGGTCATCAAGCGCGAGTTAGAAATCGGCAGCCTGGTATTACGTAGGAACCAGAAGGATTCTCGCGAAGGGAAGCTGGCCGCGAACTGGGAAGGACCTTATCGCGTCCACGGCACCACTGGTACCGGGGCGTACTACCTCGAGCAATTAGACGGAGAGCCATTACCACGACCCTGGAACGCTGCTAAGCTAAAGCAGTACTACAATTAAAAACTACCAACACCTGGGACCCTCGACCAACGGCACCCGCGCTCGGTCAACGAGGAAAAACGTCCGACTTCGTATAAAGGCTGAGGTACAAGCCCGACATACGACTAAATCGCACAACATCGCTCGGCAAACGAGGATAATCGATAGTGCCCGACGTGGACAGCTACACCGAGCACCACCGTCGTTGTACCCGTAAGGCAGAACACCCAGCTCGCGATGGACAGTTCACGCCAAGGGCGAATAGTCCCTACCGGGCTTCGCGCCTGACTGAGCAACTTCGCTCCACATGCCCGACAAGTCGTCAAGAATGACGGGCCATCTAAAAGGGTCAAAGGGAAGTCTCTCCCCTCGAGCGCAACACTTAGGTGACTCCGGCCAGCGAAAGAAGGCCGGGCACATATACAAACGGAAGACGGGCAGATTCGCACGCTAAATCACAGCCACTTACGGGCACTCCCCGGGCCCATGACTTAGACTAAAATTTTATGCAAATATATAAGATTTCAAGCACGGGCAAAATATTCAAATGTAAAACAACATTCATTCAAATAAAAATGCCCGAAGGCGACAAAGCAAACAATTATAAACCGACCAAGAAGGCCGGCGATGTTCATAACGTACAACCGACGGGCACGCAGGCCCAAAAAATACAAATATCAAAGGCACGCAGGCCCGCTATCCTACAATCAGGCTTCCCCAGAACCATCATTGTCGACGCCTGGAGAGTCGGGCGGGGGCACGATCACGCCATCCACGATCTGATGTTTGTGGCCCGTCCCCTCAGTAACCAAACCAGGGTTTAACAAGGAAAGCTGGCCGACCGCGGAGTCGAACCCCTCCTCCAGAGCACCGACGCAATCTGCCTCGAGTAGCCGGATATGGGCGACCAGCTCCGATCGACTCTTCAAAGCCGCTATGTCTTCCGGCTCGTCCTCGGCAGGAAGCATGGCGACTCTCATGTCCTCGATTTGTTGGGTCAAGCGCCCGATGTCCGTCTCCAGACGATTCCTGTCCGCACGGAGAAACTCTCCCTCCTCGGCCAGCTTCCCCGACCTTTCCTTTTCCAGGACCAGCATCTCCCTCTCAGCATCCAGCAGCACTGTCTGCTCGCGGAACATCTCCTCGGAGCGTTCCAGGGCAGTCTTCAACTTTCGCGAGCTCGAGGTGAGAGCCGCTTTCTCCTGCTCAAGTTCTTCAATACGGACAGGATCCCCCCTTCCTCGGACAACACCAGGGCCATTTCGGCCATTTTCACCAGCCCGTCCATGCTGGCGGCCAGATGCCTCTTTCGATCCTCCTTACTCATCCTTTTGATAGTCTCAGCCTCGTCGGCAACCACTGACAGAGGGAATCTCTCGAAGAAACCCTCCTCCTTGAAACAAGGGGGAAACCCGAAAGACCTGACGGCGCTGGTATCCTCGCTAACAGCCGGACCGCTTTCCACCCGGGTCCTCTTTCGCTGTATCAGGTCGGCATTAGGATCGACCTATTGAACCTCTGGGATTCCGTCCGACGCGGCCCCCGAGCTGGGCGACGAATCCACTCTCACCACCTGAGGAGCGCCCAGACTATGTGGCGGGCCCATCCTCGTCGCCTGAGGAGCCTTCACGACCCTCCTGCCTCGCTTCTGGTCGCAAGACAGCTTCAAAAGTCTTTCCCTTTGACCGGCCATCGAGCCTGCACAAAATAAAAGACGGGTTAGTGTCGAGCAAGTTCATAAATAAATGACGAGCAAAGAAATTCAAGCAATAAACGACCTAACAGACGAGCAGCCTGCCTGAACGTCTGACACTCCACGAGTGCCTTAGTATCAATCGGCCGGGACTCAAATGTCGGATAACCCTCTGCATCCAAGACATCTTCCCCTTCCCTCGTGGCCCACCGGGCCGGGTGGAAGCTGTCAACGAACCGACAAAGAGTAGCGTATGCCTCCTCGTCCTCCGAACACATGTCCCCGACAACAGTATGGTAGTATCCAGTCCCGTGCTCGTAGTGCCTGAACATCCAATGCATAGGGAACTTGGCCGTACGGGCCATCACGGGATACCCATCGTCGCCTAAAACCGCCTCCCCGTCATCATCGCTTATGGGCGCCTCCTCCTCGTACAGGGATCCTAAAGTAGAGGTGGTAACTGGCCGCACGACATACCACTTGTCTTTAAAACCCCTCACGGAGTCCATGTACATTTTGAATAGTCTCCTCGACTGTTTTAAGGAGACCCAGTTGTGTTTCCCTCCCCGGGACTGGCGCTGCAGATGAAAAATTCTAAAGAAGAGCGGTATGGTCGCCCCGATCCTCAGAAAGCGACATGTCAGCTCAAACGCCCGGATAAAGGCGAGTGAGTTCGGGTGTAGCTGCGACGGGGTCAACTCCAGATGGGTGAAGACCCCGATCTGAAAGTCACTGAAGGGCAGCCGCAACCCAAGATCTTTGAACGCGATCTCGTACATCGGGAAGTTATACTCTGGGTACACCGAGCAGATCCGGGCACGGGAGGTCGGGCGCATGACAACGAAATTCTTTTGGAAGTCAGGCTGGCCCTGGCCCGCTTCGAGGACAACATATGGGTTTCGGTCACGCCGGCTATATATCGACGCGATTCCTCGGGGCTCGACGCCCACCCAATCCAGCAAAGGGTCGTCGACAGTATCAATCAAGCTGACCGCCTCATCGGCACTTTGTTCCTCATGTTCGTGGCGTCCAGAGGAGCACGGCTCGTCCGCCATGGTTACCTGCAGAGCACGGGAAACCAGTCAATTGGGCACGAAACCATACGCTCGACAAACCACGTTGTCCCATGCACGACCACAAAAGTCAGTTACATAGGTAGTCGCCTCCCCGACATCCAGAAAACTCGATGTGTTCTTCTCCAAACCGACTACGCGGCCACTCTCCAACATGTCGACCCAAGGTATGAATATGGCGAGCAACATCATGAGACCTACGGCCAGGACCATGAACATACCGGGCGCGATCATGAATCAGGCGCCCTGGATCATGAAGATCCCGAGCAGCGCTGCTGATTATTACCTAAAACTATGAATTTACCGGCCACATGCATGTGTTTGCCGGTCCTAAGCATGAACATGTCGAGCTAAGCATGAGTTTACCGGGCTAGTCCCACGCGCACAGTCCCTAAAACGTCTACAAACGCTGAAAATCATGCATTACAACAGGAAAATGAAGAAGATAAGTCACTTACTTGAATCAAAAAGTGGATTCGGCTACGGAGGAAAAGAGTCTGTAACAGAAGATCGCAGCTATGAAAAATCAGGAAGAACAGCAGCAGTAGGAGCGCGAAGAGTAGAAACGTGTTATGGGGCGCAAGGTTCCTATTTATAGTGATGACGTGGAATACCAAACGTCACCTCGGGCAGCCACTGAGTTTCTCTCCTCGACGCTCTGCTCCCAATGCAATGATGACCTTATCGTCATAGGGTGGCGGCACAGTTCCCGAAAGATATCTCGTGTGCTCGACAGACACGCGCCGATGAGGATCCTCCGAGCATCCTCCGCAGAAGACGTCTCCGAGCACGGCACGGAGAGGCCCTCGAGGGCCTGCATCTCTGTCCCGGGCGGGAGATCCCGAAGCGGAAACGACCTGAGTTCAAGCCATGGCTCCTAACAAAGGAACCACGACTTGGGGGGCTCCTGTTCTGGACTGGGCCCCAACAGGCCCAAAAGCATTGCTAAGGCCCAATCCAAATGGACTTGCTGAGGACCACGCCGACCAAAGGGTCACAGTCGTGCCCGACGTGCTCCCTGGGGTCACGTGCTCGACCTCGACACCTCCAGCTCGACACCCTGTTGTCCAGCTCGACATCACCTCGAGCACCCCAACTAGGGCAGACTCAGTCCAATGCGCTCCCAACGAGACCCCGAAAAGACCGCGTCTCCGTCCGCCCGCACTTCACGCAGAACATCCAGGAAGGGGACCACGTGCGGGTCCCCACTACGCACGTAGAACCTGGCAGTTCCTCCATTGGGCCAAACCTGCCCGGCCCAATGAAGGAACCTTGGCCCAGCGCTGGGGGCTATAAATACCCTCTGTTTCCAGAGGGTCGGGTATTCATCATTCTACCCATACACTTATTATTGCCTGCTCGTACCTCTACTTACTTCAGCATCGGAGTGCCTTGCAGGTACTCCCCCCCCCCCCCCCCCCCCACCTCGTTCAAAAAGCTTTCAGCTCGGAGCCAGCCGTGACGGTCCATTTCTGATCAGGACAGATCAGTTACTAATATTTATTTATACAATTAAAATATTATTTTCAAATACTTTGTTATTAGTTAATATTTATAAAACTAAATGATTGTATCAATATTTTTATAAATAATATCAAAATAAATTTGATATTTGTATATATCGAAAGATATAATTATGCTCCAAATATAAATAAAACCATGTTTTTCTTTTAAAAATAATAAAGTTTTTTGGTTAAACAATTTTTTCTTTCTGTTTTATCATTCTTATTATATTTTAGAAGTATATGCGCGTAATGCACTAATACTCGTATGAATGTACGAGTGTCTAGATTAGAATTTATGCGAATCTGTGGGTTATTACATTTTAGTAAACTATATTGGTAAAAAAAAAGTTTTTCTTATTTACATTTTTATTCCTTTTTGATGACAAAAACGTATGTAACCACGCCAATAATTAAGCGAACGCACGGGTAACACATCAGTACCGTATGAACAATCGGGCAACTATACCAAAATTCACATAAATGCACAAGTTTAATATATGAAAAATTAAGCAATATATATTATAGATGCAAAACAATTTTATTTTCTTTTAAAAATATGTCTTTCTCTTGAAAATAATAATTTTTTTTGGTAAAATAATTTTGTTTTTGTTTTTATATTTTTATTATATTTTAAAAACAAAATTGTGTGTATCACGCCAGAATGCATGGGTAATATACCAGTACCGTGTAAACGCACAGATAACCATACCAAAATTCGTGTGAACCCACAGATTATTTTATTTTTTGTTCAAATAAATAACCACAAGTAAATATATTCACAATAATGTATGAATCCCAACACGAAAAAAATGTGTTGTTTCTAAATTATTTTTGTTGTTAATCTTTTTATTTTGAAATTATTTTTTATTTTAAAATATAATATTTTTAAAGATAATATATGAAAAATTAAAATATATATTATTGATGTAAAACTGTTTTGGTAGAATTTTTGTTTAAATATTACTTTTTTTATAAATAAAATTATAAACTTTTTTGGTCAAACAATTTTATTTTTCTTATTTATATTTTAAAAATAAAATTGTATATACGACTCTAGTACCCATGTGAACGCACGTGTTATTACATTTTTTGTGCAATTAAAAAAATTAAAAATAAATATATTTAAAATAATGTATGAATTCAAACACGGGAAAATTGTGTTGTTTTTTAATTATTTATGTATCTAATATTTTTATTTAGAAATTTTTTTAAATTTAAAATACAATAATTTTAAAGATAATATATGAATAATTGAAATATATATTATTGATGTCTTTCTTTTAAATATTGAAAAATGGATATAATTTTGGTTTTATTTTAAAAATATGTCTTTCATTTAAATATTTATTTTTGATTAACTTATATATTTATCTTTTGACTATTTTTTTTTACTTCTCCGTTTTTACAATTAAATTTAAATATACTCAATTTTATTTTAATTTCAAAACCAAACTAGTGACAATTCTGCAGTCCGCGCCAGAACCCGTGCGGACGCACGACTTTCCCACTAGATTAGAAGAAATATACATGAATTTGGAGTTGAAAGTTAGTCATGATTAAAAAAAACCCATTGATCCTTGCTCCTAGAATACTTCCCACCGTCCAATTTCTTTCCAAAGCCGAAATACCAAAAAGAGTTCTATAACTTTCCTTTAGTAGAAGTCAAAACAACGTCACAATCGCCCAACAATCTCTTTCAATCGCCCAACGATCTGTCAATTTGTGCCAAATTGCCCAACAATATAATGTGATTGTGCTGCATTTAGTCCAAATCTCGCTCCGAATTGTCCAAATCGAGCAGCCATTTTCCTAAGGCGCAATAAAATTTTGCTTTCCCAGAGTGGATCGTCAAGACCTATGAGCTGTGAGTTGAGCAACAACTAGAAGTGAGTTGGGGGGATACCTGCAAGACACTCTGATGTCAAAGTAAGGTTCATAGCAGTGCGAGCAAGTGTGAGAGTGAGTATGAAAGAATGAATACCTAACCCTCTCAAGAGAGAGGGTATTTATAGCCCCAGTGATGGGCCAAGGTCCTCATCATTGGGCTGAGCAAGCAGGCATAAAACAGAGACTGCCAGGTTCTACGTGCGTACTGAGGCCAACACGTGGTCCCCAACCTGGATGGATTCCCCCGAATAGTCAGGAGGGTATGGATTTGGTCTTTTCGGGACCAAGAAGACTCTGTGATATCCGGGGCTGTGGTGAGTCAACCCTATGAGGAAGGTGTTTGTGATGTCTTTGTGTCGTCGTGGGCCCTCCTCGCCAGCTGTGGGGTTGTCCAGGAAGGCTTGTCTTGTTCGACGAGAGGAGTAGAGGATTCTCGTGAGGTACTCCTGACCAGTAATGAGCCTCCTCGTGATTCCTAGACGTATCCCCGTATGACGAAGCCGTGTTTTTCCGATGGATGAGGTTACTGCCTGATATAGTTGAGGACAGACTTGGTCAGCAGGCCTACTCGAGCATCATAGTTGGATTGGGCCTAATATGAAGTTGGGCCAAGTACAAACCTAATCAAGAACAAAAGGTATTAAATATTTTTTGTTTCACTGATTTTGTTTTTTTTTGTTTTTTTTTTCCTTTTATCATAGGTTGGAGGCTCAACCTTGCATAGTTGAAGTGCATCACAGTAAGTTTATTTTTTAAATGCATGCATGTATATGACCCTGTTTTGTTAAATTATATTTTGTAGCATATTGTGAGTACAACTTTATCGTTAGATATTTTGTATGATGTCAAAATTAGAAAAATTTAACATTTATGAATATTGGACGGTATCTTTATCTCTTGTGGTACTCCTTTGTATTAGGGGTCTTAATAACCATTAAATATATTTTTGAAATTGACCAAAAATTTTAAAAACAAGTTGTTGTATTAATTTTTATTGCATGTATCGACATATATGCACTTCAGGTCGACACATGCAACTGAATTTTGAAGCATGTAGTCCCTGTGGGACATAGGTCGACACATGCATGCATATAGGTTGACACATAGTGAAGTTTTTTAAGAAATTGCATGAATTCCTATTTCATGTGTCAACACATACGAATTTCAGATTGACACATGCATTGCTTTTTTAAAGCTTAAAGCTATTGTCATGCTTCGGTCGACACATTCATGTTTTTAGGTCGACACATACAGTTTAAACTTGACTTATGTGTCGACACATACGAATTTTAGATCGACACATATTATTTTATTGAGTCAATTTTCAAATCTTCTTAATTCTGAAAATCTTCTTTTCCTTTAATTGCTCTTCACCTTCAACCTCTAACCGATGCATACACACTAATAAATCACACATAATAATATTTTGTTGGGGTGTCATCTAGACGAGGTTTGATAACATCGAATTAGGCTCTTGTGTAACTGAGAATAGTGGATTGAGATTTACAAGGGTCTTCATCCGAAAAAACCGTGGGTTTGTCCTCCAAATCATTGATTGATTCAGGGGTTTTTGTGCAAGATGATCAAGAGATGATTGTTGCCTAGTGAAAGTCTTTTGAGATAAAGAATGCAAAGAATTCTTTGGAGATAAAGAACACAAAGGAAGTAGTATAAAAACAAGGAATCGAATTAAAGTCTTGTGTTGTAATAAGTACAATTGATCGTGTGTGAAAGCTTTGAAGATAAAGAACGTAAAGGAGTTGCAATATCGACAAGTCAATTGGGATCTATTATGTCTTGGTCTGTCTCAAAATAAAAGAAGAAAAGGGGTTGAATCAACAAGAAATGGTTAGGGTTTGTAAGGTTGCTCTTAGAACACTTCTCTTGTATAAACTTTTGCATAGTAAAAATTATCCTAATTCCACGTTGGAATTAGACACAGACAGACCCACATGCGAGGACGAAAATGAGGAACTGTGTAGACAAATCCCCGTGTCTCTTTGTCTTATCATTTTACTTGCTTTTATTTTTATCAATCAAAATAGCATTGAGTAATCAATTCTCTCATAGGAATTTTTGTGTGATTGTTTATGTTTTGTATTAGGTGCTGATATTGCTTATAATCCGTTTTGATTATTATTGCTTTTTTGTATCAACACATCTCAAAGGAAAATTATAAAAATTCGATTGCACCTCAATTTTTTGACAAATTTTTTGTTTGTTCTTTTGATAATGGCCATTGAAAATAGTATTGCTAGTAAGTTGCTATAAACCACTAATATTTTGTTACTTGATTGAAGTATATAGATTCCAGATTATTGTATTCATTCCATGATCTTTTTTATATTTGCATATCCGACATCCAATAACGTGGTTTTTATAGACGATAATTTTTTAAAACTCTCCACGCGCACTATTTTCTAAAAAAAACTTAAAACCATAAATTTCATCTGGATTTTTTAACTAAATAACCCTTTTATAATTCTAAACGATATTTAACCTCAACAAAAAGAGAATCCTCAACTTGTCAAAGTCAAAGGTAAAAGAAACATATATAAATATCTTCTCAGATGGTCGATATTTTGTTAGAAGACAATTAATAACTTTTGTTTGTATATATTTGTAGATATATGCACGGGGAGAAGTTATAACTAAAAAGATGATAGCAAATCAAATTTGTCATTTGGAAAAAACGAAGAAAAGTTATTGTGGATCTCAATCATTTTGGTCAAGGAGACACTAGTAGTTCAAACTTACTTGCGAGGTTGTTAGACCAACTTGCTAAAAAGTCGGTCTATTGTCCTATATCAATTGTAAGATGGGATGAGATATCCGGAAAATTCAGCATAGATCAATGGAAATGTAGTGAGGTAATTATTATAACTTTTCTAAAATTTTCTTTTGTTGGTTTGTCTTGTATAATGAAATATTGACCTTTAAATAAAACATTTTAAGGATCATTTTGAGTTTGACTATGTTGCTGGAATCAAATGGGTATGGAGTACACTAGGAGAAAGATGGAAAGTATAAGTATTTCTTAAAGGATACTATTTTACTATGTCATTTTCTTGTTTTATATATATATATATATATATATATATATATATATATATATATATATATATATATATATATATATATATATATATATATATATATTAACTTTCATAGTTTAAAATTGTAGAAACTAAGTAAACAAAATACATAAAATCGTAAAAAGCTTAGAGTCTCACATGCTGATGGTAGTAAGAGCAGTGCAAGAAGGGGTCGTGAAATGGTAAGTGATTTCAAGAAGTTTATGAATCATAACAAAATTAGTTGTAAATATTTGTTTGTTAATATATATTTTATTTATTTTGTTAGGAGCAACAATTAGGAAAGCATGTATGTCGAAGCGAGGTTATTTTATCAACTTTAGTAAAGAAATATGGAAATTTTGTAAATGAAGAAGGAAAGGCCATAGATCTAAGTATACTTATTTTACATTAAAATAAGTATATGTTTAACCAAAAAAAAAAATACTATCACTATATTTTTATACTTCACTCAAGCAATGTTTTTTATTTTTGGTATGCATTAGATAAGTTTAAGCTTGATGTTTTTCTTTGTCGGCTCAAATTTTTGATATTAGATAAGTTTAAGCTTGATGTTTTTCTTTGTCGGCTCAAATTTTTTATTTTCTTCTTTTGAACATCGTATTTGTTAGAATAATAATACAAGTGTGATTAAATGAAAAAATAGTCCAACATTGAATAAGAATGTGGTGACTTGAATATTTATAAGTGGGAGAATCCATTCACCTGTCACCTTAAGGTTTTAGATGGACAATTGATGTATCTCTCACAAAGGTGCCTAGTCCTATACTATGTATCAATGCTCCTAATAACTTCCCCAAACAATGGTATTAGAAAAATATTGATTTCACATCTAAATGAAATGTCAGATATGGGAAAATTGTCTTATTTCTTAGGCATGGAATTTCAAATGTCGAAGCAAAGTATGGTCCTATATCAAAGAGATACTCAAGAGATTCATAATATATGATTTGAATCCTGCATCGTCATCTGTCGAACCAAATGTGAAGTTGGAGAAGCATAGTGAGAAAGACAAAGTCGATGTAACTTTGTTCAAAAAAAAATTGTGGGATCTCTAAGATATGTGTGCAACAGTAAACCTGATATAGGTTTTACGGTCAGATTAGTGAGCAGATACATGAGTGAACCAAAAGTGTCACACATGAAGGCTGCAAGAAGAATTCTGAGATGCTTAAAAGGATCGATGGACTATGGAATTCTATTTCGAAGAGACTCTGAAGGCAAAGAAGTGACATTTACTTATTTTTCAGATGTTGATTGGTGTGGAGATAAGGAAGAACGAAGAAGTACAACTGGCTATTTATTTCAAGTATTTGGTGCCCCAATCTCATGGTGCTCGAGAAAGTAACCTATGGTGGCGTTATCATCATGTGAAGTTGAATATATAGCAGGATCATATGTTGCATGTCAAGAAATTTGGGCTAGATCGGTACTTGAAGAAATGAAGGTCGAAGTGAAGAAACCTATTGCGTTGGAAGAAGTAAGCATATTGAAGCTAGATTTCACTTTTTGAGGGAAAAGATAAATCGAGGTGAACTTGAAGTTAGGCGTTTCTCAAGTGAAACACAGTAGGCCGATATTTTCACCAAAAGATTGAAGATCGACATATTCCTGAATTTGAGAAAGAAATTAGGAATAATTCAGATTGAAAATGATAATAGTAGGTTCGACAACTTGAATTATGAGGGGTATGTTGAAATATTAGATATAATATTAAATATAATCCAAGTTGTGTAATCCAAGCTCAAGTCCAATTACGGATTGTTAGCCTACTTAGTATACAAGTTAGTTGTATATAAATAGACTAGTCTATATCATTATTTGTAACAATTCAAGTGAATAATATAATTCTTATTTCTTTATTATTCTCTTTTTCCCTCCTCACTAAAAGTGTCTCACGCACTAACATTATTCTTATTCTATCTGCACAAATTCATAATTTGACATTGCAAAGTTATTTATGCATTGCAGACATTGTTTGTTGAAAGACAGTATACTAAGTATATGATAGAGATGTAAATGAACATTAAAACTCACATGATAACTTTAGTTTTATTTCAGCTCATGTTGACAATAATTGACCATAACTTCAATCACAGAACTACAACCACCATGTCAAAAATTTCAACATTATTGTGTTTTAGAATATGTTGGTGTAACCAACCATTATTCTATTATGTATGTTTTTTTATACTTGATGGAAAAGTAGGATGGTTTCATATTGGATTATGTGGTATCCTTGAATTTTTATGCATGGGTTGTTTTCATTTTCATTTATTTCAAAAATTTAGGTTGTTTTAGGGTACTTGTGTAAGATACTTAAGGTTTGTGTTTTGGCATATATAAGTTGACTTTCTGCAAGTGGTTTATGATATTTCTTTTTCTATTATTTTTTAACATGAGAAGATTTTAGAGAGTTTATTTGAAGATAAAGAACGTACCGCCACTCTCGATGTCTCATCAAGGATTATGTGTATGCTGATGATGCCATTAGAAAAATATTTGGAGCTGAACACTCAGGTCAAGTGCATGGTTTAGGTTTGGCATTTGTCCCACTCAAGCTTTTGGAAAGTGTTGTACCCTAAAAATTTTCCTACCATTTAAAAAGATCTCCTCATGTTCCTAGGGTCTCAATTGCTTAAGACTACTCAAGAATTGGTTTACAACTAGGGTTTTGGTTTACTCAAGGAAAATGGGTCTTATAATTCCTCAAGTGAATTTCATGGTTCCTCATGTGCTTCAAAGAACCCTCATGTCAAGTTTCAAGCCTCACATCACAAATTTGCTCAGTCAATTGCTCAGATAAGTGAAACTCAATTGTATTGGACAAAAAGTCAAATGTGGTTAACATACAATCAAAATTAAATATTTTTGGTCAACATCAAGATTTTGAAATCACATCCATCATTTTATCAAGGGTTGATCATGATTCATCAAAAAAACACAAGATTCATCAAAAGTCAAAAGTTGCTAAATTAGGGTTTTCTTTAGGAGAAGTCAACTGAACTTTGACCAAGCATAACTTTCACATGCTTCATCATAAAATTCTCAACCAAAGCCCATTTTAATGAAATTCAATTCTCTACAATTTTGTCTCTCTAAGATCAAGGCCAAAAATGCTTCATTTGAGAGATATCAGTCAAAACATTATAGATCATTTTAAAAGTCAACAAAAAGACACTTTTTATCAAAACAATTTACATGAAGTTAAAATCTTCAAATGGAAAAATAACCTACGTGAAAGTTGTAGAGGGCACCTTGAGCTTTCTAAAAATTCAAAGATCACCTTCATATGACAAAAATTGGGAGAGTTATGATTGGTACAAGTTAGGCAATTTTGTGAAATTGCATGAAACCTCAATTGAACAATTTTTGGCTTTTGGACGAATGGGCCTAATATTTGAAGTTCAAACGTGTTCATGACATATTAGGGGACCCCCAAAACCATTCACATATTTTCTATGATTTTTATTTCTTTTATTTGAATTTTTATTTATTTAAATGCAAATTAAATCAAATAAATATCAAGTAGAGGTGCAAGGCTTAAAAGAGTTTTGATTCTTATATTTTGGAGGCCCGACATTGCATTAGAAACGATGTGAAGCTTATTTGCAAAACAAATCTTTATGTTTTGTGTTATTCCAAGTTACTTTCAAATAAAATAAAGGATATAATTTCACGAAGATGCCCAAGCCCATCTTTGACCTAATTTCTTCGCCTATATATACTCTTTAAATTCAAATAAGAGGGCACGAAAAAGCTGCTCAAAGAACTCTCTCAAAAACATCAAATTTTGTCAAAATTAGGGCAAAGTTGCAATCCTAGTTCCAGCCATCTTCAAGGGAAAGCAACCATTCAAATTGATTCCAGGGACATAATAGGGTAAGTTGGGACCATCCTTGATGATCAAAAGTGTATGAAACGAGCATCCCAAGCATGGCCGGATTATATGTATTTTGTGAATTTCGTGTTTTGATTTTTAGAACGCTTTGATTCATACTAACGTTTCTAATATGTTTTTGAGATGAAATAATACAGGTCTAACCCCTTGGTTGAGGCCCATGAGGCCAAAATCGTGCATAACCATGCTTACACCGATTTGCATTATTTTGACTATATCACTGTATATAGGACAATTTAGCAAGAATTAAGGCCACCAATGAGTTCGCAACACTCAAATTAGGGGGTAGGGTCCTCTTTGATCACTAACACACTTTATTTTGCAGGTTGGAGAGAATACCTCACTAGAGAAGACGACCAGAGCTAGGGCTCTGACGCCTCTCCGATCAATTTATTTTGTTTTATAATATATCTATTTCGTTTTATTGGATTACTGGATGTAACAGCCACCCTAGTGGCAGGAATGCGCGTGCTAAGGCTTTGGTCTCTAAGGGCGTGGGTTTGATCCCTGCCTTTTGCAACTTGTTTTAATTATTTTCCAATTTGTGCATATTTCGTATATAATATGCAGCGCCTATGCTTATAACACAACTAGCATGCTGGTTGGGTGGTAAGTTGTGCAGTGAGAAGGCTGGAGAAGTGGGCTCAACACCCACCCCATACAAATCCTTTTTTTCTTATTTTTACTAACCCATTTTCTTTTCTTGTTTAATTACTAATCCTAATTCTTTTCCTTAATCCTAATTATTTTCTTAATTAAACATTAATAAATTTAAACCTTTTTTTAAAAAAAAACTAATAAATTAGGTTTAGATTTCTAATCAATAATTAATTTTGACATTATTTATTTATTAATTAATTAAGTTAATTAATATTTTCTTAAAATTAAAGTTAATTAGACTTTAGGATTTTTTTATTAATTAAAATTAATTAGATTTATGGTTTTAAATATTTAATTAACTTCAAATTATTTTCTAAAAAAACATAAACGACATTCAAACGTTTTTCTAATCTTTTCTTATTTTCTTTTGCTATTTATTTTCTTAGAGAAATTGTATAGGTCACACAAATTTTTTGTAATAGCTTAGATTTGCATTTTTGCATTTTTTCTATTATGTAACTGCTTACGAGATGTAATAGTTTATGGTTAAATTCTGCACTTTATTTTCCGCATATTTTTTATGTAACTGTCCCAAAGCCCTGTAATAGCTTATGATTTACTTCCGCACCTTTAATTTTCTGTATACATATTATACTGCTAGTAATTAGGCATATATGGAAAGATTAAAATCAATCGATAGATAACCCTAATATAAGATAAATAACTGAATTGAACACATTATTCACACTCGCACCTCTATGGTAACCTCCCTTTGTTGCCTTTGGAAATAATGGTCATGTCCCTCAAAATAGGGATACTTTAGCAAAGACCCTCGAATAAAGATCATAGTCCCTCGATGATCCTTTGATGTTGCCTACGAAAGATGATCTAGTCCCTCTGATAAATTTCTAAAGTATCTCTATATGTTGCCTTCAATGACCATTCAATGACCCTTCGCTTATCCCTTCACATCTAATATATAGGGATATCAACCAACTAATGGTATGGATAGTACTATCTCTAAAGGAGAAGGAAAAGAATAAGAACGACCTTGAGTGGGTAAGAACTGTTAATCGCTTGCTCACAATGTTTTCTAAAAAAACATTTTTACACGTCACACTTCAAAATATTTTCAAAAAACACTTTGTACGCGTTCTTGAGGACTGATACAAGAATCATTACAAAGTTATCCGTACTTTGGCTTTTCAAACAAATCACACACAAAGAAAATTTTCAAAAGTTATCTAGTGATTAAGAGCCCGTAGATAACTACAAATGAAAAGGGTGCTAACACCTTTCCTTTTCATAATTTACCCCCGAACTCAAAATCTATCAAGGTCTTTCCTGTTCTTTTCACCATTTCCTTATTGGATAAAAGAAAAGTCAGTGGAGACTCTTTCTATCCGCATATTTGGATAAGACCAAAAAAAGTCAGTTCTCCTACCATATAACAGAAAGCGAAGACATTTCACAAGTTTTATTCAAGTTGGTAGCTCTAATCAAAATAATGTTGAAGACTTAAAGAAGGATGTAGAAATTTTAAGGGAGAAACTAATTGGATATGAAGAGATCAGAGAGAAACTTACACAAACCACTGAGCAACTTACACATACTACTGAGCAAATTACACAAGCACAACGTCAATTGGAAGTTCTTCAAAACTTCATGAAGTATAAATTTGGTGATCAGTTATCTATTTTCAATAACAATGCTTCTCCAAATTAGTTTTAGAAGTATTTATGAAATGTTGCACATTTTCACATTTACTAGATTATTTTTTAGTGTCAGGAAATAGAAGTATGTGTTTACCTATGGTTTTGGTAAACAACGCTTGTCTCTTAATAAAAATTTTACTGGCGAGATCGACAAGGGAATCTCAGTATCGTGCTTCAGTTTTCGAGTGTTTTCACAAAGTATGTTTAAAAAGATTCGTTCGACTAGTGCCAAACGAGTTTATAAGAAATTAAGCAAGACTTGTAAAATAAAACAAAAGACATTTTAAACTTTAAATATAAATGACATAACATTAAAACAGTTGAAAATAGGTTAATTCAACCGTACATTGCCCTAGCTTGACACATTTTGCTAGTTCTCTTGGGTACTCTGAGTGACTAGCATATAGGAATATGAAAGTTTAAACCTTGTACACTATCTACTAAGTGATTTATTTATAATACATGAAAACTAACTACTTTCTGGAAGGCTTCGCTTCCTTGTACGCCACGTGTTTCTGGTAACTTCTCTCCATGATCCCACATACTCCATTCCTACTATCGAACCCATGTTCTCCATTCATAATACTTTACTTTGCTAGTTATGCACTCTTTGGGCTTTTTGGTCGACTGCGTCCACAAGCCCAATTGACTACTTATAAAATCTCTCACAGTCTACTGCTTCTGTGATTTACTTCTCATAATTCAAAGTTCTCAAAGAACCTTTTTTGATTTTGGTTGGATTTAAATCTGTGTGAAAAATCCTAGCCAATAAATTTCCCCCCAAAATGTCCTTTTTGACTGAAAGAACAAAGACATACATTTTAATCCTCTTCTCTTAGTGCGAAGTGATGTCATTGTAATCATAACCATTTCCCTCAAATGTTACGTCTACGGTCACACAACCACTTTCTTATTTTTTTTAGCTTCAACTTCCTAGGATAAACGTGGCCCCTTCATTATGCAATGAATTTTGTCCTTCATTTATTATAATTTCTTGCAACATAGTCCTATACCTCTTTAAGTATTTGCCATTTACTCGTATTATTCAACCTTCTGGTGTGAGCTCCTCAATCTCATAAGCATTGTTGGAAAAAACATGCACTACTCAAAATGGTCCTTCCCAATTTGGTGACATTTTTACCAGGAATTTATCCCTTTTATCCATAGGCAGGATCACTTTCCAAACCATATCTTCAAGGATGAACTCCTTTGCATTCACTTTATTATAGGCCCTTGCTACTCATTTTTTCTGCCTAACCAAAGTATCTAATGCTTCTAGCGTATGTTCTTCAACATCTACCAACGAATCATACATCATTCCCCAGTAATATTCAGTAGGAATATTTGATTGCCTTTTTACTCTCACTGATTGTAGATGAATCTCCAGAGGCAATACTGCTTTCTGCCCATAAACTAAGTTGAAATGCATTGTGTTAGTCGACTCCTTTTGTGAGTTTCGACATGCCCACAATGCCTGGCCCAGAGTTGTATGCCAGCTTGTAGGCTTTTGGCCAACATGTATTTTGATCAAACTTATAATGACCTTATTTGTTGCTTCGACCTGCTCATTTTCCTAGGCGCAATATGATGTTGATATTAATAGTTTGAACCCCATTTCTGTAGCGAACTCAGTTACTTTTCAACCTCCAAACGCAATTCCTTGGTTAGTTGTTATAGTTTCTGGTATCCCAAACCTATGTATGATTTGATTTCGAATAAAGACCATTACTTCCTCTTGATCTACTTTAACCAAAGCGGTCGCCTCTACCCATTTTGAAAAATAATCAATATCCCCCAAGATGTACTTATGGCCTTTCAATGAGGCAGGTTTAATTTCTCTTATAATGTCCAAAGCATATCCCCTGAAAGGGTTTGATGACATAATGTAATTCTCTAGCGGACAAATGTTGAATTCCAGAATGTTTTTGGCATTCTTGGCAGCTTTTGGCAAACTCAATGCAATTTTTTAACATGGTCGACCAATATACTCCTGTTCGACATAACAACCATTTCATTTTTTGTCCTGCTTGATGTGTACCACAAGCTTCGCTATTTACTTCAGATGTTGCCACATATGATTCATTTTCCCCTAAGCATTTTAACAACAACCCTTCATGCATTTTCCTGAACAATTCGTTCCCCAATATTCTATAACTTAACTCCCTATACTTAACTTTATGCTCTGTCGACCCAACTAGGTTTTTTAAGTGGTCGACTATAGTTTTCCTCCATTCGTTCTCAGCTAACACATCAATGGAAAAAAATTCTTCAACTATCTCAAAATTTCCAAAATAATCATAATTCAGGAGATCAGAGATCACTTCAAGCTCTGCCCTGCAATTTTTTTGTCATTTGTGTGTTCTCAAACACCATTCTATCTTTTACCTCAATGAACTCGTATATGCTCTCTTTGGGTATTTTATATCCAGACGCTAATTGGGCCATGTCATTTTCTTCTTGGTTGTCAATACGTCTTACATGACTAATCGACATGTTATTAAATTTCTAAAGTAATGAAAATGCTTTGGCCACATACATTACCAAATGATCTTTAACGCACTTGTATTCTTTGGTAAATTGTTTCACCACTATCTCTGAATCTCCTTTGATGTCAACATCTTTGATTCCCACGTCTGACATACTTAGCAGTCCAATTAATATAGCTTCATATTCAGCCTCATTATTTGAGCATTCACCTTTAATCTTATAACGAAATCTAGTTGGAACTCCATCCGGTGATAAGATAAAAATACTGACCCCAATTCCTTGTTTATGTTTGGACCCATCAAAATAGCATTGCCAAGACTTAGTACCTACATAGGCTTCATTAATGTCGACCACTTAATGGTAAACTATAAATTCTGCAATAATTTGCCTTTTGACTTCCTTTAAAGGAACACACATTTTATATGATGCTATAACTTTCCAATTCGACTGTGCAAAATAGGTTTAGATAACATATGATTAATAACATCAAAATGAAATAAATAGAAACTTCAACTGGTTTTATATGATGCTTAAGTTTAGTACATGAAAAATATAAACATAAACATGATTTTTCAATTGCATTATATCTAGTTTCAGCGTCATTTAACACTCAATTGAGGTAATAAATGGCTCTTTCAATCCCATTCCCATCTTTCCTGGCTAGCATGCTTTCCAGTGTCGACTTAGACGTTGCAATGCAAAGTTTCATGCCTTTGTTTCTGTTTGGGGGTTCTAACATTGAAGGCTTCACCAAGTAGTCTTTGAAACGATCAAATGCCTCTTGATGGTATTTTTCCCACTTGAACTCAGACTATTTGCCAAGTTTTAACAACAAAGAAAATTCTAGAGTCTTTCGCTCATGTTTGACACGAATCGTCTTAAGAAATTTATCTTTCCCATCAAAGATTGGAGCTCTTTCTTCATTGTTGGCACTTTGGTACTCAAAATCATCTTGGTTTTGTTTTGGTTGATTTCTATACCCTTCTTGTGTACTACAAAACCCAGAAAATCTCCTGCAGGAACACAAAAAGCACATTTTAATGGATTCATTTTTAATCCATATTCCCTCATTCTAATAAAAGACTGTCGAAAGTGGTCTAATGACCAACCCCTGGGAGCGATTTGACTACAATGTCGTTAATGTACACCTGCATGAAGGTGTATATGAAATCATGAAACATTGAGTTCATTGCTCTTTGATAAGTAGCTCTAGCGTTTTTTAAACCAAAAGGCATGACTACCCACTCATATGTGCCCAGTGCCCCAGGGCATCGAAACACAATTTTATGGGTATCTTCCTCAATGATAATTTTTTTATCGTAGCCTAGATATACATCCAAAAGACTTAAATATTCATATCTTGCGGCCAAATCGACCAGCATTTCTGCCACAGGCATTGGGTATTCTTCCTTTGGAGTGGCTTTATTTAAATCCCTAAAATCTATGCAAATTCTTAGAGTTCCATTTTTCTTTACTACAAGCAATATATTGGCTAACCATTCAACATACCTTTGATGAATTTTCTCTTCAACAACCGTTTGATCTTTGTTTTTATTTTGGATTGCACCTCTGGTGCAAACCTTCTTGGCATTTGTTTGACTCGTCGCTTGCCTGGATTTATGGGTAGTCTAATTTCTACCATTTCCCTGCTCAAACCTGGCATCTTGTTGTAATCCCATGTAAAGCAGTATTTAAATTCGTTAAGAAGTTCAATTACTTGATCCTTCATCTCGTTGTCGATCTAGGTGTTGATGTATATAATTCGCTTAGTCGTGCCATCACCCATGCCAACTTCCTCCAATAAATCTTGTGCTTGGATCTTCAAAATATTATCTCTTGGGTCTTTCTCAAACCTCAAAGGCTCTTCTTCATATGTGCATTCAAGCCTCTAGCTTTCTGAAGTTGTTGTTTGGCTTGGTTTTCCAAGCTTTTCCACCATAATGGCTTCAGGCGCCATATTTGAAACACTTCCAGCCTCTAAGGCCAGATTTATCCTGTTTTCAGCCATATAGGCCAAAATCCTTGCCATAGTATTTGACTGAGGAATCATCATGAGTTTGCTCTTCCCACCTTGTGGGTTCAAACTCCCCTTCTGTAGTTGGATATGTAACCAATTTTTCTTGGTCCCAAATGAAACCATGAGTGGGGTGTAAGGTTAGAAATTTGAGTGCATCAAGATGTGACTTGATCATTGCATCTTCAGGATCGCACAGAGGTATGGTAGCTAATGTTTTGTCAAAATTCTTCCTATTAACTATATTCACATCAACCGTAAAATAAATTTGGTCCGCCTCAATATTCTCCACAATCCCATCCTGACGCCATATGGTTAAGCATTGATGCATGGTTGATGGTATTTCCCCAATGCCATGTATCCTCTCACGTCCTAGCAGAAAATTATAGTTTGTTTGGACGCAATCATCATAAACACTGTTGGCCTCAAAGTCGAGCCAACTGATAAATTTACTTGAATCACACCCAGTATGTGACTTTTTTTCCTTCATAGTTCGACAAAACCATATTATGTAGTTGAGGTGAGTGTCGAACTTGCCAATCCTTTTCAACAATGATGATGGCATCAAGTTCACAGCATTACCACTATCAACAAACACTTTGTTCACATGGAAACCATCAACTTTAGCCCTCATAAACAAAGGCTTGAGATGGTACATTATATCCGATGCGGGTTTCTTAAAAATTGCATGTTATTCTTCCACTACCCCATTATTCATGACATAGTAGCATAGAGGTTTCTGGCCCGCACATTCTTCGCACATGGCTTATTCTTCGTCCCCGGATGATTCTGACGCAAACCCATACTCATTAGGAAAGACCGACACAATATTACATGGAATAATCAAGCCATCTTCTGAACTATCTTTAAAGTCTTCAGATAATTCACCGTTCATGTTTTCATTAAGACCTTCAGCTTTTATTGGCGGCACACTCACAACCGACATCGATAACCTCTCTTTTGCTGGTCGATGGTGTATCTCCTTCTGATCGCTCTCATCTTTTGATGGAGCAACTTTTGATGCCGCTTCCCTTGCAATTTTTTTGTTTCTTTGAAATTTTCTCCACTGAGTATTCATCATAGGATTTTTCCCTTTGTATATGGGAGGAACATGATACTTCTTTGAAGGGATCCTGGCTTCAACAAATTGGGAAGAATTTGATCCCTTCTCCATTATTTCCCACTTGTGACTCGAACCTGAACCTTTCTTCACTACCTTCAAATTTTGGTTTGCCCCCCTTGGATAGAAAGGACAAACCCATTTATTTTTAGGAGCATCAGTTAGGGGCACAAAGGTCCTTTGATACGAAAACCTAGGTTTTCCTTGAGGCACTTGAACTTTGTATGGCCCCTTCGCATGGTCGAACATCCCTTTTAGATTTTTCTCTTTAGGATGTTTCTTCTCCAGCGCCTCAATTTTCTTTGCAGCATTTTCATCATAGACCACGTTACAATTTGCGAACAACATAGACCTGGAATTACTCCACTTGCATCTATTAAGAAAATCCACCAATTCTTCCTCAGGTTTGGGAAACACAACCTTCATCAATTCAACAACTGTTTCTTTAGATAATTCCTCATTCTTGGTTTCACAATTCATTTTTTCCTTGTCGCCTTGATTACACTCAGACTCTTCAGCAAAGACGACTACCATCACTTCCTGTGGCTTAGACAAATTTCCATTGCCACTTTTGAGACCTTCAGTAGTCTCAACTATTATAGATTACATTGGATCATTGATCATAGCTTGTTCGTTCTCAAAACAATCAGTATTCTTGATTGTCAACATTGTCAGTGAGTCGATAATGGTGACTTGTTCGCCTTCGAGACCATCAGTAGCCTCGATCATCAACACTTCTAATGGATCTACAAAGTGTGCATCACTAACATGTAAAGGATCTGAGTCAACCTTCATAGAGCTTTTTGGTTTTTCACCAAATTTCAATTAACCATCTTTCAGAGCCTTCTGAATCAAATCCCTGAAAAGAAAACATTGAGAAGTATTATGACCATGAAAATTGTGATATTTGCAGAAACCTCTTTTTTGTTTATGCTCTAATGGTGGATTTTTACTGCCCGGAGGCACTATAATTTGACCATCCGCAACTAAAACATCAAATATTTCATCACATTTTGACACATCAAAAGTATATGTTTTAGTATAAGATTTATTAATTTTTGGTTCTCCAACCGTTTTTCCTTTTGACAGTCTTATAGGTTTACATGCATATGGAGGTCTGGCTTTTAACTCAACCACATTAACTTCTCCTTCTTCCATGCATTCATCTTCAGACTCTATAGAATAACCTTTTGTGTCTACATAGGCCACTTTGCCTTTTCTATGATCCTTTGAAATTCTAGCTTTCTCTATTTTCAATTGTTCGACATATCAAACCTTATCAGCTAGTTTAGACATATTTATAATGGATTGAGGATCAAACTTTTTCCTAATAGAATAATCTAAGCCTCCAGCGGCCATTTCGACTGGCTCATGTTCAGAAATTCTAGTAAAACACTTAAATTTTAAGACCCTAAGCCTATTTAAATAATCCTCCATTGACTCAGACGACCTCCTCTTGATTGAGGATAACTCTTTCAAACTTATCTTAGGCTGACCGTAAAAAAATTGCTCATGAAATATACTCACGAGTTGTTCCCAAGTACGTATCGAATTTGGAGTTAATGTCGTAAACCAAGTAAAAGCATTTTTGGTCAGTGAATTAGGAAAATATACTAATTTTAAACCCTTATTATTAGCGATATCACCGGCTTCTATTTCGTACTTGGCGATGTGTTCAATGGTCGACTCATTGGCATCACCTACAAACTTGGAAAATTTAAGTACCTTACACCCCCTAGGTAATTCTTCCTGTCGAATATAATCAGGCAAGGTAGATGAATAATTAGGCCTATGAAGGCCAACATTTACCCCAAATCATATTAACAACTCTTCTACTATATTTACTATGTTATTACGCCCAACAATGGCATTTCTTAACACTCGATCAACATCTTGGTTCCTCGTAACATTGAACGGCCTAGGTTTGTATTGTTCAACTAATTATTCCTCTTCATAAGTGGGTAATTTCACTCTTCAAGGTCTAAAAGGACACTCATTGTTGCCTCCCTCCATTTCTTCAAAAACTCTTAATGGCTTGTGGCTTGTTTGTGTTGGTTGGACCCCTAATGAGTCGATCAATCTGCCTATTTGGTTAACCACGGGATTTGAGAGTAACTCCCATTTACTGAGTTAAGATATTTACTAACTCTAAATTACTCTCATTCATCTGTTATCTTAAAGCCATGATAGGATTAGTATTTAAAGATGGTGACAACTGAGGGATATAACTAACACCCACCTGGTCGACCACATGGGACATAACTGCCTTGGTTTCTAGTGGCCACTGTGTTTTCTGTATATGTGAACGGGTTCGACTGTAACCCAACTATCATGGAATAAGACATACCATATTTATACGAAACAAATGATGACCCTGGACCCCCTAGAAAGAGTGTTCGATTTGGGTCGAATGCTTATTTCCCATGTCTAGGTTCTGTTATCATGACTGTTACTAAACCATGAACAACGGTTGATCTCACAGGAGATAAAATCGTCGCGTTCTGACTTATGGCACTCACTGGTATGACATCCATATTTTGTGTAGAAATTTGTGTATGTGTAGTGTTTGTCTCAGAGCGTGACATTTTAGACTTTGATAAATGTTTACCACTTCTTAAATTCATATACACACCAACTAAACTACAAGAAACTTTGCAAAACCAAACATAAATACGAAATTATTAGCACGGTCCCATCGGGTGTACCAATTTGTTTACCTCTGGTTTTGGTAAACAACGTTGGTCTCATAACAAAAAGTTTACTGGTGAGATCTACTAGGGAATCTCAGTATCGTGCTTCAATTTTCGAGTGTTTTCACAAAGTATGTTCAAAAAGATTCGTTCGACTAGTGCTAAACGAGTTTATAAGCAATAAAGCAAGACTTATAAAATAAAACAAAAGACATTTTAAATTGTAAATATAAATGACATAACATCAAAACATTTGAAAATATGTTGATTTAAACATACATTGCCCTAGCTTGACTCATTTCGCTTGTTCGCTTGAGTACTTTGAGTGACTAGCGTATAAGAATGTGAAAGTTTGAACTTTTTACACTATGCACTACGTGCTTTATTTATAATACATGAAAACTAACTACTTTATGGCAGAATTTGCTTCCTTGTATGCCACGTGTCTCTGATAACTTCCCTCAATGATCTCACGTTCTCCATTCCTATTATCGAACCAATGTTCTCTATTTATAACACTTTGCTTTGCTAGTTATGCACTCTTTGGGCTTTTTGACGTTCTTGGACTCAATCCGTTCTTCATGAGGCCTCTTTCTGATCTATTGCGTCCACAAGCTCAATTGATTACTTATGAAATCTCTCCCGATCGACTGCTTATGTGGTCGACTTCTCATCATTCAATGTTCTCAAAGTACCTTTTTAACTTTTGGTTGAATTTTAATCTGTGTGAAAAATCTTAACCAACAATATGATACTTGTTTTTTAGTGTTAAGAAGTGGAAGTATATGGTACTTATTTTTATTTTTTGGTGTTTAGAAGGAATACTTCTTTTGGCTTTATAATCAATAAGTATTATAATTGTCAAAAACTCTAAAATTTATGTTTAACATTTGTAAGTTACTATCAATTTATTGCAATAGTTTGTCTATCTTTCAATTTTGTTTATTTTTGTTTTGAAGTCATCATATTTACTTATATAAAATGAAAATAACCATGCGGTAATAAATAAAAATTTTGCCACGATTACCCGGTGGTTAACTAATTGAATATAAATACTTGAAATTATATTTAACTATAATTTGACTGTAGCTAATATGAAATTGTGACTATGGCTAAATGTGCAGGAAATTATACGTACGTATTTTTAGGAGTGTGCATGGATATTATATATTATGAGTCAATCCACTTTTATGGTTATGATTTACAAACTAATTAAATCATTAATCACAAAAACTGATTTAAAAAATATAATTGATTTCAAACCGGTTTGAAATCAGTTTTAATTTTAAGCCAAATTATTTAAATATAATTTAATCTATATTCAATTCATTTTAATTAATAAAATTTTAAAATTAATTCAATACTAATTTTTTTAAACATTAATAAAGCACATCTTTAATTTAATTTTAAGCAGATTTTAAAAAATTGTCGCGGTCGTATTATAATTTTTGCAATTTCGGTTGATAGAGGTGTTACAACATTGCTTGTGTTCGTCGCAGTGTAAATTATTAATTATAATTTTTTTTAAATATAAAACGGATATAATAGTATCGATATATGTCCAAAACATTTTGTCGCAGTCGTTCTCACGGTCACAAAGCATTTTTTAAAACCTTTCTATGTTTAAATGATCATTTTTATTTTATCAATCCTAAAAGAAAAATCAATTAATACTCAGATAGTATTAATTAATTCACTGTGCACATTCATTTTTTTATATAAAATATTTGTATATTGAATGAAAAGAGATCAAGTTCAAACAAATTTCTTTCAAATTTAAATTTGTCTTCTACAGTGATAATAATATATCTTGCTTTTTAAATATTTAGTATATTATATCTTTCAATTTATTTGAGAGTGTTTGCATATTTTTTTAACTATAATTAAATATTTTTATATTTATTTAATAATTAGTCATTTGAAATAAAGGGTTAAACATCATTCAATTTTTATGAAAATATGTAGAGCTTATTTTCTTGAGAAAGTGTGAAAATTGAAAAGCATAAAAAATTGATGAGAAAGAAATTTAGATACCCAATAACCATTTTATGGGTACTGATTTACCACTTTAACCATAGATGGACCACCAAATCTAATATTTAATATTTAGATTAAGTTTTAATAAATGGAACAATTTGGATATGAATTTGGTTATTAGTAACCAGTTTTTTTACACACCCCTACTTATTTTAGCTATGGTTAAACTGTGGCAAAACTTATATTTTAAATTTCTAATACACTGCTCTACCACGGTACAATCGTGGCTAATATTTATTACCACGTTCAAATTTACTGTGGCTAAATTATACATTAATCGTGGCTAACAATTTGCAACACTACTTTTGTCCACTGTTTTAATAATCATGGCTAATTTAATTTTGTCACGGGTTTTTTTGTTATTTTGGTAGTGGTATCTTCTTATTGTACTTTTTAAAGATGGATGTTACAATTTGGATGAAGCTTGTTAGGTTTACAAAGAAGGTTTATTTGAGGAGAGTTTAAAAGGGAATCTAAGATTTCATAGATTAATTGGAATGATGCTTGTAAGCTCAAGAGTAAAGGAGGAAATTAGAAGTTAGGGATCTCCCACTAGTTAGGTCCTTCTGGTTAAACGGAGATGAAGGTTACTTACAAATGTTTTTATCTTGTGGTATGATATCCTTGTAGTTAGGTATGATGATTCAATCGTTTCTCTCTTAAGGGGGAGAATAATGGGGTTCAATCTACTTTAATTTCATGGAAAATATGTCTCTTCTTGAATCCAAAGAGTATGACCACCCTTCTAATCGGCTTGTTGATGGTATCTTTAGACAAATAGGGTTAAGCTTCATACTTCCTTCAGGAAGGAACCTTGATTAGGACCGATTTCCCTAAAGGTAAAATTCCATGGTCTATTTTTTAACTCCATCCAACAGTATGACTGGTGGAAAAGATCAGTAGAATGTATAATGGGGACCTAGTCTAGGATCTCCAATGAAGAAGACCATTCTCCGTGAGATAGTTTAAAAGTTTTGGTCCCTTTTCTCTATTCTTCGAGATGTCATTCTCTCTAAGGAGAGAGATAAGTATATTTGGAATCATACAAGAGATGGTTGTTTATTTGTTGCTTCTGCCTATCATGTTAAGTTTTTGTGTCCTTCATGTCTCTCCCGACCGAAATTTTTTGACCATTATCCTTTATCAAGGGTAGTTGGGCTTCTCTTAAAGTGTTGGGCTTCTCCCGATAGAATTTACAAGACAAATTTCCTTCTAGAGAGAACATGTATAAAATGGGGGTGATTAATGATTCTAGTGAAATTTTTGTCTTATCTGTGGAGTTTTGATATAGGCAGTCTCTTTATCTTTGTCACTTGTGAGTTGGTTATTTATGTATGGTATATGATCTTCCGGTAATTAAGTTAGCATGCGGTTCTTTCTAGTGACTATTGACTTCTTTTTTAATTTTTCATTTCTTTAAGTGGTAGGATCAAGACTAAGGGGGGTTTTTATAATTTTTCATGATGTAGTCTAAACCATCTAGGGAGTCTATAATGATGTCATCTTTAATGTGTTGTTATCTAAATTAGGAAAAAGATAGAAGAGAAGAGTATTTTGGGGTCTATAAATGGTTTTGTGTATATCAAGGGGCGAACTCATGCACATATTCTGATTGGCTACAAAAAATTGCCCTTTATCTTAATCAGTAGAAGTTTGAGTGTTTGCCTAAGTTCTGAAATAGGTATTGATTTGTGGTTTTTTTTTTTTTTTGGAGGAACTTGATATAATGATGGTAGTTCTATGGGTATGAGTTCTAACCTGAATCATAAGGGGTTATTCTCTAACAACTTAGATGTTTTTTATTGTCTTTTCTATTTAGTTTTGGTTTGTTGTTCTGATGGATTGTTGATTTTTTATTTGTATCATTGGTAGTCCTATAGACAATTCTCATGCTTAGAGTTTTTTTTTTTTTTTGTATTTTTGTGATTTTCAATATTTTTATTAATATATTATTTTGTGATTAAGAAAACAGTTTTTTCACATGGACTTTTCTTCCTAAGTTGGGAAATTTCTCAATGGAGCAACTTGAGATATTTATCCAAGTTAGTCACTTAAAAAATTATGAAAATGATTAGAAGAGCAACAAAAAAATATCGTAATGTTCACTTTATAGCCCAATCCGTTGGAACAACTTTACAAGAAACGAGACCACACACTCAATGAAGCAAAGAGCATCTCTTAAATGGCCTCACCCTTTTTGTCGAACATCGTGACCAGGTTCATAGCAAAAAGAGTATCTTTATTTTGCTGTTTTCCCCATATATGTCAACATTACCATCTTTAAATTGTTCCAACAATAAAATTGTCCACAATAAATAGCTCGTTTTTCTGTGAATTTGTGTATTCAAAATGGTAGAAGCATATAATAATATGTGTAAGTAATTATCTGTTGGATGTCCCTTGGAGTTCCTCTAAACTCTTCATCTAAAGGGCTAACAAGAAACAAAGGAAATCTTTCTTGGATGAAGTGTTTGGGGGAACTCTTGGGTTCAATCAATATTGCATGGAAAAAATGAACATTATTTAGTTCATTACTTCTCAGGTTCAATTACAGGTTTTGTTTAATTCCACTCTACATGTGCTCTCTCTCTCTATGACTTCATTGTTTCCCAAAGCTTTACCAATATTTTAACTCATAAAATTAAGCTCAAGGGGCAGGCCACCAAATCTGATAGCCTTGAGCCTAAATTTTTTTAATTAACAGTAATTTTTTCAAGGGTGGTTCAACTAGTTTAGAGGCATGATAATACTTTTGAAGTGAGTATTTTAAAATTTATTCTTAAAAAATAATTCAGAGTCCACTGTTAAATATAAAATCAAAATGATATGAGATTGTTTATATATATATATATATATATATATATATATATATATATATATATATATATATATATATATATATATATATATATATATATATATATATATATATATATATATATATATATATATATATATATATATATATATAGCGAAGGTTTTAAACCCCCTTAAATAATAAATATTTGAAAACATAAAATAAAAAATATTACAAATTGATAGACTCCACTTAAAAGTATGTTGCTAATGCACACATACATGTGTTTGATTCTGATGTGTTTGGGTTATATTTTAATAAAATCGTGCAGTTTAGTTCGGTTTGTAATTTATATTTTGCAAAATAAATCAAACCAAATCAAACCACATCATATTAACATATTGGATAATATATTTAATAAATTTTTAGAAATGATTATGATCCCACAACTTAATGAGGTATTTTTCGATGATGATTCCGGTTAGTAAATAAGCCTGAAAATAATAATGCATCTTTTTAAATCTTGTTCATTCCTTTTCAATTTTCAATTTGTTTTTAACATTTTTCGATTATGATATATAAGAATCTCTAATGGAAGATACTTGGATATCATGATTTTAATAGAAGAGTTTAGTGTTGTTGTCAGTGACTTTTCTAATAGCAGAAGGTGTTTTCTTGTTATATTGCACTACTACGGAAAACACATATGACAATAGTTATGAAATACATATAATGATTGTATATCCATTGTTAGGTAGTGTGATTGTAATATGTTGTTTTCTACCACGAGCGCGTGATCGTGGTGATAAACTAGATAGTCTGCTACCTATCACAACGATTATATATATATATATATATATATATATATATATATATATATATATATATATATATATATATATATATATATATATATATATATATATATATATATATATATATATATATATATATATATATATATATATATATATATATATATATATATATATATACGTGTGCGTGCGTGCGCCCGCGCGTGCGTGTGTGTGTAAAGGTTATGTGTTTGAAACAATAACAACAATATAATTAGAATGAAATTAATATATTACCATGGTTATAAAAGATAACTCTTGTGGTATGTATACATGAGTTTATTATAAAATATGTGGATGACTTGTTTTCCCTACCCCTCACTAAACATATACAATCATTAAAATTGATGTAGAAGATAATAATTTGATAAATTATTATTCTTGAAAAACAACTTAAACGAATCACTGTTTTTTGAATTACATGCATCTCGTAATTCATCTCTCGCTCTTTAACATATAGAATTTAGTTCAATGATCTAAGTTTTTCATAGGAATGGTTCCTCCTCTTCTAGTGTATTTTGAAAAAAAAACAATTTATAGACTTATTCTGATTCATCTCCATCAGTGTCATCATAATAATCATTAACATCATTTAAAATAACGATGATGATGATAATGATGATGATGAATCCGAATTAGTTATCAAATTGTTGCTTTTCAAAATACACTATAAGAAAAGAAACTATTGCTATGAAGAACTTAATATATACATTTTATTTGTCAATATATTGATTAGAGATATATAATTATATACTGAAGAATTAATTTATTTATCAAAATACAATTTCATTGAAAGTATTCTCAAATTGGATTGTTCATTTCAATGTTATGAAAAGAGCTCATATATTATCATTGTCAAATGTCTCAATATGTTATGTGGATTAGGGTTACCAAATTATTTATGGGCATGCGGGTCAATAATCATCTCCCTGTATATATAGATATTGCTATATAGTTTGTTGAATAGGGTTTCATGTTCACAATACTGTCATTGGAATCGTTGGCAACAAAGAAATGTTCGACAAAACCTATGACATGTACTCTTCGTGTTGATAGCAAATAATGTTCAGCAACATCTATGGCATGTATTATTTAGGAAGGTATGTCCTCATTTAATTTTTGAATTTGTAATTTTGGATTGTTCATATCAATTTTCAGAAACAGTAGTAAAGTTGTTTGTTTCTGTAAAAGTTTGGCATGAATATGATTTTAGGTGGTGTTACCAATATTTTAATTTTATGGTTTCAATTGAAGAGAACATAAATCAAATACAAACACGATTTACTCATATCATAATTCATATGAGGACTCTAGGGAAATCATTCTCATAAGATTAATTAGTCATAAAAAATCTTAAACGCTTAAATTGCAATGGCAACCAAAAGTCACTGTAATTTGTGAATCAATGAATTTTGAGACTATGGACAATTATCTACTTAGAGAGTTGCAAGAACATCAGATGAAGCTGGAAAGACTTGCTGGCGATGAATAAGATAACAAAAATAATAGGAAAAATATTGCGCTTAAAGCCATCAACATCGAAGATATGAAATAAGAAGATGAAGATTGTAAAAGTGAGATTAAAAAATTCTTGAAGTTCATGTTTCAAAAGTTTAAGGAGTTCCTATAAGATGAAAAAAAAACTTTAAGAGACCAGAAACAAAGTGGAGAAAGTTCATTCAATCCAACATGCCATAACTGTGGAAAAAAGAACATATCTAAAATTCTGGTATGACAGAACTCATATGTCCTATGACATGTTGAATCATTTGATCCGACATAAACAAACAGGCAAGGTATCACCATTACAAACAATATTGAAAAGCATAAACAACACACCATAATATTAACCCATTTCGGAACAACTCTTCTACTCTAGGGGCATACCAATCCAGGGACAAATCCACTATGATAGTATCAATTAAAAGCTAAACTCCCCCGTTTACAACTTCTCAATTAATCACTACCCGTGCTATATTTCTATCTAATACACACCTATATATGTGGCCCTCCTCAATCTTTCTTCAATTAAAAACAATGACTGGATCAAAATAACAACTTTGAACAAACAGGAAGATACACTTCCATGACAATTCCTAGCCATGATTCTTGACTAAGAACACAACTTGGATATTCTTACAAGCTTCCTCCAAGAATAATACTCAACTCATTACCTATAGGGTTCCGAGTGAGAACACATTGACCATTTCACAACCCGAGTGGTTCACTTACACTAACTCTCCTAGAGAGCGGCACAAAGACAAAGCCCTAGACTTCTAATCTTGAACCCGTATCTTTCTTAGGTTACAAATACTTATATTTATAACATATACCCAACTGGATTTGGGCCTTTAAAACACAGCATATCAGCTACAACAAACAGTAGTAACTTCTACTACAAACAAGGTCTTCAATCATAAGTTTCATAAAATATCTCCATATTTAAAAACTGCATAATCTTCAATATTCTGACTTGATTCTTTTAGACCTTTAAATCAGTGCCACAAAAGATTGCATAATATTCCCACAACATTCTGCATCAGTTAAATCATAACAGAATCTAACTGTCCAGCTCAGCTCCGGCGCGATGTCATATGCTCCTTCATTGAACATCTTATCCTACATGTTGCTCCAGATGTTGAAACACTTCAACTCAACATATCCTAACATAAGATATGACTTCTTGCTCAACCTGTCCATATTAGAAAGTAAACACATCATATCTAACATATTGCTGCTATATTTATTTTACAAAAATAAATGCCAATCCTTAAAACTAAGGAACTTACAATTTCCCCTCTTTGGCAAATTTTGGCTAAAACAAATACTAAAAATTACAACCCAGATTACAACAATACACAGAAACATTCACCAACAGTAGTCCTCATAAACTATTGAATACAACAACACAACAACATGGAGTTAGTCTTCAGTAAAGATGTTGGGACATCTTTGTTTAACATCTTCTTTCCAGCATTTTGGATGAGCTCCAATGCAGCAATAGCTTTAACACCAACGAGCAACACCTTCAAGAAAATGAGTAGAAAGTCCTGAAGTATGTTGGTGCACATGAGGAAGAAGATAGAAATCACTCTTCCTTAACCATGGCATATTTAAAAGACCAATGATAGCATAAGAAGGACCAATGGTGGCATAAGAGAATCCTTTCTTATATGATGATCAACAGCCACCTGTAGACCTATACAAATCAACCATCATTCCAGGTAACTCAGAACACATGTCACAAATGTATTCATAAACTAGAAAGAAAACACGGGATAGGATATTCTGTCAAACATCTTTTTGACTGATCTGGAAAAGCAACCTCCCGAATTAATCATCCAAGCACCTTGATCACCTTTCTCCCCCTTTTTACCAAAAACTTGGCAAAGAAAACCTTCACAACATCAGAACCAAGCAGAACTTTCCCAAATACGAACAAAACGCATTATTATAATGAACACTCATATGGAAAAAGAGAGCAGGAGAAACCTCTAAAAATAGCTGAGCAAATACTTAGGTATTAATGATCTTTGAATAAAACAATGTTTCTTGGTCAAAGATCCCTTTAAAGGAGGAGAAAATTACTTATAAAATCAATGTGCCCCATTCGGAACAACTTTGAATGCCTTCACTATTTCTTGACTGTTTCTTCTGAGCAAAACAGGTCCCAATACATGCACATGTACATTCAAACACGCTTACTGACACGTGTTCGATCAAAATTTCCACCAAAACTCCTTTGTTGATAATATAGGAAACATGTCATGAATAATGTTCTGACATCCAGTTAAACATTGCAAGCACAAACATTGACCAACACATCTTTATCTACACTGTCTTACATTGGATTCTAAGTGTTCTCCTTTCACTTAGAATTAGTGACACATACCAAGACATCAGAATATCACATTTGTGACATATCTTAATAATAAAGACCCTTAGAGAGTCCTTCAATAAATCTGTAGAGAAAAATAAATTCTCCCAAACTTAACCATTAACCACTAGAGAGATATGTGAACTCCTGATTTAAACATCCAGCTTCACATGGCTAAGAACTAACTATGCCTTGTCAAGATCACCAAAAACTTCATAATGTCACAACATGTTGTCTGACATATCACCCTCATTACAGGCATAAGATCTCCACAAGCTTAAACATCACACAAACAATATTTGTATCATTGAAAAAACAATCCACAGACAAGTACATGACCCCCTGTCATGAATAACCAATGCTCCAGCTGAAGATGAAAACTTGAGCACTAGAAAAAAAACACATGAAAGACTTCATTCTTTCATGTTGAAGAACAACACTTCCTGCATATATTGAACCCTGACTCCCCCAGTAGAGTCAAACCAAAGTAAGATATTCTCACTCCTTAAGAATACATTCAAGACCTCTGACTCCTTCGCAACACCAGGACACATATAATCACTATCCTTTCATAACCACACTTTGTATCATGAACTTTTAAATAGGCAAGATGTCATGCATACTAGGTATGAAGTCACTCACAACCTCCAAACATTCTTAGTTTTCTTAAAAGTTACTAAGATCCAGATTATGAACACTCATCTGGAATGACTTGCAACAGAAGAAAAATACCTCCTCAAAACATTCTGCTCAGACCTCAGTATCAGTTAGCAGTCTTCTACCATTACATCCACAATGGTTGCAGATACTAGTGGAGTCTTCAACAAAGTAGTCATGCATTCACCAAGCATACTATTCCATACAGGATAATATTTTCCACATTCTAATCCACATAGTTAAAAATTCCACTTTTGGCAATAATGCTTGAGCATCCAGTTTCAAATGCACAATCCCAAGCAAAAGAACATGGCCATCAACAATCACGATGTTACAACATCATCTGGGAAATCATCTTCTTAATATAGAACCCAAACCAAAGTGGTTCTTAAATTAATTCAAATGACGCATTGTGCGTAGAAATCCTTTACGAAGCTCCCAATAGAACACACAACCAGCGCAGCTCATCAGGTTTTTCCAAACACCTGAATGTTATGGAGAGAAATAAACTCTCACATACTCTTTGTAACTCAATTCTCAGAATGCATAATTGCATAACTCTTTAGATAAATACTTAGTCTCCCATCAAAGTATTCAACATCAGTCTCATGCACAACCTCCTTAGAGGACATAAAAATACTCAGCTCCCGTCAAAGTATTTATCATAAGTCAGATAAGATTACCTTCTCACTCAAGGTAGGACAATTTGATCTGACATCATTCTTTTGCATATGTTTGGCACCAGATGATGACATTTTGTCATCACATATAATATTCCAGATTAGGTCATTGGCTTGACCTTAAACTCCACTCTGGACAACAACAACTTCCTTGGCTGAAGGAGTAAAACACACTTTGAGAATTTTTTTCAACATCATATTCGACATTAGTCTCAAACACATGGATTTCACCATTACCTATGGTCCAAAGACACCATAATAATCCATAAATATTTTAAGGGATACAAGAGGATCAACCATTAGTAGCTGACTATACCATACATGCATAAACCTGCATATTACACATCTCAAGAATCTTCTTCTTAACTTTTAAAATTCAGACCTCATGTATGACTTTGAGATTTTGGATGCCATCCTTCTGCACCTAAAGAAGAGATTCCCTCTAACAAGTATCTGGAGCAGATTTCAACAAACATGGCAATGCATGATCATTTTACACCACAAGCAGACTTTTCAGACTAAGTTTTCTACTCCCAATACACAAGGATTCCCTTCAGTCCTTGCAAAACATATGTTCCATTATGTGAGGACACCATATAACTGAACCCTAGCAGATAGAGGAACTTCCCATATAGATACTAGGGAACCATAATTCTTTGGTCTAAAAAATAATAACTCATCCTTGCTTCAAAGAATTGAAATGCCCATCATAGGTGATTTGGACGTCACTTCCAAAGTGCAGATAACAATCAATCTCTTAACTTAGGTTGAAACAAATCCAATGCACAAAACCCTTGGATGAATTTTCCCTTATGATAGAAAAAGAATTCCATACTCTTATAGACTTGACAGGAGATGTCAAGTTAGAGTAAACAACCTTTATCCTATTAATGAGAAACATCACCATTCTTATTGAGAAAAATAAATTATCAATCCAAGGATGTCAAGACATTATGTCATACATTTCTTCAAGATCTTCTAGCTTTAGATTATGGACTCTCCCTTATTAACTGCTAAGAATTACTTGAGAGTCATACGGTAGATTCACATCCTATGGTTAGTACACTACTTCCCTCAACCAAAATCTGTTCCATGTCCATAAACAAGATTCCATAAACATGTCTCCTTTGATCAGAAGGATCTACCAGATGATAGAGAGAAAGTTCTTGATACTTTAGCTTGTCCTCCATATATAAAGGACCCGGATGAGATACCTTTATCAAGATTCCACAGGAAAATAGAACACAATCACTTCACTCTAACTCACTTAGATCAGAAATAAACTAATCTAATGAATGCCCAGATATGTTAAGCGTGTCCTGACCAACATACTTAATCTAAGATATGTTTCTAGCAAAGAAACTTCTTAGATATAGATGCCTCCTATTCTAGATCAGGAGTAGGCTCCAAACATAAGTGATTTAAAACACATTTGCTTAGCATCCAAACATCTTCTATGTCCTACCTTTATCCAACAAGATTCTGCATAATCTGCTGGTTTGATGTTCCAACATATGGTAGGACATTTGTTCCCTTCACAAGGAACGCACCAAGGGATATTCTATCAAGGCCTGGAGATTGGCCTTTTAGGGATGGAAGCAAAAGTAAATTGCCTCTGCAAGATCTATTTTCAACAAACTCATATAAGAGTGCCTTTATGAGTGGACTTGGGATAAACCTGAAGTATCTTTGGCAAATCTAACAAGCTAGTAGAACTCTCCTGAGTATCACCACACCATAGGATACACCTTCACAGGAGAGCAGTGTGTTGCAGCCTCAACACACAAAACCACCAGAAGTTTTCCATCGGATATATATGCAGCAGAACACAAACAAGAAAACTCCACACCAACATTCATGCAAAAACACAAACCCTTGCACAAACACACCATACTCCCAGTGCAACAGGTTAACCTAGGTTTAAAATAAAACCCTCAACACAGTAGCTTGCCACCAAAGTTATATGCCTGAAAACCAACACAGACAGGTCCAATACTCCCTGTCACGAATAGTTCACCCTCCACTTTAAGGGACCAATTCAAAATTAAAATACAAGACCCTAAAATATAATTATTGTAATAAAGACGGTCATATTTCCATGTTTTGTTTTATCAAAGGAGCCATGAGACCAAAGAAGGATATCCTTTTTCATACTTTTATAAAGGACATTGCAAACATAAAAAAAGAAAATTGTTTACTACTAATATCAAAGGACCCAAAAATATATGGGTAGAAAAGGTAGAAAAGTCAAGTTGTGATGAAGATGGTGATACCAACAGTTGCTCCTCAAATGACACAAATGAAGAAAACAAATATGTTATACTGTTTCACTCCTACAAGGGAAGAAATATCTTCACTTAATAACAATGAAATCATTGATCTTTGAGTCTTAGTAAAATCCATATTCTTACTTTCCTATATATGCATGGTCAATAAAAATCTTAAATGTAAAATCATTTTAAGACCACTTTTCAAAAGTACCAAGACAATGGAAGAAATCATACATATTAGCTTTGGTAAACTAAACCCTAGTAGAAGAAGTAGGGGTTGTTACTTTTGCAGTTATCCCGTAGAGAGCATCGTTGGAAGATGACAATCAAAGAAAAAAAGTCAAAAATTCAAATGAAGAAACTCAAGAATTCAACCTAAGAATCATGTTAAGTAAAGAATGGAGAATCATTGAGAACCAACTTATGTTAATTTCAAAAATGGATACATCTCAACACTTTCTTAATATAAAAGTTACTAAAGACAAGAAAGCTTATTGAAACACCTTTGGCATACAAAAAGAAGTGATTACATGTGTCTTAATGTTATCTCATAATGAATGTGATCAAAGTATTCACATTAACTATGAATCATCTCTCGTATCAAATGATTCATAAAGAAGAAAAATCAAATTTCTCTTGAAAGGGGAAGTCTCTCAAGTTACCCCAAGATTTTGAGGTATTACAATTAATAGAGATTGAAAAATCGGGAAAATAAACTCTGATTGATTCTCTATTAAGCTATTTATTAATGGCTTATTCAATTATTTTTATTTTCTACTAACCTATGGTTAAGCTGTTTTGGAGAAAAGAGATACCAAATGTAATATGCCTAGAGTTATGTATTAACCAAAGGACAAAGGATGGTGAAAAGAAATTATCCAAAAGGTTTCCTAAACACTGAATCACAATCCATTGAAATAGAATTTGATAAAGACAACAAAAATTCTCGGTTGGTTTAAATAACTTCAAAGAGAGAAATAAGATTTTAGAATCTACTCTGGACTGCTATTGTTCATCTCTATAAGGTAACTTGTTCATTTTACATGATATCTATGTTCCTTATTTCTATTACTCCTTTTAGATAATATAAAGTGTGAAACTTTGTTTTTTCATAGTACCTTTGCTAGACACACCTCAAGAATGCAAACTTAAATTGATATATCATCTTACATACATGTAGGAATGCTTAGAATATTGTATGTCATGGCTAAAAATATTTGTAGAAAACCTTGTTAAGCACTCTGTAGACAATAAGTTGTTTCTCATTAAAGAGTGATAGTTTCTATTATGTCATGATATTCTTTTCTATAAATGGTTTTCATACCTTCCATATCATGCGTATTCCATACACATGTTTCGTGATATTTTTCTCACTATAACATGACATCTTTACCATGTATAAAATTGTCCCATATCATGCCATTTTTAAGAACCTTGTTTGAGAACTTAAGAAATAAATAAGATATATTATACTCTATACCATAGTATTTATTCTAAAAGTTGTCTTCCTTTCCCGCGCATGACATAATTATTATTACACTAATATTTTAATTGCATGCATACTTATATCTTATGCAATATCTAAAAATAATACTTTAGGAATATTTTACTTCACATTTAGGAAATATGTTATCCTTCATAAAAGTAAGATATATTATATGGATGCACAAAAACATAAGAGAATATATATATATATATATATATATATATATATATATATATATATATATATATATATATATATATATATATATATATATATATATATATATATATATATATATATATATATATATATATATATAGTATATATATATATATATATATATATATATATATATATATATATATATATATATATTCAATCATGCTTTATGCCATGACTAAACATATTTCTAAGAAATTATATTCCTAGGAAGTCAAGTGTGATAATCTTTGCTATACATGTTTTCTCTCATAACTCAATTTTCATTCCAAAAATGTTTCAACACTTGATATCCTTTTTGTGCATAACATGATAATTCTCTCACATATATCATAATCATGTTATGTCTCATATTTCTTCATGCTTAAAGATTAGAGAACCTTATTTAGATAAAATATGTTGTATCCCACCAAGTATGACTCTATTTCCTCATTTTGCTATAATGCCTTTTATACCATGACTAAAAGAATATTCTAGGAAATACTTGTCTTTCATTCACTTGCTTCGTTGTATGACATGTTAAAACTAAAAACTTTATTGTTTTGATACTATTATCACATGGTCTATTATTGCTTGTCATAAATGTTTGATAAGATGCTTTACTATATTCCATGATATTCTCTATGACAATGTTTTGCTAAAAGCTTTCTATATATGTCAAAACGTATTATGTCATACTACATTAGCTTTGAAACTTGATGTTTTCTTACCAAGATTTGTATGGATGTATGCTATTAAAATTATTTGTCATGCTTTCATATTTGCATATTTTATCGCCTTTTTGATTATGACAAAGAGGAAGAAGTATATTCTCAGAGGGGGTATATCTTTTATCTAACTCAGAGGGAGTGTTATGACTCCAAATATATACTTCTTTGTTTCTTTTACCACCTCCCCTGAGAGATGCGTTGTCATCATAAAAAAGGGAGAGAATGTGGAACATTATTTTGCAAGGGACATACCTTTAATAAAGATAAGCATATGCAATTTTGATGATGGAAACACTTGAAGATCTATATGATATTGCAAAATATGACTCAATATAAAAGTGTCTATGTAATCATACATTATCTAGCAAGAAGTCTTGAAGCCTCTTTGGACAGGTGTGAAAGCTCTTCAGGTCTTGTCTGTCGGTTTGTCTGAGTGAGTTGAGTACTGTAAAAATAAAATAGTAACTTTGAAATAATAAGGCAACTCACACACACACACACACACACACACACTAAAAACGTTTTTTTGAAGATAATTTTTTTTTGAAAAATATGCCAAATAGCTTGGGAACCTATAAATGGCCAGAGGTAAAAATTTGTCTAAATTAATCGATTAACACATTAGTCTAATCGATTAAAATAGATAAAACTTGTATCTCAATACTTTCTTAAACACCTAATTGAATGGCAATGGATCTAAAATAGTATATTCCATTTTGAAGAGCATAACAACCATATTTATTAAATGTAATCGCTTATACAAATGAATTAAATCATTAATTAGGCAATTGGATTATTTCCATTTTCAGTGATTTCATCTGCTATATAAAGGAGTGACTTCCTCCCTTGAAATCACGCCACTTTCCAACGCGTTTATATTTGCTTAGAATTTCTCTCTCTAAACTCTCTCATTCTCTCTGTAGAGATTTTCTTTTTCTTCACTCTTGGTTGTCTTAGTGTTTGAGTGAAATTTCATTTGTGAGGAGAGTATTATTTTGTAAGTGGTGGTGTTGATTGTTTATTAATTTATTTGGTTCTTGAGATTAATCGAAAAATCTCTATTATTGTTTTATTAAGATTAGTTGTTAAAAAGTTGTGTTATTGGTTAAGGAGATCAACCATAAATCTCTAAGTTTCATGAGGTTGAGTTAGAGTTTGTTCAATATATTGATTATATTAAGGTTCATGGGTACAACCAATAAAAGCTCACAAGTTCATAGTGAAAAATCTTAAGAAGAATTCTTAAGGACAAAATTAAGCCAACTTTTGGCTAAATCTACATTACTCTCTAGTGAAATCTTTCTATCCCTACTCTCTTTAAGTATTTTCAATATATTTTATTTACTTTACTTCCGTTATGTTTTATTACTCAAAAACATTACTAATATGATCTTAATTGAGAACTTGAAAAAATATCCACACTTTTCAAAAATCCACCATTCACCCCCTCTTGTGCTCGAGGTGACTTGTTATACAATTTTTAAGTTAATCTAAAGACATAGATTTAATCCATGTATACTTGTTAGCTAAAATTGAATTTTTTATGTGTGTTGTGGGTGTAGTAATGCATATGGTAGGTCAGATAATTATCTGGTTGACAATGCTTCGAATTTTGAGTCCCAAGAGTGCACGTGGACAAAGTAATTAACATCAAGGAAGTGATACAGAAAAACATGCTGGTAACTTGTATAGTATAAAATAACAATGATCATTATTAGTTTGTAGCATTTGTCACTATATGATAAAATGGTTGTATTGTGCAGCAAATTCCCCATGACGTGATTAGGAAGTGTTTGGCCTTGCCTCAAATATCGTTGGAGCTGCTTGATACTAACACCAGAGTATCATACTAGTGCGAGCTAAAAAAAGAAAGAATATGAAGGAGAAATTTATTGCTAATGGTTGATATGACTTTTCCATACAAAGAAGGTTAAAAAGAGGTGATGTATTGTCATTTTTCCTTCCCTATCCTCCTGCCACGAGACTCTTGTTGTGTTTGGTTGACCGACCAGATGATAATTGAGGATGTGCATGGAAGTCAGATCTTTTGGTGGGGTATGTATATGAGTTTAGAAAGAGTTTTTGTGATGTGGTTAACGTTGTTGGTCCAATTCTAAGCTTTTTGAGTCAGGTTTAATCAATATCTAGAATGATGTTTTTTATGTAGTTTGAATAACTTTTGTTTAAGTAGAAGCAACAATAATAAATGACTCATTTATGAATGGTCGTTTAATTTGATTCTGAAGTACTAACAACATCAGTCTACAGTGTTGCATGTAATATGAATATGCTGCTTTATAATATGAAGTAATTGTTGTGAAATTGGTGTTGTTTAACAGGTTTGAGTGATTATTTATTCGTACATTATATTTAATTGATAATACTCATGTGTTAAATATGATCAATAATTATTTGTTCTAATAGAAGTGGTCTTGTAAAACCAAGATTGGTTATATTTATTGGAAAAGAACAATCAGTTTTTTCTGGTGCTCGTGTGCATAGAAGTGGATTATTGTTAAAAATATATGTAACTATTGTTGTACTGCAGAAACATTTGACAATCACATAGTACAATAATAATATTTTATGTACCATGACAAGGCTATTATAGAAGTACACACAGACACACACATATATATATATATATATATATATATATATATATATATATATATATATATATATATATATATATTTGTATATAGTTGTTTCGAGTTATTGATATATTAGTAGTAAAAAAGTGCATTGTGCTTTTGTCACTTTTGAATTTGTAAAAGGTAATATTATGTAAAAGGTAATACAAATAAAGTGCAGTAGATGAGATATATTATGTGTTATTATGGATAACATTTGTATTTTTCTATGGAAATAAATACAAATATATTTGAATGCTTTACTCACATGGCCAATATCGCGGTGAAAAATCGGAAGACTAAGCTATTGACTAACTTGACTCACAAAATTAAAAATTCATCACCGAACTTTATTATTTCTAAGGAAAAAGAGAAAAGATCAAAACCCTATATTAAGTATGCAATGCAAGAAGCAAGAACTAAAATCAAATCACAAAGAGATCTAAGATACAGGAGTTAGTTATACAAAGGAAAAATGTTATCAACCTATATATCTATAGTACTCTATAGGAACCTCTTATAATATATGTTTTTGGTTAAAATTGGTATTGAAGCAGTTATCTAAAGAAGAAAGTTTGAAAATGCAATGACATAAGACCAAGGTTTTTAATGAAAGTGGTTTAAGTTTGAAATTAGGGTTTAGATATAAGGGTGAACATAAATAAATACCAAGATAATATACAAAAGGTAAATACATTAAGATGAACATGCACATGACTATTAAGTCAACAATACTATCCCTTTCCTTGAATTTGAATATAAATACTAATTACAATATATATATATATATATATATATATATATATATATATATATATATATATATATATATATAATATATATATATATATATATATATATATATATATATATATATTATATATATATATATATATATATATATATATATATAAACAACTAATCACTACAATAAAGAACAATCACTAATGTTGCAAATGTTAAGGACAAAATCACAGTAACATGGCTTTTAAGAGAGTCATTTAAGAAAAATATTAAACTAAGAGATTAGTATCAAACATGCATTCAACAATCAAGAGTTTATGAAGGAAATATCAAAATATGTCTAGATAAACCATTAAAACCAAATGACTATATCATGATATTGAAAGAAGTAAACAAGCATGATCTTATTCATCAAGCAAAAGTATTTTCAAGCAAGAACAAACAATGAAGCTTGGGAAAATAAATATTAAAGCATTCATGCTATAGGTTCATCATGACAACAATAAACTCTAAACATCAATAGATTTTAAATATGGTAAGCATCAAGGTTTTGGAATCAAACAAAGGCATGGTATCATCACATAAACATATAATCAATTTGTTTTAATGAATCAATCAAAGAAAACAACAAGAAAGAAGCCATAAAAACACCTAAAAGGACTACTGTTAACTAAAGTAATTTTTTTCATGGATTCATAAAATAGAGGGGATAAATGAGAAGTATGCAAAAAAAAGCTTACAAAGATAAAAATTGAATATAGAAATAATCAATAGGAAAATGGGAATAAAGTAGAACAAAAAGGGTGATAAAAAGAAGGGTTTATAGTCGAAGGGTGTTGAACCCATTCCCTTGTGGTTACAGCTCAAAAGTCTTGCCACTGGGCCACACGTTATGGCTGGTAATAACGTTCATCCATTAATGAAAGAATGAAACAAGTCACTTAAATGATTTTCAAAAAAATAAGCAAAAAGGGTTGTGCGAGGAGGATTCGAACCCCAGACCTTACACTTCACATAAACAAACACACAAACCAGCACATGACCACTAGGGCGCAATGCCAATTCATTTATTTTACAACTTCAACTAAATATATTATAAACTATTATTTAAAATATTAAAATGGCGCCAACAACGTCTTCATCTTCTTCGTGAAAACAACAACAACAACAACAATGATGTAAATTGCAACTTCCTCATTTCTCAACTAAATTAAAAAATGTAAAAAACCTAAATTGGTCAAATCTTCACAAAGATTATAATGGTACCATTCAATCAAACTGAAAGTGCAAGATTAAAGCACACGAACTCAAAAAAACAGAACAACCCCTAGATATTCAGTAATTGGAAACTTCACATACATGCATGATAAATGGAAAATAAGTTAAAGGTTAGATTTAACCCAATTAAAGCTACATTTTTTCTTCAGAAACCACCAACAAATTATGCATGTAGGTATAAGTTCTAAGTTAAGAAATTTTACCTATTTGAGCAAAGTTCCAATGCCACTTTCAATGGTTCCAAATGTGAGATAATGACTTCTCTAGCAGCCCTGAACCTCAAGGAATGTGATGGAATGCTTAGCTTGCTTTGGAACTGTCTCAAACCTTCTAACCACCTCAAGTTGCAAATGATAAAAATGGGAGTTGGAGAATTGTGATGGAGGTATTTAAGTGGTTGGTTAATGCATTAAGAATTTCATATATGATGTATGGATGGCGTTTGGAGGATTGGCTTGTAGAGAATTTGCAAGGGGAGGAAAAATCAAAGATATAGATTTTTGAAGCTTTAATGGAGCTTTAAAATTTCAATATATGTTTCCCTGAGTTTATAGGGTATTTTAGGTGTGTTTTGGACTTGAGAAAGACTCTATATTTATATGGAAAAATTGATAGATTGAGAGCTGATAAGAACTGAAAGTTCTAGAGTTTTGGTTTGGTTGAATTGCAAATGGTGGTTGCATGCATTATGGTGATTCCCATGCATGGTTTGAGTTATTTGTGGAACAGTAGGTCTTCTTTTCTGAGTTATAGGAGGTTTCTTCTAAGCATGCTTGGTTATAGAATAAATCATGGGCTTAAAGGAAGATTTGGTGAGCTTTATGCAAATAGATATGGAGCTTTTTTTCAAATTCTTCCGAAAGTGGTACCATGAAATGGTTAAAGCCTCCAATCTTTGTGTAATGCATCAAGGGTTTATGTAATTGCTCAACATATTAATATTTTCAAGTAGTATAGCCAGAAGAGAAGATTGCATAGCTTAGAATTTGGTTTGACATGAATTTTGAACAAAAAATATGCCTTGTAAAACCTCTCTACCATGGCTACTTCCTCTCTTCGAAACTCATTGATCAAGTGTAATAAATTTATGCTCTAGTACTTTTTAGAAAGATGAGAGAATCCTATACAACTTTCATGTTGATCACTTGGATTTTATTAACTTAAATCAATGAGAAAATTGACCAACAAAATTGGAGTTTCAAGCTGAAAAACACTTAGAGAAATTTCTAAGTGTTAGATCATTTTAACAACTTTATGATGTCTTATTGATAAACTCATATCTTTTAATTCTCATGATCATTTTGGTTTATTTATTATAAAATGTTGAAGTATGTAGGATTATATTAAAGTACATCCTTTGGGCATGAAAAATGATGGCTTGAGGAAGAAGTTACAAACTTGGAAAGTCATGTATTTGAACAAAAAATTTGACACTTAGTGAAATTTTCAACACCTTCAACTTTTCCCTTTTTGAAAGTTACCTCCAATTTTATGATTCCTCTTGATAAAAATTCAAATATTAATCATATTTTCATGAAATTTAACTTGATAAGTCCATATTTGACTAAAAATCTCAAAAAATAAAGTTTGACTTTGAGCAGTTGACTTTTACAAATGAATTCAAATCTTCCAATGTCAATGACTTATGTGATAATAAAGAAATATTCAACACATTAAGGTATCTTGAGGACTTTGAAATGATGATATTTAAGACCCCTTGAGCGATATATAATTTGGAGATCAACCTTCAAAACCCTAATTCTTGATTTTGTAACTGAGGGTGCCAAAAACCTAATTCTCTTCAAGCACTTGATGAATCCATGGTGGAATCCTAATGTGATGAGATGGTGATGAACGTGATTATAATCATGAATGAATGATAGGTATGAATTTTTAGGAATATACATTCCCTTGATTAATCAACTATCTTATACAATAAACAAACAAACAAGACAAAACCCTTGTATTTTTATGAGGTTAGTGATTCATAGATGAATGGTATGATCTTTGATGTTTTTCAAATGATACAAAGATGGGTGGGATCTTAGGTAAAAAATTAGGGTACAACAGATGCCCCTATTTAAGTTTCTTCAATCCAAATATATGAATATTGAAATCTTTGTCTTGACGGGATGGGAGATACTTAAATACAAAAATGCATAAATTTTGTCCCTAAGATGCTACAAAAATAAAAATGCATGAATGCAGACTAGAGATAACGGGAAATCCGTAGAGGCATAAAAAAAATAAGATCCCACAGGGGAGAAGAAAAAAATCCAAGGGAAATTAAACCCACTTGGGAATGGAATCCAGATTACTGGGGAAGAGATTTTGGTGATGAAGAGGAAACATCAGATCTCTAGATTAAATACCAACTTTTACTGGAGGTAAAGGGTACGTCGATGTTTACTGATGGTAAAGAAATATACGAAACAACGAAATTTACTAAAGGTTGAAAAACATAAGGCATATTGACGTTTACTGACGGTAAACCACCAACTTTCACTAAAGCTAGAGGAATAAAAGACATACCGACTTTTACTAACTGCGAACCACCGACTTTTATTTAAGGTAGGGAAATACAAGAATACATCAACTTTTATTAACGGTAAAATACCAACTTTTACTGAAGGTAGAGGAGTAAAATACATATCGACTTTTAGTGATGGAAAACCACAAACTATTACTGAAGGTAGGAATACACTGACTTTTAATGACGGTAAACTACCAACTTTTACTGAAGGTAGAGGAATAAAATAAAACTTCACTGAAATACCAACTTTTATTGAAGGTACAAAACATCAACTTTCTCTGACTTCTAGACTTCTCCTAGAACAGAGAACATTTTTCTTCTTTAACCAAGTCTTCAACTTGAAAAGGGTAATAAATCTCCCCACGATGAACGAGTCTCAATTTCTTATTTAATCAAGTCTTCCAATTGAAAATGGTAATAAACCTTTCCACAACGAACGGGTCTCAGTTTCTTATTTAATCAAGTCTTCCACTTGAAAAGGGTAATAAACCTCCCCACGATGAACGAGTCTCAATTTCTTTTTTTATCAAGTCTTTCACTTGAAAAGGGTAATAAACCTCCCCACGATGAATGGGTCTCAGTTTCTTTTTTAATCAAGTCTTCCACTTGAAAAGGATAATAAACCACTTGCTGAAAATTAATAACTTTACTGGGGATCTTTAAAAGAAATACAGGCCGACAATATCACGTAATACATTTCTAAAAAAGAGAATGTTATCTGTAGGTTTCTCCTATGACATAACTTTTCTGAAGAGACTCCTTTTATCAGAGGAAAATTTGTAACATACCCTTGCTAAGGAGATAAAGTCTTCATATGTGCAAAATAAATGCAATCTCAATCTAGAGATCCAAATAAACATATTTTTCCGATACAAGGTTCAGTCTAAGAATAAACTGGAAAGAGACGGTCAGCAAAGGCTTCAACCAATGAGGAAAAAACCCATCTAGGGATTTATCCGGTCCGAGATGGATGGGAAAGCTAATGCAAAACCTTTCCACGAGGAACAAACTCAAAGGGGATTCAAAAGGAATATACACCTTTATTCCTATAGTTGAAACTTTATTGGAGGGAGTAAAGACATCATAGGGGAAGGTAAGTACACTACTTGGGGATAAATGTAACCAAATTAAGTGGACTCAGGAATATCGAGAAATGAAAATGCACATGAATGGTGAATGAATGAATGTCATGCGTATGCAGACCAAACATACATTATGGACAAAATAGATGAACTGGAGATGGCAAATCACAATACGACCGAGTACTCGAGCAATTTCAACATCTCTAGGGGATAAAATAGATCCATCGAGGGAGTAAAGCCTTGCTACAAGGTTAATATCTCCGGGAGAAAAAATATATTTCTTGGGGAAGAAACCCAAATTTCACACCTCAGGCATCAATAATTCAAATAAGAGAGATAACAATCTTCCTGAAAGATCTACTGGAGAAATAACTTTCATACAAAAACCCTCAAAAGTGATCTTCTCTCTTAGTTTTGTGTTTCGGAATCTAACCATGTTCAGGGGTAACCATTGATATTCCCCTTTGTATTCACGAATCATAGGAAAATAATTTTGTTGCTATATTTAAACACATTTTTGTAACATTTTGTTTCACAATTATCGTCAAGTAAAAAAAGAAATTTTGCAAAGTTGAAATAAGATAAGAGTTGCAAACAAATGGACAAAGGCTCAATTTTTATTTAATAGATTGGTAGTTTGAAAATGTGGTAACTCCATGGATCTTTTACAAAGTTGGAAAAAATGGTAACTATATGGTAAAGGTTACATTGAAATACACAATCCTATTCTCCTTATCAACTTTGAATTTCAACTGTGTTCAACCTTCATTGTACATGATTTGATTAAGAACCTTTTAAGTGCTTTAAGAAGTTCAAGTTTGGCCTGATGTAGTTACTTGTCATAAAGATCCCTAACTTTTTCCTAGGTTTCCCTTTCGGGGGTTCAACCTACTGGGATGAATTATTTTCTATTTATGTCTCTAATTTTTTCCTGGACTTCCCTTTCGGGTTTTTCAGTCCATCGGGACACTCATTTTTTCCTAAGTCTCCCTTTTGGGTTTTTAACTTAGCTAGTTGTTCTTTTATTTTCTTTAGATAAAGTATTTCTTGACTGCATTGGAATTCACAGGACGCAGGAGCTCCTCACCATCCATAGTCATAAGAGTCATTTTACTGTCAAAGAAGGTTTTTTTAACCATATATCGGCCATCAAATTAGGAGCCCACTTGCCCCTAGAATCAGGTTGAAAAGACAAAATCATCTTAAGTATAAGGTCGACTTCTTTGAATTCACGAGGACGAACATTTATATCCAACGTTAACTTCATTCTCTTTTAATATAACTTTCCATGACACAAGGTCGTCATCCTTTTCTCTTTGATTAAATTCAACTGTTCATATCTACTTTGACACCATTCATCCTAATATAACTTAGCTTCTATAAGAAATATCATTGACGGGATCTCAACCTCTGTGGGAAGCACTTCTTCCATTCCATATACCATAGAAAATGGATTTGCCCTTGTGTAGCGGTAGAAATACTGAGACTAGGCCATTGATTGAATTAACTCACAAAATCAGTGAAAGTCGCCACCTCACTTTATTTTATCCAAAGGAAATATGGAAAGAGAGAATAAAACCCAAATGAGAAATAGATCGAGGTAAGGGGATTGGTTATGCAAAGGGAATGTATTAGCACCCTAAACATCTACAGTACTCCATAAAAACCGCTTTTAAAATCTGTGTATTTTGGCTATAAATTAATATTTACAAAATGAAATGGTGGAGATGAGAAAAGAAGTAGCTTTTATAATTTTTTCACCTGCCGCGGTTGCAAACCTTTGGTGCCTACTTAACCCCTTCATGTAATAGAGGATCAGGCACTCGTAGTTCTTCTAAAAAATTATGAAATGTTTTGTGTGTTGGTTAATTTTAAGAAAAAGCTTTTAAAGAGAAAAGCCAATGCCGCAAAAAGGTTTAAATTTGTTTTGTATTTTTTAAGTATTGAAGAAAGAAATTACATCATGATTAACATTTATTGATGACTTTATTAAGAAAAGAGTTTTGAAAATGCATGAACCTATGTCCAAATTTTTTTATGAAAGTGGCTCAAGTTAGAAAACAATAATCTTTTGAAAAGGGGAGAAGTTTTTGAAAATTAAAGAAGACAGGCAAGAGATGAAGAGAATATCCTAAAGCATAAAGTAAAAGTTAGGGTAAGAAATAGTCTAACCAAATAAGAAGCCAACACTTGACATTATGAAGTCAATGTAGAATTCTCATCCTTTAGATTAAAAGCCACCAAAAACAAATAGACCAAGAGCATAATAATCGTCCATGTGGAAAATAAATTACAAGCAAATAATTATCAAAGAAACCCCAAGGTTTTAAAACCCAAAGCAAGGTCTTCAATATTGAGCCATGTTCTGTATAGATCACTTAAGGCCAAAAGAATAACACCTGTACGCAAAAGATATCCCAATACAACCAACATAACAATGAAATAACACAAGGTCCAAAGGTCTCAAAGTCTCAAAGTGTCAAGGCAAAGCTTCTAATTCTAAGTCCAATAGGTCCATAACTCCAACATGCCAAGGATAGTAACCAATAGTCCATAAAGAGCCTTAAGTCTTTTAATGTTAAAGTTGGATTATTAATGAGTTAAACACAAGATAAGAGCCCAAGTGGACAAGTTAAAAAGTGAATAAACATAAACATATGTCCAAGTGGACAAAGGGAGAATGTGGAATCATAAACAAGTTGCATAAAATGTAAATGATAAAAGATAAAAGTGCATAAAAAATAAGAGCATGAAAATAAAAGACATAAAGATAAAGGCATAAATTAAAGTTAATTGTTAATAGTTAGTAAGTTAAATTTTAATTGTCACAAAATATGATCAACGATGATTGAATGATGATCTTAGAACAATGATAATGAAAACTTATTAGAGAATTGATAAAACCAAAGCATCCTAACAACAAGTTTCATACGTATTGAACTAAAGACTTTCAATCAACCATACTTGGACTTTCAAACATATAGTTTAGGCCACGAATGACCATTTTATAAATTGGAACTAATTTATCTCTATGTTAAGCAATCGTAAGTGGACTTGTGTAGAAGTCGCACCTATTTGAGGTCGTTCAATAGCAATGTATGGACCATAAATGTTAGACATATGGTAGAAACTAAGCTCCTAAAACATATAGCATAAGTAAAAACAAAAATAAAGAAGAAGGGATATGAAGAAGAGATATAATCCATAATAAACGATCAATGATGATTGAAGATTGAATTTAGGTCAAAGTTGATGAAGGCTTGTTAGAGGATTGATAAAATCTAAGCCTCCTAACAACAAGCTTCAAAGATTTTGAACCAAAGTTCAATAATGAATCATGCTTGGACAATTTCAAGCATAAAGCTTGAGCCGGTAATGATCATCTAAAAGGAAAAAAAGAAGGAGATTAAATCCATGATAAATGATCAATGATGATTGAATATTGAATTTATGCCAAAGTTAGTGAAAACTTATTAGAGGATCGATAAAATCAAAGCCTCCTAACAATAAGCCTTAAAGGTTTTGAACCATGGTTCAATAATCAATCATACTTGGACAATTTCAATCCTAGAGCTTGGGAAACTAATGATCACTTAAAAATAAAATAGGAAGGGGATAAGATGAAGAGGGAAAAGGGAATAAACTAGAGATAGACAAAAGTTATATCCCACATTTGAACCAAATTAATCAAGCTATTATTAAAATCATTCTTCCATTTTGGTGGAGTTTAACTCAACACCCAAGATCCAATAATGTTAATGAATCTTATAATTAAAATTCACTTGGTCCCAAATCAGTCAGAATATATACAAAAATAAAATTACAATTAAAACAAAAATATAATAAGAAAAAGATTTTAAAAAAGGTTTTAAATTGAAAATAAAAGGGGAAATATCAAACTATAATCAAGACTAAAAATAAATGGAATCCAGAGGCATGGAAAAATAAAAAATACCTCAAATTATATTTAATTTTTTTTTATACTTTTTAAAAGTCAGAAAACTATTTTTAAATATTGCAAAAATAAGTGGAATAAACCAAAAATCACAAAAAATATCAAAAAAGAAAATAAAAATTAAATGAAGTCACCAACAATTAACAAGATGCCATTGGATCATTCCAAAATTTTCTCAGAATTTTTAAAGATCTAAAAATATTTGTAAACAATTAAAAAATATCAAATAAAGAGAAAAATAATAAAAAATATCAAATCATAAAATAAAATTATGAAAAAATAAAAATCAGAAAGAGAATATTAAAAAATATATTTGGGATTTTTTTCATAATTCTTGAATTTGAAATGACCTTTTTATGATTTTTTGAAGTTTAAAACAAAAATAGAAAAAGAATATAAATTAGAAAAAACAAGAGACGTCAGATCTATCTCACTTAAACATGTTGGCACATCTGATCGATGAGAGGTGAGGGATCATGGTGGACCTGAGTCAAAATGCAAACATGAAACACATAAAAGTCAGGCCACTCAAAATAAAACAATTGGCGTGCCTTCATTGGTTGAAGAACGACATGTAGGATGTCTTCAACTTACAACCCTCTGCAAATAGGGCAAAGGCCAAATCCTTCAAATGATAAAATTAGAAGCTCACACTGGTATCATTAGATTCGTCTCTCAAGACGATTTCAACCATGTGCTCGCGAAGTATTTATTTAAAGCATTGCTCACTCGATTTGGAAAATACCAGAAGATCTTGAAAACTTTGAAATAAAAAACAAAGGCATCAAATGCATTGATTCACCAAAGTTAAGTTAATAGCAAGCATCAATTAACATCATAGACAATTCTAGTAATTTGAGTTAGAAAATTTGGTGCCTTAACCTACTTGAATTAAGTAGCAGAAGCTTGCTTTGAAAGTGAGCTTAGTCTGAGCAGAATAGGGCACAATTTGACTTGCTTTTTGTTTAAGGAGCTTCACACAAGTTCACTAAATAAGAATAGAACAAGAAATTGAATTGAAAAGCAAGGAAAGAGTGGATTCGAATTTTCAGAAAAAATAGTTATAGAGAGAAAGTGGCAAGGTGATTTTAGCTCTATAAATCTTGGGTAATGAATGAGGAATGATACTCTATTTATAGGAGAATGATTGGTGAGCTCATACGTGTGAAATGATGAGAAATAGCTGGAATTCGTGTGAAGTTGCAAGCATGGAAAGTGTGATATGAAACCCTTTAAAACTCAGCCAAATGATGCGTTTTAAAACTTAAACAAGTCTAAGCAAGTTTGTTAAACATGTTTAGATAAAAAACATGCATCAATTTTGTAATTATAAGCGACATTAACGAATTTGCAATCTGAATGGAGTAAGAACTCAGTTTCAATTTGCTATCTAGAACTACATGGTGCAACCTACTCAAAAGGCTTTAGGGTATAATTCTTGTTGCCTTTGAAAGACCTCATCACCATATTTACAATGTGCTAAGAAAGTCTCCATTTGGATAATTGAGCTGGAAGTTGTGTACATTTGAAATCGTGAAAAACACATTGGCTTTGACACTTAGAAAAAATTCTAAGTGTAGAGCTTCATGGTGACCAATAATATTTTTCAAACTTACAAACCCTTCCACTTAAAATTATCTATTAATCCTTGAAGTTAAAATGAATTATACTCATTGAATGGAACTATGGAATTGGAATCACTCAAAAATCATAAACAATGAGAGAGTTACGGTTCTTGGAATAGGATAAAAATTTATTGAGAAATCCACAAATGACCAATAATGTTTCATTGAATTCCATAACTTTCCACTCATTTTTAGATCTTGATCTTTGAATCAAATTTGTAGTAGACATTCTCAATTTTATTGTGAAAAAAGAATGAGCTCGAGGAGGTAAAAATTGACCAAGTTATGATCTTTTGAAGTCAATTCCAAGAATTCAATGGCTTTTTCAAAGGACTTGTAATCTTCTTAAAACTTAAATGATCTTCTGATCAAAATTGGCCTTAGATCCTAGAAGAGGGGTTATTAAGTATTCTTTAAAGAAAACCATGGCTTTGAAATCACTTTAAAATCTCAAAAATTGAGCAAGATATTGCTTGGGAAGTTGACAAACCCTCAATCAAAATTTACAAAAGTGACTTGTAACATTCTTCAACTTTTGATGATTTTCCTTGCACAATTGGATCTTGTTATGTAAAGAAAAGTTGTTGTTAAGGATGAGATGAGTCCATGGAAAAAAGAACCATTTCAAAATATTGAAAATTGAGAGAATTATGCACTTGTGACCATAGAATCACGGACTTTCCAAATTAGGTCAACCATCTTAAATCAATTTTTAATCCTTTGATCTTTGCTTGAAAATTAAGCATGATGGATCGCATTAGACCTTGGAATGATGTTATATTTAAGCATAGTTGATGTAGAGGCTCCATTCTTGATGAAATTTATTGAAGAAGGCATGGAAATAAAATATGAACCTATAAAGTTTCTTGACGAATTCAACCACCATCTTTTTTACACTCTTGACTAAATAAAAATGAGAGAGTCCTAAATCCATGGAACTTTGATGCCATAACCATAGCCTTGATGTTAAAGTCTTTAAAATCTATAAAATCACCAAATGATTGAGGATCATCCTTCAAAACTCTAGCTTAGGAGGTGAGAGAGATGTACTTGGCTCAATGCCTACAATATACAAAGCATAGAGAGGAAAAAAACATTTTTGGACTTTAGTTAGAGGTTAACAAACACCAAATACATATACAAGATACACAATTCAAAGTGCTTGGTGATCCATCAAGGACAAAATTAAAGATAGGAGAGAGTAGTAGAGATAACCAACCCTAATGTGTGATCTTGATACATTGTGATGATATGAAGTCATGAGGGATCTTAGGGGGGGAAATTGGGGTATAGTAACTGCCCTTGTTTAAGAGTCTTCTATCCGGAGATGCGGAGGTTAAAATCTTCGTTTCGACGTGATTAAAGATACTTAAATATAAAAAACCTATTTTTGGCCCTAAGATGCCATGCAATGCTTATGATTATGAATGTAATAAAAGAACTCCATAGGGGAAATAAGACAACATTGGGAAAAACAAAATAATGTACATAGGACAAACTAAGAAAGAGAGTTCAACTAAGAAAATAAATCAATGGGGAACAACACGACTCTAGGCATAATTATGAATAGGAAAAACCAAATCACAGTTAAAGAAATAAAAAAGATAAGTAAGAATTTTAATGGGGAAATCCTTAACAATGTAAACAACAAGCCACCAAGCCAACAAGAAAGCAATCTTTAAGAAACGATTACCAACTCGACTGGGGAAAGGAAATCAACTCTGTTTGAGGAAAATCAACTTCGCTGGGGAAAAGAGAACTCAACTCTACCGGGATGAATCCTAATGAGAAGAAGGAAATACAATCCCTATTTAGGACGAAAGCCTAAATGGGTAGTACATGCCACCACAGGTGAGTACCATCTATCAAATATATGATAGACTAACGATGATAGATAACACTAGGATAAGATTGAATACCAACTATCAAAGATCTGATAGTCTAACATTGGTAAACAACAAAAAGTGGAAGGAACACTGTTGTACCCCAAAATTTTCCCTCCCATTTTCTTCAAGGTATCTCCTTATGCTTGTAGGGTTTTCAATTGCTCAAGGCTACTCAAGGTTTGATCAAACAAATTCTCCTTCTAAGTAGTTGACCTATAACTAAGGTTTCAATTTTCTCAAGGAAATTTGAGCTTATGATGCCTCAAGTGGATTTCATGGTTCGTCATATGTCTCAAGGAATGCTCATTCCAAATTTCAAGCCTTGCATCTCAATTTCGCTCAGACAATTACTCATATAATTAAAAACCAACTATATTGGACAAAAAGTCAATTGTGGTCAACATACAGTCAAACTTCAAGATTTTTGGTCAACATCAAGTTTTAAAGTCATATTCATCATTTTATCAAGGGTTGATCATGATTCATTAAAAGTCAAAAGTTACTAAATTAGGGTTTTCTTAAAGAGAGGTCAACTGAACTTTGACCAAGCATAACTTTCACATACTTCATCAAATTTTTCTCAACCAAAACTCATTTTGAAGGAAAGTCAATTCTATATAACTTTGTCTCTCTAAGCTCAAGTCCAAAAAATGCTTCATTTGAGAGATATAGACCAATACATTATAGGTCATTTCAAAAGTCAACAAAAAGATACTTTTTATCAAAGCAACTTACATCAATATAAAATATTCAAAAGTAAAAATGATCAACATAGAGATTGTAGAGGACATCTTGAGATTTCCAAAAAGTCAAAGATCACTATCATATGATAAAAATTTAGAAAGTTATGATTGGTGCAAGTTGGGAAATTTTGAGAAAATGCATGAAACCTAAATTGAACAAACTTGAATTTTTGGGCTATTAAGTTTATGTTTCAAGTTCCAAATGTGTTTTGTAACTCATAGTGAACCTTTGAACCCATTGATACACCCCTTGGATTTTTATTCTATTTATTTTTTATTATTTATTTAAAGTCAATTAAATTAGATCAAGTCAAGGCTTTCTTACAAAAGTCCAAGCCCACTTCCTTTTGACCTAATTCATCTCTATATATTCTCACTATTCAGAAAAGACAAGGCACAAAACCTTTTCAAGAAACACCATTCCAAAATCTCAAAAATTCTTAAAAACTAGGGAAAATCAAGAACCCTAGTTGCATCCACTTTCAAAGCAAGCCAACCATCCCATTCTATTCCAGAAGCATTATAGGGTAAGATTGGATCGATTGTGTTGAATTTAGAGGCCTGAAACTCTCGCATATGCCTCTCCGGTTTTGGTTTTTGCCTGAAGTCCATGTTGATATATTCTTTATGTTTTAATGCATACTAACATCACTAATGTGTTTCTGAGGAATAACAATGCAGGATAGACTCATTGTGCGAGTCCCATAACAACCAAACTATGAACTACCATGTTTACACTGTCTTAGGTTGTTTACGTCGTATCTTACAGTACGACGTGAATTACCAAAACAAATGGCACCATTAAACTCGCAAGGCCCAAAATAGGGGGGTAGGGTGCTTTTGAACCACTAACGTTGGTTATTTTGCAGGAACAAAAAAAGAGCTCGCCAAAGAAGAGGACCAGAGCTAGGGCTCCGACGCTTCTCCGACCCAATAATAGTGTTTATTATATAATTGTTTGTTTCTATGGACTAACTGGATGAAACAGCCACCCTAGTGGCAAGTGCGCGCATGATAAGGCATTCATGTACCATGGCATGGGTTCAATCCCTGCCTTTTGACATATTTTTTCATATTTTCTAATTCTTGCAGGTTCATTATATATTACACTGATCCCATTCTCCTAACACAGGCGCACATCTGGCGCAGTGGCAAGGCATGTTGGAGAAGAGGCAAAGGGTGTAGGTTTAACACCCACCTTTGGAATTTTGCATTGATTTTGCTTCTAACTTGTTTTTCCCTATTTTTCTTCTTCCTTAACCTTATTTATTTAACCCTAATCTTTTTCTTAACCTAATTTATTTTTTACTTGAAAATAAACCTTTTTTTGTAAACCTTAATTTTTTTAGGTTTTCTTTAATTAACCCTTTAATTTAATTAATTAATTCTATTTTTCAAATTAAAATAAATTAGATTTTTAGGTCTATTTAATTAATCATCATAAATCAGTTTTCACAAAAACCCTAACAAACATTCAAACCATTTTTTCTCTACTGCTTTCGTTCGTATTTATTTTCCTAGATAAAGTGTATATGGCACGTTTGATTGTAATAGCATAGTTTTATTTCTCGCACTTTTTTCTCTATTATGTAATTGCTCTGAGTATGTAATAGTTTTAGAATTTATTTTTCGCATCCTTATTATATAACTTCCCCAAAGCTCTGTAATAGTCTAGGGCTTACATTTTCGCACTTTATATTTCTACTACTATATTTACTATTATTGTTTAGTAATTAAGGTTTGTATGGAAAGACTAAAACCAAACGCTAGAAAACCCTAAGTTCAAATATAAATAACTGAATTGAACATATTTGCACACTTGCACGTTTAGGTTAAACTCTCTTCATCGCCTTTTCAGATTAAACGGTCATGTCCCTCGAAAGTGGAGACGCATTAGCAAAAGACCCTCGATACAAAAGATCATAGTCCCTCGATGACCCTTCGACGTTGCCTTTCGAAAAATGGTCTAGTCCCTTACAAAATTGCTAAAGTGTTCTGTTGTACCCCAAAATTTTTCCTCCCATATTTCTCAATACATTTCAAGTGAGGTCCTCAAATTGCTCAAGAAAGTCCAAGGGTTGACCAGGCAAACTCTCTCCTAAGGCAGTCTACCTCAAATTAGGGTTTCAGTTTGCATCAAGATGTTTGGATCAAAAGGGTCCCAAATGCTCACCATTTTTCTAATATGTTCTCAAGATCATCCATGTCAAGTTTCAAGCCTTGCAGAGGAAGTTTGCCCAGTCAATTGCTCAAAGGTCTGAAAATCGACTATGCTAGGGCAAAAGTCAACTGTGGCCCACATACAGTTAAACTTCAAGATTTTTGGTCAACATCCTCATTTTGAAGTATTATTCGTCATTTGATCAAGGATTGGTCATGATTCCTCAAGGATTTCTCACAATTCATCAAAACCCAAAAGTTGCTAAATTAGGGTTTTATAGGAAAAAGTCAACTCAACTTTGACCAAGCATAACTTTCTCATACTTTATCAGAAATGACCCATCCAAAGCTATTTTTGAAGAGGATGCAATTCCTACAATTCATCCTCATCTCCCAAGTTCAAAATATGCACTCACAAGAAGATAAAAATTTGGACATTATAGGTCATTTTGGAAAGTCAACAAAAACACCTTTTTTGTCAAAGCTTCATACATGAACATGGAAGACCCAATTGAGATGAGACCAAAAGGGTTTCTTAGAGGACATCCTAATATTTCTAAAAAGTTTAAGAACACATATCTAGGGTCAAAATTGAAGGAGTAATGCATTGGCAATGTTGACCTTTTTTGCAAAATTGCCAAAAGTCAAATGTGTCTCAAATTGCAATTTTTGTCAAATGGGTCCAACATTTTATGCTTGCATTGAGTTTGTAACATGACCCACTACCCATGATCTTTTCCATTTGTCATTCTTTTATTTTTGTCATTTATTTTGATTTTATTTCAATTAAATCAAATAAATTCAAAATAAAATCATGAAAATATCAAAACTAATCAAAGCTTGAGATTTTGTGCATGATTAGGCCTCTTATACAACTGGAAAGAGAATCAAATCGTGCAAGCTTCATTTGGACACAAAAAGATTGGATTTGGCTTGATTTGGAAATATTTGCATAAGGATCAAATCTTGAATCAGTGATCTTAATTGAGGAAGATTTGAAACAAGTTTGTAACCCTAATTCGTTCTAGGGTACATAAGGAACATGTGCAGACCAAAAGCATAGAGATTAGAGGCGTGAGAAACAGAAAGAAAACATGCAAAAATTCAACAAAAGTGGTGAATCAATTTCCAGTTTTCAGGCCATCTCAAGCCTTCCCAGCTATCTCAATCACTTGCTGGATATCTCTGGGTCATATTGCAATCACTAGCAAGCATTCTCGTGCCCTGAAACACACTGTAAGTGTCCCACGATCTACATACTTTCTTGAGATTGAATATCCCAATTCTGGAATTTTTAGCATAATTTATTTGCATATTCTTAATCCTTGAATCATTTGCACGCTAATGGTGATACTTAATTTCATTTTCGTTAACTATACAGCAAGATGCCATAGTTAGGGTTCTTGCTTCGTTTTTGGGGTTTTTGTGTACAGGTACAATTGGCCATGGATAAGGGTACCATGATGCTCGTGAGGTTGCCACGAGTTGATTGGTACCATTGTTGTGCATTTATCATGCTTGCATACAATTCTGGAGAATCACGGGGCTGTACCTACGCCCATTTGTCCGTAGGTAAAAGTCAGGACTTTTAGCAACGGTGGGAGGAAGAAGAAGGGTAACAGGGCGCCCCATGAATGGCCCATTCAAATCTGCACGCGTTTTGATAATTATTGTTTTGTTTTTCTATATAATGATTATTTGTTGTTCCATGTACAATTAAGCAAGCTAGCTCAGATGGTCATTGTGATCGGTGGATCTGGAACTGACTGTTTTAAAGCTGGCTCGCGAAATGTCGCGGAAGCAAGAGTCACCACCGTCTTTTATTTTCTCCAATATGGAAAGGACAAAATCACAGAAAAATTCCTTATAGAGATTGCTCTCGGTTCGGGAGGTAGATTATAGAAAGGGAAGGTGTTAGCACCCTTTCTATCCATGGTTATCCATGGGCTCTTAGATACTTGCTCATTGTGTTTTCAAAATGTTTGTTTGCTTTCAAGGTGAGTGGGTTTGAAAAAGTTTCTTTGAAAGTTTCAGATCGACTCTTGTATCAGTCCTCAAGAGTGTTTGAAAAGTTGTTTTGAAAGCTTTTTGAAAAGTGTAAGGTGTGAAAAGTATTTTGATTGTTTTTGAAAAGAGCAAGTATCTATGAGAATCTACCTACCCTAAGGAATTAAGCTGTGTAAATGTCCTTTAAAGTAGTGCCATCCCACCATTGAGAGGTAGGTAGCACCACCGTTGGAGGTGTTCGGGTCAATTCGAGGTTCGGGACATGGTGATCACCAGAGCAATGGAAAGACACCTTAGAAGCTACCCTCATGCCAGGTTCCCGGATCATGAGGACTTACTAAGACATCCTCTACTCGACGATCACCTTTCGAGGGGCAAGGCAACAGTGAAGCGTACCCTAGGGGTGGTGTGTGATTTGTGTGTCGTTTTCATTTGCATTTATCTTGTCATGTCATTGGTGATCTATGTTTTGATTTTATTTTTGGGCATTCATTCTTTCATGTTATTGTTTAGCAGTTAAAGGTGCGGGAATTTAAAGTGCGGAAAAGATAAAAGGTCCTACGCTATTACAAAGGCGCGGGTCTACAACGCCAAATTAATCCAGACCCGATTTAAAATAAAGTGCAGAAAATAAATGTCTAATAGCTATTACATGGCTTTGGAACAAGTACATTATATTCACAAAAGAAATAAATAAAACGCGCGAACAAAAAAAACATAATCGAATGCGAGGGCGTTGAACCCTTTGAAGGAATTTAAAATAATTAAGTTAAAATAATTAAATTAAATAAAAAAGGAAGAACTTATTTTTTATGTTTTTGTATTTATGACATTAAATTAATTAAAAGTCAAATAATTAATTCTAATTCTAATTGTTTTTAATTTATTAAAGAAAATGCATTAAAGTTAAAACCTAGAATTAAAACTAAATTAATTATAAATTTTATTTACAAAATTAATGGTTGATGATAAAATATTTAATTAATTAATAAAAAAAAGGGTAAAAAAAAGTGTTAAAGATCTATTTTTATTATTTTTGGTTTATTGAGAAAAAGAATTAAATTACAACCTAAAATTAAAACTAAATTAATTAAGGGATTTATTTACAAAATACTAAAATAAAAATATTTATTATTTTTTATCTTTTTCTGATTTTTTTGGTATTATTATATTTTGAAAATATTAAATTAAAGCATTAAAAAAAACATAATCAAAACAAAGAAAAGAGAAGAATAGAAAAAAGTTAAAAGAAAGCAAACTAGAGGGGTGCAGCCCAAGTAATTCTGGCCCATTAACATGGTTCATTTGACTTTTCCAGGCAAGGTGCTGGAGCGTTGACCTGGACTACCATGTGCCTTGGATCTGGACCTTTGATCTGATCATCCTGACTTTGTGAATGGTTTGATTTTGAGAGTGTATCGTGTGCTTCAGCATGGAACCTGCATGTGAAGATCAATTGAAAAAAAATATATGGAAAGGGTGGGGACCTGGGATCGAACCCAAGTCCTGAACATCACTAGTCACGCGCTACACCAACCGAGCCACTTGCTTTCTTTGTATATTAATTAACAAATAATAAACATAAAATAAACCAACGCGTTCTCTTCCTTTGGCGCGAATTTTCAAACGAAGCAATCAACTCCTTACACATCAGCGTCTTCTTCGTTGGCTTATTTTTCCTGAAATAAAAAAAAGACATAGGCAACGGTTTTGAAACGTTGCTGTAAGCACCATACAAGAAAATAACGAATAGGCCATGAGGCCTCATAAATTAGGCGCGACATATGATTCCTCTTCGTCTGAATGTGCCTGATGCCATGTGTAACACCCCGTTTTCAATTAATTGAATTATTTAAATTTGGGAATTTATTTTATTAGAATTAATAAAATAAAAAGAATTATTTATTTGGAATATTCGAAGAAATAAGAAATATAGGGATTTTTATGTTTTGGGCTTAGATGCTGTTAGTAAAGAGTGGGGGTGAAAAAGAAGTAAAGTTATGTGTTGGAACTCAAGTTATTCCTCATTTTGGTTTTCACGAAAAACAGAAGTTAGAATTGGGGAAATAGAGCTCTGAAGGTACGAGGAACGAAGAACGGAGAACTTCGCTCAAGAATTCAAAGCTGCTAATTGATAAGGTAAGGGGGGTTTATACTCGATTTACCTTTGTTTATGGGTTTATGTACGGTTGATTCGGGTAATGGTAGGAAAATCCCAATTGTTAGATGTTTCTAGGGATCGATAACCGTAGGACTGAACTTTGTTAGAAAAGGATTAGGATTCCCAATTCTCATGAATCGATTAAGAATTTAGGTCCCAAATGGTGAATTGGGCGTATGTCTAATGATCGTGAATTTACCTTGGAAATTGTAGGGACGACCTCAGTGTCGGTAGAATTCCCCAAAGTTACGGTTAATCCCCGGTTAAGGTTATTATAATGATTATTAGTAAATTGGATATTGTGGTATTGTTGTGGATTGTACAAGCTCGATGCGTTAGGTACTGAAATACGCGTTTTGGCCGACATTTTTCCGCGTTTGGACGGCTGTTGTGAGCCACTGCAGGTTCAGAAAAATCTGACCCGCGCTCATCAACACGGCCGTGTTGTTTAACACGGGCACCCGTGTTGATGCACTGTGTTGCCAAAAATTGTGTTTTCCAGACACAATTCAACACGGGCCGTGTTGTTTAACACGGGCACCCGTGTTGATCCCCTGTTTTGTCAAAAAATGCGTTTTCTGGGCATATTTCAACACGGCCGTGTTGTTTAACACGGGCACCCGTGTTGATGCTACTGTGTTGAATTTCTGAATTTTCTGAATTTTGATTTCAGTGTTTTGATGTTGGATTTTTATTGCCATGCTTTTAGATATGTTCTCGAGCATGAGTTATGATATAATTGATGTGATTGGTTGATGTTTGAATAGTATGCTGAGTGATTACATGCTATTTGTAACTTGATATGATTGATGTTTAAATAGTATGCTGAGTGGTTACATACTATTCATATCCTGTTATGTTTGATATTGTTGATGTGCATGATATGTTGAATGATGTTCATAGTATGCTGAGTGTTACATACTTACATATCATGTTGCATTTGTTAATTCCCATTGTGTGGAATTAACATGGTGGCCAATATACGTGTCCGCGATTTAATGGAACGTTGAGGTGGTAGCCGTGTCCGCGATATAATGGAACGGTGAGTTATCCGTGACCCGCGATTTAATGGGGCGGTGTAGTGGTACCACATGCATGGGTGTGTTGCATTACTCGAATATAACATGAATGGATGATTTTTCCAATGTTATATTTGATTGTTTGTATGCACGTGTGATTGATATATGGTTGATGATGTTGATGGGTATTTGTAAATATGAAAAGCAATATGTCATGGATATATGATTTGTAAAGGTTTTGTAAACTATGAAATATGTTAATTATTGGGTGATGCTTATGATTTCGTGAATTGATTGTTATGAATGTATAACCAAATGTATATTTGAGAAGCTCACCCTTACTGTTGAATATTTCAGATTGAGGAGCTTCGCTCAGGTGCTTGGCGAAGGCTTATCGTGTCTAGTTTAGTTTTATTCTAGTATGTCCGGGTCATGCTCTGATAGTTGTAACTCCGGGAACGTTTGGTTGTCGAGCTGCTTTAGTCAGACTCGTTTATTTTCTTTTAATTGTTATAATAAGATGTTGACTTTCCAGGTGTTAATCCCTGATGATTTTGGAAAATATTATAACGTTTGATTTTATTAATTAAAATTTTCCGCTGTGTAAACATGTATGAGTTACCACTAAGATTATGCATGACAGGAATTATTTTATTAAAAGAGAATTGTAGCATTCCTCGATTATTACATGTACTCTGAGTTATAATTTTTAATATTTGCGAAAATTATATGCGGGTTTTAGAGGGTGTTACAATAGTGGTATCAGAGCATAGTCGGTCGTTGTGACCAGAGTCTTGAGTCAGTCATTCCTTTTCGTATGCGACTAGTGCAAGGTAACACTGTCGATACTGTATTCTGATGTGGAGTATGTTTTAATTCTCAGGAATATGGCTAGAAGAGGTAATGGACGAAATGATGCTGCATTAGCTGAGGCTTTGGGGATGTTAGCTGGTGTACTTGCTGGAAACCCAACTGGAGGCGTGATTGGTGCTGATAGGCAATTGGGAAATTTCCAGAGGAACAATCCTCCGTTGTTCAAAGGTACACATGACCCTGAAGGTGCTCAGAAGTGGCTGAAGGAAATCGAAAGGATTTTCCGTGTGATTGATTGTGCTGAAGATCTGAAAGTCAGATATGGTACGCATATGTTGGCAGAAGAGGCCGACGACTGGTGGGTTGCCACAAGGACTGAAATGGTTCAGGATGGAGAGGCACTGACTTGGGCTAACTTCAGAAGGGCTTTTCTGAGGAGGTACTTTCCTGAAGATGTTCGGGGAAGAAAGGAAATTGAATTTTTGGAGCTTAAGCAGGGCAATCTGACTGTTAGTGAGTATGCTACTAAGTTTACTGAGCTGGCAAAGTATTATGCTCACTACAACAATGATGAGGCTGGAGAATTCTCTAAATGTATCAAATTTGAGAATGGTCTCCGAGATGAGATTAAGCAGGGAATCAGGTACCAGCGTATTCGTAGATTTTCTGATCTGGTTGATTGTAGCAGAATCTTGGAAGAAGATATTACCAAGAATCGGTCGTCTCACTCTCGTGGGGCTGTTGATAAAAGAGGGAAGCAACATATGGACCGTGGCAAGCCATATGGTAGAGATAACCAGAGATCAGGCGGTTGGAAAAGGCCTAGTGGGGGAGATTCTAAGGCTCCTATCAGATGCTACAAGTGTGGTGAGTCTGGTCATCACATTCGAGATTGCAAGAGTGATGAGAAGAAGTGCTATAAATGTGGAAAGGCTGGTCATTTGTCTATTGATTGCAAAGGGAAGTCTGTTACTTGTTACAATTGTGGCGAAGAAGGTCACATTCGTCCGCAGTGTCCTAAGCCTAGGAAGGATCAGTCAGGTGGAAAAGTGTTTGCTTTGTCTGGATCTGAGACTACTCCAGAGGATCGATTGATTAAAGGTACGTGTTTTATTCATGGCACACCTTTAGTTGCAATTATTGATACTGGTGCAACTCATTCTTTCATTTCTTTGGATTGTGCTGAGAGGTTGAAACTGGACATATCTGGTATGCGAGGTAGCATGGTTGTTGATACTCCTGCATCGGGTTCAGTGACAACTTCACTCGTATGTAGGAATTGTCCTATTGAGATTTTTGGTAGAAGTTTCGGTATGGATTTAGTGTGCCTACCGCTTGAACAAATTGATATTATCCTTGGGATGAACTGGTTGGAATTCAACCGGGTTCATCTGAACTGCTTTGCTAAGACGGTGATTTTCCCAGAAGCAGTTGGTGTCGAGAATTTGACTATGACTGCTAGGCAGGTACAAGAAGCAATGGAAGATGGTGCTAATGTGTTTATGTTACTTGCTTCGTTAGATGCAACAGGAAAGGTCAGGAGTAGTGAATTGCCAGTGGTGTGTGAATTTCCAGAAGTCTTTCCTGATGATGTTGGCGAGTTACCTCCTGAGAGAGAAGTGGAATTTTCTATAGATTTAATTCCTGGTACGAGACCGGTGTCGATGGCGCCATATCGTATGTCTGCGTCTGAGTTGACGGAATTGAAGAGTCAGTTGGAAGATTTACTGGAGAAGAAGTTTATTCGTCCAAGTGTTTCGCCTTGGGGTGCTCCGGTATTGTTGGTTAAGAAGAAAGAAGGTTCTATGAGACTGTGTGTTGATTACAGGCAATTGAACAAGGTAACCATTAAGAATCGGTATCCGTTACCGAGGATTGATGATTTAATGGATCAGTTAATTGGAGCCAGTGTATTCAGTAAGATTGATTTGAGATCTGGATATCATCAGATTCGTGTGAAAGCGGAAGATATTCAAAAGACTGCTTTTCGAACGAGGTATGGGCATTATGAATATTCTGTTATGCCGTTCGGAGTTACTAATGCACCTGGTGTTTTCATGGAATATATGAATAGGATTTTTCACCCGTATCTGGATAAGTTTGTTGTGGTTTTTATTGATGACATTCTGATTTATTCCGAGAATGACGAAGATCATGCGGAACATCTCAGAATTGTGTTAGAGTTGTTGAAAGATAAGAAGTTGTATGCAAAGTTGTCCAAATGTGAGTTCTGGCTGAATGAAGTTAGTTTCCTTGGACATGTGATTTCTAAGAATGGTATTGCAGTGGATCCTACGAAAGTAGAAGCGGTATCTCAGTGGGAAGCGCCGAAGACTGTTTCGGAAATCAGAAGTTTTCTTGGTCTTGCAGGTTATTACAGAAAGTTTATCGAAGGATTCTCAAAGTTAGCATTGCCGTTGACGAAGTTGACTCGTAAAGGACAAGCGTTTATTTGGGATTCTGATTGTGAGAAAGGTTTCCAAGAATTGAAGCGGAGATTGACAAGTGCTCCTATTCTGATTTTGCCGAATCCGGTGGAATCTTTTGTGGTCTATTGTGATGCATCTCTGTTGGGTTTAGGTGGTGTTTTAATGCAGAATCAGCAGGTAGTTGCGTATGCTTCGAGACAGTTGAAGGTTCATGAAAGGAACTATCCTACTCATGACTTAGAGTTGGCAGCAGTTGTGTTTGTCTTGAAATTGTGGAGACATTATCTGTATGGTTCGAGGTTTGAAGTGTATAGTGATCATAAGAGTTTGAAGTATCTTTTCGATCAGAAAGAGCTCAATATGAGGCAAAGAAGGTGGTTAGAATTCCTCAAAGATTATGATTTTGGTTTGAATTACCATCCTGGTAAGGCAAATGTAGTTGCAGATGCTTTGAGCAGGAAGTCCTTGCATATGTCTATGATGATGGTTCGTGAATTGGATTTAATTGAGCAATTCCGAGATTTGAGTTTGGTTTGTGAAAGTACTCCGAAGTGTGTTCGTTTGGGTATGTTGAAACTTACTAGTGGTATTCTAGAAGAGATCAGGATCGGGCAGAAATCCGATGTTAATTTAGTTGATAAATTGACATTGATCAACCAAGGTCAAGGTGGTGAGTTTAGAATTGATGAAAATGATGTTATGAGATTTGGCGATAGAGTTTGTGTTCCTGATGTCGCAGAAATCAAGAAAAGTATATTAGAAGAAGGACATCGCAGTGGAATGAGCATTCATCCGGGTGCCACGAAAATGTATCATGATTTGAAGAAATTGTTTTGGTGGCCGGGAATGAAAAAGGAAATAGCTGAATTTGTGTATGCATGTTTAATCTGTCAGAAATCGAAGATTGAGCATCAGAAGCCGTCTGGGTTTATGCAACCGATGTTTATTCCAGAATGGAAGTGGGATAGTATTTCTATGGATTTCGTATCTGGGTTGCCGAGGACTCCTATGAATTGTGAAGCGATATGGGTCGTTGTGGATAGGTTGACTAAGTCTGCTCATTTTATACCGGTGCGAATGGATTACTCGATGGAGAGATTGGCACAGTTGTATATTGAGAAAATAGTGAGTTTGCATGGAGTTCCTTCTAGTATTGTGTCAGATAGAGATCCGAGGTTCACTTCGAAATTTTGGGAAGGATTGCAGAAGGCTTTGGGTACTAAGTTGAGATTGAGTTCAGCTTACCATCCTCAGACTGATGGACAGACGGAGAGGACGATTCAATCGTTGGAAGATTTATTGCGTGCTTGTGTTTTAGAGAAAGGTGGAACTTGGGATAGCTATTTGCCATTGATTGAGTTTACTTATAACAATAGTTACCATTCGAGTATTGGTATGGCTCCGTTTGAGGCATTGTATGGTAGACGGTGTAGGACGCCTTTGTGTTGGTATGAATCTGGAGAGAGTTCGGTAATTGGGCCAGAGATTGTTCAGCAGACTACAGAAAAGATCAAATTGATTCAAGAGAAGATGAGAGCTTCTCAGAGTCGTCAGAAAAGTTATCATGATAAGAGGAGAAAGAATTTAGAATTCAGTGCTGGAGATCATGTGTTTATGAGAGTTACTCCGATGACGGGTATTGGTCGGGCGTTGAAGTCTAAGAAGTTGACTCCGCGTTTTATTGGTCCGTTTCAGATTACGGAAAGAGTTGGAGAAGTTGCTTATCGCATTGCTTTACCTCCGAGACTTGCGAATTTGCACGATGTTTTTCATGTTTCTCAGTTGAGGAGATATATTCCAGACCCATCTCATGTAATCCAAATAGATGATGTACAGGTAAGAGATAACCTGACAGTAGAAACATTGCCTATGAGGATAGAAGATCGGGAAGTGAAACAGTTAAGAGGTAAAGAGATAGCATTAGTGAAGGTTGCTTGGGGAGGTCCAGCAGATGGAAATATCACTTGGGAGCTGGAGAGCCAGATGAAAGAGGCTTATCCGGAGCTGTTCGTCTAAGGTATGTTTTCGAGGACGAAAACTCTTTTAGTGGGGGAGAGTTGTAACACCCCGTTTTCAATTAATTGAATTATTTAAATTTGGGAATTTATTTTATTAGAATTAATAAAATAAAAAGAATTATTTATTTGGAATATTCGAAGAAATAAGAAATATAGGGATTTTTATGTTTTGGGCTTAGATGCTGTTAGTAAAGAGTGGGGGTGAAAAAGAAGTAAAGTTATGTGTTGGAACTCAAGTTATTCCTCATTTTGGTTTTCACGAAAAACAGAAGTTAGAATTGGGGAAATAGAGCTCTGAAGGTACGAGGAACGAAGAACGGAGAACTTCGCTCAAGAATTCAAAGCTGCTAATTGATAAGGTAAGGGGGGTTTATACTCGATTTACCTTTGTTTATGGGTTTATGTACGGTTGATTCGGGTAATGGTAGGAAAATCCCAATTGTTAGATGTTTCTAGGGATCGATAACCGTAGGACTGAACTTTGTTAGAAAAGGATTAGGATTCCCAATTCTCATGAATCGATTAAGAATTTAGGTCCCAAATGGTGAATTGGGCGTATGTCTAATGATCGTGAATTTACCTTGGAAATTGTAGGGACGACCTCAGTGTCGGTAGAATTCCCCAAAGTTACGGTTAATCCCCGGTTAAGGTTATTATAATGATTATTAGTAAATTGGATATTGTGGTATTGTTGTGGATTGTACAAGCTCGATGCGTTAGGTACTGAAATACGCGTTTTGGCCGACATTTTTCCGCGTTTGGACGGCTGTTGTGAGCCACTGCAGGTTCAGAAAAATCTGACCCGCGCTCATCAACACGACCGTGTTGTTTAACACGGGCACCCGTGTTGATGCACTGTGTTGCCAAAAATTGTGTTTTCCAGACACAATTCAACACGGGCCGTGTTGTTTAACACGGGCACCCGTGTTGATCCCCTGTTTTGTCAAAAAATGCGTTTTCTGGGCATATTTCAACACGGCCGTGTTGTTTAACACGGGCACCCGTGTTGATGCTACTGTGTTGAATTTCTGAATTTTCTGAATTTTGATTTCAGTGTTTTGATGTTGGATTTTTATTGCCATGCTTTTAGATATGTTCTCGAGCATGAGTTATGATATAATTGATGTGATTGGTTGATGTTTGAATAGTATGCTGAGTGATTACATGCTATTTGTAACTTGATATGATTGATGTTTAAATAGTATGCTGAGTGGTTACATACTATTCATATCCTGTTATGTTTGATATTGTTGATGTGCATGATATGTTGAATGATGTTCATAGTATGCTGAGTGTTACATACTTACATATCATGTTGCATTTGTTAATTCCCATTGTGTGGAATTAACATGGTGGCCAATATACGTGTCCGCGATTTAATGGAACGTTGAGGTGGTAGCCGTGTCCGCGATATAATGGAACGGTGAGTTATCCGTGACCCGCGATATAATGGGGCGGTGTAGTGGTACCACATGCATGGGTGTGTTGCATTACTCGAATATAACATGAATGGATGATTTTTCCAATGTTATATTTGATTGTTTGTATGCACGTGTGATTGATATATGGTTGATGATGTTGATGGGTATTTGTAAATATGAAAAGCAATATGTCATGGATATATGATTTGTAAAGGTTTTGTAAACTATGAAATATGTTAATTATTGGGTGATGCTTATGATTTCGTGAATTGATTGTTATGAATGTATAACCAAATGTATATTTGAGAAGCTCACCCTTACTGTTGAATATTTCAGATTGAGGAGCTTCGCTCAGGTGCTTGGCGAAGGCTTATCGTGTCTAGTTTAGTTTTATTCTAGTATGTCCGGGTCATGCTCTGATAGTTGTAACTCCGGGAACGTTTGGTTGTCGAGCTGCTTTAGTCAGACTCGTTTATTTTCTTTTAATTGTTATAATAAGATGTTGACTTTCCAGGTGTTAATCCCTGATGATTTTGGAAAATATTATAACGTTTGATTTTATTAATTAAAATTTTCCGCTGTGTAAACATGTATGAGTTACCACTAAGATTATGCATGACAGGAATTATTTTATTAAAAGAGAATTGTAGCATTCCTCGATTATTACATGTACTCTGAGTTATAATTTTTAATATTTGCGAAAATTATATGCGGGTTTTAGAGGGTGTTACACCATGGTGCTAGTCGCGTGTCCTAATTTTGCAGGGATAAGAAACGCCTAATTTGAGAACCTGAAAACCCTAAGCATCTCTAATGGCAAATCCTTATATAAGACATGAAAACAAAATTAAACCATATAGGTAGCATCAGAATTGCATGAATAATGTAAATCACATATCAAAAAGTGCAAAAAACGCGTGAATGGAGATGCAAGAGTATGGATATTTTTCGGTATAGGGCCTGTTCGTGTTACCAATTCTTTAAGCTTTGAGGGACGTTTTTGATTGGGAAACGTTCTATATTGCTTGAGGAAGCTAATGAGGTAGGTTTTAAGGCTTGAATCGATCTCTAGGTGAGTTTTCAGATCTGAGATTTTTTGCCAAAAGTGTGAGTTTGTATTGAGTGGTAGGGCGCAGCTTCTTGTCCAATATTGTTCTGTATCAATTGTGTATGTCTTATGCAATGTGTATGAATGAAAATTATGGCCAATAATGCCTTGCATTGATGTTTAGGATTTGGCATAAACCACCATTATCACACTTTCCATTTTTGAGTCCATTTTTGAATTCTTGCCTTGTTTACTCCTTTGCACGAATTTGGTAGGCACATAATGATGTTTCAAGGCTAGTTAAGGCCAAAGATTTCATTTAATCAAACTTTTTGATTTTTCTTGATTTTAAAAGATTTAAACTTAATTAAATCCAATAAAATCAATAAAAAATGAAAAAATTAATTAAAAAAATATGAAATAAAAGGTGGGACACGTGGGAGGCATGGCCAAGTTAATTCAAGTGGAAAAAGTGGGCCCCTTTTGTCAAAAATGAGATTTCAAGGATAAATGATTTTGGCCATTTCACAAAAATTTCCCAACTTCTCCAATGCATAACTTGCTCAATTTTTAAGATTTGCTCATGTTCTTGGACATTTTTGAAAGGTTTTTGAGTCCTCTAACCAATTCCTTTGGTCCCATGTCATTTTGATTTACAAATCTCAAGTTATGGCCTTTGACTTAAAGTCCCTTTTTGTTGACTTTTGAAAATGACCTATAATGTTGAAATTGATAACTTTTTGTGAGAGCATTTCTTGGACTTGGAGTGTGAAGATGAGTTGTAGGAAATGTCTTTCTCTTCAAAATGAGCTTTGGATGGAATTTTTCTGATAATCCATGTGAAAGTTATGCCCTGGTCAATTTCAGTTGACTTTTTCAACTGTCCAAAAATAGAAACTTTTGCATCTTGATGATTTTTGAGCCAAGTTTTGAGAATCATGATCAAGCATTGATCAAATGATGTTTGTGGCTTCAAAATGATATGTTGACCAAAAATTTGAACTTTTGACTGTCAAATGACCATTTTGCCCCTACAGTTGACTGTAGTGCAATTAGGGTTTTTGACTGTGCAATTTTGTGCTGAAAGTCTTGAAACTTGATATGAGGATGCTTGACCATATTTGTAGGCATGTGAGACTTGATTGGACCTTTGAAAACTTCATTTTCTTGATCAGAAGCAAAACCCTAATCTTGACTGCTTAGGAAGCTCTTGCACTGTGCAACCCTTGGGGAACTTTGAAGCTTGGCTTGGTAACTTCTTGAAAAATATGGGAGGGCAAATTTTGGGGTACAACAGTTGCCCCTGTTCAATCTTCTTAGACCTGAGGATGTAGATTGGCTGGCGTGCCTTTCGTAATCTGAAGGTGGAAGATGATTGAACACTAAAGTGCCCAGAAATTTGCGCTCACATAGTGGCAGTGTGATGATGAAATGGGCTTATAGATGCCATTTAGAGATTGATGATAGGATGATGGGCTTATAGATGCCATCTGGACGTTGATCGCACAAGAGATTCCTTAGCGAGAACCTGCATACCTGCAAAAGAAAAAAGAGTACCTGACACGTCGCAGGAGCTTATTTTCAGATGCTTGGCATAGATGTGTCCTGACTGGCTACAGAAGCTGGATATGGAGCTTCACAAGATGATGAATGAACCAGGGATGGTTACTAACTTGCATGAATGGTAAGAGAACTTGGGTGATTTTAACTTCAACAACGCTCGTTGAGAAAATCTTGGTGGGAATTACCATCTTCGTAGGATCGGGACGAGAACCATAGGCCATTATAATCTGAAAGGGAATCACCTCACTCACCGTCGGAGAGGGAACCATTATAATCTGAAAGGAATTATCACCTCACTCACCATCGGAGAGGGAACCATAGGAGATTATCACCTCACTCACTGTCGGAGAGGGAACCATCTGAAAAGGAATTATCACCTCACTCACCGTCGGAGAGGGAACCAAAGGAAATTATAATCTCAAAAGCGGGCGTTTGAGAAAAACCTAAAATGGAATTATCACCTCACTCACCGTCGGAGAGGGAACCATCTGAAAAGGAATTATCACCTCACTCACCGTCGGAGAGGGAACCATCTGAAAAGGAATTATCACCTCACTCACCGTCGGAGAAGGAACCAAAGGAAATTATAATCTCAAAAGCGGGCGTTTGAGAAAAACCTAAAATGGAATTATCACCTCACTCACCGTCGGAGAGGGAACCATCTGAAAAGGAATTATCACCTCACTCACCGTCGGAGAGGGAACCAAAGGAAATTATAATCTCAAAAGCGGCGTTTGAGAAAAACCTAAAATGGAATTATCACCTCACTCACCGTCGGAGAGGGAACCATCTGAAAAGGAATTACCACCTCACTCACCGTCGGAGAGGGAACCAAAGGAAATTATAATCTCAAAAGCGGGCGTTTGAGAAAAACCTGATAACTTCTACTGAGTCTTCATCAGAAAAATCTGTTGGGAGTCGATTTAGCTGGACTAGAGAAGGCCTTGGACTGGATAAGAAATCTTTGGGGTCGATTAACTGAACCGGTCTAGGTCTTGAAATATGATTGAGAATTTAGCTGAAACTTTCCTGAAAGAATAGAGGTCAGTCATATGCAATGTATGATATGGATCAAGCAATGATGTTCTCAACATAAATGAGATTTGTATGATATAATGCGTCTATGCATGCTATAATGATGTATGTGATATTTTATGAATGTATGTTTTTGTCTAGGAAAGTAAATCCTTGACGGGTGCCGGGAAGTCACTCCTGGGCCGATGTTGAAGAATAGATTTTGCTTCCGCTGGGGATGCTAGTTGCAAGAATACCGGTAGGAGAAGATGACTCCGTCGGGGAATAAACTTGGCGAATGGATAACTCTGCGGGGAGAAAGGTACCCTGACGATCTTGCTGGGAAGCGATACTCTGCGGGGAGAGAGATACTTTGTTGAGTGTTGATGATAACTTGCTGTGGATACCATCGTTATATTGGAAGTGTTAATGGACTTCGCTGGGGATAAGGAGACTCCGTCGAGGACGCTCTTTCTGCGGCTTTTGGCTGAGGATAACCCAGTTATATCCTGTTAAGGAAATAACTCTTTAAATAAAGCCGGACGACGCGTTCGTGCTCTGCGAGGGGATAAGCTTCCAGAATCTACTGGGGATAAGCTTACTGCTTGGGGAGATGACTTCCCACTTTCCGGGGGAAACTGGATTGGATTCTCCTGGGGAAATTTTGAGACGTATCGGGGGAAGTGACACCACTGAATGTTTGATATACCGCCGGGGAACAATCTTTAGACCAAGACTGCCGGGGATGCTTGTTAAGAATATATGCTGCTGGGGAACAATCTTTAGACCAAGACTGCCGGGGATGCTTGTTAAGAATATATGCTGCTGGGGGATGTTGATATCTGCTGGGGGATACTCAACCTTCCTTAAGGTCTGATAACTTTGCTTGGAGAGGAGTGCACTGACTTGCTGGCTCACTCTCTGGGGAATTAGGATATACTGGTCATGCCCTTTAACTGAACCTACCTTGGTACCTTGGAGGATAGAACAATTAGATTGCTTAGACAACTCTTTATTGCCCCTGTTTCTAATGTTACCTGTAATTAATCCTTTGTTTCGTATGCAAATATTTATGAGTTAGCAAATTATTGTCAATGCATATATCACAAATTGAACCTTGGACGTTCTTCGCAAAACAAAACAGAAAAAGAAAAAACAATTGGCACTTTTAACTGAAAAGTATATTTGTATTGATTTTTGAATGGCCCGAAAATAGGCGTTTTGTGTACAAGAGGCTGACGTCCTAGTAAGAGAACGCCGCTGATCAAAGAATTTATACAAGTTTTGTACAAAAGAAAATAAAATAGCTGTGTGAAATATGAATGATCCCACTGGGTTTCAACTCTGCTATTGCCGTTATATCTCCGAGCGTCTCATCACTTGATGACCTAAACGAAGATGAAGCTGACTGATCGATGCCGTCTGAACTTGATGTAGATACTGGATTCTGGATGCAAAGTGATCAAGGAGACATAATATTACGCTTTTATCCCTAATTTTTGCCTGGACCGCCCTTTCGGGTTTTCAGTCCACCGGGATACCCATTTTTGCCCAAGCCGCCTTTTCAGGTTTTCGACTTGCCGGGTGTACAGATTTTTTTTATTTTATCCCTTCATTTTGCCCGAACCCTTTTGGTTCGACGGGAAGCCCTAATTTTTGCCTAGGCATGCCAGCCTAGCGGGTCTTTTTCTCACGCGTAGTATCTTTTTACTATGTCTGCATTGGCGGGGTGAGGAAGGTCGTCACCATCTATGTTGGTCAATATCATTGCTCCTCCCGAGAACACATGCTTGACCACAAATGGCCCTTCGTACGTAGGGGTCCATTTTCCCCTTGGATCACTCTGAGGAAGGATGATTCTCTTGATCACCAGATCCCCGACTTGATATTCCTGTGGTCTGACCTTTTTGTTAAAAGCCCTGATCATCCGTTTTTGATACGTCTGACCATGGCAGATAGCAGCAAGTCTCTTTTCATCAATAAGGTTGAGCTGATCAAGTCGGGTCTGGATCCAATCATCCTCGTTCAGATTTGCATCCTTCATTATCCGGAGAGATGGTATTTGCACTTCGATTGGTAAGACTGCCTCCATACCATAAACCAAAGAGAAAGGAGTTGCCCCGGTTGACGTCCTAGCCGAGGTACGGTACCCATGTAGAGCGAACGGTAACATCTCGTGCCAATCTTTATAGGTCACTGTCATCTTCTGCACGATTTTCTTGATATTTTTATTTGCTGCTTCTACAGCCCCATTCATCTTCGGTCTGTAAGGAGAAGAATTGTGGTGCTGTATTTTGAACTGTTCGCAGAGCTCAGTGATCATCTTGTTATTCAGATTGGTACCGTTATCTGTAATAATTCTCTCAGGGACGCCGTATCGGCAGATCAGGTTGTGCCGAATGAACCGTGCCACAACAGTCTTGGTCACTGTAGCATAGGAAGCTGCTTCAACCCACTTTGTAAAGTAATCAATCGCTACAAGGATGAAGCGATGCCTGTTAGATGCCGTAGGTCTGATCTCACCAATCATGTCAATGCCCCACATTGCAAAAGGCCAAGGTGCGGTCAGAACATTCAGGGGAACCGGAGGAACATGCACCTTGTCTGCATAAATCTGGCACTTATGGCATGTCCTGGAATGTTGGTAGCAGTCAGCTTCCATTGTGGACCAGTAATATCCTTCCCGAAGGATCTTCTTCGCCATAGTGTGCCCACTGGAATGTGTACCAAAGGTCCCTTCATGCAGCTCTTCCATGATCCTTTCTGCTTCGGTCTTATCCACACAACGCAGTAAGGTTGAATCATGGTTTCGCTTGTACAAGATGCCGTTGCTAAGGAAGAACTTTGCCGCGAACCTCCTCAGGAACTTCTTATCGTTGACAGAGGCACCTTCAGGGTATTCCTGAGTTTCCAGATATCTCTTCACCTCATGGTACCAAGGCTTCTCAGTCACCGTCTCGGTCTCGAGATCACAACAGTATGCCGGTTCGTCCAATTTCCAAATGATGACCCGGGGAGCCTCATTGTCCCACTTGACTTTGAACATAGAAGACATTGTAGCTAACGCGTCCGCTAACTAATTCTCCTCTCTCAGGAAATGTTCAAAGGTTATCTCTGTGAAGTGGGGGATCATTGTCAACACACATTCTTTGTAAGGAATAAGATTCGGATGTTTCGTATCCCACTCGCCTTTGATCTGGTTGATCACGAGAGCGGAATCTCCAAAGACACTCAGAAACTTGATCCTTAAGTCAATTGCAGCTTTGAGTCCCATGATGCACGCCTCATACTCCGCCATGTTGTTGGTGCAGTTGAAACATAGCCGGGCAGTGAGTGGAGTATGAGTGCCTTGGGGGGATATGATTATGGCGCCGATACCGTTACCCAAAGCATTGGAGGCTCCGTCAAAGTGCATAGACCATCGGGATCCTGGTTCAGGTCCTTCATCCGGTCCAGGTACTTCACAATCAGTTACTATCATGATGCTTTCATCCGGAAACTCGAAGTTCATTGACTGATAGTCATCTACGGCCTGATGTGCCAAGTGGTCTGCCAATACACTTCCCTTGATGACTTTCTGGGTCGTGTACTGAATGTCGTATTCCGTCAAGATCATTTGCCATCTTGCAATTCTCCCAGACAGAGCAGGCTTTTCGAATATGTACTTTATAGGATCCATCTTTGAGATCAGCAAGGTAGTGTGAGTCAGCATATACTGTCTCAGCCGGCGAGCAGCCCATACCAAAGCGCAGCAAGTTTTCTCAAGCAGTGAGTATCGAGTCTCACAGTCGGTAAACTTTTTGCTAAGGTAATAAATGGCATGCTCTTTTCGGCCAGACTCGTCATGCTGCCCCAGCACACACCCCATTGAGTTATCAAGTACTGTCAGGTATAGTATCAGAGGTCTCCCTTCAACCGGTGGCATAAGGATGGGTGGTTCTTGGAGATACTCTTTGATTCTGTCAAAAGCAGCCTGACATTCATCATTCCAACGTACTACCTGATCTTTCTTCAGCAGCTTGAAGATTGGCTCACAGGTAGCAGTCAGGTGTGAGATGAATCGAGCAATGTAATTCAGGCATCCTAAAAAGCCTCTGACTTCCTTCTCTGTTCTAGGAACTGGCATCTCTTGAATAGCTTTAACCTTGGCAGGGTCCACTTGAATACCCTTATCACTTACAACGAAGCCTAGCAATTTCCCGGATCTTACCCCGAAGGTGCACTTGTTCGGGTTCAACCTCAGCTTGTACAGTTTCAGACGGTCAAACAATTTCTGCAGATGATCAAGGTGTTCTTCCTCAGTCTGGGACCTTGCGATCATGTCATCAACATACACTTCTATCTCATGATGGATCATGTCATGAAATAAAGCAACCATAGCACGTTGGTAGGTTGCCCCAGCGTTCTTTAGTCCAAAAGGCATGACCTTGTAGCAGAAGGTGCCCCACTGAGTAACAAATGTAGTCTTTTCCATGTCTTCAGGAGCCATCTTGATCTGATTGTAACCTGAGAAACCGTCCATGAAAGAGAACACTTTATGCTGTGCTGTATTGTCAACAAGGACGTCAATGTGAGGTAGGGGGAAGTCATCTTTGGGGCTGGCCCTGTTCAGATCCCTGTAGTCGACACACATTCTGACCTTACCGTCCTTCTTAGGTACCGGCACCACATTAGCAACCCACTGAGGGTAAGAAGTCACTGCAAGAAACCCGGCATCGAACTGCTTCATAACCTCGGCTTTAATCTTCTCAGACATCTCTGGACGCATACGGCGGACCTTTTGCTTAACCGGAGGGCAATCTTCCTTAGTTGGCAAGTGATGGACCACAATATCGGTATCCAACCCAGGCATGTCTTCGTAGGACCAGGCAAAGATCTCCATATAATCATGCAGCATTTGAGTCAACCGTTGCTTCACGCTGAGCTCTAGGTTGGCACCAATCTTTACCTTTTTCCTGTCTTCTTCAGTACCCAAGTTTATTGTTTCCACTGGCTCTTCATGGGGTTGAATTGCCCTTTCCTCTTGGAGTAACAGTCTTGCAAGCTCGCCAGGTACTTCGCAATCATCTTCACCTTCGTCTTCGGCTAAGTTGATCAGATTTTCGAAGTCATAACTGGCAGTAGCAGAGTCGTTACCAGTGAGATCCAGAGTGGATTGAAACCTGTATGAGTGAGTGTGTGTAAATACAGCTGTTTTGCAATATGTAAAGAAAGGAAAGAAAAGGAGCGCAAAATTTGAAATGTGAAAAACGTCCAATGCTTTTATTTATGATATATGACAGTGACAAACAAAAGCCCTCATAAATAAGACCACGGTGCCCCGGGTAAGACACCGGGCCATACAGTTTCAAGTTATTGTTTATTACAAATCCAAAACAAAGAAGTTCATTACTGGGGAACAAAAGTTATGGGTGTAAAGTCTTTAGCAGTCCAGTTGGTCAATCCACCCTCAGTCGTCGGGTAAATCCAGCTATCGAACTCTGACTCCTCCACTTCGTCTTCCTCTCCAATAGCATTCACTCCTGAGTAGGTGATGAGCACAGGAGGCCTTCCAATTCTCGCCTTGCGCACCGCCTTCTGAGCTTCTGTGGTGAAACCCAGCCCAAACTTGTTAGTCTTAGGAGTAAGATCAGGGAGCTTGCCCCAGTTTGCACATTCACCTCTTTCGATCACAGCCCGGGCGTTCTTTAAGGAGGCCATCTTCAAAGGAGAAACCTCTTCAACCACTGCTTCTGCTGCTGCCAAAGTTTGTGGCACCTCCTCAAAATGTTGAAAGGGGGTCTCAATGAACTCCCCATCCATTTCCACGTACCTGAAGGAGTTGAGGTGGCTGACCATGTATTCCTCTTCCCCTTGCACTGTTACAATCTTCCCCCCGACCGGGTATTTGAGCTTCTGATGCAATGTGGAGGTCACAGCTCCAGCCTTGTGGATCCACGGGCGACCCAGCAAACAAGAATAGGATGGACGGATGTCCATCACATAGAATTTTGAATCGAAGACCTGTGACCCAACCCTGATTGGGATGTCCACCTCACCATGTACCATTCTTTTGGACCCGTCAAAGGCCCGGACAACAATGTTACTTGGTTTGAGCTCTAGACCCTCACAGTCCAGCCTATCCAGAGCCTTCTTGGGCAGCACGTTTAATGAAGAACCTGTGTCAACCAGCACGTGAGCAAGGGTAGTGCCCCTGCATTCAATGGAGACATGCAGGGCATCATTATGGTTCTTCCCCTTTGCTGTCAGATCGGCATCAGAGAAACCCAGGCCATTATCAGCGGTTAGGTTGGCCACACAGTCGGTGAACTGATTAGCAGACGTCTCTTGGGGTACGTGGGCTGTCTTTAAGAAAGCAATCAGAGCCTTGGCATGGGCCTCTGAACACAGCAGCAGTGACAACATGGAGATTTTGGAGGGGGTGTGCCCCAGCTGTTCGACAACGTTGAAATCACTTTTCTTTATTATTTTGAGGATTTCTTCCATTTCCTGCCTGGAAGCCTCAACAATGGTCTTCGGTGCCTCCGTCCGGGCAGGCACATCAGCAGCAATCCTCTTGCCCCGAGTATCAGACGACTCGGCAGCAGGGGTAGAAACTTGGTCAGGGGGGGATACAGGCACACTGGCAGGTGTGAAGACCAAAGGCGTATGAATTACCGGAGGAGCAATGTCTGGCGAGAACAGTCTTCCACTATGAGTGACCTTAGCAGGCCCAGTGATGTTGGAGATACCAGCATCAATGTTGAACTCTTGTTTCACACCCATAACGTAAACATCTGCCCCATAGTGCCATGGGACAGCCTTATCAGACTTGTAGGGGATGGGCCCCGGAACAGTAATGGTGATGGGAGCAATCTTGTGAACCGGCAAAATTTGGACAGGCTTCTTTGAAGGAGCCTTGGAAGGGTTGTTGAAGATGGTAACAATTGACACTTCTTCAACAGGGGCAGTAGGAATAGCAGTCTTTCTGAACAAAATCTCTCTACTATCCATCAGGTTCTGGACGCCTGACTTCAGTAGAGAACAACCAGCAAGGGAAGCAACACATAGAGGGCAACCTTCGCTACATCCTGGAAATAAACCGGCTAGCAACAGGTTCCTCTTGACCGTCAACAGCGGAGTAGCAACATCATCCACCGAAGCTACATACAAATCCTCCTCAACAACGTTCACTCCATGCTGGGGCATGGGAGCGGTTACAACATTCGGCCTCTCGGGCGCCTCAAACTGTATCTCCTTTGCATCAATAAGGTCCTGAACCTTATTCTTTAGGGCCCAACAGTCATCTGTGCTATGCCCCGGGCTATCAGAATGATAAGCACAACGAGCATTCAGATTGTACTTAGGAGAGGTAGTATTGGGAAACTTCGGAGCCTCCCTGACAGTCACTAAATTGGTGGATAGCAACTGTGGCAGGATCTGTGATAAGGTCATGCTCAAGCGGGTAAACTCTCTCCGGGGTCTCTCAGCCCTTTGAGGATTGGTCGGCCGAGGAGCGGCAGCAGGCTTGGCAATCATTACCGCACTGACAGATTGGCGGCGTTCAGGTCGCTCTGGTCTCCGGGAGCTATATACAGCACTAGCCTCCTTTTTGAAGGGTTTCTTTTCAGCATTGGAGGAGGCAACCTTCTGTATCTTCCCCGATTTTATACCGGCCTCGATCCTTTCACCAGTCAGGATCAGATCAGTAAACCCAGCAGAGGAATTACCAATGAGATGATTGAAAAATGGACCAGATAGGGTCCCCAAAAACATGTCCACCAGCTCCCGGTCTGTCAACGGTGGCTGCACCCTACCAGCCAGATCTCTCCATTTCTGGGCGTACTCCTTAAAACCTTCACCCGACCCTAGCGACATACCCTGGAGCTGGGTACACGTAGGAGCGAGGTCGGAATTATATTGATACTGCTTGTAAAAAGCAGTGGCCAGATCCTCCCAGTTACGAATGTTGGTCCCATCCAGCTGATAGAACCATTCGAGGTGAGTCCCTGAAAGACTCTCCTGGAAGAAGTGGATCCATAAGTTCTTGTCTGCTGTGTAAGGCTGGATCTTCCTTACATAAGAACAGAGGTGCATCTTGGGACAGGAAGCCCCGTCATACTTCACAAAGGCAGGTGCCTTGAACTTGTGCGGAATCACCACCCCAGTAGATAACCCCAAGTCTCCGAAATCTAGTCCAGGCACACGCTGAACTTCCATAGATTTTAATCTGTCCTCCAACTGCTTGTACCGGTCTTCAGCAGGAGGGTACTGTTCGTCGTTGAAGTCTGTTTCAGTATCAGAGACCACAGGAGTAGGGACCTCCCCTTCTTGGTGACTACCTTCCCCCGCAGATGGAGTAGTCCTCTCAGCCTCATTTCGCAAGGTGTTCCTGAGTCTGCGCCCAGTGTTAAATAACACAGTCCTCCTCTTCTTCTTATTCTTCTTCAGAAGCATGGTCTTCAACTCTTGTTGGCCCTGAGCCAAACCTTTGATCAACTCCTGAAATTGGGCGTTCTGCGCCTGAAGAGCCTTGATAGATGCCTCGGTTGATGATTCAGGGTTCATGATGCTGAAATAAACAACGAAGAACAGTCAGCAGCCTGAAAAGAAGAGTACCTGTGATGCATATGATGGATGATATGTGTTTATGCAATGCATTCAAGAGTTCGAAAATTCAAATTTGTTGTAGACAAAAAGGAACACACGTTATTATTAAGAAAATAATTGTTCAGTACATTAAAGCCTCATAAGCAAACATTACAAAGCAGATCAGTCCCAAAATACACTACGCATCCTTTTCGGAGCAATATAGGTATTGATATTCCTCTCCTCGTGCAGTAGGCGGGTGAGCTCTAGGACCTTTTTCTCACTGGCATGTAGATTGGTTTCCAGAGAATTCCGTTCTTCCTTAAGCTGGATCCAACTCTTCTGCATCTCTTCCCAGGACGTGGGCATGTCAGGATGTTGAATGGTGTAGGACACCTCTCCTTCCAAGTCTGGCTCTTTGATCACGGGGAGAACATGAGGATATGGCATCACCAGCTTCTGGGAGCGGGCTCGTACCCATTTGAGATAAGGCTCCAATGGGATGGAGTTCCTGTGCCCCAGGGTCTTGCTGTCTATTTTGCTGGGCATCCTCCAAGCTTTGATAAATTTCTGGCGAAGTCCTTGCGTATCCTTGTCGAAGTCAAAAACTATGTCAGGAATTAACATCTCATGAGGGCCATCATTCCGAGCATAACCAAACTGTCTCCAAGCCAGGCACGGGTTGTAAGTAATACCTCCTCTGATTCCAAGCAAAGGAACATTAGGGTACTCCCCACAACGATCAATGATAGTGACATCCTCTCTGGACCGAGAACACCAATGTATATCTGCATGTGTGAGAGTCATCAACCGTTGTGACCACCTCAAACCTCGCTCGTTCTTCAAAACTGATTGTGGAAGGTGCGAAATAAACCACCTTCCCAGGAGGGGAGTGCAACACATAAGAACACCCCTTTTTCTCATGGTTCGAGTGTAACATGAGTGAAGGATGTCCCCCAGCAACGTAGGTATAGGATTCCTGGACATGAAGACCTTGACAGCACTGATATCTATAAGCTGATCTGGTTTAGGGAACAACACCAACCCATAGACAAGGAGGGCTACAACTTCTTCAAAGGCTTGTAGGTCAAGGGAATTCCAACACTCTTGGGCCTTCTCAAACAGAAACTTTGCCAAGAATCCCTTGATACCATTTTTGGCTTCCCAATGCCCCTTGATATTAGATGGTTGTAGGCATAGTGCTTTAGCCACTTCTTCAAGTTTTGGTTCCCTTTCCGTACCGTTGTAGGGTAGTTGATTGAGAACGGGAATCTTCAGAAGTTGGGAAAACTCTTCTAGAGTAGGCACCAGCTGATAATCCGGGAAAGTAAAACAGTGATGCAGAGGGTCAAAGAATTGGAAAAGGACCTTTACCATCTCTTCCTCAATATTGGTATTGACCAGGCTGATGAGTCTACCATGCCTTTCACTGAATGACGAGTTCTCGGGAATCTTGGATGTAAGCTCCTTGAGCTGAGGAGGGACCCTTATGAGGTTGATCTGAATTGTCTTTCTGCGGATAGTTTCCATGTCCTACAAAACAAGAACAAAGATGAAGATTCGAACCCCTGAGATGGTTAGTGGATGCATATGATGCTGTATGATGTTATGATGCTATGATTAAACACACCACAAATATTTACAAAGGCAAACATGTAACGCACACAAGTCACACAAGACAAGCCCTTAGAGTTTAGGCCAGCATGGGGTCTGGGTATTACCCTCTTGAAGTTGGTGGGCTCAAACCTGTCTTATCAAAGTAACCGGGTTCTAAGGATCTCAATATCATTGGATTGCTTTCATTGTTCATCGTTTCGATTTAGCCACTGACTGGCGATCAAAATATCCCAAGAAAACAACCCTCAATTGAGTGTAGTATCGAGTATCAACCGACTTCGGAGTACACCAAAGTAGTCATCTCACTACCCTAAAGAGGCCAAGATGGTTCAATTAAGGTTCCTAAGGTCTGTTGATGCTTCACGACACCACGCGGAGGCCCCGTACTCTCCTTGATTGACTCAAGGGTTACCGGTACACACCAAAGTGCCACATCAACGTAGCAGACTGCTTCAACCATGTCGGTATACCCCGCACAGTTCCCTCACAGCCTTGTTGCTACTTTCTAAGAAGGTATCCCCAGATCCGGGTTAGGATCTATAGAACTCCCAAGACAATACCCACAATTTAAAGCAAACAAGTCAAAGCAATTGAAAACACAGTTATGAACTAACCCTAAGGTACACCTCACTTTATAAGTCTCCCCAGCAGAGTCGCCAGTTCTGTGATCGGTGGATCTGGAACTGACTGTTTTAAAGCTGGCTCGCAAAATGTCGCGGAAGCAAGAGTCGCCACCGTCTTTTATTTTCTCCAATATGGAAAGGACAAAAGCACAAAAAAATTCCTTATAGAGATTGCTCTCGGTTCGGGAGGTAGATTATAGAAAGGGAAGGTGTTAGCACCCTTTCTATCCATGGTTATCCATGGGCTCTTAGATACTTGCTCATTGTGTTTTCAAAATGTTTGTTTGCTTTCAAGGTGAGTGGGTTTGAAAAAGTTTCTTTGAAAGTTTCAGATCGACTCTTGTATCAGTCCTCAAGAGTGTTTGAAAAGTTGTTTTGAAAGCTTTTTGAAAAGTGTAAGGTGTGAAAAGTATTTTGATTGTTTTTGAAAAGAGCAAGTATCTATGAGAATCTACCTACCCTAAGGAATTAAGCTGTGTAAATGTCCTTTAAAGTAGTGCCATCCCACCATTGAGAGGTAGGTAGCACCACCGTTGGAGGTGTTCGGGTCAATTCGAGGTTCGGGACATGATGATCACCAGAGCAATGGGAAGACACCTTAGAAGCTACCCTCATGCCAGGTTCCCGGATCATGAGGACTTACTAAGACATCCTCTACTCGACGATCACCTTTCGAGGGGCAAGGCAACAGTGAAGCGTACCCTAGGGGTGGTGTGTGATTTGTGTGTCGTTTTCATTTGCATTTATCTTGTCATGTCATTGGTGATGTATGTTTTGATTTTATTTTTGGGCATTCATTCTTTCATGTTATTGTTTAGCAGTTAAAGGTGCGGGAATTTAAAGTGCGGAAAAGATAAAAGGTCCTACGCTATTACAAAGGCGCGGGTCTACAACGCCAAATTAATCCAGACCCGATTTAAAATAAAGTGCAGAAAATAAATGTCTAATAGCTATTACATGGCTTTGGAACAAGTACATTATATTCACAAAAGAAATAAATAAAACGCGCGAACAAAAAAAACATAATCGAATGCGAGGGCATTGAACCCTTTGAAGGAATTTAAAATAATTAAGTTAAAATAATTAAATTAAATAAAAAAGGAAGAACTTATTTTTTATGTTTTTGTATTTATGACATTAAATTAATTAAAAGTCAAATAATTAATTCTAATTCTAATTGTTTTTAATTTATTAAAGAAAATGCATTAAAGTTAAAACCTAGAATTAAAACTAAATTAATTATAAATTTTATTTACAAAATTAATGGTTGATGATAAAATATTTAATTAATTAATAAAAAAAAAGGGTAAAAAAAAGTGTTAAAGATCTATTTTTATTATTTTTGGTTTATTGAGAAAAAGAATTAAATTACAACCTAAAATTAAAACTAAATTAATTAAGGGATTTATTTACAAAATACTAAAATAAAAATATTTATTATTTTTTATCTTTTTCTGATTTTTTTGGTATTATTATATTTTGAAAATATTAAATTAAAGCATTAAAAAAAAAACATAATCAAAACAAAGAAAAGAGAAGAATAGAAAAAAGTTAAAAGAAAGCAAACTAGAGGGGTGCAGCCCAAGTAATTCTGGCCCATTAACATGGTTCATTTGACTTTTCCAGGCAAGGTGCTGGAGCGTTGACCTGGACTACCATGTGCCTTGGATCTGGACCTTTGATCTGATCATCCTGACTTTGTGAATGGTTTGATTTTGAGAGTGTATCGTGTGCTTCAGCATGGAACCTGCATGTGAAGATCAATTGAAAAAAAATATATGGAAAGGGTGGGGACCTGGGATCGAACCCAGGTCCTGAACATCACTAGTCACGCGCTACACCAACCGGGCCACTTGCTTTCTTTGTATATTAATTAACAAATAATAAACATAAAATAAACCAACGCGTTCTCTTCCTTTGGCGCGAATTTTCAAACGAAGCAATCAACTCCTTACACATCAGCGTCTTCTTCGTTGGCTTATTTTTCCTGAAATAAAAAAAAGACATAGGCAACGGTTTTGAAACGTTGCTGTAAGCACCATACAAGAAAATAACGAATAGGCCATGAGGCCTCATAAATTAGGCGCGACATATGATTCCTCTTCGTCTGAATGTGCCTGATGCCATGGTGCTAGTCGCGTATCCTAATTTTGCAGGGATAAGAAACGCCTAATTTGAGAACCTGAAAACCCTAAGCATCTCTAATGGCAAATCCTTATATAAGACATGAAAACAAAATTAAACCATATAGGTAGCATCAGAATTGCATGAATAATGTAAATCACATATCAAAAAGTGCAAAAAACGCGTGAATGGAGATGCAAGAGTATGGATATTTTTCGGTATAGGGCCTGTTCGTGTTACCAATTCTTTAAGCTTTGAGGGACGTTTTTGATTGGGAAACGTTCTATATTGCTTGAGGAAGCTAATGAGGTAGGTTTTAAGGCTTGAATCGATCTCTAGGTGAGTTTTCAGATTTGAGATTTTTTGCCAAAAGTGTGAGTTTGTATTGAGTGGTAGGGCGCAGCTTCTTGTCCAATATTGTTCTGTATCAATTGTGCATGTCTTATGCAATGTGTATGAATGAAAATTATGGCCAATAATGCCTTGCATTGATGTTTAGGATTTGACATAAACCACCATTATCACACTTTCCATTTTTGAGTCCATTTTTGAATTCTTGCCTTGTTTACTCCTTTGCACGAATTTGGTAGGCACATAATGATGTTTCAAGGCTAGTTAAGGCCAAAGATTTCATTTAATCAAACTTTTTGATTTTTCTTGATTTTAAAAGATTTAAACTTAATTAAATCCAATAAAATCAATAAAAAATGAAAAAATTAATTAAAAAAATATGAAATAAAAGGTGGGACACGTGGGAGGCATTGCCAAGTTAATTCAAGTGGAAAAAGTGGGCCCCTTTTGTCAAAAATGAGATTTCAAGGATAAATGATTTTGGCCATTTCACAAAAATTTCCCAACTTCTCCAATGCATAACTTGCTCAATTTTTAAGATTTGCTCATGTTCTTGGACATTTTGGAAAGGGTTTTGAGTCCTCTAACCAATGCCTTTGGTCCCATGTCATTTTGATTTACCAATCTCAAGTTATGGCCTTTTACTTAAAGTCCCTTTTTGTTGACTTTTGAAAATGACCTATAATGTTGAAATTGATAACTTTTTGTGAGAGCATTTCTTGGACTTGGAGTGTGAAGATGAGTTGTAGGAAATGTCTTTCTATTCAAAATGAGCTTTGGATGGAATTTTTCTGATAATCCATGTGAAAGTTATGCCCTGGTCAATTTCAGTTGACTTTTTCAACTGTCCAAAAATAGAAACTTTTGCATCTTGATGATTTTTGAGCCAAGTTTTGAGAATCATGATCAAGCATTGATCAAATGATGTTTGTGGCTTCAAAATGATATGTTGACCAAAAATTTGAACTTTTGACTGTCAAATGACCATTTTGCCCCTACAGTTGACTGTAGTGCAATTAGGGTTTTTGACTGTGCAATTTTGTGCTGAAAGTCTTGAAACTTGATATGAGGATGCTTGACCATATTTGTAGGCATGTGAGACTTGATTGGACCTTTGAAAACTTCATTTTCTTGATCAGAAGCAAAACCCTAATCTTGACTGCTTAGGAAGCTCTTGCACTGTGCAACCCTTGGGGAACTTTGAAGCTTGGCTTGGTAACTTCTTGAAAAATATGGGAGGGAAAATTTTGGGGTACAACAGTCATCATGCATTGGGAAACGCCTAAGGGCCTGGGTTCGATTCTCAGGTCCCCATATTATTCCATATTATTTTGCATTATATGATCAGGTACATAGGCGCCTCATAAGTCCACCATGCGCTATCAGCTTTCAGCCATCAGATTCCCAGCATGCCTAGATCCAACGCCTTATCCATGAAGGTCCATCACATGCCTAGTCAAGCTAGCAACACAGGATCTGGAAAGTCAACATGGGCTAGGCGCTATTGGGCTCAGAAAGTGCAATCCACACCCCCTTCTTGCTACAACCAGGCCCATCTTTCTTTCTCTTTATTCATTTTATTTCTTTTAATTTAATTAGTTTAATTTATTTTCTAACCACAAATCAATTTCTTCTTTTACAAAAAAATCATAAAATCAATTTCACCAATTTAGAATTTAGGTTTTATTTTATTTTATCAAAATTAATTTTATATTAGTTTTAATTTAGGTTTAATTATAACTTTTTTTTTTGTAAATAATTAAAATCAAACTAGAAAAATTAGGTTTGTTCTTGATTTAATTTTTATTTCTTTTCACAAAATAAAGAGTACAAAAATAGGTCAAAACTAATTATTTTTCTTAATGTAAATTAATTAGTAATTAGATTTTTATTTATTCAATTAAACTCTATTTTTCTCAAAATAACGCAAAAACCACAAAAATATGATTTTTCTTTCAATTAGGTTTAGACGGGGTCAAAACACTAATTTTTCTCGTTCTCGATTCATCTTGCGCATTTATTATCTTTCACAATATTAATGTAACTGCTTACAGTATGTAATAGTTTAATTAGGATTTCCTTTTATTTATCGTTTTACGAGTTTTTTGTCTATGTAATTAATCCCCTCCCCGAAGCCTTATAATAGCGTAGTCTTTATTTCTCGCATTTTAATTCTTGCAAATATTAACTGTTAGATGTATGATAATAGGATTGCATGACAAGACTGTATGTTAATTTAAAATGGCTAGCAAACCCTAATGTGCAAAGATAATAACTTGAAATCAAATCACTCGCACATGCGCACTCTTAGGGTATACTCTCACTTCGGTTGCCTTCGGTAAACGGTCATGAAGTATAGGGTGTTTTAGTGACCGCCCTTTCTGTCTAAACAAAGATCAAAAGTCCCGTTCGGAAATGTTGCCTCAGAAATGTTGCCTCGAATATGATCTTAAGAAATTAGGCATATTACTAAGATGTCCTAACATTGCTTTAGTGATCGTACGCCCCTTTAGAATTGACCCTGTTGTACCCCAAAATTTGCCCTCCCATATCCTTCAAGATTTGCCAAGATCATGGTTCAAAATCTCTCAAGGGTTGCACAGTCCAATTGCCTCCTAACACAGTCAAAATTAGGGTTTTGGTTCTAGCAAAGAAATTGAGGTTTTCAAGGGTCCAATCAAGTCCCACATGCCTACATACATTGTCAAGCATCCATATGCCAAGTTTCAAGACTCACAGCATCAAATTGCACAGTCAAAAACCCTAATTGCTCTACAGTCAACTGCAGGGGCAAAATGGTCATTTGACAGTCAAAAGTCAAAATTTTTGGTCAACATCTTATTTGGAATCCACAAACATCATTTGATCAATTCTTGATCATGATTCTCAAAGCATGGCTCAAAAAGTCTCAAGATGCAAAAGTTTCTATTTTTGGACAGTTGAAAAGTCAACTGCAAATTGACCAGGGCATAACTTCCTCATGGTTTATCATAAAAATCCCATCCAAAGCTCATTTTGAAGAGAATGACATTTCCTACAACTCATCTTCACACTCCAAGTCCAAGAAATGCTCTCACAAAAAGTTATCAATTTCAACATTATAGGTCATTTTCAAAAGTCAACAAAAAGGCACTTTAAGTCAAAGACCATAACTTGAGATTGGTAAATCCAAATTCCATGGGACTAAAGGCATTGGTTAGAGGACTTCAAGACCTTTCCAAAATGTCCAAGAACATGATCATAGCTTCAAAATTGAGCAAGATATGCCTTGGAGAAGTTGGGAAATATTTGGGAATTTTGAAAAGTCAACTTTGCTTCAAAAGCTTCAAAAATGCTAATGGGCCTCAAATTCTTTCATGAATCATTACCCAAAGGCTATGCACGACCCATTGAGTTCAAAGGGATTTATTTTCTTATTTTTAATTAATTAATTGAATTTTTATTCTTATTAATTCATTTAATTAGATTTAATTATGAGAAAAATATCAAATAATGGTTTTAAATATTTTTTGTGCAACAAATATGTTCATTATATCCAAAAGATTTCATGCATCATCTCAAGGGGACAAAATCATCCATATTTGGCAAGATTTGCATGGAAAAAAGATTGAAAAGGATATGGAAAAATCAAATATTGAAATCATCAATTCATGGATCTTTGGGCTGTTTTCTTGACCTAATTTCATTCACTTACTTATGCACAACTCAACCCTATTCTAAAGGACACGAAAAACTGCTTAGAAAGAGAGAACAAAGTTGCCAAAATTCCAAAGAAATTGTGAAACTGATTTCATAGTTAGAGCACATTTCAAGGCATAAAAAGCATTCTAATACGTTCCTGACATTGCTAGGAATCGATTGCAATCAACAACAAGTCCCCATACTCCAAGAATCGGTAGAACAGAATCACCCTTTTCATGAATATGTCCATAATCGATTTTTGATTTCCATGCATTATTCATATGTTTTAATTGTTGATTCTTACTACTAATGATCTCCTGAAACTTTTGGCATAGTTTAATTGTCCTAAAGATGCTTGAAATGAGATTCACCATTGATGAAACCTAGGGTTTCAGAAGCTCCAAATTAGGGGTTCTCATATATGGCAAAATCAGACCACCAAACTTGTATTGGTGAATTCGTGGCATCAAGATGAAACAAACTGACTACTCGCACCCTTTTTATATTAATCCAGATTCTATTCGCTATTTTTACAGGTTTCACTTAGTGGGGGTTTAAAACCCCCGCTATCTGTTTTCTATTTGCAGGAAGAACGAAGACGAAGCTAGCGTGTCATCATGTGACTGGAGTATTTGAATTGTCGCGCGTTTTTTTATTTTACCTCATTAACTTTTGTTTTTTCATTATAATATATGTTTTCCATTATGTATACAAAGAGACGCAGTAGCTCAGTTGGCTGGCAACGTGTCCCTCCAGCGTTGGGACCTGGGTTCGATTCCCAGGTCCCCCCACTTAATCCATAAATTTTGTTATAATGTGTTTCTATGCAGCATCCCTTCAACGCTCCACCATACATCCTCACACGTTAGCCTGCCACGCGCTCATGCTCACCCATCCAATGGCCATAACGTGAATTCCAGGGTGTACCCCAGTCAACCACACGCACTCAAGCTGGAAAAGTCAAACAGGCTTTTTGTTCAATGGGCCAAAATTGCTTCAAACAAACCTCCCTTTGGGGCCTGACACCCCCCTGGTTTGCATTCTTTAATTTTATTTTATTTTCAATTTTAATTCTTTTAATTGTTTTTTTAATTGTTTCTTTAATTCCATAAAATAATTTTCTTTTCATAATAAAAACAGAAAAATCAAAATATGTCTAATTATTTATTAATTTACTCATTAATTTATTTTTGTAAATAAATGTTAATAATTAATTTAGGTAATTTAGGTTAAACTTTAAACTTTTTTTTTCTTAATAAATAAAAAATATGTAGAAATTAGTTTTTTTGACATTTTTATCTTTTTCATAAATTAAACTTTTTCTTCATTATTTCTTATCTATTATCATTATTATTATTAATTGTTAATTTTGTAAATAAACATGTACAATAATTAATTAGCATAAATTAGGTCAACTTTGATATTTTTCATTAATAATTAAAAATAACTTAGAATTAGGGTTTCCCATTTAATTTTAATCTTCTTTATTTCATAAATACAAAAACCTAAAAAACATTTCTTTTCTTTAATTAAATAATAATTAGACTTTAATTTCAATTTAATTTCAAAAGGGTCAAAACCCTCAGACGTCTTAACTGTTATTCTTTCGCACGTTATTTTTTTTTCTTTTCGAATATTATGTAACTGCTCAAGGATTGTAATAGTAATTAGGTCTTTTTTACTTTCCGCATCTTTTATCAAACGGGTCTTTGTAATTTGGCGATGTATAGACCCGCGCCTTGTAATAGCGTAGGATTTATCTTTCCGCATTTAAATTTCCGCACTTTTAAATTCTAAACTTTGCATGAAAGAATGTATGGCTAATTAAAAACAAGCGTAGCTCACAATGCCATGATCAAAGAGAAATATTAAACTGAAAACAACACACAAATTCACACACCACTTCTAGGGTATGCCTCACCTGTTGCCTTCGAAACGTGGTCGTCAAGTATAGGACGTCTTAGTAAGTTCTTATGTCCATGATCCAGTTGCCTCAAAACAAGTTGCCTCGAAATGGTTGCCTCGGAATAGTTGCCTCGAAACGGTTGCCTCGAATTAAAAAAGGATCAAGGACATAAGGGTAGCTTCTAAGGTGTCCTAACTGTTGCTTCGGTGACCACACTGTCCCTAACACTCGAATTGACCCGAACACCTCCAACGGTGGTGCTACCTACCTCTCAATGGTGGGATGGCACTACCTTAAAGACATTTACACAACCTAATTCCTTAGGGTAGGTAGATAACTCATGGATACTTGCTCTCTCAAAAACAAACAAAACAACTTTTCACACTGACACTTTCAAAGCAAATTTTTCAAACACTCTTGAGGACAGATACAAGAGTTATTCATAAATCTTTCAAAGAAACTTTTTCAAACCCACTCACAATTGAAAAGCGAACACTTTTGAAAACACAATGAGCAAGTATCTAAGAGCCCGTGGATAACCACGGATAGAAAGGGTGCTAACACCTTCCCTTTCTATAAATCTACCTCCCGAACCGAGAAACTATCTCATAAGGAATTTTGTTGTGCTTTTGTCCTGTCCATGTTGGAGAAAATAAAAGACGGTGGCGACTCTTGCTTCCGCGACATTTCGCGAACTAGCGTTAAACAGTCAGTTCTAAATCCACCGATCACAGACCCTTACAAATCCAACGACGGTGCTACCTACTCTTTAATAGTAGGATAGCGTTGTCTAAAGGAAACAAGAACAGAATCAACCCTTTTTCGAGGAGGTAGATGCTAGTAGGTACTTGCTCAAAAACAAACTTTTTCACACTTACACTTTTCCAAACAAAGTTTTCAAAAACACTTCGTAACACTCTTGAAGACAGAAGCAAGGGTTAAAACGAAGTAAAACAAAAACTTTTCAAAACACACAAACACAGAAGCAATTTTTAAAATTATGAGCAAGTACCTAAGAGCCTGTAGAAAACTACGGATAAAAAGGGTGCTAATACCTTCCCTTTCTATAATCTACCCCCGTACTCAAAATCTCGAAAAAGGAATTTTTCTGTGCTTTTTTCCTTTCCAGTTGGATAAAATAAAAGTCGCTGGCGACTCTTGCTTACCGCGACATTTTGCAAACACAAACGCAACACGCAAACTAGCATTCTCTCAAAACAGTCTGGTTCTGCCACCGTATCATAAAACTGGCGACTTTGTTGGGGACTTAATAAGTGGGGTATACCTTAGGATTTAGTTCATCATAAATTTCTTCTCTTGTTTGTTTTGGTTGCTTTACTTTTAAGGGTTTTGTTTGGGAGTTACTATAGATCCTAACCCGGTCCGGGAACACCTTTTAGGTAAGTAGCAATAAATTGTGAGGGAACTGTATGGCGTAGACCGATACGGTTGAAGCAGTAGCTACATTGATGTGGTACATTAGTTGGTACCGGTATCCCTTGTGGAGAAATAAGGAGAATACGGGGCTGCTATGTGTATCGTTAAGCATCAACTGACCTTAGAACCTTTAATCGACCAACTTGGCCAGTAGGAAGTAGTGAGATAGCCGGCCTCGGTGTAAAGCTGAGAACTGGTTGATACTCGATACTACACTCATTGAGACCATACTCTCGAGATAGTTCCGGCCGCAAGAAAAGATTGTGTGAGCTGAAACCATGACCGATGGAGGATGGTCAGTGATATTGAGAACCTCTAGAACCCGGTTACTATTATTAGGACAGGTTGAAACCAACTGAACTTCAAGAGGGTAATACCTAGACCCCATGCAAGCCTTAAACTTAAGGGCTTTTGTGTGACTTGTTTGCCTTTGCCATGTCTGTTATCTGCTATACCGGTGTTGCTTTTACCATGACATAATGCATTATAGCATAGCATGCATACTTCATTATACTAACCATTTCAAAGACCAAGGGGATTTATCTTTGTTCTGTTTTGCAGATTATGGCTTCCATGCGCAGAAACATTATTCGAGTTAACTTTGTGCAAATACCTGCTCAACTCAAAGAGTTAGTCTCAAGAGTTTCTGAGACTTCTTCCTTCATTAAGAGACATGGTCAGCTTCTTAGCCTGGTTACCTCAAAGTTTGATGAGCAGATGATGAGTGTGCTTTTCCAGTTCTTTGATCCCGTGCATCATTGCTTCACTTTCCCAGATTATCAGCTAGTTACCACTTTGGAAGAGTTCTCACACTTACTGGGCATATCCATCTTTGAGTAAATTCCCTTTACAGGTTTGGAAGAGACTCCTAGACCAGAAGACATTGCTTCAACTCTACATCTGACACGGGCTGATGTAATATCCAACTGGGAGACACGAAGCGGGCTTGAAGGTTTCTTAGCCAAGTTTCTGAAAGATCAAGCTCAACTGTTTTGGGACAGTTTGGACTTTCAGGCTTTTGAAGATATCTTGGCTCTCCTTATCTACGGTTTGATTCACTTTCCGAATCCAGATTCCTTTATAGATGTGAATGCGGTTAAGATCTTCCTGTCTCACAATCCTGTTCCTACTCTACTGGGTGATATCTTGCATGCCCTATACACTCGTACTATGCATAGAAGAGGGACCCTCATGTGTTACATACCTTTATTGGCGAGGTGGTTTATTTCGCACCTCCCCAAGTCTGTGCTGAAAAATGAGGAAGGTTTAGGATGGTATTACAGAATAATGTCCCTTGCCCATACAGACATTCTTTGGAGTTCCAAGGCTATGGAAAACACTACTGTCATTGACCGATGTGGGGGATACCCTAATGTCTCATTGCTTGGAATCAGAGGCGGAATAACCTACAGTCCTTGTTTAGCTTTGCGATAATTTGGTCGTGCTCGGAGAGATGGTCCTCATGAGCTACTTCTTACAGATATTGCATTTGACTACAAGGAGGACGTTGACGAGCATCGCTGAAGATTTATACGAGCTTGGGGCATGGTGAACAGATCTGACCCTCAAGAGCTAGGACCAAGGACTTCTCTCCCTATGCAGCCTTATCTCCAGTGGGTCCGAGCTCGTGCTCAGAAGCTTGGGATGCATTATGAAGCCGTGTTGCCAGTGATTGTGGAGCCCACCAATGAAGAGGGCATTCCATATACAGTCCTTTATCCCTACATGCCCACTGATCTTGGGGCATTGAAGAGGTCTTGGATTCAGCTGAAAGAGGAGAGGGATACCTACCGGGATAAGTACCATGACCAAGAAAGGAAGATCTTGAAGCTCACCAGGCAACTCGAGAATGAAAGAATGATCAATGACTACGTTAGCACAAAGGGGGAGCGTCCATGGGATTTCTGATTTTTCTTTTTCTAGTTTAGATTTGTTTTTCATTGTAACGCCTTAAAGGCATTGTTGAACCTTTTCACAAATTAATCTAATAAAGTTTGTTTATTTTTGGTTTACAAATTTAAATCTCCCAAAGTCTTTAAAATCATTACATACACATCCCATTATCATGCACACCATTACAGGTACCATAACAGGTTTCTCATCTTCTTCGCTGTTTATTTCAGCATGAAATGTCTTCTGATCAAGCTATCAAAGATCTTCAGGCACAAAATGCCCAATTCCAAGAGATGTTCTTGAGCTTGGCTAAAGGGCAAGAGGATTTGAAAGCTCTCATTCTGAAAGAGAAAGAGAAGAAGAAGAAGAAGAAGGTCGTTCTTCTGAGTATGGGCAAAAGGTTTGGGGATAGGTTGAAACAGCAAGCTGATCTGTCCTTTTCATCCAAGGAAGGGGAGGACCAAGAAGAAGAAAAGGGCCTCAGTCCTGCAGTTTCCGATAATGATACGGATTATGATGAGGAGCAATATCCTCCTGCCGAGGATAGGTACAAGCAGTTAGAAGACCGTCTGAGTGCTATGGAGATTCAGAAGATCCCTGGTTTGGATTTCGGAGAGCTGGGACTGGTATCTGGAGTGGTGATCCCTCATAAGTTCAAAGCTCCAGTTTTTGCCAAGTACGATGGAGTATCTTGTCCAAAACTCCATCTTCGCTCGTATGTCAGGAAGATTTAACCCCACACGGCTGATAGAAATTTGTGGGTGCACTTCTTTCAAGATAGTCTGTCAGGGACTCAACTTGAATGGTTTTATCAATTGGAAGGAGCTAATGTCCTAAACTGGGAGGACCTTGCTGCTGCTTTCTACAGGCAGTACCAATATAACGCCGACCTTGCTCCCACTCGTACTCAGCTTCAGGGTATGCCTATGGTTGCAAGCGAAGGCTTTAAGGACTATGCTCAGAAGTGGAGAGACTTGGTTGGAAGAGTCCAACCCCCTTTGTCTGACAGGCAGTTGGTTGACATGTTTCTGGGGACGCTATCTGGTCCATTTTTCAATCATCTGATCGGCAGTTCGTCATCTGGGTTTACTGAATTGATTTTGACTGGGGAGAGAGTAGAAGCTGGTATCCGAAGTGGTAAGATAAAAAAGGATACTTCATCAAGTGCAGTGAAGAATCCTTTCACCGGTAAGAAAGAAGCTAGTGCGGTCTATGGCTCAAGGGGCCAAAGCAGACCTGAACATCGTCAAGCAGTGAATGCGGTAGTGATATCAAGACCTATAGTTACTCCACAATGCAACAATCAACAAAGGGTGGAAATACCACAAAGACAGTATACTCTACTCAATATGACCTTGTCTCAAATTCTACCACAGTTATTGAAGACCAACCTGGTAACTCTGAGGGAAGCCCCGAAGAATCCCAACACTACATCTCCGTTATATAACCCGAATTCCCGTTGCGCCTATCACTATGATGGTCCAGGTCATGATACAAACAATTGTTGGGCCTTGAAAAATAAGGTGCAAGACTTGATCGAAGCCAAAGAGATTGAGTTTGACGCTCCGGAGAAGCCCAACGTCATAACTGCTCATATGCCCAAACATGGTCATGGAGTGAATGCTGTGGACGATGATTTATTTGTGACCTCCGTGAAAGAAATTTCTACTCCTTTGATGACAGTTAAGAAGAATCTATTGTTGGCTGTTTTTTTTCGGGCTGTGGCGAAGGTTGCCACATGTGTTCAATTCTGCCTGCTGGTTGCCACTTATTGAAATTAGTTGTTCAACGTCTGATGGATAACAAAGAGATCTTGTTCGAGAAGACTATGATTCTGTTGGTTCCAATTGAAGAAGTTGCCATCATAACCATTTCCGCCAATCCTTCCAAGGCTTCCTCGAGAAAGCCTGTTAGGATTACAACCGTTCCAAGAATCGCTCCGTTAATAATTACTGTCCCTGGTCCTATCTCATACACTTCGGATAAGGCTGTCCCTTGGCACTATGGGGCCGATGTATATTACCATGGAGTTAAACAAGACTTAAAGAGTGAAGAAGTTGATGCTGATGTCGGCAATATTGTCGGGGCTAGCAAGGTCACCAGAAGCGGAAGACTCTTTTCTCCCAAGATTGCCCCTCCGACTGTTCACAAACCTGTTGTCATTCCATCTATTAGTACATCAGCTACAGTCACAGTTTCTACTCCAGTTATCACCCCTGTCGTCGAGTCATCTAGGACTCGGAGCAAAGAAATCATAGGTGAGCTTGCCCGGACGGAGGCACCTAAGAAGATCATTGTAGAAACCTCTAAGCAGGAGATAGAGGAAATTCTGAAGATTATCAAGAAGAGCGACTATAACGTAGTCGAGAAGCTAGGGCCGACCCCGTCAAAAATCTCCATGTTGTCCTTGTTATTGTGTTCGGAAGCCCATGCAAAGGCTTTAATTTCTTTCCTCAAAACTGCACATGTGCCATAGGAAAATTCTGCCGATCAATTCAAAGATTGCGTAGCTAGTTTGACTGCCGACAATGGGTTGGGTTTCTCAGATGCAGACCTGACTGCTAAAGGAAGAAATCATAATAACGCTCTGCACGTCTCAATCGAGTGCAGGGGCACTACTATGGCCCATGTACTGGTGGATACTGGGTCCTCATTGAATGTTTTTCCAAAGAAAGCATTAGACCGTCTGGACTGTGAAGGTTTGATTATGAAGCCAAGTAATATTGTGGTCAGGGATTTCGACGGGTCAAAAAGGATGGTGCACGGGGAGGTGGACGTCCCTGTTAAAGTTGGCTCTCAGACTTTTGCATCTACTTTCTACGTGATGGATATCCGACCATCATATTCTTGCTTGTTGGGTCGCCCTTGGATTCATAACGCTGGGGCAGTGACTTCTATGCTCCATCAAATGTTGAAGTATCAAGTAAAGGGGAAGATTGTTACGGTGCAAGGAGAAGAGGAGTACATGGTAAGTCATCTCAATTCCTTTCGCTATGTGGAGATGGATGGGGAATTCATCAAAACCTCGTGTTAGAACTTTGAAGAGGTCCCCCAAACTTTGGCGTCGACTGAAGTTACTATTGACAAACCTCCGATGAAGATGGCTTCCCTCAAGGATGCCAGGGCTGTAATTGAAAAAGGTGGGTGTGCAAATTGGGGTCAGCTCCCTGATTTCACACACAAGACTGAAAAGTCTGGTTTGGGCTTTACTACAGGGGCTCAAAGGGCTGTTCGGCGTGCACGGATTGGAAGACCTCCTCTGCATATCAGTAATCAGGGAGTGAATGCAATTGAAGATGGTGAAGAATATTCAGATATCGACAGCTGGATTTACCCTACGACCAATGATGGATTGAACAACTGGACAGAGAAGGACTTCATACCTGTTTCTTTTATTACACAATCCACATCCACTCTGGATCCCATTGATAACAACTCTGCTACTGCCAGTTATAGCTTCGAAAATCCGATCAGCCAAGCCGAGGACGAAGGTGAGGATGATTGTGAGGTGCCGGGAGAACTTGCTAGACTGTTGCTACAGGAAGAGAGGGCCATACAACCTCATGAAGAGCCAGTGGAATCAGTGAATTTGGGTACAGAGGAAGACATGAGAGAGGTCAAGATAGGTGCGAATCTGGAACCTAGTGTCAAGCAATGGTTGATACAGATGCTACACGACTATGTTGAGATCTTCGCTTGGTCATATGAAGATTTGCCTGGTTTGGACACTGACATTGTGGTATATCGTCTGCCAACCAAAGAAGACTTCCCTCCGGTAAAGCAGAAGGTTCGTCGTATACGCCCTGAGATGTCTGAGAAAATCAAAGCTGAGGTCATGAAACAGTTTGACGCTGGATTTCTAGTTGTTACTTCTTACCCGCGGTGGGTTGCCAACGTTGTTCCGGTGCCTAAGAAGGATGGTAAGGTACGATTGTGTGTGGACTATAGATATCTGAATAGGGCGAGCCCCAAAGATGATTTCCCACTTCCTCACATCGATGTTCTAGTCGACAACACCGCGCAGCATAAAATCTTCTCCTTTATGGATGGTTTTTCTAGTTACAATCAAATCAAGATGGCTCCCGAAGACATGGAGAAGACAACCTTCATTACGCAGTGGGGCACCTTCTGTTACAAGGTAATGCCTTTCGGGTTGAAGAATGCTGGGTGTTGTACCCCAAAATTTGCCCTCCCATATTCTTCAAAGTTTGCCCAAGAATTATCTGCAGTTGGTTCAAGGCTACTCAAGGGTTGCACAGTTCAAATGCCTCCTAAGCCAATCAAAAACTAGGGTTTTGGTTATCTCAAGAAATTGGAGGTTTTCAATGGTCCAATCAAGTCCCATAGGCCTACATACATTGCCAAGCATCCACATGTCAAGTCTCAAGGCTCACAGTGGCAAATTGCACAGTCAAAAGCCCTAATTGGTTCACAGTCAACTACAGGGGTAAAATGGTCATTTTACAGTCACAAGTCAGAATTTTTGGTCAACATCTTATTTTGAGGCCACAATCATCATTTGATCAAGACTTGATCATGATTCCACAAGCATGGCTCAAAAATCATCAAGATGCCTAAAGTTTCCATTTTTGGATAGTTGAAACGTCAACTGTAACTTGACCAAGGCATAACTTTTTCATGGTTCATCAGAAAAATCCCACTCAATGCTCATTTTGAAGGGGATGACATTTCCTACAACTCATCTTCACATTCCAAGTCCAATAAATGCTCTCACAAAAAGTTATCAATTTCTACATTATAGGTCAAATTCAAAAGTCAACAAAAAGGCACTTTAAGTCAAAGACCATAACCTGGGATTGGTAAATCAAAATGACATGGGACCAAAGGAATTGGTTAGAGGACTTCAAGACCTTTCCAAAATGTCCAAAAACATGTTCATATGATCAAAATTGAGCAAGATATGCATTGGAGAAGTTGGGAAATTTTTGGGAATTTGCAAAAGTCAACTTTGCCCAAAACACTTCATTTTTGCTAATGGGCCCCAAATTCCTTCTTGAATCTTTGTCCAAGGCCTATGCACGACCCATTGAGCTCAAATTGATTTATTTTCTTATTTTTAATTAATTAATTGAATTGTTTATTAATATTAATTCACTTAATTAATTTAAAATGTAGAAAATATAAAGATATGGTTTTCAAATCTTTTTATGAAGCAAATAGGCTCAGGGCAAGCTGGAAATTTCGTGCATCCATCAAAGAGACAAAAATCTCCATGTTTGGCAAGTTTTGGCAATCAAAAATATGCAAAAAGATTGGATTGGAAATCAAATATTGAAAACTTTATTCCATGGATCTTTGACCAAGATTGAACCCTAATTCCATTCTACTATAAGAGCATAACCAAACCCTAAAGCCTTGGACGTGCAAAAGCTGCTGCAGAAGCCATAGTCAATTCCAAAAAACTCAAGAAAAGTCAAAACTGTTTTCTCACTTCCAGGCCCTCTCAAGGCGATTTAAGGATTCAAACACGTTGCTATCATACTCAGAAACAATTTGCAATCAAAACCAAGTGTTCAACCTCAAGAAATCGCCTCTAACAGATTCACGGTTTGCCTAACTTTGTCAAAATCGAAACTCATAATTCATGCATCTTTACTGTGATTTTTTGTGTGTTTTGAGTTGCTTACATCCACAGGAATCTTTTGGCATAAATTAATTGCATTGAAACGCCTTGAAACAAAAGATACCATTGAAGAAATCTAGGGTTTCAAAGCTTTGATTTTAGGGCTTTCTTGACCAAGCAAAATTAGGACTAATAATGCCCATGGTTGAATTCAGAAGATCAAGACGAATTGAACAGGACCATCGCGCCCTATTTATATAACGCACAAACCTAATCGCTATTTTTCCTTTTTTAGTTTGTGGGGGTTAAAACCCCCCGCTAATTGGATTTGTTTTACAGGTATCCAGGGAGGAAGATGAAGACGTGTTGATGAACCATTGGGCCATTTGAACAAATACGCGCGCGTTTTAGTTTTACAGCATAAGAATTGATTATTGAATATATTAATTATTGGTTGTCTTACTAATGACTAAAGCAAATTGGTGGAGTGGTTAAGGCAAGCGCGTAATAGGTATTGGGACCTGGGTTCGATTCCCAGGTCCCCCCAAACGTTTCTTTCTATTTTTTCTAACATATTCCTATGCAGGCCTTGCCAATATGTTCCATCATGAACCTTCACTGATCAGGCGCCATGTGGCCATTATCCTCAATCCAATGGTCAAAGAGTGGAGAACACCATGCTCCAAGTCAAAGCACGCCCTAGTCAATTCCCAGAAGTCAACAAAGGCTTAAGCAAATGGGCCAGAATTGCTGGAATAAACCTCCATTTGGGTCCATCAAACCCCCCTGGTTTACCATCTTTTTTTATTTTCTTTTTCCTTTTATTTTCTTTAATAATTATTGTTATTATTATTATTAACTAACTAATTAATTTTCATAATAAATTCAGACTATTAAAATGTAAATATTTTTTACTAATTATTAATTTCACTTTAATTCATTATTTTTGTAAATAAAATACTAACAAATTAATTAGTTTAATTAGTTAATTTTAATCTTTTTTCACAATAAATAAAATAGGTTAGAATTAGGGTTTTCTCTTGACTTTTTATTTCTTTTCTTTTTATTTTTCATTAAAAACATAAAAAACACAAAAAACATTTTTTTCTTTTTTAATAAATAATTAATTAGTACTAGGTTTAATATTTTAATTAAATTGCAAAAAAGGACTACTTTCTTTATTTCTCAAAAGGGTCAAAACCCTAAGGACGTCCCGATTAAATTTCTATTCGTGCTTTAATTATTTTTAATCATATTTATGTATCTGTTTCCAAGGATGTAATAGTTAATTAGGATTTTACCGCTTTCTTTTACTTTCCGCATTTATTTTCCAAAACGGGTTATGTTTTTGGCGATGTATAGACCCGCGCCTTGTAATAGCGTAGATTTATCTTTCCGCACTTTACTTTCCGCACTCTTAACTGTTAATATGCATGAAAGACTTGTATGAATAATATAACTAATCCGTAGCTCACAAATGCATGATCAAAGATAAACATAAACTGAAAACAACACACAAGCATATGCCACTCTTAGGGTATGCCTCACTGGTTGCCTCGAACGTGGTCGTCAAGTATAGGGTGTTTTAGAGGTCGCCCTCCTGTCTAAGATCCAGTTGCCTCGAAATGGTTGCCTCGGATAAAAAGGATCTAGGACATTAGGGTTACCGCTAAGGCGTCCTACTATTGCTTCGGTGACCACATTGTCCCTTATAATCGAATTGACCCAAATACCTCCAACGACGGTGCTACCTACCTCTCAATGGTGGGATAGTACTATCTAAAGGACTCTTACACAGCCTAATTCCTTAGAGTAGGTAGATTTCTCATGGGTACTTGCTCTCTCAAAAACAAACAAAACATCTTTTCACACTGACACTTTCAAAAAGTTTTCAAACAAATTTTTCATACACTCTTGAGGACAGATACAAGAGTTACCTAGAAATTTTTCAAACGAAACTTTTTTCAAAACCCACACACACTTGAAAAGCAAACAAATTTTGAAAACATAAGATCAAGTACCTAAGAGCCCGTGGATAACCACAGATAGAAAGGGTGCTAACACCTTCCCTTTCTATAAATCTACCTCCCGACCCGAGAAACATTCTCGAAAAGGAATTTTGTTGTGCTTTTGTCCTTTCCATGTTGGAGAACATAAAAGACGGTGGCGACTCTTGCTTACCGCGACATTTCGCGAACCAGCATTTCAAAACAGTCAGTTCTATTTCCACCGATCACAGAACTGGCGACTCTGCTGGGGACATTAATAAGTGAGGTGTACCTTAGGATTAGACCACTCTTGTTTTCAATTGCTTGCTTTGTTTGCTTTTATATTTGTGGGCTTGCATCGGAGTTTCATAGATCCTAACCCGGATCTGGGGAATACCCTTTTAGGTAGCATAAGTTGTGAGGGACCTATCCGGCGTAGACCGACACGGGTGAAGCAGTGGCTACGTTGGTGTGACACCTTGGTCTGTACCGATATCCCTTGTGTTGCAACGAGGAGAATATGGGTCTTCTGAGGAGTCATTAAGCACCAACCGACCTTAGAACCCTAAATTGACCCAACTTGGCCATAGAACAGTAGCAGTATGCTACACTCATTGAGGCTAAACTCTCGCGATGGTTCTGGCTGCAAGAAAAGATTGTGATGCTGGAGTTATGACCGATTGAGGGTAGTCGATGATATTGAGATCCTCTAGAACCCGGTTACTATTTTCTAGGACAGGTCTTAACCAACGAAACTGAAAGAGGGTAGTACCTAAACTTCATGCTGGCCTAAACTCTAAGGGCTTTCTGATGTGACTTGTGTGCCTTCAAACTTGACTACTTGCATGCTTGTTATCTGACACATGAGTTCATTGAAGGTTTTATTTACAGTCCTTAATCTGGACTCATAACAGGGTTCACTTACATCACTCCATGCATAGCATAACATCATACCATTGCATACATCCTACATAAGGACTAATCCATTTCAAGGATCTCAAGGGTTTGTGATGCAGGTCATGATGAATCAAATATCTAGCAAGGGGCAAAAGGGGATTTATTTTCCTCTAGATAAGGTTAATGACTTGAGTCAAGGGCTATGACCCACTCGATATGGTGAGCTTTGACTCTTGAAGAAGGACTCTCAACTACATGAAGTTCCTTCAATCAAGCAACCAGATTCGAATTCTAACAAGTTTCTCTGTTTACCCCGCGGGATCCTTGAAAACATTGCATGCATACATACATATCATTCCATTACAGGTACCCCCTTTTTATAGGTCACTTACCTTCTTCGCTGTTTATTTCAGCAATGGCTTCCCAACAAGACAACCAGGATCTTTATGCTCAAGAGACTCGGTTCAGGGAAACCCTCCTGAACCTATCCAAGGGGCAGGAAGAGTTGAGGACACTCCTCATGGGGACTTTGGTCAGGAACAGTTCTGAGGACGATAAGGACGAACGGCTGAAACATCTGCAAGCTGAGGTGGATGCAATGAGAGCCCAGATGCTGAGGCAGATGACTCTCATTCAAAACAGCCCAAAGACAGGAAGAGCCCAGGGTCCTCGTCAACGAGTTGCTTCAAAATAAACAACTGGGGCAAACATCTAAGGTTGAAGAGCCAGTCATCATTCAACCACCTTTGGGGAAAAAAGACAAAGGAAAAGCTCCTCAGTTTGCTTCAGGGTCACTAGTCCAGCATCAACCTCATCAGTGTCAACAAGGTAATCGGCGTAAGCGAAATACGTCTGGAAGAAATTTCTCGGAGACTGGTATACCATCATCACTGATACTGAGACGCTTGTTGGAGGTCAAGCTGATTGCTTTAAAGGATCCTCCTAAGAAGCTCAACATAACCTCCCTAAAGTACAATCGTGATGAAAGGTGTGCCTACCATTCTGACAGTCCTGGACATGACACCGACGGCTGTTGGAGCTTGAAGAACAAGATCCAGGACTTGATCGACGAAAGGGTGCTGGAGTTCATGCTGGGTGGCAAAATGAAAATCTTCTGCTGAGAATCTTCCATCTGAGATGACTAGTTCAAACTAGGAAACTTTTGTTCATTTAATGTTCAAGTTGTATTTTTATTTGATTGCTCAAACAGTTATTCATGTCAAACATTGTTATTTCATCAATGCATCACATATGTCTGTTTTGAATCAATATATTCGCATTCACTATATTCAAAATTGCTTTCATTTTTCTGTGATGATCAACTCTCGATTTAAAAATTCTAAGCCTCTTGAGGGAGGATGACGAAAATGATACCATGATCTACAGTATGCTTTTGAACCGACCCCACTGATGAGGTACATGCATTGTTTCAATTCCTAAACACTGGAGTTATAAGGAAGATAATCCCTCGTCAACCCCTCTGAGCCAAAGAAGTTGGAGTTTTTCTTTTCGAAAATTAAAACCCTTAATCATAACCTGGGGCAGGGTAGTTCTCTCAGTTGATCCAAGTGCACAACGAGTGGCACCAAAGAAGTCCTTACAAAACAAAAGACAGTGATGGTTCAGAATAATCATAAAGACAGGCAGTCATCATTTCTCAAAATAAAATCCCAACAAGTCAAAACCTATGAAGGAGACTTACAAAACTGGGGCATCCCGCTGACTGTAAATACAAAAAGAAACAGTTCAGGCAAAAACAGGGATAACGAAATAAAAAAAAGGGAGGTCCTATAAACCCTCAACAAAAAAAATGACTGCCTATTCAAAATAAACTGTCAATATCCGAACCATCATTGGAACATCAGGACAAAGACTCAAACAAGGTCTAACGCACGATCAGCTGAGTTTAGGTTTGAAGAACATCACGAAGAGCGGGTGGGTACAAATAAAATTTGAGCCTTTATCCTTTGTTTCTTAAACCGTGAACCAGGCTACGCTACAACCCTTAAAAGTCCTAGCTGAAGCATGGGTTAGTTCGAAAGCATACTGTTACGAAAGGTATCCTGACTTCTTAAGGTTTGCGGTAAAATAACGAGTTGACATCACAGTTTACAAAATTCACTTGTTTTTACTGAAAAATGCATTTTCAAAAACCTCAAGACAGACATAAGCTTTGCATTCTTGATATAACACTGTTTGCATATGACTATTTGTTCGAACAGCAGAAAAATTTGCACGACGAATCTCTAAGTGAACAAAAGTACTTCCAACCAAGGGGCTGGCATGATCACAATCCATCATCTGGGGCAGTTAAGTCAAGATTCGGAGAATCTCTCAAAAGACCAACCAGCTGGGGGCAAGTCTCCATCTGGGTCACTTGGGGCCTTGGACGATCAAACGAAGATCTTCTGGTGGTATGGTAACACTGCACTACTGACAATGACACCTCCCTACATCCTGAGCATGGACATAGTCGAAAAAAATACTACGCATAATCAAAGACCCGCTAGGTTGACACACCTAGGCAAAAATAAGGGCTTCCCGGCGAACCAAAAGAGGTTTGGGCAAAAATGAGGGATGAAAATGAAAAAAATCTGTACACCCGACAAGTCGAAAACCTGAAAAGGCGGCTTGGGCAAAAAGGGGTATCCCGATGGACTGAAAACCAGAAAGGGCGGTCCAGGCAAAAGTTAGGGATCAAAAGCGTACGACTATGTCCCGTCATCCCGTCAGTTACCTACCAGAAGAAGATTTGTCGATCGGCAGTCATCAAGCCCCTCATAGGCCATCTTCTCCCGCAGAAACTGGGGCAATAAGAATTGTCTAAGCGATCTAGTTGCTATGTCAACCAAAGTACAAAGGGAGATTCGGCTGAAGAATCTGACCAAGACATCTTCACTCCCCAGAGTAGGGCAAAATCAACAGTACTCTCCTCAAGCAGAGTTGGTCTCCCATCAGTCCTAAAAAGGCACAGCATCTCCAGCAAGTCAGCAACACTCTCCCCAAGCAGAGTTAGTCTACTGTCAGCCTTAAAGAAGTTGGATATCCCCAGAAGATCTCAATATTCCCCAATGGAGTATATAGATGTTCCTAAGCAAGCATCCCCGGCAGTCTTAATATAAGATTGTTCCCCGGCGGAATACCAGACACCTCAGTGGAGCCATTCCCCAGTGCAGTCTCAAAAGTTTCCCCAGGAGAGTTGAATCATCCTCCCCAGTAGAGTGTGGAAGCTTATCCCCAGTAGATTCTGGAAGCTTATCCCCAGTAGATTCTGAAAGCTGGTCCCCTGCAGAGTACATATCCCTCCCTGAACATATTCAGAAGGTTATTCCCCACCAGAGCTTATAACTGGGTTATCCTCAGCTAATTACCACGGAAAGATCGTCCTCGGCGAAGTTCTTCCTACCCCCAGCGGAATTCATCAATTCCCCAACATAACTTATCAATGGAATCCCCAACGGAGGCATCATCAAAACCTCAGCAGAGTATCTCCCCGCAGAGTAATCTCTTCAACAAGTTCATTCCCCAACGGAGTCATCTTCTTCTATCGGTTTATTCTTGTAATCATCCTCCCCAGTGGAAATGAAGAACTCTACTCTTCAATAGCAACCCAGGATTCAACTTCCCGGCATGCGTCAAGGATTTATTTTCCCAGACGAAGATACATTCATAAACATCACATTGTTATGCATCATGATACATGCATATACGCATCATATCATACAATCTCATTTATGTCGATAACATCATTGCTTGATCCATATCATGCATTGCATATGACTGACCTTTACCTTTCAGGAAGGATACAGTTAAATGATCAGCTATGTCAAAGTAGACAAATACAGTCAAAAGAGACCAATCCAGTCAAAAAAGACAAGTCCAGTTAAATCCCAAAGGTTTTTCTGATGCTCATCCAGTCAAAGAAGACAAGTCCAGTTAAATTAATTCCTAAACACCCGTCATTATAGACAACCCGTCATTATAGACAGCCTGTCGTCATAGACACCCGTCGTCATAGACACTCGTCGTTATAGACACCCGTCGTCATAGACACTCGTCGTTATAGACACCCGTCGTCATAGACACCCGTAGTTATAGACACTCATCGTTATAGACACCCGTCGTCATAGACACCCGTCGTTATAAACACCCGTCGTCATAGACACTCGTCGGTATAGACACCTGTCGTTATAAACACCCGTCGTTATAGACACCCGTCGTTGAAGACAACCCGTCATTAAAGACATCCCGTCAGTATAGACAACTCGTCGTTATAGACACTCGTCGTTATAGACACCCGTCATTTTAGACAAACCGTCGTTATAGACACCCGTCATTATAGACACCCGTCGTCATAGACACCCGTCATTATAGACACCCGTCGTTATAGACACTCGTCGTTATAGACACCCGTCGTTATAGACACTCGTTGTTATAGACACTCGTCGTCATAGACACCCGTCGTCATAGACACCCGTCGTTTTAGACAACCCGTCGTTATAGACACCCGTCGTCATAGACACCCGTCGTTATAGACACTCGTCGTTATAGACACCCGTCATTATAGACACCCGTCATTATAGACACTCGTTGTTATAGACACCCGTCGTTATATACACTCGTCGTTATAGACACCCGTCGTTAAAGACAACCTGTCGTCATAGACACTCGTCGTTATAGACACCCGTCGTTAAAAGCAACCCGTCATTGAAGACAACCCGTGCATGAAGATAACCCGTCCACAGAGACAACTCGTCAAGAAACACAAAACCTGGTTCAGTTAAGTCGATCCCTAAAGATTTTTCCGAGATAACCTGTCAGTAGAGACAACCCATCAACATTTTGAAGTTCCAGATTCGATACCTATATCTAGCCAGGGCATATCTGCATGAAGAGTTTGAAGATTAACACCGGTAACAGGCTAGGAAATTATCTTTCTTTCTCAGGTACGCAAGTTCTCGCTAAGGAATCTCTTACGCGATCGACACACAATTCCAAATGGCATCTATAAGCCCATTCCCGACAAATTCTGTCACACCTCCCGATGGCATCTGTAAGCCCATCTCCATAACTATCCATTACATTTCCAAATGGCATCTATAAGCCCATTCCCGACAAGGTTCTGTCACATCTCCAGATGGCATCTATAAGCCCATCCTCCTATCCACCATCTTTCCAAATGGCATCTGTAAGCCCATTCCCGCCATCACACTGCTGATACTCTACTATGCGAGTGCAAATTTCTGGGCACTCTAGTGTTCAATCATCTTCCACCTTCGGATCACGAAAGGCACGCAAGCCAATCTACCTCCTCAGGTCTAAGAAGATTGAACAGGGGCAACTGTTGTACCCCAAAATTTGCCCTCCCATATTCTTCAAAGTTTGCCCAAGAATCATCTGCAGTTGGTTCAAGGCTACTTAAGGGTTGCACAGTTCAAATGCCTCCTAAGCCAATCAAAAACTAGGGTTTTGGTTCTCTCAAGAAATTGGAGGTTTTCAATGGTCCAATCAAGTCCCAGAGGCCTACATACATTGCAAAGCATCCACATGTCAAGTCTCAAGGCTCACAGTGGCAAATTGCACAGTCAAAAGCCCTAATTGGTTCACAGTCAACTGCAGGGGTAAAATGGTCATTTTACAGTCACAAGTCAGAATTTTTGGTCAACATCTTATTTTGAGGCCACAATCATCATTTGATCAAGACTTGATCATGATTCCACAAGCATGGCTCAAAAATCATCAAGATGCCAAAAGTTTCCATTTTTGGACAGTTGAAAAGTCAACTGTAACTTGACCAAGGCATAACTTTTTCATGGTTCATCATAAAAATCCCATCCAATGCTCATTTTGAAGGGGATGACATTTCCTACAACTCATCTTCACATTCCAAGTCCAAGAAATGCTCTCACAAAAAGTTATCAATTTCTACATTATAGGTCAAATTCAAAAGTCAACAAAAAGGCACTTTAAGTCAAAGACCATAACTTGAGATTGGTAAATCAAAATGACATGGGACCAAAGGAATTGGTTATTGGACTTCAAGACCTTTCCAAAATGTCCAAAAACATGTTCATATGATCAAAATTGAGCAAGATATGCATAGGAGAAGTTGGGAAATTTTTGGGAATTTGCAAAAGTCAACTTTGCCCAAAACACTTCATTTTTGCTAATGGGCCCCAAATTCCTTCTTGAATCTTTGTCCAAGGCCTATGCACGACCCATTGAGCTCAAATTGATTTATTTTCTTATTTTTAATTAATTAATTGAATTGTTTATTAATATTAATTCACTTAATTGATTTAAAATGTAGAAAATATAAAGATATGGTTTTCAAATCTTTTTATGAAGCAAATAGGCTCAGGGCAAGCTGGCAATTTTGTGCATCCATCAAAGAGACAAAAATCTACATGTTTGGCAAGTTTTGGCAATCAAAAATATGCAAAAAGATTGGATTGGAAATCAAATATTGAAAACTTTATTCCATGGATCTTTGACCAAGATTAAACCCTAATTCCATTCTACTATAAGAGCATAACCAAACCCTAAAGCCTTGGACGTGCAAAAGCTGCTGCAGAAGCCATAGTCAATTCCAAAAAACTCAAGAAAAGTCAAAATTGTTTTCTCACTTCCAGGCCCTCTCAAGGCGATTTAAGGATTCAAACACGTTGCTAGCATACTCAGAAACAATTTGCAATCAAAACCAAGTGTTCAACCTCAAGAAATCGCCTCTAACAGATTCACGGTTTGCCTAACTTTGTCAAAATCGAAACTCATAATTCATGCATCTTTACTGTGATTTTTTGTGTGTTTTGAGTTGCTTGCATCCACAGGAATCTTTTGGCATAAATTAATTGCATTGAAACGCCTTGAAACAAAAGATACCATTGAAGAAATCTAGGGTTTCAAAGCTTTGATTTTAGGGCTTTCTTGACCAAGCAAAATTAGGACTAATAATGCCCATGGTTGAATTCAGAAGATCAAGACGAATTGAACAGGACCATCGCGCTCTATTTATATAACGCACAAACCTAATCGCTATTTTTCCTTTTTTAGTTTGTGGGCGTTAAAAACCCCCGCTAATTGGATTTGTTTTATAGGTATCCAGGGAGGAAGATGAAGACGTGTTGATGAACCATTAGGCCATTTGAAAAAATACGCGTGCGTTTTAGTTTTACAGCATAAGAATTGATTATTGAATATATTAATTATTGGTTGTCTTACTAATGACTAAAGCAAATTTGTGGAGTGGTTAAAGCAAGCGCGTAATAGGTATTGGGACCTGGGTTCGATTCCCAGGTCCCACCAAACGTTTCTTTCTATTTTTTCTAACATATTCCTATGCAGGCCTTGCCAATATGTTCCATCATGAACCTTCACTGATCAGGCGCCATGTGGCCATTATCCTTAATCCAATGGTCATAGAGTGGAGAACACCATGCTCCAAGTCAAAGCACGCCCTAGTCAATTCCCAGAAGTCAACAAAGGCTTAAGCAAATGGGCCAGAATTGCTGGAATAAACCTCCATTTGGGTCCATCAAACCCCCCTGGTTTACCATCTTTTTTTATTTTCTTTTTCCTTTTATTTTCTTTAATAATTATTGTTATTATTATTATTAACTAACTAATTAATTTTCATAATAAATTCAGACTATTAAAATGTAAATATTTTTTACTAATTATTAATTTCACTTTAATTCATTATTTTTGTAAATAAAATACTAACAAATTAATTAGTTTAATTAGTTAATTTTAATCTTTTTTCACAATAAATAAAATAGGTTAGAATTAGGGTTTTCTCTTGACTTTTTATTTCTTTTATTTTTATTTTTCATTAAAAACATAAAAAACACAAAAAACATTTTTTTCTTTTTTATTAAATAATTAATTAGTACTAGGTTTAATATTTTAATTAAATTGCAAAAAAGGACTACTTTCTTTATTTCTCAAAAGGGTCAAAACCCTAAGGACGTCCCGATTAAATTTCTATTCGCGCTTTAATTATTTTTAATCATATTTATGTATCTGTTTCCAAGGATGTAATAGTTAATTAGGATTTTACCGCTTTCTTTTACTTTCCGCATTTATTTTCCAAAACAGGTTATGTTTTTGGCAATGTATAGACCCGCGCCTTGTAATAGCGTAGATTTATCTTTCCGCACTTTACTTTCCGCACTCTTAACTGTTAATATGCATGAAAGACTTGTATGAATAATAAAACCAATCCGTAGCTCACAAATGCATGATCAAAGATAAACATAAACTGAAAACAACACACAAGCACATGCCACTCTTAGGGTATGCCTCACTGGTTTCCTCGAACGTGGTCGTCAAGTATAGGGTGTTTTAGAGGTCGCCCTCCTGTCTAAGATCTAGTTGCCTCGAAACGGTTGCCTCGGATAAAAAGGATCTAGGACATTAGGGTTACCGCTAAGGCGTCCTACTATTGCTTCGGTGACCACATTGTCCCTTATAATCGAATTGACCCGAATACCTCCAACGATGGTGCTACCTACCTCTCAATGGTGGGATAATACTATCTAAAGGACTCTTACACAGCCTAATTCCTTAGAGTAGGTAGATTTCTCATGGGTACTTGCTCTCTCAAAAGCAAACAAAACATCTTTTCACACTGACACTTTCAAAAAGTTTTCAAACAAATTTTTCATACACTCTTGAGGACAGATATAAGAGTTACCTAGAAATTTTTCAAACGAAACTTTTTTCAAAACCCACACACACTTGAAAAGCAAACAAATTTTGAAAACATAAGAGCAAGTACCTAAGAGCCCGTGGATAACCACGGATAGAAAGGGTGCTAACACCTTCCCTTTCTATAAATCTACCTCCCGAACCGAGAAACATTCTCGAAAAGGAATTTTGCTGTGCTTTTGTCCTTTCCATGTTGGAGAACATAAAAGACGATGGCGACTCTTGCTTACCGCGACATTTCGCAAACCAGCATTTCAAAACAGTCAGTTTTATTTCCACCGATCACACTGGGGAAACGTATCAACACACTATGGTCGCTTTGTTCCACGACATGATTCACCATGAGATTGAGGTTTATGTTGATGACATGATCGCAAGGTCCCAGACTGAAGAAGAACACCTTGACCATCTCCAGAAACTGTTTGACAGGTTGAAGATGTATAAGCTAAGGTTGAACCCGAACAAGTGCACCTTCGGGGTAAGGTCTGGTAAGCTGCTCGGTTTCATCGTCAGTGATAAAGGTATTCAGGTGGACCCTGCCAAGGTAAAAGCCATACAGGAAATGCCGGCTCCTCGCTCGGAAAAGGAATTTAGAGGCTTTTTGGGACGTCTGAACTACATCGCCCGATTCATTTTACATTTGACCGCTACTTATGAACCAATCTTCAAGCTGCTGAAGAAAGATCAAGTGGTAAGATGGAATGATGAATGTCAGACCTCCTTCAAAAAGATCAAGGAATACCTCTAGGAACTGCCAATTCTGATGCCTCCAATTGAAGGAAAACCTTTGATCTTATACTTGATAGTACTGGATAATTCAACGGGGTGCGTGCTGGGGAAGCAAGACGAGTCTGACCAAAAAGAGCATGCTATTTACTACCTTAGCAAAAAGTTTACCCACTGCGAGACCCTATACTCATTGCTCGAGAAAACTTGCTACGCTTTGGCATGGGCTGCTCGTCGGCTGAGACAGTATATGCTGACTCACACCACCTTATTGATATCAAAGATGGACCCAATCAAGTATATCTTCGAAAAGCCTGCTTTGTCCAGAAGAATAGCAAGATGTCAGATGATCTTAACTGAGTACGACATCCAATACACAACCCAAAAAGAAATCAAGGGGAGTGTATTGGCGGATCATTTGGCGCATCAGGCCGTGGATGACTACCAATCCATGAATTTCGAGTTCCCGTATGAGAACATCATATTGGTGACTAATTATGAAGAACTTGGACCGGATGAAGGACCTGAGGAAGGATCCCGATGGTCTATGTATTTTGATGGAGCATCAAACGCATTGGGTAATGGCATCGGTGTTGTGATTATATCTCCTGAGGGTTGTCATACTCCATTCACCGTCCGATTATGTTTTAACTGAACCAACAATATGGTGGAGTATGAAGAATGCATCATGGGCCTTCGAGCTGCTATCGACCCAAGGATTAAGTTCTTGAGTGTATTCGGAGATTCCTCTCTAGTGATCAGTCAAATCAAAGGTGAGTGGGATACGAAGCACCCAAATCTTATTCCTTACAAAGAGTATGTACTGACATTGCTCTCACACTTTGAGGAGATAACCTTTTAACACTTCCCAAGAGAGGAGAATCAGTTAGTGGACGCGCTAGCTACCATGTCTTCTATGTTCAAAGTCAGGTGGGACAATGAAGCTCCCCAGATTACCATCGAGAGGTTGGACGAACCCGCACATTACTGTGATATTGAGACTGAAGAAGTAGCAGATAAACCCTGGTTCCACGAGGTAAAGAGGTATCTTGGGGCTCAAGAATATCCCGAGGGTGCATATGTTAATGATAAAAAGTTCTTGAGGAGGTTCGATGCGAAGTTCTTCATCAGCAATGGAATTCTCTATAAGTATAACCATGATTCAACCTTATTGTGATGTGTGGACAAAAGCGAGGCAGAAAGGATCATGGCAGAGTTACATGAAGGTACCTTTGGAACTCATTCCAGTGGACATACCATGGCAAAGAAAATCCTACGAGAAGGATATTATTGGTCTACTATGGAAGCTGACTGTTATCAGCACTCTCGAACCTGTCATAAGTGCCAAATCTATAACGATAAGGTGCATGTACCTCCAGTTCCTCTGAACGTCTTGACAACTCCATGGCCTTTTGAAATGTGGGGTATCGACATGATTGGTGATATCATACCTACTGCGTCTAACGGGCATCGTTTCATTCTGGTAGCTATTAATTACTTTACAAAGTGGGTTGAGGCAGATTCCTTGCTACAGTAACCAAGAACGTCGTGGCGCGATTTATCTGACACAACTTGATCTGTCGATATGGTGTACCAGAGAGGATCATTATGGACAACGGTACAAATCTCAACAATACAATGATCACCGAGCTCTAAAAATAGTTTAAGATACAACATCATAACTATTCTCCTTACCGGCCGAAGATGAATGGGGTTGTTGAAGCAACTAATAAGAACATCAAAAAGATTGTGCAAAAGATGATGGTGACATACAAAGACTGGCACAAGATGCTACCATTCGCTCTTCATGGGTATCACACCTCAGCACGGACGTCAACAGGGGAAACACCATACACTCTGGTGTATGGCATGGAGGCGGTCCTACCCATCGAAGTCCAGATACCCTCTCTCCAGATGACTGGATTCAGACCCAGCTTGATCAGCTGAACCTAATTGACAAGAAGAGACTTACTGCTATTTGTCATGGTCAGACGTATCAAAAGCGAATGATCGGGGCTTTTAACAAGAAAGTCAGACATCAAGAATATCAAGTCGGGGATCTGGTGATCAAACGCATCATATTGCCGCAAGGTGATCCTAGGGGCAAATGGACCCCTACATACGAAGGGCCATTTGTGGTTAAGAACATTTTCTCGGGAGGAGCTATGATTCTAACCACCATGGATGGTGACGACCTTCCTCACCCCGTGAATGCAGACATAGTGAAAAAATACTACGCCTAATCAAAGACCCGCTAGGTTGACTGGCCTAGGCAAAAATAAGGGCTTCCCGGTGAACCAAAAGGGTTCGGGCAAAAGTAAGGGATGAAAATGAAAAAGAACTGTACACCTGGCAAGTCGAAAACCTGAAAAGGCGGCTTGCACAAAAAAGGGTATCCCGGTGGACTGAAAACCCAAAAGGGCGGTCCAGGAAAAAAATTAGGGATCAAAGCGTAACACTATGTCTCATTGGATCATCTTGCGACCAGACTTCGGTATCGACTATCAAGCTTGGACGATGCCAATCAATCTGATCTACCTTCGACCTAGTAGCAAAGTGATGAGACGCTCGAAGATCTAAAGGAAATAGCAGAGTTGGAACCCAATGGGGTTGTTCACATAGCTGTTTTTCTTTCTTTTTTTCTCACAAATTGTATAAATTATGTTCTTACAACGGCGTTCTCTTACTAGGACGTCAGACTCTTTGTACAAAACGCCTATTATGGGCCAACTTCAAAATCAATACAATTCATTTTACAATAAATTTCAAAATTGTTTTTCTTTTTCTGTTTTGTTTTTCAAGAACGTCCAATGGTTCATTTTTGATATATGCATTTGACAATAATTGCTGCTCATAAATGTTTACATACGAAACAAAAGACAATTACTCGTAGTTCCAGGAACAGGGGCAAACAAGAAGTGTCCAAGCCATACAGTTGCTCTACCCACCAGGTACAGGGACAGAGCCGGTTTGAGAATATGACTAAAGGTACATACACTCCCCGCAGAGTAGGAAGTATACAAAAACCGTGGTGTTAGCTCTCCCCAACCGAAGTTCATAATCGCGAATAAGTCGGCAAAATTCTCCCCAAGAGGAGTTTATCTATCACCAGCAATAGAAGATTATCCCCAGTGGAGTTTATTTCTCCCACATACAGAAATTCAATCCCCGACGGAGTTACCTATCACCAGCAATGGTAGTTCATCCCCAGCTGAGTTTATTTCTCCAAATCGGCAGATCTTCTAGGAGAGTATCTATCTTCCCCATAGAGTCATTCTCTCGCCAATTTATTCTCCAGCAGAGTCTCTCCTGGCGGAATATTCTCTAACAGAATGGACGCAAGTCTCCGGTTAACCATCTTTGGTCGTTATCCCTAGCAAGCGCAAAGAGCTCAACCCCTTAAACTCTCCAAAAGCAGTCCGGGATTCATTTTCCCCAGCTAGAGAATGTCATAAAAACATTGCATATCCATACATCATGGCATACACATATGCATCATACAACACAATCTCATTTATTTTGAGAACATCATTACTCAATACATGTCATACATCATGACATTACATACGACTAACTCTTTACCTTTCAGGGAAAGATACAATCAAATTCTCACAGGTTTTCTCTGGTTCAGTCAAATCGATACTAAGATTTCTATTCCAGTTCAAGCTATGAAGCCCAGATTCGACCGGATAATATCTTGATTTCTCCAAAATACCACGAAGCCTGGAATCGACCAGATAGTGGTATATCTTAAATTCAAGCTATGAAGCCCGGATTCGACCGGATAATATCTTGATATCTCAGAATACTATGAAGCCTGGAATCGACCAGTTAGTGGTATGTCTTAAACACAAGCTGTGAAGCCTGGAAATCGACCGAAAAACGGCTTAATCCTCAACAAGTTATTGTGATGCCTGAAGATCAACCAGATAGAAATACAAGATACCATGAAGCCTGGACTCGACCAGATAATGGTATAAGACACAGTGAATCCTGGATCACGACCAGATAGCGACAAAGGATACTGAAGCCTGGGACACGACCAGATAACAGTATAATACACTGCGAAGCTTTGATTTCGACCAAATAGCAGTTTACCTGGCCAATTACTAAGAAGCCCAGAATCGACCGAATATTAGTAGGCTTTAAATTCAAGTTGAAGCCCGGATGCGACCGGATAACAACTTAATTCCTTCTGAAGCCTGGATTACAACCAGATAAGAATTGAGAAATTGCGAAGCCTGGAGAACGACCAGATAGAAAGTTTAATCTCACCCCCCCAATAAGTCGCTGTGAAGCCTGGAGTACGACCAGATAGCAGTCGGTCTTATTTTCCTCAGAAAATCACTGTGAAGCCTAGAGCACGAACATATAGCAGTTCATTTTCACCTCCTCGACTAAGAGATGATTCCCCAGTAGAGTAACGGACAACTGAAAGTTCCTAAAACTCTATCTCTCTCAAGACAAGAGACCAACATTCCCTAGCGTAGTCTTCCTCAACAACAGGTATACGGGCCCTCGCAAAGGAATATCTTATGCGATCGACACTTCTTCTGATGGCGTCTTTAAGCCCATCTTTCGTCATTGACTTCCAAATGGAATCTATAAGCCTATTCCCGACATCACAAGACGTGTACCACTTCATGCAAGTGCAAATTTTTGGGCACTATAATGTTCAATCATCTTCTACCTTCGGATCACGAAAGGCAGACAACCCAATCTACATCCTCAGGTTTAAGAAGATTGAACAGGGGCAGCTGTTGTACCCTAAAATTTGCCCTCCCATATTTCTCAATACATTTCAAGTGAGTTCCTCAAATTGCTCAAGAAAGTCCAAGGGTTGACCAGACAAACTCTCTCATAAGGCAGTCTACCTCAAATTAGGGTTTCAGTTTGCATCAAGATGTTTGGATCCAAAGGGTCCCAAATTCTCACCATTGTCCTAATATTTTCTCAAGATCATCCATGTAATGTTTCAAGCCTTGCAGAGGAAGTTTTCTCAGTCAATTTCTCAAAGGTCTGAAAATCGATTATGCTAGGGCAAAAGTCAACTGTGGCCCACATACAGTCAAACTTCAAGATTTTTGGTCAACATCCTCATTTTGAAATATTATTCATCATTTAATCAAGGGTTGGTCATGATTCCTCAAGGATTTCTCACAATTCATCAAAACCCAAAAGTTGCTAAATTAGGGTTTTATAGGAAAAAGTCAACTCAACTTTGACCAAGCATAACTTTCTCATACTTTATCAGAAATGACCCATCCAAAGCTCATTTTGAAGAGGATGCAATTCCCTATAATTCATATTCATATCCCAAGTTCAAAATATGCACTCACAAGAAGATATAAATTTGGACATTATAGGTCATTTTGGAAAGTCAACAAAAACACCTGTTTTGTCAAAGCTTCATACATGAACATGGAAGACCCAATTGAGATGAGACCAAAAGGGTTTCTTATAGGACATCCTAAGATTTCTAAAAAGTCCAAGAACATATCTCTAGGGTCAAAATTGAAGGAGTTATGCATTGGAAAAGTTGACCTTTTTTGCAAAATTGCCAAAAGTCAAATGTGTCTCAAATTGCAATTTTTGTCAAATGGGCCCAACTTTTTATGCTTGCATTGATATTGTAACATGACCCACGACCCATGATCCTTTCCATTTGTAATTCTTTTATTTTTGTCATTTATTTTGATTTTATTTCAATTAAATCAAATAAAATCAAAATAAAATCATGAAAATATCAAAACTAATCAAAGCTTGAGATTTTGTGCATGATTAGGCCTCTTATACAGCTGGAAATAAAATCAAATCGTGCAAGCTTCATTTGGACACAAAAAGATTGGATTTGGCTTGATTTGGAAATATTTGCATAAGGATCAAATCTTGAATCAATGATCTTAATTGAGGAAGATTTGAAACAAGTTTGTAACCCTAATTCGTTCTAGGGTACATAAGGAACATGTGCAGACCAAAAGCAGAGAGATTAGAGGCATGAGAAACAGAAAGCAAACTTGCAAAAATTCAACAAAAGTGGTGAATCAATTTCTAGTTTTCAGGCCATCTCAAGCCTTCCCAGCTATCTCAATCGCTTGCTGGATATCTCTGGGTCATATTGCAATCACAAGCAAGCATTCTCGTGCCCTGAAACGCACTGTAAGTGTCCCACGATCTACATACTTTCTTGAGATCGAATATCCCAATTCTGGCATTTTTAGCATAATTTATTTGCATATTCTTAATCCTTGAATAATTTGCAAGCTAATGGTGATACTTAATTGTATTTTCATTAACTATACAGCAAGTTGTGATAGTTAGGGTTCTTGCTTCGTTTTTGGGGTTTTTGTGTACATGTACAATTGGCCATGTATAAGGGTACCATGATGCTCGTGAGATTTCCACGAGTTGATTGGTACCATTGTTGTGCATTTATCATGCTTGCATAGAATTTTGGAGAATCACAGGGTTGTACCTACGCCCATTTGTCTGTAGGTAAAAGTCAGGACTTTTAGCAACAGTGGGAGGAAGAAGAAGGGTAACATGGCGCCCCATGAATGGCCCATTCAAATCTGCACGTGTTTTGATAATTATTGTTTTGTTTTTCCATATAATGATTATTTGTTGTTCCATGTACGATTAAGCAAGCTAGCTCAGATGGTCATCATGCATTGGGAAACGCCTAAGGGCCTGGGTTCGATTCCCAGGTCCCCATATTATTCCATATTATTTTGCATTATATGATCAGGTACATAGGCGCCCCATAAGTCCACCATGCGCTATCAGCTTTCAGCCATCAGATTCCCAGCATGCCTAGATCCAACACCTTATCCATGAAGGTCCATCACATGCCTAGTCAAGCTAGCAACACAGGATTTGGAAAGTCAACATGGGCTAGGCGCTATTGGGCTCAGAAAGTGCAATCCACACCCCCTTCTTGCTACAACCAGGCCCATCTTTCTTTCTCTTTATTCATTTTATTTCTTTTAATATAATTAGTTTAATTTATTATCTAACCACAAATTAATATCTTTTTTTACAAAAAAATCATAAAATCAATTTCACCAATTTAGAATTTAGGTCTTATTTTATTTTATCAAAATTAATTTTATATTATTTTTAATTTAGGTTTAATTATAACTTTTTTTTTGTAAATAATTAAAATCAAATTAGAAAAATTAGGTTTGTTCTTGATTTAATTTTTATTTCTTTTCACAAAATAAAGAATACAAAAATAGGTCAAAACTAATTATTTTTCTTAATGTAAATTAATTAGTAATTAGGTTTTTATTTATTCAATTAAACTCTATTTTTCTCAAAATAACGCAAAAACCACAAAAATATGATTTTTCTTTCAATTAGGTTTAGACGGGGTCAAAACCCTAATTTTTCTCGTTCTCGATTCATTGCGCTCATTTATTATCTTTCACAATATTAATGTAACTACTTACAGTACGTAATAGTTTAATTAGGATTTCCTTTTATTTATCGTTTTACGGGTTTTTTGGCTATGTAATTAATCCCCTGCCCGAAGCCTTGTAATAGCGTAGTCTTTATTTCTCGCATTTTAATTCTCGCAAATATTAACTGTTAGATGTATGATAATAGGATTGCATGACAAGACTGTATGTTAATTTAAAATGGATAGCAAACCCTAATGTGCAAAGATAATAACTTGAAATCAAATCACTCGCACATGCGCACTCATTTGCATCATTTTATTACTCAGTCATTTGCATATCCCGCATCTCATGGGATCAGGCGCTTTGGTTTGAGGTATTAGGGCTGCGCCCTCTTTATGTCTAATCTTGTTTTGAGGTTTTCTTATCAGGTAAAAGGGAAACACATATGGTTCTCAATTAGTGGATCGTGGAACGAATTTTGTCATCACGTTACAAGGTTGGTTCTCGCTCAAATTTATCAGAGCCTGGATTAGGGTTTATTTCCCTATGTTTGTTGGTCAAAAGGCTAGGGTTTTGGGGTCTTCGGTTTCTGTGAAGATGTTTCTTTCGCCTGCCTCGAGGATGGCTCAAAGCTCAGTGCATTAGTTCAAGAATTTCATCTCCTCGCATTTAAAGTTTCTTCTTAAAAAAAAGTCTCTAAGCCATTGAGTCGAGAATTTAAAGTTTGAATTGATAATTGTGGAGTTTGAGCACTTCAGGAAATAAGGTTAAAGGTTCATGATAATCAAGATATGTTTCAGTTGTTTAAGTTACAAGTTACTTGCGATGTGAGTGTCAAAGTTAAAGTTCTGTTTAAGAAATGCAAGTTTGGCTCAAGCGTGATATGAAGATCAAGGTTTGAGTGACCATTTGTTTTGGGTTCAAATTAACCAAGTGGAATTAAATTCTCAAGCATTTATTTTTTTGGAGAGTTTGATTGGATTTTGGAAGATAAGGCGCATTGCTTGCTTGAAGAACAGGTTACAACCATTGTTCATGATTTCTTGAGGCTTGAGTTACAAAGTTAAGATGTGCATTCGAATTATTCAAGAGAGAATTTCAGAATTCAAACAAGATTCAAGAGTTATTTGATTTCTACAACAAAGTCATCATTAATAAATTCGTCCCAATTCGTGCTCATTACATTTTTGAGACAAGTTACAAGGCATGTTACAGTGTGAAATACAAATTACAATTGTTTTGTTTACAAAGAGAGAAGTAATGTTTGCTTCTCCAAGTCTTCATCTTCAAGAAACGCGTCCACTCCTTACTAGCCATGATCTTCTCTTCATATTGCCTCGCTTTGGCCATCCAAATCCCAGTGTTCATGAAACAACATCAAGAAAGGAAAAATTAGCAAACAATTGATATGTAAAAATTTCCCAAACAATTATTTGTTAAAATAAGAAAGCTCATCATTAGGATTTGCATTCGGAATCAGAACTAAAAGGGGTTTATTTTTAATCATGGGCCATTTTCTCCCAATTGCAAATCACAAAAAAGGTTGTTCTCTTTGGTTCACAAAAAGGAGAAAAGGAAAAATTGCAAATGTTTTCTTGTTGCTAAAACAAAGCACAAAGCTGCCATACGAAGCTAGCTAAACAGGCAGCAAAAAAAATACAAAACCAGCAAGTTTCCAAGCGTAGCAGAACTGGTAAACAGGCTGCAAACAAAACCAGCAAACTTCCAAGACTGCAGAGCTGCGAACAAGGCAGCACAGCAACCTACAAGCAACAGCCGCCCAAGGTTGCACACAACAAACAACACCTACACAAACAGAAACAACAACAGCATGCCAGCAAGCAAAATAAGCAAAGCTATCCCAGGCAGCAAAGAAATATACACCACATATAGCAGCAATTCACAAAATAGTTCAAACTAGCAATAGCCTACAATACCCTATGCGTCATCATTTCCCTAAAACGCAAATCCTTCAGAATTAATTTTCAAAAAGCACTAGCTTTACATCATTGAGAGGTAAGAGAGAAAAAGATAGCACCTGCACATTACTTCTCAAACCTTCATAAAATTGCCCAACAAAACAAGACAAACCAAAACCCCACTGCCCTGCAAAAAATAGCCTGCTATAACAGTCCACAAACCTGTCCAAAATAAGAAACTTGCACAAATGTAACCAAACATTTCTACATCAATAAAGCAAAAAATTACAAGCAAGAGAAAGAGAATTAGAAGACAACAAAAATAAGAACGATACCGTTTTAAAACTGGCCAACCAAGTTTTAATTTTATTATTATCCATCCCTTGTACTGGAAGATGCCTTTATCTCAGCTATAAAATCAGCCTTTCTTTCTCATTCATAGGATTCTTCAACTCTTGGATAATCACCTACAACCTTGAACCTCCATCTTTTTTTTCTTCAACTTCAGTTTCAAACATCACTCCATAGCCAAACACCATTTAACCTTACCTGCATCTTCACCCCATCAATACCTTAACCCGCTCAAACATCCATAAACTCTTCTAAACCTCATAGCCTACCACCCATACATTCAAATCTGCAACCACCTTCAACCTCCATAAACTCACCACTAACTTAGAACAAACCTTTCCACCATATTTCAAACCTCTCTTTTAAAACTGAAAACCCTGCATAAACTATCTCCACTGCAAACTCCATACACCTCACAAAAACCTACAAATCCTTCAATAGCCCTTGCAACCGAAAATAAGCGTCCAACACCTCTTATTTCTCTCTACTACATAACCTAACATTGCTAACCCACACTGACCATACGCACAATAGAGCACCAAAACACACAGAGTGCCGAGCAAAAATTAACGACACCATAACATTTCTAGATTTAGAGTAAAAAATATATGAAGAAGGATTAAAGCTAAGAACAAATGAGAGAGCAGAATCGCTGCTAAAACATACCTGAATATCTAAACTCTATGCTACATCGGAACCCTCGGGTCTTCAGTCAGGTCTACTTCGCTTTCATTCTAGCTTGATTGTATAAACTTTATCTTCTCTGATCTATATTTCCTCCATTAAAGCTAGAACCTTGAGATTCTTTTAGACTTAGGTTTTTCTCTATTTCCTTTGATCCATGATTGAGAACTCTCTGTGTGAATCAATGGTGGAGTAGCGTGCGAGGAGAGATAGTAGGTTAAGGCAGTGAGTTGAGTAAGAGAGGATGACAACGAAGTCGCTGGTAGCTGCGAGAGGTGAAGGAAGATGAAATATGTTGTCTGGTGGTGTGAGGCAACATAAGGAGAAGACGTATTGAAGCTTTGTCTCCGTTCGTGTTTGAGAGAGAGATGCATCGTGAATTTCGATCGTCAGCATCTTTAAGCCCTAAGTTCCCAAAATGCCACCATTTTCCTCATTTTCATTTTCTTTCATTATTTTTGTTAATAATAGTAAATATTAAAGAAAACTAAATCGGGTGGACTTGGTATTGTTGTAGATATGGTCCGTCCACCCTTCCCCTTAGGCCTGTTTTCATTTCTTTTGTGTAGAACCCGAACCACACTCCTTGGCCCGTGAACACCGTTTTTGGCAACCTTCTTGCCTTACATAAAAAGACTTCTGTTGGATCTTGTGTTGTTGGGCCTTGCACCCATACTTCTTACCATACTATCTGATGCAGACTTCATATCCCCCAAAGCTCCTCTTTTCATTTCCTTTTAATTTTGTGGATTAATTTATTTATTATTTTAGTTAATTATTTGTGTTAATGGTAAAAATAACAAAAATATATTTAGGATTCAATTTTAATTTTCTTTTAATATTTTCTTTAACAAAAATCACAAAAATATTAGAATATGTTTAGAATTAGATTTTAATTTTCTTTTAATATCTTCTTTACTTGAAAAATCACAAAATATTAGAATCAGAAATATGTTTTAATTTACTTTTGAATACATTATTTAACTTGATAAAAACCATAAAAAGATCTAGAACTTAAGTTTTCTTTATTCGTTTGCGTGTCCAAACCATGATACTATACTCCCTTAGGTAACTCCATGAGGCAATTAAACCCCATTTCGATCTCCTTATGTCGAAATAGACTTTTAACTCACCACTCGTACATAACAAACAATTAGGTTTTTAGTTTTCCTCTTAACTTTTTTTTCCTTTATAATTAAAACTTAACTTTCACAAATCAAAAATCCAAAAACACTCCTTAATCATTACTTGAATTTATTTTAAAACCGCAAAACCCTCAACCAATCAAAACCTTCCCCAAAGGGCATGTTATCTCCGTTCTACCGCGATACAGGCCGTTCCTATTGCTAGAATGCGTGTGTTAACATCGCCCACTAAAAAACACAAACAAACCAACCATTTTCTAGAGGAACTACAATGTTCTGATTCCTTCATTGGATACATAGGCAAAGGGTCATGAAACCCTCACGAACGCAATAATAAAAACCATTTGTTTCCCTTTAAGCAAGCCTAGTTGTAGATAAATACACCCTTTAAGACAAACAAACAAAATGGATCCCGTTGAGTACAACGAATGCGAGGGGTGCTAATACCTTCCCCCCGCATAATCGACTCCCTTACCCTTTCTATTGGTCGTAAGACCATCTTATCCATTCCCTTGCGGTTTTATCAATATTTCCCCTTCCTTCGGGATAAATAAAGTTAGGTGGCGGCTCTGTGTTTTCTGCTGGTATCTTCAGCTGGCGACTCTGTTGGGGAACTTTTTGCGAGTCTCTCCTAATTTTGTTTATTTGTCTTTTTGGGTGTTTATTTATTTGCTTTATCTTGCTTTACTGTTTCATTTCTTTATTTATTTTTTCCTTTTGTATATATTGCATATACTGTTGCTACTCACATATTCTGGATACATTGTGATGTTGGGTTTGGTGATTACTTTTGATAAGTCCTATACCCGGACTTGGGTTACACATAGGATTAGGACGGGCGGTATAGTCATGTTAACTTTGAGGGAGTAATCCTGAAGAAGGAGGCATGAAAATCCCCCACTCAGTGGAGGTCCCCTTGAAAGTAATGATGTTTACCGAGTAATCGGGAAGATATCGTTGCTTTCAACCTGGGAACTCGAGAAGCTGAGGGTCGTAGAACCATTAACCCATCCTGGCCTTTTAGGTGCAGTGCAGAGACTATAACGGAGTAATCCAGAAGTAGTTGTCACGCGATATTGCACTCGGACGAGTTTTTCCTGCGAATATTACTGATTACCAAGTAATTGGGACGTCGGTAATATCCAAAGGAAGAGCGTAGACTTTGAGAACTCTTTAGAACCATGTTCGGCAGGTGATAAACCCCTAGTACATACATCGTGGGTGGTTACTTTGACTCCATGCCTGTGACGTCGGACTTTTGATCCTGTTACTTTCAGCCCGTGCAACGGACTATGCAATGGTTATCCAGAATATGTGGAGCTGAGACTTCATGCCATAGCATACCATGACATCATATCATCATGTATATACATCTCATATCTAGGGAAATCCAAAGACAAGTCTCGTTGATATAACTTTTCAAAAAAGGAAATTTTAAAAGATAGATGAGTCTTTGGGTCTCCTCAGAAATGAAGATAAAGCATTCATCCATACTACCATGCATTCATTTTTCACAACAAAAACTCATTGGGGTCCCCTTTCTCAGAATCCAGTAAACAGCAAAGACGACTCATCCACATCCTTACCGTACCAGAGGCAACCAGCGAAGGCTAATGGATCTTTTTGAAGAGAATCAGAATGCACTCCGTCGGGATATGGACACCATGGGTACTCGCATGGATCAACTTATGGAAACCCTTCATGTCGTGATCAAGGGTCAAGAAGAACTACACCAATGTGTTGCCAAGCTTACTACTCCTGCACCTTCCACTTCTGCTAATGGGAGAAATGATAATGCAAATATTGAGACTCCTACCGGTGCTCCTAGGAATGACGTCGATGATCATCATGTTGTTATTGATCTTGATGAACCCCAAGTGAACCTTGTTGCCGGGGTTGCCGAAACTGAAAAAATGTATCATGCTCTCGAAGAGCGACTTAGAGCCATGGAGGGTATCAAGGCTTCTGGATTCAATACTGCTGCAATGTGCCTCGTGCCTGGGGTAGTTATTCCTCCCAAGTTTAAAGTCCCAGATTTTGACAAATACAAAGGCACTTCTTGCCCAGAGACTCATCTCCGTTCCTATTGTCACAAAATGCCAGCCTATGCTGAAAATGAACCATTACTCATGCATTTCTTTCAAGACAGCTTGATCGGGGCATCGTTGGATTGGTATATGCAATTGGAAAGATCTCATGTCAGTACTTGGGGAGAGCTTGCTGACGCTTTTTTGAAACATTACCATTACAATACTGCCATGGCTCCTAGCCGTACTCAGCTCCACGAGATGGTACAAAAATCTGAAGAGTCTTTCAAAGAGTACACTCAGAGGTGGCGTGAACTGGTTGAAAGGGTCTAGCCTCCTCTCTTGGATCGTGAATTGAATTATTTGTTTGTGGGTACCCTGGAAGACCCATATCTCCAACATATACTCGATAGTATTTTAACTTCCTTTTCGAACTTGGTTACCATCGGGGAATGTATTGAAGATGGCCTCAAGTCAGGAAAAATTCAAGGTACATCTAGCGCTATCAATAGAAGTAACAAGAAACCTTGCTCTGGACTCCTCAAGAAGAAAGAAGGAGAGGCTAGTGCTACTATCAACAAAGGAAAGGCCCCGGTCCATCATCGAGATCAAGCTCTGCACCGTCAAATGTCGTTTGTTCATCCTAATGTTCCTTGAGCATGTGCTACAATCTCAGCTCAATAACGCGGGTGACTCAGCATCAGTCAATCCATTATCAACATCAGTACACACAAAGACAACTGTATGTTCAACGAGAACGATCTGGGTCTTTTCAGCTGAGTCATCAACCCCAGGGGCAACAAGGACGAAAGAGGAAGAAAGTTATTGAAAGGAGGGTGGATCCCATTCCCATGTCTTATGCTCAACTTCTCCCTCAGTTACTTGCTAGTCAATTGGTTCAATTGCGTGAACTTGGTACATCACCAAATCCTCTCCCACGGGGGTATGATGTCGGTGCTTGTTGCGAATTCTATTCAGGGGCTCCAGGCCACACAATTGAGAATTTTAGGGCATTAAAAAACAACGTTCAAGACCTCCTTGATGCCAAAGTTATCACATTCACTCCAAAGGGTCTGATAATGGATTGAACCCCCTTGTTGAGATAGGTGTCAAGACTACAAGAGCCTCTCCTCAAATGAGCCAGGGCTGAAGAAGTCTCCTGAGCTTGGCATTTTATAATTTCATTTGCATTATCATTTGTAACCTTTCTTGTTTTGTTCAGTACCCATTGTATGCAAAATTGTTTGTCTTTTTATATTGAATCACCATGCATTGGCTGTGTTTGTCTTGAACTAACCCATTCATATTCACTCATTTATGTTTTTGTTATTGTACTTGATTTTGATGCTTAACTCTTTTTAATTTAAAGAAAAAATAACTCTTGAGGGAGGATGATGAAGATCTGATACTTAGATTCTCAAACGGTATGCTTTTGAATAAAACCTTGCTGACGATGTACATGCATTGTTTCAAATCCTCAAACACCAGAGTTATAAGGAAGATAGACCCTCGTCAACCCTTTCGAGCTTTGAAGTAGGAGTTTCTTTAAATTTTAACCCCAGGGCGGGTAGATTTCAGTTAATCCGATCGAGCATCTAGAACTCGTCAAGAGGGAGTTCCTAGGGATACAACAATGGTTATCCATCAAAGGGCTAGAAGAAGTCAACACCACAATGATAAACTGTCACCTACCAGTAGTGTGCATCAAAGAGAACGATATCCCGATGGGTATCTCTTGCACAATTAGGAGGTCAGCAGATGACGATACCATAACAGTTATTCTTCATCTATCCAGGACTCAGACAACCACAATCATTCCCAACCAATCTAAGATGGCGCAAAGATCAATAACTTGTTCAAAAGAAAGAGACAAAAAGCCCCTTTAAGTCAAAACTTGAAAAAACAGGAGACTTAGGCAAAAGTCAGGGCATCCCGCTAGACCACAACTTCAAAATCAAGAAATTGTCCAAAAAACAAATTAGGGAGAGCGAAATAAAAAATAATAATAATCCTCAGCAAAGAACAAGATCGAGTGTACAGACACCAAGAAGCCAGTGATGGTCGGGTCTTAGAAACCATTGTGGTTCCTCAATCATCGCAAACTCTCTTCTCAGGAGATGAGTGCTCGTATCGAGTTAACTGAACATAGGAATGGAGAACATCATGGAGAATGGGTGGGCACCAAATAATTTTGAGCCTTAAATATTTTTTCTAAAACTGTGAACCAGGCCACGTTACAACCCTTAAAAGTCCTAACTGAAGCATGGGTTAATTCGAAAGCAATACTGTAGCGAGAATACAGAAACTTGACTCCTCGGGGATGTACTAAAATTTGATTTGGTAACACGTCACCTATTCATAAAAACAAAAAAAACTGATGCTTCGACATCATTTCAATAAAAGTTTTTCAAACTTCAAGACAAGCATAGAATTTTCATTAGAATCATCATTCTTAGACAAACATTCGTTGCATATTAATAAGTGCTTGAACATCAAGTAAGCTTGCGTGATGAGCTTCAATTGAAAACATGGTCATCTCGAAGGACGAATTGCTGCAGAAACTTGTCAAAAAACAAAGAATGATCTTATTCTGGGGCATTCCCTCAAGCTTCCAATCAGAGGCTATCACGTGGATAAATCTCTTCCATATTTTTCCAGTCAATCAGAAGCAACCATGTCGATAAATCTCTTTAAACTTCAAACTGGGGGAATCAGGCTGAGTAACCTATTCAAAATTTGTGCAACCTGGGGCAATTACGTCGAGATTCGACAAATCTCTACGAGAATCCATGATCAGAGGCAGATATTGGGGCATGCCACTTTGCGTCGTATTATGACACGAATCTTCCAGCATTCCACTCGAAGAGATCCTTGCAGACAGGGGCATTCCTCCTCCCCTCTTATGGAGCTACTCAAGTAAATTCCTGTCATCCGTACAAATGCAATCAAGCTAAAAGCGTCATGACGTTCACTTTGGTTCAGTTAACGTCCTCAGAATCATCATCATTCCCTGCAGATGTTTAAACACGCAAGCCCCCAGCAATGAAGTAAACTCGGGGCATCTGAAGACACTGATGTTTATTTCCTAATCCCCAAGTGGTTCATGAAGTAAGGAAAGTCAAATGGGGCCCTTTCCTCCCTGGAAATAGAGAAAACTTGGAGAATTTGACGAGATCCATGTCTCTATTCAGTCATTCACAAGCAGACCAGCAGGTGAAGAAAGTCAGATCAAGCTACTCCTCCTCAACAAGATTTAATCCCCATCGAACTCGACAAAGATATAACTCAATTCTCTCAATTTTCAAGCACCAATCCATATTGGTATCTCAAGACGACGAGCAACGGATCCCAATGAGCTTAACATTTGGCACTTTTCATACAATAATCACCACCACATATTGCATTGCATCCTCAAACGCATAGCATATCCATGGATCATCATGCCGCATTTCAAAATGCATATGAAGCATGAGCCATATTTGGTACCTCGCTCGAAAGCCCCAAATCAATCTCCAAATAAACAAAACATCCCCACAAAGAATATCATCCTCATAATTCCCAGTTAACATCTGTTATTACACTACCAACTAAAATAAACCATGGTGCCAGTACGTCGTACTCCCCCAACTCTCAATACTCACATTATCTTTCATAGGGTTGTAGGTCGCTCGTAGGTCTTACCCTCACGTTATCTTTGCTAGGGTCGTAGGTCGCTCGTAGGTCTTACCCTCACGTTATCTTTGCTAGGGTCGTAGGTCGCTCGTAGGTATTACCCTCACGTTATCTTTAATAGGGTCGTAGGTCGCTCGTAGGTCTTACCCTCACGTTATCTTTCATAGGGTCGTAGGTCGCTCGTAGGTCTTACCCTCACGTTATCTTTGCTAGGGTCGTAGGTCACTCGTAGGTCTTACCCTCATGTTATCTTTGCTAGGGTCGTAGGTCGCTCATAGGTCTTACCATGACGTTATCTTTGCTAGGGTCATAGGTCGCTCGTAGGTATTACCCTCACGTTATCTTTGCTAGGGTCGTAGGTCGCTCGTAGGTCTTACCCTCACGTTATCTTTGCTAGGGTCATAGGTCGCTCGTAGGTCTTACCCTCATGTTATCTTTGCTAGGGTCGTAGGTCGCTCGTAGGTCTTACCCTTACGTTATCTTTGCTAGGGTCGTAGGTTACTCGTAGGTCTTACCCTCACGTTATCTTTTATAGGGTCGTAGGTCGCTCGTAGGTCTTACCCTCATGTTATCTTTGCTAGGGTCGTAGGTCGCTCGTAGGTCTTACCCTCACGTTATCTTTGCTAGGGTCGTAGGTCTCTCGTAGATCTTACCCTCACGTTATCTTTCATAGGGTCGTAGGTCGCTCGTAGGTCTTACCCTCACGTTATCTTTCATAGGTTCGTAGGTCGCTCATAGGTCTTACCCTCATGTTATCTTTGCTAGGGTCGTAGGTCGCCCGTAGGTCTTACCCTCATGTTATCTTTGCTAGGGTCGTAGGTCGCTCATAGGTCTTACCCTCACGTTATCTTTGCTAGGGTCGTAGGTCGCTCGTAGGTCTTACCCTCACGTTATCTTTGCTAGGGTCGTAGGTCGCTCGTAGGTCTTACCCTCATGTTATCTTTGCTAGGGTCATAGGTCGCTCGTAGGTCTTACCCTCATGTTATCTTTTCTAGGGTCGTAGGTCGCTCGTAGGTCTTACCCTTACGTTATCTTTGCTAGGGTCGTAGATCGCTCGTAGGTCTTACCCTCACGTTATCTTTTCTAGGGTCGTAGGTCGCTCGTAGGTCTTACCCTCACGTTATCTTTGCTAGGGTCATAGGTCGCTCGTAGGTCTTACCCTCATGTTATCTTTGCTAGGGTCGTGGGTCGCTCGTAGGTCTTACCCTCAAGTTATCTATTATAGGGTCGTAGGTCGCTCGTAGGTCTTACCCTCACTTTACCTTTCTCTTGGGTCATAGATCATACGTCTATCTTTACCCATTGTCATTACCTTTCTCTTGGGTCATAGATTATACGCCGATCTTTACCCATTATCTTTACCTTTCTTTTTGGGTCGTGAAATACCGCTTGATAGATTCTCTGTCGTCATCAAGTTTTACTCATTGTATTTAAGTTATCACTTTGTCAAGTAATTCTACTTTCAGTCATCACGACATTGTCAATCATATCCTTTCAGTCACTTTACCGCCCACTCACTCAAGAACCTTGTATTAGCACCGTTACCCCAGTACAAGCTACCCTTTTTCAACCATGTTTTATCCATCACGACCAGTCCACCAGAAGACCAGTTTGTCTTTCCCCAGTAGACATTCACACCAATGAATGACACTCACACCATCTTTCCAAGGCAAATTTTGGGTCCTGGTATTTAATCATCTTCTACCTTGAACTTTCGAAAGGCTGACGCCAATCTCACATTCAGGTTTAAGACGATTAAATAGGGGCAGTTGTCGTACCCCAAATTTGCCCTATCTCTTTTACTTTTTGTTTGGCTTTGGACTTTGCATTTCATTTGCATTATTTTATTACTCAGTCATTTGCATATCCCGCATCTCATGGGATTAGGCGCTTTGGTTTGAGGTATTAGGGTTGCGCCATCTTTATGTCTAATCTTGTTTTGAGGTTTTCTTATCAGGTAAAAGGGAAACGCATCTGGTTCTCGATTAGTGGATCGCGGAACAAATTTTGTCATCACGTTACAAGGTTGGTTCTCGCTCAAATTTATCAGAGCCTGGATTAGGGTTTATTTCTCTATGTTTGTTGGTCAAAAGGCTAGGGTTTTTGGGTCTTCGGTTTCTGTGAAGATGTTTCTTTCGACTGCCTCGAGGATGGCTCAAAGCTCAGTGCATTAGGTCAAGAATTTCATCTCCTTGCATTTCAAGTTTCTTCTTAAAAAATTCTATAAGCCATTGAGTCGAGAATTTGAAGTTTGATTTGACAAATGTGGAGTTTGAGCACTTCAGGAAATAAGGTTAAAGGTTCATGATAATCAAGATATGTTTCAGTTGTTTAAGTTACAAGTTACTTGCGATGTGAGTGTTAAAGTTAAAGTTTTGTTTAAGAAATGCAAGTTTGGCTCAGGCGTGATATGAAGATCAAGGTTTGAGTGACCATTTGTTTTGGGTTCAAATTAACCAAGTGGAATTAAATTCTCAAGCATTTATTTTGTTGGAGAGTTTGATTGGATTTTGAAAGATAAGGCGCATTGCTTGCTTGAAGAACATGTTACAACCATTGTTCATGATTTCTAGAGGTTTGAGTTACAAAGTTAAGATGTGCATTCGAATTATTCAATAGAGAATTTCAGAATTCAAATAAGATTCAAGAGTTATTTGATTTCTACAACAAAGTCATCATTAATAAATTCGTTCAAATTCGTGCTCATTACATTTTTGAGACAAGTTACAAGGCATGTTACAGTGTGAAATACAAATTATAATTGTTTTGTTTACAAAGAGAGAAGTAATGTGTGCTTCTCCAAGTCTTCATCTTCAAGAAACGCGTCCACTCCTTACTAGCCATGATATTCTCTTCACATTGCCTCGCTTTGGCCGTCCAATTCCCAGTGTTCATGAAACAAGATCAAGAAAGGAAAAATTAGCAAACAATTGATATGTGAAAATTTCCCAAACAATTATTTGTTAAAATGAGAAAGCTCATCATTAGGATTTGCATTCGGAATCAGAACTAAAAGGGGTTTATTTCTAATCATGGGTCATTTTCTCCCAATTGCAAATCACAAAAAGGTTGTTCTCTTTGGTTCACAAAAAGGATAAAAGGAAAAATTGCAAATGTTTTCTTGTTGCTAAAACAAAGCATAAAGCTGCCATAAGAAGCTAGCTAAACAGGCAATAAAACAATACAAAACCACCAAGTTGCCAAGCATAGCAGAACTGCTAAACAGGCTGCAAACAAAACCAGCAAACTGCCAAGACTGCAGAGCTGCGAACAAGGCAGCACAACAACCTACAAGAAACAGTAGCCCAAGGCTGCACACAACAAACATCACCTACACTAGCAGAAACAACAACAGCAGGACAGCAAGAAAAACAAGCAAAGCTATCCCAGGCAACAAAGCAATATACACCACAGATAGCAGCAATTCACAAAATAGGGCAAACTAGCAATAGCCTACAATACCCTATGCGTCATCATTTCCCTAAAATGCAAATCCTTCAGAATTAATTTTCAAAAAGCACTAGCTTTACATCATTGAGAGGTAAGAGAGAAAAAGATAGCACCTGCACATTACTGCCCAAACCTTCATAAAATTGTCCAACAAAACAAGACAAACCAAAACCCTGCTGCCCTACAAAAAACAGCCTGCTATAACAGTCCACAAACCTGTCCAAAATAAGAAAAACCTGTTGTGCAATGGACTAACTTGTTGTTGCCAACTATCTAAACCTTGCACAAAAGTAACCAAACATTTCTGCATCAATAAAGCAAAAAATTTCAAGCAAGAGAAAAAGAGTTAGAAGACAACAAAAAGAAGAACGATACCATTTTAAAACTGGCCAACCAAGTTTTGATTTTATTATTATCCATCCCTTGTACTGGAAGATGCCTTTATCTCAGCTATAAAATCATCCCTTCTTTCTCATTCATATGATTATTCAACTCTTGGATAATCACCTACAACCTTGAACCTCCATCTTTTTTTTTCTTCAACTTCAGTTTCAAACATCACTCCATAGCCAAACACCATTTAACCTTACCTGCAACTTCACCCCATCAATACCTTAACCCGCTCAAACCTCCATAAACTCTTCTCAACCTTACAGCCTACCACCCATACATTCAAATCCGCAACCACCTTCAACCTCCATAAACTCACCACTAAGTTAGAACAAATCTTTCCACCATATTTCAAACCTCTCTTTTAAAACTTAAAACCCTGCATAAACTATCTCCACTGCAAACTCCATACACCTCACAAAAACCTACAAATCCTTCAATAGCCCTTGCAATCGAAAATAAGCGTCCAACACCTCTTATTTCTCTCTACTACATAACCTAACATTTCTAACCCACACTGACCATACGCACAATAGAGCACCAAAACACACAGAGTGCCGAGCAAAAATCAACGACACCATAACATTTCCAAATTTAGAGTAAAGAATATATGAAGAAGGATTAAAGCCAAGAACAAATGAGAGAGCAGAGTCGCTGCTAAAACATACCTGAATATCTAAACTCTATGCTACATCGGAACCATCGGGTCTTCAGTCAGGTCTACTTCGCTTTCATTCTTGCTTGATTGTATAAACTTTATCTTCTCTAATCTATATTTCCTCCATTAAACCTAGAACCTTGAGATTCTTTTAGACTTAGGTTTTTCTCTATTTCCTTTGATCCATGATTGAGAACTCTCTGTGTGAATCAATGGTGGAGTAGCGTGCGAGGAGAGATAGTAGGTTAAGGCAGTGAGTTGAGTAAGAGAGGATGACAACGAAGTCGCTGGTAGCCGCGAGAGGTGAAGGAAGATGAAATATGTTGTCTGGTGGTATGAGGCAACATAAGGAGAAGACGTATTGAAGCTTTGTCTATGTTCGCGTTTGAGAGAGAGATGCATCGTGAATTTCGATTGTCAGCATCTTTAAACGCTAAGTTCCCAAAATGCCACCATTTTCCTCATTTTCATTTTCTTTCATTATTTTTGTTAATAATAGTAAATATTAAAGAAAACAAAATCAGGTGGACTTGGTATTGTTGTAGATATGGGCCGTCCACCCTTCCCCTTAGGCCTGTTTTCATTTCTTTTGTGTAGAACCCGAACCACACTCCTTGGCCCGTGAACACCGTTTTTGGCAACCTTCTTGCCTTACACAAAAAGACTTATGTTGGATCTTGCATTGTTGGGCCTTGCACCCATACTTCTTACCATACTATCTGATGCAGACTTATACCCCCTAAAGCTCCTCTTTTCATTTCCTTTAATTTTGTGGATTAATTAATTTATTGTTTTAGTTAATTATTTGTGTTAATGGTAAAAATAACAAAAATATATTTAGGATTCAATTTTAATTTGCTTTTAATATTTTCTTTAACAAAAATCACAAAAATATTAGAATATGTTTAGAATTAGATTTTAATTTTCTTTTAATATCTTCTTTACTTAAAAAATCACAAAATATTAGAATCAGAAATAGGTTTTAATTTACTTTTGAAGACATTATTTAACTTGATAAAAACCATAAAAAATATCTAGAACTTGAGTTTTCTTTATTCGTTTGCGTGTCCAAACCATGATACTATACTCCCTTAGGTAACTCCATGAGGCAATTAAACCCCGTTTCGATTGGCTTATGTCGAAATAGACTTTTAACTCATCACTCGTACATAACAAACAATTAGGTTTTTAGTTTTCCTCTTAACTTTTTTTTCCTTTATAATTAAAACTTAACTTTCACAAATCAAAAATCCAAAAACACTCCTTAATCATTACTTGAATTTATTTTAAAACCGCAAAACCCTCAACAAATCAAAACCTTCCCCAAAGGGCATGTTATCTCTGTTCTACCGCGATACCGGCCGTGCCTATTGCTAGAATGTGTGCGTTAACATCGCCCACTAAAAAACACAAACAAACCAACCATTTTCTAGATGAACTACGGTGTTCTGATTCCTTCATTGGATACGTAGGCAAAGGGTCGCGAAACCCTCACGAACGCAATAATAAAAACCATTCATTTCCCTTTAAGCAAGCCTAGTTGTAGATAAATACACCCTTTAAGACAAACAAACAAAACGGATCATGTTGAGTACAACGGATGCGAGGGGTGCTAATACCTCCCCCCCGCATAACCGACTCCCTTACCCTTTCTCTTGGTCGCAAGACCATCTTATCCATTCCCTTGCGGTTTTATCGATATTTCCCCTTCCTTCGGGATAAATAAAATTCGGTGGCGGCTCTGTGTTTTCTGCCGGTAGCTTCAAGGTTTGATGATAAGCTTGGCCAGCAACAGGCAAAGCAAATTGATATTTCTGTAGGTACAGAAGATCATCCCTCAAACTTTGAAAAGTCAGAAGCAAAGGAATACTCAGAAGATCATCCTTTTAACCATGCTATGGATAATCTCAGAATCTCTGAACAACCCACTCGATAAAGATGAGTTCTCAGATGATTTGGATGAAAAGTCAACTAGAAGATTTTAATCTTTATGAAATATAGCTCAGTAGTTCATTAGATCAAACAGATGTCCCATGCAACCTTCAGGAGATGAACACTTGGTGTGTTTCTGAAAGGTCACGTGTGCTAAGCTATTGACGCCGTTCTAGTAACTGTTATGATTTGATTAAAATCTCACGCTTTCCCCTTTACTTTTCAATTTCATTAAATGCTAAGTCATGATTAGATTCTTTTTATTTAAATTTTTTATTAAATACTCTTTTTACAGTTTTATTTTTTTAACCTATTTCTGAAAAGTCTTCATATAAAACTAAAACGTCTCTTTCAAACGTCTCTGTGTATTTTTCTATGAAACCCATTTTTTTCTTCTCTCAAACCTAAGTGCTCCCATGGCTTCCTCCTATACTCATTCTGAGAACATTCAATCTGAGAAATACATGGTGGATAGCTTAGAGGTTATAAGTGAAATAATGGTGGACTTTGAGAATCTTAAAGCTAATGGTTTTGATCTTCTTCCTACTGTTGAGTTTCAAGGTTGGGGAAACTTCTTTGACCGTCTAGTTGGTCCAGTCTTTCCACACCTTGTTAAAGAATTCTGGATACACGCAATTGCTTCTCCAAAGGTCATCCTCTCTTTCGTGATGGGTAAGGAAATCTCCATTACTGAAAACCTAATCAGAAAACTTATAGGTTTTGAAGGAACTGGAGTAACAGGAATTGCTAATGGAAGAATGGAAATGTCAAAGGTTTATGCAGAAATTTTCACAAATGGGCAAGGGTCTTCAAAGGTCAGAGACTTGAAAAATAAGTACAAGATATGGGCAAGAATAATCCATGGTTGCATTCATCATAGGAAGGAAACTAGCTCTCCAGACTACATAAATGCTGACCAACAATACCTGTTGTTCTGTCTTGGAACAAATATCAAAATTGATTTACCCTATCTCTTGTTTGATCATCTCTGGACTCATGTGAAAGAAACGAGAGAAGCAGAAAGAATGAAGAACCCAAAATCCAAATGGAATTAGATTCCAATGGGGAGACTGATTTCAGACATTCTGACTGAGAATGGTCTGATTACTCACCTGGATGAAGCGAATCTTCTGGGGGAGTTAGAGCTTACTTGTGGAAAGGCTCTGACTAGAAAGAACTTGGTGAAAAGGAAGATTATAGACAAGCTGCTGATAGAACCAACGCCTTTTGTTTCAGCAACTGTTAAGAGAAGAAGGATACCAATTGCTGATTTTCCATTGTCCAACTCCGGTGATCACCCTCGCATCATCCTGCATTACATTCAAATTTATAAAGAAAGTGGAACACCCATTGATCCTGATTGGCTTCAAGGAAGACATGAAGCTGCTCCAGACGTTGTTCTTCAGTAACCATTGAAGAGGAAAGCAGTTGAAGGACCTTCTGCCAGACCTCAAAAGAAGAAGAAGAAATCAGGTACACCAGCTAATACTATATCTGTTTATGATTCTAAAAATATATCTACATATGCTGAACCCCAAATCTTAGGAGACATAGATATTGATATAGACCTGACCATGCCCTCTGACCCTCTTGCTAAAAATCCTTAAAGAAATCAAGTTTTATCAGACTTGAGTGATTTTGACTCTGATGATTACTCCTCTGAAACCCCAACAGAACCCTCTCACTCAGAACCCTCTCAAACACCTGCTGGAAACCTTTCTAGACCTCCCCCCAGACCTTTATCACCCAGACCTACTGGATGGTATGATCCTGTCTCTTAGAGAATACCAGGAATCAACGAACCTTTAGCCACTCTAAATCTACCTTTTAACCTACCTTCTGAAAATATCTTTACCTTAAAGAGAACACAAACACAAAATCCTACCCCAACTGCTGACAACACCATAATCATTTCGCCTGACATCACACCACCCACATCTCCACAACTTCTAACTCCTAACTCACCAGTGATTTCACCTCCTCACATTCCAGAACACCAAACTCATGAACCATCTGAACCTTTTGAACCATCACCATCACATGAACCCTCTGAAACTCATGCATCATATGAACCTCATGATTAATCAGCAACACCTGACCCTTTTGAACAACCTGACCAATCAGGAACACATGAACAATCAGAAAATCCTGAACCAGCTGAATTTTTGAAAACTGTAGTTGATTTTGAATCTCTACAATTTATGAAAAATAAAACCTTCAAAAAGGTTGTTCCAAAACCTGTTCAGACAAATGTAAATATATTTTTTCAGAATTTTTTAACAGAAGTTCAAGCTTGGTTGGACCTGCTGAAGGAAGACATCACCAGAAGTGTGAACCCATCAACAACAGATCTTCTATGGGAAACATTCAGAAGAACTTTAGATGCTGAGTTATTGAAGCTGCAAGACTTATGTCACTCTCAGGTGATTGAGAACTTCTCCAAACATCTGCATGCCTTCCAGTCAGAAGCTGCTGATATTTGGAACAAGAAGTCTTCTCTGATGACTGTTGATGCTCCAGATGATCAAATGGACATTTCAGAAGATGAATCTGAAGATGCCTCTAACAATTCAAATCCTCTGGCAATTGTTCTGTTTAATCAACCTTCTGCTAAAGCAGCACCTGAACCTGTGCCAACTCTTGTGGTGGATCTGGGAACTCTTCTTTCAACTTTTGTTCGTTCTGACTCAACGGTAGCTACTCTAAAGGCTGTATCTGCTGAAGCTTCTACATCCTCTGATCCTACTTCACTTGTAATGGATACTCTGAATGAGCTTAAGAGGGATAACGAAGCTATTCATGAGCTCTTAGACAAGCAAGATCAGACAAACCAAGAAATCAGAAGCTGGATGATGAAACAAGAGGAATCTACATCTGAGATCAAGAATCTTCTTATGGACCTTATTTCTAAGAAATCTTAGTGTCATTCTATTTCTTGTTTTTGTTTGTTGTTTTGTTGAACCTCTGAATCTTTTATTATAAATTTTTTTTACGCTCTTCAACTATTTTTATATATACTTTTTAATTATGCCAAAAAGGGGGAGAAAATGAGTACTTTGATCTAATCTCTGGTTAACAGTTATGGGACTAGGTCAAACATTCTAACAAAATACAAGATTTATTTCTATGCTTTAAAGAACTTTGCAGGTATCAATTAAACTCTGGAAGTTTAATTCAAATGAACATTATCTTCAAAAGACCTGATGAACAAATCCCAGAAGAAAAATTCAATGCTCTGATGAAGATTCTCAGGAAGTTTTTCTTATAGAAATATTTATTTCAGGGGGAGATTCCTATCTCTTATTAAATTTTACTTCTTATCTGAATATTTTTTGTCATCATCAAAAAGGGGGAGATTGTTAGACCAAGATTGGTTCTGATCATATCTCAAAGTTTTGATGATAACAATAAATTATATTTTATATATTTGATACTCTGATGAATGTATTTAATTGTTTCAGATAATGTTCTGACAGAAGCATCTTGATGTGTTGAGCTGAAAATAAATGAAGAAGTTCTTTGATGAAAGAACTATTTGTTTTAGCGCAAGTACTGATGCTGTCTCTGATAATGTTTTGACAGAAGCATCTTGATGTGCTGAGCTGAAAATAAATGAAGAAGTTCTTTGATGAAAGAACTATTTGTTTTAACGCAAGTACTGATGCTATCTCTGATAATGTTCTGACAGAAGCATCTTGATGTGCTGAGCTAAAAATAAATGAAGAAGTTCTTTGATGAAAGAACTATTTGTTTTAGCGCAAGTATTGATGTTGTCTCTGATAATGTTTTGACAGAAGCATCTTGATGTGCTGAGCTGAAAATAAATGAAGAAGTTCTTTGATGAAAGAACTATTTGTTTTAGCGCAAGTGTTGATGCTGATGCTGACTCTGGTAAGATAATCAATTTTAAATGCATCTTCTAACGCTTAGCAAGTTTCTATGTAAGCTATGTTTCAGAAGTTCATTGAAAGCAAGTGTTGTTCAGAAGATATTTGAAAGCAAGTGTTGTTCAGAAGATATTTGAAAGCAAGTGCTATTCAGAAGATATTTGAAAGCAAGTGCTTTTCAGAAGATATTTGAAAGAAAGTGCTGATCAGAAGTACTTAGAAAGCAAAGCATTGTTTAGAAGATAAGCAAGCTTGTTCTGAATTCAAGACGTGAAGCATGTTCTGAAATAATGCAAAAGCTAACAAGTCTTGTCAAGGATCAAGAGACATGCTCTTATAAGTTTCGTTTGCTCATTTAATGCAAAGACGGCTACATGCACTCAAGTGTCTATGCTAGTTCATTGGAAAATGGAATAGTGCAAGGAAACACGCAAACATTTAATTCTCTCCATTTGAAGGCAGCAACAATCATGTTTCTTCATGCTATATATAGAAGAACATTAATTGCAAGCCAACAACCGCAAACACTGAAAGGCTGAACAACTGATGTTCTGAATAGAACTCATCAATTTCAAAAGAAGAAAGAACTACGCAAAAATATTCTGGGCTCACTGTTGTACCCCAAAATTTGCCTTCCCATAATCTTCAAAGTTTTGACAAGCATCACCTCAAATGGTTCAAAGTCTACTCAAGGGCTACCCAGTCAACCATCCTCCTAAGCCAGCCAAACTAGGGTTTTGGTTCCTGCAAGGAAGTTGAGGTTTTCAAGGGCTCAATCAAGTCCCACATGCTCATACACATTGTCAAGCATCTACATGTCAAGTTTCAAGGCTCACAAGGTCAAGTTGCACAGTCAAAAACCATAATTGCTCCACAGTCAACTGTAGGGGCAAAATGGTCATTTGGCAGTCAAAAGTCAAAAATTTTGGTCAACATCTTATTTTGAAGCCACAATCATCATTTGATCAAGTCTTGATCATGATTTCACAAGAATGGCTCAAAAATCATCAAGGTGTCAAAAGTTTCTATTTTTGGACAGTTGAAAAGTCAACTGTAACTTGACCAAGGCATAACTTTTTCATGGTTCATCAGAAAAATCCCATACAATGCTCATCTTGAAGGGGAATACATTTCCTACAACTCATATTCACACTCCAAGTCCAAGAAATGCTCTTACAAAAAGTTATCAATTTCAACATTATAGGTCATTTTCAAAAGTCAACAAAAAGGGACTTTAAGTCAAAGACCATAACTTGAGATTGGTAAATCAAAATGACATGGGACCAAAGACATTGGTTAGAGGACTTCAAGACCTTTCCAAAATGTCCAAGAACATGTTCATAGATTCAAAATTGAGCAAGATATGCATTGGAGAAGTTGGGAAATTTTTGTGAAATGGCCAAAACCAATTATCCTTGAAACTTCATTTTTGACAAAAGGGGCCCACTTTTTCCACTTGTTTCAGCTTGGCCATGCCTCCCATGTGTCCCACACTTTATTTCAAAATTTAAAATTAATTTTTTTTTATTTAATTTTATTTGATTTAATTCATTTTAAATCATTTAAAATCAAATAAAATCAAAGAAGTTAATTAAGGGACATATTTTGCTTTGACTAGCTTCGAATCACCATCATTGACATTCCAATTTCGTGCAAGGGCTTAAAAGAAGCAAGAATTCAAATTTTGGTTCAAGAATGGAAAGTGCTTCAATGGAGTTTATGGAAAATCCCAAGCATGAATGCATTGCATTATTGGCCATAATTTTGATCAAAACTCATTACATAATACATGTGCAAGCTAACACAAGTGAATTCACGACCTAAGAAGCTCCCAAACTGCAAAACACACTTCAAAAATTTCAAGCAAAAGAGCAAAACTGTAAACCTCCTTACAGCACGTTTTAAGTCCCCATTCCCATCCAAACACATTCCTGGCATCTCAAGGAAACTTTTGCAATCAAAAACCAATCCAAACGTGCCCAGAATCATAGAACTCAGGCCCAAACGGTTTGCTTTTTTTCTTGAAATCTATGTAATCATTCATGCATTTTTTGACATTTTTTTGAATTGATTTATACTCATATTAACATCCTGAAGCTTTTGGTATTATTTAATTGAACAATAGCATCCCATATCAAAAGTTGCCATTGATGGACATTAGGGTTTCAGAAGTTTGAAATTAGGCGTTTGCATATACTGTAAAATTGGGACATCAAACTGCCATGGTTGAATTCGTGATATCCAAACGAATCGTTTCATAACCTCGCGCTCAATTTATGGTCAAGCATGGCCTAATCGCTATTATCTATAGGTCTGTGTTTTGGGGGGGTTTAAAACCCCTGCTATCTCTTTTGTTACAGGGGCAAACGGAGAAGAAGGTTGGCGTGGAAAGACCTGAGTGGAGGGTTCAAATCCACGCGCGCATTTTTTTTGTTTTTGGCATATAATGTTTTTATTCTATATATTATTTCATTTCTATGTTACTTACAAACGCGTGCAATGGATCAGTTAGTAGGCAGGTGGCTTGGTAAATGCTGTGACCTGGGTTCGAATCCCAGGTCCCCCAAATAATTTCTATCATTTTGTTTCACATGTTTCCATGCAGTGCACGTTCCAGGGCTCACCATGCATCCCAAGCTTAGGCTTGACAAGTGGCTAAAAGACCAATCTGAAGGCCAGAACATGCAGTACACGATGCACCCTAGTCAGCAAGCAAGCACATGATCAAAAAAGGTCAACGTGGCCTTTATCTTAATGGGCCCAGATTCAGCTTTTCACCCTCCTATTTGGCCCACACCCCCCTTGGTTTTCATTTCTTTTCTTTTATCATTTATTTGTTTTTGATATTTCCTTTTATTTTTAACCCTTTATTTTATTACTAATAATTAATTTAACTAACATTTTCATAAAAAAAAATCAAAAGAATATAATTAACACTTTTTATTATTATTTATTATTTTGTAAATAAACCATAATTGAACTAGTTTTTAATTAGGCCATTTAAACATTTTTATAATTAAAATAAGATTTAGATTTAGGTTAATCTTTAATTTTGTTTATTTTTATTTTTATTTTATTTCATAAAAAAATATAAAAAAATCAAAAAGTATTTTCTTGTAATTAAAATAATTAATTAATTTTTAATTTCATTTAATTACCAAAAAAGACAAAAAAGTTAATTTCTTTTTCTTTATTCGCGCGTATTTAATTTGTTCGATTATTATGTAATTGCTCCGGATATGTAATAGTAAATAGGACCTTTTACAGTTTTTTATTTTCCGTACTTATTTACTTAAAACGGGTCTTTGTAAAGATTTGGCGATGTATAGACCCGCGCCTTGTAATAGCGTAGGATTTATGTTTTCCGTAATTTACTTTCCGCACCCTAACTGCTAAGCTTTGCATGAAAGAATGAATGGCCCAAATAAAATCAAAGCGTAGCTCACCCAATGCATGACAAGATAAAACATAACTGAAAACAATACACAAATTCACACACCACTTCTAGGGTACGCCTCACTGTTGCCTTGCCCCTCGAAACGTGGTCGTCGAGTATAGGACGTTTTAGTAAGTCCTTATGTCCATGACCCATGGCATAAGGGTAGCTTCTAAGGTGTCCTACTATTGCTCTGGTGACCACACTGTTGCCTTGCCCCTCGAAACGTGGTCGTCGAGTATATGACGTTTTAGTAAGTCCTTATGTCCATGACCCATGGCATAAGGGTAGCTTCTAAGGTGTCCTACTATTGCTCTGGTGACCACACTGTTGCCTTGCCCCTCGAAACGTGGTCGTCGAGTATAGGACGTCTTAGTGATTCCTTATGTCCATTGATCTAGTTGCCTCGAAACAGTTGCCTCGAAACGGTTGCCTCGGATTAAAAAAGGATCAAGGACATAAGGGTAGCTTCTAAGGTGTCCTACTGTTGCTTCGGTGACCACACTGTCCCTAAAATCGAATTGACCCGAACACCTCCAACGATGGTGCTACCTACCTCTCAATGGTGGGATAGCACTATCTAAAGGACACTTACACAGCTTAATTCCTTAGGGTAGGTAGATGACTCATAGATACTTGCTCTAATTCAAAACAAATAAAAACTTCTTTTCACACCGACACTTTCTAAAAGATTTCAAAACAAACGCTTCACAACACTCTTGAGGACTGATACAAGAGTCGAATTGAAGTTTTCAATGAAACTTTTTCAAACCCACACACTTTTGAAAAGCAAACAAACATTTTGAAAACACAAATGAGCAAGTATCTAAGAGCCCATGGATAACCATGGATAGAAAGGGTGCTAACACCTTCCCTTTCTATAAATCTACTTCCCGAACCGAGAAACATTCTCAATATGGAATTTTGCTGTGCTTTTGTCCTTTCCATGTTGGAGAAAATAAAAGACGGTGGCGACTCTTGCTTACCGCGACATTTCGCGAACCAACGTTAAACAGTCAGTTCCAGATCCACCGATCACAGAACTGGCGACTCTGCTGGGGAATATATACTCAAAGTGAGGTGTACCTTAGGATAGTTCATAACTGTGTTTTCAATTGTTGTGCTTTGTTTGCTTTATTATTGTGGGTTGCATCGGAGTTACATAGATCCTAACCCAGATCTGGGGATACCCTGTTAGGTAGCATAAGTTGTGAGGGACCTGTCCGGCGTAGACCGACATGGGTGAAGCAGTGGCTACGTTGGTGTGGCGCCTTGGTCTGTACCGATATCCCTTGTGTCGCAACGAGGAGAATATGGGTCTTCTGAGGAGTCATTAAGCACCAACCGACCTTAGAACCTTAAATGACCCAACTTGGCCAATAGAACAGTAGCAGTATGCTACGCCCATTGAGGCTAAACTCTCGTGATGGTTCTGGCCGAAAGAAAAGGTTGTGATGCTGGAGTTATGACCGATTGAGGGTAGTCAGTGATATTGGGATCCTCTAGAACCCGATTACTTCTAATAGGACAGGTCCTAACCAACAAACTGAAAGAGGGTAATACCTAGACCTCATGCTGGCCTAAACTCTAAGGGCTGTGGTGTGACTTGTGTGCTTTCATACTTGACTACTTGCATGCTTATTATCTGACACTTGAGTTTCTTGCAGGTTTTGTTTATAATCCTTAATTGGGACTCATAACAGGGTTTACCTACATTACCCCATGCATAACATAACATCATACCATTGCATACATCCTGCATAAGGACTAACCCATTTCAAGGATCTCAAGGGCTTGTGATGCATGTCATGATGAATCAAACGTCTAGCAAGGGGCAAAGAGTATTTATTTTCCTCTAGCCAAGGTTGTCAGAGGCTATGACCCACTTGATATGGTGAGCTTTGACACTTGAAGAAGGTTCCCCGAGCCAAGATTGTCAGGGGCTATGACCCACTCGATATGGTGAGCCTCGACTCTTGAAGAAGGACTCTCCATAATATGAAGTGCCTTCAATCAAGCAACCAGATTCAAATTCTAACGATTTTCTTGTTTACCCCACGAGATCCTTGAAAACATCGCATGCATATCATACATATCATTGCATAACAGGTACCCTTTCTCTACAGGTTGCTTACCTTCTTCGCTGTTTACTTCCGCAGTCATCATGAATCCTGAGTCATCCAATGCACAAGCTATCAAGGCCATCCAGGCCCAGAACGCCCAGTTCCAGGAGCTGTTCATGAGCTTAGCACAAGGACAACAGGAATTGAAGACTTTGCTCTTGAAGAAGAAGAAGAAGAGGACTGTTTTGTTCAACCCTAGACGCAGATCTGGGAACACACTGCAGAATGAAGCTGAGCGGACTACTCCATCTGTTGGGGAAGGCAGTCACCAAGAGGGAAGGGTTCCTAGTCCCGTGGTCTCTGACACTGAGACAGACTTCAATGATGAGCAGTACCCTCCTGCTGAAGACAGGTACAAACAGCTGGAGGACCGGTTAAATGCTATGGATATCCAATGTGTGCCTGGGTTGGACTTTGGGGACCTAGGTTTATCTTCTGGGGTGGTGATCCCTCACAAGTTCAAGGCACCTGCCTTTGTAAAGTACGACGTGGTTTCTTGTCCTAAGCTGCACCTCCGTTCCTACGCAAGGAAGATCCAGCCCTACACGGCAGACAAGAATCTATGGATCCATTTCTTCTAGGAGAGTCTTTCAGGGACTCAACTCGAATGGTTCTATCAGCTGGATGGAACCACTATTCATAACTGGGAGGACTTGGCAACTGCTTTTTATAAGCAGTATCAGTATAATGCCGACCTCGCTCCTACGCGTACCCAACTCCAGGGTATGTCACTTGGGACGGGTGAAGGTTTTAAAGAATATGCACAAAGGTGGAGAGATCTGGCTGGAAGGGTGCAGCCGCCTTTGACTGACCGTGAGCTCGTTGACATATTCTTGGGGACCCTGTCTGGTCCCTTCTTCAACCATCTGATTGGGAATTCTTCTGTTGGGTTTACAGATTTGATCTTGACCGGGGAGAGGATTGAAGCTGGCATCAAGGCTGGAAAGATCCAAGAAGCTGCACCTTCTGATACTCACAAAAATCCTTACACTGGGAAGAAAGAGGCCAATGCTGCGTACAGCCAAAAGGGTCACCATGATCAACATGTAGGGGCAACCCAGATCTTTAATCCTAGGCCTGCTCAACAAGGAGAGGGGCATCAACGTAAGGAGGTCGCACCCAAGAAACAATTCACTAAAATCAACATGTCACTGGATCAAGCGCTACATCAAATGTTGAAGGCAGGGCTGATTACCTTGAGGGCTCCTCTCCGGAATCCAAACACCTCTGCTCCCAATTACCATCCTAATGAGAGGTGCGCATACCACTCCGATAGCCCGGGTCATACTACGGACAACTGCTGGCCGTTGAAGAACAAGATTCAAGACATGATCGACGCCGGAGAGATTCAGTTTGAAGCGTCAGAGACTCCAAACATAATCAATGCTCCTTTGCCCAATCATTGAAGACTTTTGTTTATTTGAATTTCCGAGTTGTAATTTTTTGCTTATACGAACAATTAAATGTCATAGCGAACTCTTTTATTTCATTAATGCACGACATATGTCTGTTTTTGAATTAATCCAATTATTTTCACTATATTCACATTTCCTTCATATTTTTTTTGTGATGTTCAACTCTCGGTTAATAATTCTAAGCCTCTTGAGGGAGGATGACGAAAACGATACCACAATATACAGTATGCTTTTGAATAGACCCAGCTGATGAGGTACAGGCATTGTTTCAATTCCTAAACACTGGAGTTATAAGGAAGATAATCCCTCGTCAACCCCTCTGAGCCAAAGAAGTAGGAGTTTTTCTTTTCAAAAAAATTAAAAACCCTTAATCATAACCTGGGGCAGGGTAGTTTCTCAGTTGATCCAAGTGCACAACGAATAGCACCAAAGAGGTCCTCACAAAACAAAAGATGGTGATGGTTCCGAATAACCATAAAGACAGGCAGTCATTATCTATCAAAATAAAAAGCCCAATAAGCCAAAACCTATGAAGGAGACTTATAAAACTGGGGCATCCCGCTGACTGTAATTTCACAAAAGAAACAGTTCAGGCAAAAAACAGGGATAACGCAATCAAAAAGAAAGAGGTCCTACAAACCCTCGTCAAAAAAAAAGAAATGACTACCTGGTCAAAATAAACTGTCAGTATCTGAACCATCACTATATCAAAGCAAATAAGGTCTAACGCACGATTAGCTGAGTTTAGGTTGGAAGAACATCACGAAGAGTGGGTGGGTACAAATAAAATTTGAGCCTTTATCCTTTGTTTCTTAAACCGTGAACCAGGCCACGTTATAACCCTCAAAAGTCCTAGCTGAAGCATGGGTTAGTTCGAAAGCATACTGTTACCAAAGGTATCCCGACTCCTTAAGGTTTGCGGTAAAATAACGAGTTGACATCACAATTTACAAAATTCACTTGTTTTTTATGAAAAATGCATTTTCAAAATCTTCAAGACAAACATAATCTTTGCATTTTTGAAATAACATTGCTTGCACATATGACTATTTGTTTGAACAGCAAAGAAATTCGCACGAAGAATATCTTATGAGCAAAAGCACTCCCAACAAAGGGGCAGACATGATCATTGTTCATCATCTGGGGCAGTTAAGTCAAGATTCGGAGAATCTCTCAAAAGGCCAACCAGCTTGGGGCAAATCTCCATCTGGATCACCTGGGGCATTCCGACAACGAATCTTGCCTGATCAGACATCTTATAGTGGTACGGCAATGCAATATCAATAATAGGGGCATCTCCCTACATCTTGAGAGCATGGACATAGTCGAAAAAATACTGCGCATAATCAAAGACCCGCTAGGTTGACATACCTAGGAAAAAATAAGGGCTTCCCGACGAACCAAAAGGGTTTGGGCAAAAATAAGGGATGAAATGAAAAAAATTTGTACACCCGGCAAGTCGAAAACCTGAAAAGGCGGCTTGGGCAAAAATGGGTATCCCGCTGGACTGAAAACCCGAAAGGGCGGTCCAGGCAAAAATTAGGGATCAAAGCATACGACTATGTCCTGGCATCTCATCACCTGTCTACCAGAAGATTCGTCAATTACCCCCACAGGTGCCTTCTCCCACTGAAACTGGGGCAATAATGAGCCGTCTAAGCAATCTAATTGCTCTGTCCACCAAGGTACCAAGGTAAGTTCAGCTAAAGAACATAACCAATATATCTTAACTCCCCAGAGAATGAGCCAGCAAGTCAACATACTTTCCCCAAGCAAAGTAATATTGTTAGCCTTATGGAAGTTGGATTATCCCCAGCAGATCTCAACATTCCCCCAAGGAGTATACAAACATTCTTAACAAGCATTCCCGGCAATCTTGATCTAAGATTGTTCCCCGGCGGTATATCGGACATCAAGTGGAGAAATTTCCCAGTACAGTCCAAAGTCTCCCCATGAGAGTTAAATCATCTCCCCAGTAGGAAGCTTATCCCCAGTAGATTCTGGAAGCTTATCCTTTGCAGAGCATATCTCTCCCCGTCTTTATTCATAAGGTTATTCCTCGCCAGAGCTCATAACTGGGTTATCCTCAGCTAATTGCTACGGAAAGATCGTCCTCGGCGAAGTCTTCCTATACCCAGCGGAGTTCCTCAAACCTCCCAAACGTAACTCAACAATGGTATCCCTAGCGGAGTTCTCATACAACATCTCAGCGAAGTGCCTCTCTTCCCACAGAGTATTTTCCCCAGCAAGATCGCTAGAGTAATTTTCCCCGCAGAGTAATCTATTTGCCAAGCTTATTCCCCAACGGAGTTATCTTCTCCTACCGGTATTCTTGCAACATCAGCCCAGGATAAGCTCCCGGCATTCGTCAAGGATTTATTTTCCTAGACCAAAAATACATTCGCAAACATCACATTTTCATACATGATATAAACATCACATTCTACAATCCCATTGGTTATAAACGTCATGACACCACGCATTCCATGCACCATGACATTGCATATAATTAATGTTTTGCCTTTTTTCAGGAAAGGTCGATACAAAGATGATTACTATCAACTATCGCAATCCCAGATTCGATTCCTGTATCTAGCCAGGGCATGTCTGCGAGCGATTGATTATGGATTCGATACCTGTATCCGGCCAGGGCATGTCTACGTTAAAAAGATTAAAGAGATAGCTTGGAAATGCTCCAGACATGGATGCTGTTCTTTTGCTTATTCAAAATTCTTTCTAGATATGGTTCAGATGTGACCCAGGCATGGCGATGTTCTGACACTTATTCCAGATTTCTTCTCAGATGTAACTTAGAGATGCTCCGGACACGGAGGCTGTTCTATTGTTTATTCAGAGACCACCTTTCTAGATATGGTTCAGATGTGACCCAGGCATGGCGACATTCTGACACTTATTCTAGATTTCTTCTCAGATGTAACTTAGAGATGCTCCGGACACGGAGGCTGTTCTATTGTTTATTCAGAGACCACCTTTCTAGATATGGTTCAGATGTGACCCGGGCATGGCGACGTTCTGACACTTATTCTAGATTTCTTCTCAGATGTAACTTAGAGATGCTCCGAACACGGAGGCTGTTCTATTGTTTATTCAGAGACCACCTTTCTAGATATGGTTCAGATGTGACCCAGGCATGGCGACGTTCTGATACTTATTCCAAATTTCTTCTCAGATATAACTTAGAGATGCTCCGGACACGGAGGCTGTTCTATTGTTTATTCAGAGATCACCTTCTAGATATGGTTCAGATGTGACCCAGGCATGGCGACGTTCTGATACTCATTCCAGATTTCCTTTCAGAGATAGCTTGGAAATGCTCCAGATATGGATGCTGTTCTTTTGCTTATTCAAGACTCCTTCTAGATATGGTTCAGATGTGACCCAGGCATGGCGACGTTCTGATACTCATTCCAGATTTCCTTTCAGAGATAGCTTAGACATGCTCCAGATATGGATGCTGTTTTCTTGCTTATTCAAGACTCCTTCTAGATATGGTTCAGATGTGACCCAGGCATGGCGACGTTCTGATACTCATTCCAGATTTCCTTTCAGAGATAGCTTGGAAATGCTCCAGATATGGATGCTGTTCTTTTTCTTATTCAAGACTCCTTCTAGATATGGTTCAGATGTGACCCAGGCATGGCGACGTTCTGATACTCATTCCAGATTTCCTTTCAGAGAGAGCTTGGAAATGCTCTAGATATGGATGTTGTTCTTTTTCTTATTCAAGACTCCTTCTAGATATGGTTCAGATGTGACCCAGGCATGGCGACGTTCTGATACTCATTCCAGATTTCCTTTCAGAGATAGCTTAGACATGCTCCAGATGTGGATGCTGTTTTCTTGCTTATTCAAGACTCCTTCTAGATATGGTTCAGATGTGACCCAGGCATGGCGACGTTCTGATACTCATTCCAGATTTCCTTTCAGAGATAGCTTAGACATGCTCAAGATATGGATGCTGTTTTCTTTCTTATTCAAGACTCTTTCTAAAGATAGTCCAGATGTGACCCAGGCATGGCGACGTTCTGATACTCATTCCAGATTTCCTTTCAAATATAGCCTAGAGATGCTCCAAATCCGGACGCTGTTCTATTGCTTATTCAGATTCGAACTTCTAAAAGACAACTTAGAGATGCTCCATCCCGGATTCTCTTCTATTGTTCAGTCCAGATACGATCCAGATTCGGATGACATTCTGTCGCTCATACAGATACAGTATGGATATACCCCAGACACGACGGTTAATCTACTGTTTATTCAGACGTCAATAACTAGATATAGGCTAGATATGCTCCAGGCATGGAAGCTATTCTATTTCTTATTCAGATTCAGTTATCCAACAGTCTCCAAATGGCATCTATAAGCCCATTCCCGACAAAGTTCTGTCACACTTCCAGATGGCATCTATAAGCCCATCCTCCTATCCATCATCTCTCCAAATGGCATCTTTAAGCCCATTCCCATTATCACACTGCTGACATGCTACTATGTGAGTGCAAATTTCTGGGCACTCTAGTGTTCAATCATCTTCCACCCTCGGATCACGAAAGGCACACAAGCCAATCTACATCCTCAGGTCTAAGAAGATTGAACAGGGGCAACTGTTGTACCAAAAAATTTTACCTCCCATAATCTTCAAAGTTTTGACAAGCATCACCTCAAATGGTTCAAAGTCTACTCAAGGGCTACCCAGTCAACCATCCTCCTAAGCCAGTCAAACTAGGGTTTTGGTTCCTGCAAGGAAGTTGAGGTTTTCAAGGGCTCAATCAAGTCCCATATGCTCATACACATTGTCAAGCATCTACATGTCAAGTTTCAAGGCTCACAAGGTCAAGTTGCACAGTCAAAAACCCTAATTGCTCCACAGTCAACTGCAGGGGCAAAATGGTCATTTGGCAGTCAAAAGTCAAAAATTTTGGTCAACATCTTATTTTGAAGCCACAATCATCATTTGATCAAGTCTTGATCATGATTTCACAAGAATGGCTCAAAAATCATCAAGGTGTCAAAAGTTTCTATTTTTGGACAGCTGAAAAGTCAACTGTAACTTGACCAAGGCATAACTTTTTCATGGTTCATCAGAAAAATCCCATCCAATGCTCATCTTGAAGGGGAAGACATTTCCTACAACTCATCTTCACACTCCAAGTCCAAGAAATGCTCTCACAAAAAGTTATCAATTTCAACATTATAGGTCATTTTCAAAAGTCAACAAAAAGGGACTTTAAGTCAAAGAACATAACTTTAGATTGTTAAATCAAAATGACATGGGACCAAAGACATTGGTTAGAGGACGACAAGAACTTTCCAAAATGTCCAAGAACATGTTCATAGCTTCAAAATTGAGCAAGATATGCATTGGAGAAGTTGGAAAATTTTTGTGAAATGGCCAAAATCAATTATCCTTGAAACTTAATTTTTGACAAAAGGGGCCCACTTTTTCCACTTGTTTCAGCTTGGCCATGCCTCCCACGTGTCCCACACTTTATTTCAAAATTTAAAATTAATTTTTTTATTTTTATTTAATTTTATTTGATTTAATTCATTTAAAATCATTTAAAATCAAATAAAATCAAAGAAGTTAATTAAGGGACATATTTTGCTTTGACTAGCTTTGAATCACCATCATTGACATTCCAATTTCGTGTAAGGGCTTAAAAGAAGCAAGAATTCAAATTTTGGTTCAAGAATGGAAAGTGCTTCAATGAAGTTTATGGAAAATCCCAAGCATGAATGCATTGCATTATTGGCCATAATTTTGATTAAAACTCATTACATAATACATGTGCAAGCTAACACAAGTGAATTCACGACCTAAGAAGCTCCCAAATTGCAAAACACACTTCAAATATTTCAAGCAAAAGAGCAAAACTGTAAACCTCCTTACAGCACGTTTTAAGTCCCCATTCCCATCCAAACACATTCCTTGCATCTCAAGGAAACTTTTGCAATCAAAAACCAATCCAAACGTGCCTAGAATCTTAGAACTCAGGCCCAAACGGTTTGCTTTTTTTCTTGAAATCTATGTAATCATTCATGCGTTTTTTGACATTTTTTTGAATTGATTTATACTCATATTAACATCCTGAAGCTTTTGGTATTATTTAATTGAACAATAGCATCCCATATCAAAAGTTGCCATTGATGGACATTAGGGTTTCAGAAGTTTGAAATTAGGCGTTTGCACATACTATAAAATTGGGACATCAATCTGCCATGGTTGAATTCGTGATATCCAAACGAATCGTTTCATAACCTCGCGCTTAATTTATGGTCAAGCATGGCCTAATCGCTATTATCTACAGGTTTGTGTTTTGGGGGGGGGGGGGGGTTTAAAACCCCCGCTATCTCTTTTGTTACAGGGGAAAACGGAGAAGAAGGTTGGCGTGGCAAGACCTGAGTGGAGGGTTCAAATCCACGCGCGCATTTTTTTTTGTTTTTGGCATATAATGTTTTTATTCTATATATTATTTCATTTCTATGTTACTTACAAACGCGTGCAATGGATCAGTTGGTAGGCAGGTGGCTTGGTAAATGCTGGGACCTGGGTTCGAATCCCAGGTCCCCCAAATAATTTCTATCATTTTGTTTCACATGTTTCCATGCAGTGCACGTTCCAGGGCTCACCATGCATCCCAACGCTTAGGCTTGACAAGTGGCTTCAAGACCAATCTGAAGGCCAGAACATGCAGTACACGATGCACCCTAGTCAGCAAGCAAGCACATGATCAAAAAAGGTCAACGTGGCCTTTGTCTTAATGGGCCTAGATTCAGCTTTTCACCCTCCTATTTGGCCCACACCCCCCTTGGTTTTCATTTCTTTTCTTTTATCATTTATTTGTTTTTGATATTTCCTTTTATTTTTAACCCTTTATTTTATTACTAATAATTAATTTAACTAACATTTTCATAAAAAAAAAACAAAAGAATATAATTAACACTTTTTATTATTATTTATTATTTTGTAAATAAACCATAATTGAACTAGTTTTTAATTAGGCCATTTAAACATTTTTATAATTAAAATAAGATTTAGATTTAGGTTAATCTTTAATTTTGTTTCTTTTTATTTTTATTTTATTTCATAAAAAAATATAAAAAAATCAAAAAGTATTTTCTTGTAATTAAAATAATTAATTAATTTTTAATTTCATTTAATTACCAAAAAAGACAAAAAAGTTAATTTCCTTTTCTTTATTCGCGCGTATTTAATTTGTTCGATTATTATGTAATTGCTCCGGATATGTAATAGTAAATAGGACCTTTTACTGTTTTTTTATTTTCTGTACTTATTTACTTAAAACGGGTCTTTGTAAAGATTTGGCGATGTATAGACCCGCGCCTTGTAATAGCGTAGGATTTACGTTTTCCGCAATTTACTTTCCGCACCCTAACTGCTAAGCTTTGCATGAAAGAATGAATGGCCCAAATAAAATCAAAGCGTAGCTCACCCAATGCATGACAAGATAAAACATAACTGAAAACAATACACAAATTCACACACCACTTCTAGGGTACGCCTCACTGTTGCCTTGCCCCTCGAAACGTGGTCGTCGAGTATAGGACGTTTTAGTAAGTCCTTATGTCCATGACCCATGGCATAAGGGTAGCTTCTAAGGTGTCCTACTATTACTCTGGTGACCACACTGTTGCCTTGCCCCTCGAAACGTGGTCGTCGAGTATAGGACGTTTTAGTAAGTCCTTATGTCCATGACCCATGGCATAAGGGTAGCTTCTAAGGTGTCCTACTATTGCTCTGGTGACCACACTGTTGCCTTGCCCCTCGAAACGTGGTCGTCGAGTATAGGACGTCTTAGTGAGTCCTTATGTCCATTGATCTAGTTTCCTCGAAACAGTTGCCTCGAAACGGTTACCTCGGATTAAAAAAGGATCAAGGACATAAGGGTAGCTTCTAAGGTGTCCTACTGTTGCTTCGGTGACCACACTGTCCCTAAAATCGAATTGACCCAAACACCTCCAACAATGGTGCTACCTACCTCTCAATGGTGGGATAGCACTATCTAAAGGACACTTACACAGCTTAATTCCTTAGGGTAGGTAGATGACTCATAGATACTTGCTCTAATTCAAAACAAATCAAAACTTCTTTTCACACCGACACTTTCTAAAAGATTTCAAAACAAACGCTTCACAACACTCTTGAGGACTGATACAAGAGTCGAATTGAAGTTTTCAATGAAACTTTTTCAAACCCACGCACTTTTGAAAAGCAAACAAACATTTTGAAAACACAAATGAGCAAGTATCTAAGAGCCCATGGATAACCATGGATAGAAAGGGTGCTAACACCTTCCCTTTCTATAAATCTACCTCCCGAACCGAGAAACATTCTCAATATGGAATTTTGCTGTGCTTTTGTCCTTTCCATGTTGGAGAAAATAAAATACGGTGGTGACTCTTGCTTACTGCGACATTTCGCGAACAAGCGTTAAACAGTCAGTTCCAGATCCACCGATCACACTCACAAATAATTTTCATACACTTTGTGCTATACTATTATTAGTGAAAAATCATAGTTGTGATATAGCTTTCTTAGAAGTAAACTTTGTTTCACTATCTGTAAAGATTTATCTCTTGTAATTGTTCCTTGAGAGACCAAGTTTGGTCAGATTTCTCAAGTAGACTAGGACTAGTTTAATTCTTAGTAGTGTGAGTCACTTGTAAGATTACTTGTGAATTGTTAGTCACAACAGTTGTTGTGTGATTGTAATCAGTTGATTATAGTGGATTAAGTCCTTGTTGAGAAAGGCGAAATCACCTTGGCGGGTGGACTGGAGTAGTTTGAGTTCAAACGAACCAGGATAAAAATAGCCTTGTCTTTCCATTATTGTTGAGTGTTGTACCCCAAAATTTTCCCTCCCATATTTCTCAAAACATTTCAAGAAAGATCCCCAAGTTGCTCAAGATAGTCCAAGGGTTGGCCAGACAAACTCTCTCCTAAGGCAGTCTACCTCAAATTAGGGATTCATGTTGCATCAAGATACTTGAGTCCAAGTAATCCCAAATGCTTAACATTGTCTTAATATGTTCTCAAGACCTTCCATGTCAAGTTTAAAGCCTTGCAGAGGAAGTTTGCTCAGTCAATTGCTCAAAGGCCTGAAAATCGACTGTGCTAGGGTAAAAGTCAACTATGGCCTACATACAGTCAAATTTCAAGATTTTTGGTCAACATCCTAATTTTGAAGTATATTTAATCATTTTATCAAGGTTTGATCATGATTCATCAAGGATTGCTCATAATTCCTCAAGAACTAAAAGTTGCTAAATTAGGGTTTTGTAGGAAAAGTCAACTCAACTTTGACCAAGCATAACTTTCTCATACTTTATGAGAAATGACCCATACAAAGATCATTTTGAAGAGGATGAAATTCCCTTCAATCCATCTTCATCTCCAAAGTTCAAAATATACACTCACAAGAAGTTATGAATTTGGACATTATAGGTTATTTTGAAAAGTCAACAAAAATACCTTTTTTGTCAAAGCTTCATACATGAGCATGGAATATCAAATTGAGATGAGACCAAAAGGGTTGATTAGAGGACATCTCAAGTTTTCTAAAAAGTCAAAGAACATCTCCAAAGAGTCAAAATTGATGAAGTTATGCATTGGTGAAGTTGACCTTTTTTGCAAAATTGCCAAAAGTCAACTATGCCTAAAACTTCAAATTTTGCCAAATGGGCCCAATCTTTTTCACTTGTTTTGAGTTGGTAACATAGTCCACGAGCTCTAGCCTTTTCCACTTATACATATCTTATTTTTATTATTTATTTTGATTTTTATCTGAATTAATTCAATTTAAATCAAAACAAATCAAATAAAATCCAAAATATTGAAAGTGAGAGATTATGTGCTTGTTTCAGGTTCCAATTACAGCTAGCAAATCATTCAAACTCGTAACAAGGCATGTGTGCACAAAAAGATTGGATTTGGACCAATTTTGGAAAGTTTTCAAAGTGTATCAAATCACAATCCAAGTCATTGAAGAAGGAAGATTGAATACAGCTTATCAATCTTAATCCCTTCACTAATACATATAGAATGAGGCCAGACCTAAAAGAGAGGTTAGAAACAGGCGCAACAAGCAAAGCAATATTTGAAAAAATTAAAAAAGTGGTAGATCGAATTTGCACTTAGAGGCATCCTCAAGGCTTTCTATCCATCTCAATCCCTTCCTGAGGTTCCCAGCAAGCCAAAGCCATTGAAACCAAGCATTGGCAAACCCCAAAAAGCTCTGTAAGTCGCTCACGACATAGCCCAATTCTTGAATTAGAATAACATGATTTAGGCATTGTTAGATTGAATTAATCACATATTCTTGATCTATGAGACACATGCAAGCTTTTTGTATGGTTTAATTGCATTTATATGGTATATACTGTAATTCACCATTGTTAGGGTTTATAGCTCCGAATTAGGGATTTTGTTTACATGAAAAATTAGCATTCGTAAGTGGTACCATCGTGATCAGGAGGACGAGACGAACTCAACCATGGCTTTGTTTTTCATTTATCATGTTTGTGCTTGATTTTAAAAGTGACAGGGGCTATAGCGACACACGTTGTCCATAGGTAAAAGTTCTTAGAACTTTTAGCCACAGAGAGAGGAAGGGGACGACTGCGTGTCACCATCCTACTGGCCCACTCAAACATGGCGCGCGTTTTTTCTTCTGATTCTCCACTAATGCTTATTTTCATATATTATTATTATTATGTATATTATGTACAACAAAGACAACTGGTGTTGTGGCAGCCAGGCAGCACTTAAGGCATTAGGAGTGCTTGAGGTCAGGGGTTCGACCCCTGCCTCCAGCATTTGTGTTTTTTCCTAATTTATTTCAGGTTATCCAGCGTGCTTACTCACCAGAGATCCACCATACGCCCTCATCATCAATCATGCCAAGTGTCAGATGGCCAAATCTGATGGCCATCCAGGAGGGTGCACCATGAGCCACAGTCAACATGCAACACTGGATTTCAAAAGTCAAACGTGGACCTCCACAAATGGGCCCATATCTGACTATCGGCACCCCCATTTTTCAGGCCCAATTCTTCTTCTCTATTCATTTATATTTATTTTATTTAACTTATTTAATTTATTTACTAACCAAAAATTATTTTCTTTTTATCAAAAAATCACCAAAAATTATTATTTTTCACCAATTAGATTTAGGTATTTTTTTTTAAAATAAATTTATTAATTTAATTAGGTTTGTTAATTTAGGTAACTTTAATTTCCTTTTTGCAAATAATTAAAATTAATTAGAATAAATAGGTTTTATTACTAACTTAATTATATTTCATTTTTTCCTAAAAATAATAAAAAAACAAAAAATAGGTCTTGTAATTATTTTAATTAACTAATTAATTTAGTATTTAATTTAGAAAAACTTAATTCTTTTCTTTAAAAAACATTAAAAACAACAAAAACATTTTTCTTTTGATTAAGAGGGTCAAAACCCTAGTTTCTCGCCGATCTAATTTTCTCGCGCGCTTTATTTTTATCCATATTGATGTAACTGCCTACAGGTTGTAATAGTTAATTAGGACGTTTATTTCTATTTATCGCTTTATTTTTCAAAGGGTTTGTTTTTGGCTATGTAAATACCCGAAGCCTTGTAATAGTGTAGTTTAATTTCCGCACTTTTAAATTCCGCAAATTATTAACTGTTAGATGTATGAATAATTAGGGTTTGCATGACAAGAATGTATGACTAATTTTAAAACAGTTAGATCACCCTAAAGTGCAAAGATAAATAAACTGAAATTGAATCATCCGCACATGCGCACTCTTAGGGTACACTCCCACTTGGTTGCCTTCGATAAACGGTCATTGAGTATAGGATGTTTTAGTGGTCGTCCTTTTGTCCAAAGATCAAAGTTGCCTCGGAAAGGTTGCCTCGGATATTGTTGCCTCAGATAAATGATCTAAGACATTAGGGTTATTACTAAGACGTCCTAACATTGCTTTAGTGACTGTACGTCCCTTTCGAATTGACCCTTCAAATTCCAACGACGGTGCTACCTACTCACTAATAGTGGGATAGCATTGTCTAAAAGGAAACGAACCTAAAACGATTCTTTTTTCAAGTAGGTAGATTAGTTCTTAAGTACTTGCTCAATCAAAACAAATTTTTCACACTTACACTCCTTTACAAATAAAGTTTTCAAAAACACTTCATTACACTCTTGAAGACAGAAGAAAGAGTTAAATCGAAGTTAAAACAAAAACTTTTCAAAACCCACAAACACAAAGAAAACAATTTTGAAAATGATGAGCAAGTACCTAAGAGCACGTAGATAACTATAGATAGAAAGGGTGCTAATACCTTCTGTTGTACCCCAAAATTTGACCTCCCATATACTTCAAAGTTTTGACAAGCATCATCTCAATTTGCTCAAGTCTACTCAAGGGTTGCACAGTTCAAACACCCTCCTAAGCCAGTCAAATTAGGGTTTTGGTTCTTGCAAGGAAGTTGAGGTTTTCAAGGGCTTAATCAAGTCCCATATGCTCATATACATTGTCAAGCACCTACATGTCAAGTTTCAAGGCTCACAAGGTCAAGTTGCACAATCAAAAACCCTAATTGCTTCACAATCAGCTGTAGGGGCAAAATGGTCATTTGGCAGTCAAAAGTCAAATTTTTTGGTCAACATCTTATTTTGAAGCCACAATCATCATTTGGTCAAATCTTGACCATGATTTCACAAGAATGGCTCAAAAATCATCAAGGTGTCAAAAGTTTCTATTTTTGGACAATTGAAAAGTCAACTGTAACTCGACCAAGGCATAACTTTTTCATGGTTCATCAGAAAAATCCCATCCAATGCTCATTTTTAAGGGGATGACATTTCCTACAACTCATATTCACATTCCAAGTCCAAGAAATGCTCTCACAAAAAGTTATCCATTTCAACATTATAGGTCATTTTCAAAAGTCAACAAAAAGGCACTTTAAGTCAAAGACCATAACTTGAGATTGGTAAATCAAAATGACATGGGACCAAAGGCATTGGTTAGAGGACTTCAATACCTTACCAAAATGTCCAAGAACATGTTCATATGATCAAAATTGAGCAAGATATGCATTGGAGAAGTTGGGAAATTTTTGTGAAATGGCAAAAGTCAACTATCCTTGAAACTTCAATTTTTGACAAAAGGGCCCACTTTTTTCCACTTGATTCATCCTTGTCATGCCACCCACGTGTCCCATGATCAGTTTCAAGACCAAATAATTATTTTTCCATTTTTATTTAATTTTTATGGATTTAATTCATTTTAATCCATAATAATTCAAATAAAATTAAAAAAATTAATTAAATGGTACCTTGTGGTTTGATTAGCCTTCATGTGTCATATTCCACATACCAAAACCGTGCCAAGCTCATTTATGCACGAAATTTTGAATTTGGACAAAGCTTTGAAAGGCCTTTAATGGTGGTTAAGACAAAATCCAAAAACATAATGGCACAAGTTTAAGGCTCCTAAAGGTGAATTATTCTCATTCATGACTACATATGCAAGCCTTGCAAGCCTCATTCATGACCTAGTGTGTGCAGAAACGGCCAAGAGCAAAACCAAAAATAGTCCAAAAAGTGAGACTTCTAAAACACAGTTACGAGCATTTTCAGATCAAAAGGAGGACGTGACTCTCTTCTTTGCCATACCCTGAAGCTAAAGCAATCCTTGCCAAGTCCTAAGGTCCATCATACCGCGCTGTAAGTTCTTCCAAAGTCACCCCTGTACATGAAACATGAACTCTTTATTCTTGCATTTTTCTTCAAAAATATTAGCATAGTTATGTTTCTTGTTTGATTTCTGATCTAATGACAATAGCCAATTTCATTGTTAGGCCTTATACTGTGATACACGATTCTAGGTTTTGCTTGCTTGTTTTTTAGGCATTTTCAGTGCAGGAAAAATTGGTCACCATGATGGGTATAGAAGTGATCAGGACATGGAGACGAAACCAACCATGGTTTTGGAATTAATTTTCGAAGCCTAGGGATGATTTTCAGAAGAGCCTACGAAACTACCTGCGGATAAAAATCTGCAGGTAAATAACCAGGAATTTTCATTGAAGAAGATGATGATGTGTTGCAGCTTGATTCGCCCATTTCAAAAATTGCGCATTTTTATATTTTTTTAGGCATATGCTGTGGTTTTCCCATTTAATAATTACGTGTTATTTTAATAACGAATGAAGCATGCAACACAGTTGGCTAAGGCATTGGTGTAGTGAGCGTTGGGACCTGGGTTCGAATCCCAGGTCCCCCATAATTTCCATGTTATTTTGCTTTACATGTTCACGTGCAGGCCCTCAAGGACGTCCCACCATACACCTCACACCCAAGCGCGCCAGATGTCCACAATCATAGATCCAAAGGCCAGGGATGGATGACCACCATGTTTCTCAGTCAAAGCCAGCTCAGCAGATCCAAGAAGTCAACGTGGCTTGAAGGAAAATGGGCTTCAGCAATGCTAAACAAACTCCCAAATTTGGGCCATCAGCACCCCCATTGGTTTCTATTTCATTTTTTTTTCTATTTTCCTTTTCTTTTTATTTTCTTTTTTTAATTATTATCATTATTGTTAATTAACCTAACAAACTAATTTTTTTCTCCATAAAATTCAATAAAACCAAAAAAAAAGCATTTTATTATTTATTAACTTATTTTGTAAATAAATGTAAATTAAATTAAATTAGCTTAATTAATCAACTTTAATGCTTTTTTACAATAAATAAAAACAATTTAGAATTAGGTTTTTGCTAACTTTTAATTTCTATTTATTTTCTCTTTATTTTCATTAAAAACACAAAAATACAAAAATATCATTTTCTTAATTAATTAATTAATTAGCTATTAGTTTTAATTTCATTAATTACAAAAAAAAGGACAAAAATTCAATTCTTTTCTTAAAAGGGTCAACACCCTTAGGACGTTCCCGATTCTTTCTTTCGCGCGTATTTATTTTCTTATTTTATATTTATGTATCTGTACATAGTATGTAATAGTTAATTAGGGATTTTTACCGCTTTATTTAAATTCTCGCACTTATTTACCAAAACGGGTTTTTGTCTTTTGGCGATGTATAGACCCGCGCCTTGTAATAGTTAGATTTACATTTCCGCAATTTATTTTCCGCACTCCTAACTGTTAAAAAATGCATGAAAGAATGTATGAATAATAAAATCAATCCGTAGCTCACAAATAACATGTACAAAACATTAACTGAAAAACAACACACATGCACATGCCACTCTTAAGGTACGCCTCACTGGTTGCCTCGAACGTGGTCATCAAGTATAAGGTGTCTTAGAGGTCGCCCTTCTGTCCAAAAGATCCAGTTGCCTCGAAACGGTTTCCTCGGATACAAAGGATCTAGGACATTAGGGTTACTTCTAAGGTGTCCTACCATTGCTTCGGTGACCACACATGTCCCTTAATCGAATTGACCCGAACACCTCCAACGACGGTGCTACCTACCTCTCAATGGTGGGATAGAACTATCTAATGGACTCTTACACAGCTTAATTCCTTAGAGTAGGTAGATTCTCATGGGTACTTGCTCTTTTCAAAAACAAACAAAACAATTTTTCACACTCACACTTTCTAAAAGTTTTCAAACAAATTTTTCACACACTCTTTAGGACAGATACAAGAGTTACTTAGAAATTTTTCAAACGAAACTTTTTCAAAACCCCCACACACTTGAAAAGCAAACAAATTTTGAAAACATAAGAGCAAGTACCTAAGAGCCCATGGATAACCATGGATAGAAAGGGTGCTAACACCTTCCCTTTCTATAAATCTACCTCCCGAACCAAGAAACATTCTCGAATAAGGAATTTTGCTGTGCTTTTGTCCTTTCCATGTTGGAGAACATAAAAGACGGTGGCGACTCTTGCTTACCGCGACATTTCGCGAAACCGGCTTAAAAACAGTCAGTTCTATTTCCACCGATCACAGAACTGGCGACTCTGCTGGGGAAACCTATAAAGTGGGGTGTACCTTAGGAATAGTTCATCATCATGTTTTCAATTGCTTGATCTGTTTGCTTTAATATTGTGGGCCTGTTTTGGGAGTTTCATAGATCCTAACACGGATCTGGGGGATACCTCTTAAAAAGTAGCAACAAAACTGTGAGGGAACTGTGCGGGGTATACCGACACGGTTGAAGCAGTTTGCTACGTTGATGTGGCACTTTGGTGAGTACCGGTAACCCTTGAGTCAAGTCAAGGAGAGTACGGGGCCGCCGCGTGGTGTTGTGAAGCATCAACTGACCTTAGGAACCTTACTTGACCATCCTGGCCTCTTTAGGGGTAGTGAGATGACTGACTTTGGTGCAGTCCGAAGTTGGTTGATACTCGATACTACACTCATTGAGGGTTGTTTTGTTGGAATATTTTGATCGCCAGTTCAGTGGCTAAATCAAAATAATGAACATAGAAAACAACCCAATGATATTGAGCTCCTTAGAACCCGGTTACTTTTGATAGGACAGGTTTTTGAGCCCACCAACTTCAAGAGGGTAGTACTCCAAACTTCATGCTGGCCTAAACTCTAAGGGTTGTCTTGTGTGACTTGTGTGCCTTCAAACTTGACTACTTGCATGCTTGTTATCTGACACTTGAGTTTCTTGCAGGTTTTATTTACAGTCCTTAATCTGGACTCATAACAGGGCCTACTTACATCACTCCATGCATAGCATAACATCATACCATCGCATACATCCTACATAAGGACTAATCTGTTTCAAGGATCTCAAGGGTTTGTGATGCATGTCATGATGTCTAGCAAGGGGCAAAGGGGATTTATTTTCCTCTAGCCAAGGTTGATAACTTGAGTCAGGGGCTATGACCCACTCGATATGGTGAGCCTTGACTCTTGAAGAAGGACTCTCAACAAAATGAAGTTCCTTCAATCAAGCTACAAAATTCAAGTTCTAACAATCTTTCTTGTTTACCCCGCGAGATCCTTGAAAACATTACATGCATATCATACATATCATTGCATTACAGGTACCCTTGTTACAGGTCACTTACCTTCTTCGCCGTTTATTTCAGCAATGGCTTCCCAACAAGATAACCAGGGTCTTCATGCTCAAGAGACTCAGTTCAGGGAGATCTTCCTAAGCCTATCCAAGGGGCAGGAAGAGTTGAGGACACTCCTCATGGGGAATTTGGCCAAGAAAAGTCCCGAAGATGATAAGGACGAACGGCTGAAACGTCTGCAAGCTGAGGTAGATACAATGAGAACCCAGATGTTGGGGCAAATGGCTCTCATCCAAGGCTTAGCTCGGGAGCAAGAAGAGTTGAGGACCATGATCAGTCAGCTTCATCAAGACAGATACAACATGAAGCAACCAGTCCAAGTCAGGGACCAGGTCATTGATCAGCTTCCAAGAGGACAAGAGTCTGGTATGGTGAAGAATAGACCTCTCCAAATTGCTACCACTTCACAGGTCCAACCACAACCTCGCCCAGAGCAACAGGTTGATCAGAGTAGGCCAAACAAGCCCAGGAGGCAATTCCCCCAGCTCAACGTGTCGCTGTTTCAAGCTTTACAACACCTAATGAGATTGAATCTGATTACACTAAGGGCTCCTCCCTGGAATCCCAACATCTCTGCTCCTAACTATCATCCCAACAAAAGATGTGCATACCACTCTGATAGTCCTGAACATGACACTGCCGACTGCTGGGCTCTGAAGAACAAGGTCCAGGACCTGATTAATGAAGGAGCAGTGGATTTCACCCAAGAGGGTCAGGCTGAGTTCTTCTACCATCCCTGCAGGATTCACCATTTGAAGTGACAAGTCCTGAGACGAGAAGACTTTTTGTCCATTAGAATTTTCAAGTTGTAATTTTCTTTTAATTGTTCAAACAATTATTGTTATGGCAAACGTTATTACTTTATCAATGCATTACACATGTCTGTTTTGAAGTAATTATTTCGTATTCACTATATGCAAACTGTTTTCATATTTTTGTGATGATCGACTCTTGATTGAAAATTCTAAGCCTCTTGAGGGAGGATGACGAAAACGATACCATAATCTACAATATGCTTTTGAACCGACCCCGTTGATGAGGTACATGCATTGTTTCAATTCCTAAACACTGGAGTTATAAGGAAGATAATCCCTCGTTACCCCCTTCGAGCCAAAGAAGTAGGAGTTTTTCTTTTCGAAAATTAAAACCCTTAATCATAACCTGGGGCAGGGTAGTTCTCTCAGTTGATCCAGGTGCACAATGAATGGCATCAAAGGAGTCCTTACAAAGCAAAAGACAGTGATGGTTCTGAATAATCATAAAGACAGGAAGTCATTACCAAAAAAAAAACTAAAGCCCAATAAGTCAAAACCTATGAAGGAGACTTACAAAACTGGGGCATCCCGCTGACTGCAACCACAAAGAAACAGTTCAGGAAAAATTTAGGGATAACACAATAAAAAAGAAAGAGGTCCTACAAACCCTCAACAAAAAAAGAAATGACTACCTATTCAAAATAAACTGTCAATATCCGATCCATCACCAGAATCTCAGGACAAAGACTCAAACAAGGTCTAACGCACGATTAGCTGAGTTTAGGTTTGAAGAACATCACGAAGAACGGGTGGGTACAAATAATTTGAGCCTTTATCCTTTGTTTCTTAAAACGTGAACCCGGCCACGCTACAACCCTTAAAAGTCCTAGCTGAAGCATGGGCTAGTTCGAAAGCATACTGTTACGAAAGGTATCCTGACTCCTTAAGGCTCGCGGAAAAAATAACGAGTTGACATCACATTTTACAAAATTTGCTTGTTTACTGAAAAAACTGCATTTTCAAAAACTTCAAGACATACATAAAGCTTTGCATTCTTAAAATAACATTGCTTGCATATGACTATTTGTTTGAAAAGCATAGGAGTTCGCACGACGAATGTCTAATGAACAAAAGCACTTCCAATCAAGGGGCATGGCATGATCATTGTCCATCATCTGGGGCAGTTAAGTCAAGATTCGGAGAATCTCTCAAAAGGCCAACCAGCTTGGGGAAAATCTCCATCTGGATCACTTGGGGCATTGGACAGGAATTCTAGTAACGAATCTTGCACGATCAAACATCTTCTGGTAGCATGGCGACACGACACTATCAACAGGGGCACCTCCCTACATCCTGAGAGCACATACATAGTCGAAAAAATACTACGCATAATCAAAGACCCGCTAGGTTGATACACCTAGGCAAAAATAAGGGCTTCCCGGCGAACCAAAAGGGTTCGGGCAAAAATAAGGGATGAAAATGAAAAATCTGTACACCCGACAAGTCGAAAACCTGAAAAGGAGGCTTGGGCAAAAATGGGTATCCCGGTGGACTGAAAACCCGAAGGGGCGGTCCAGGCAAAAGTTAGGGATCAAAAGCATACGACTATGTCCTGTCATCTCGTCACTTGCCTACCAGAAGAAGATTTTTCAATCGGCAGTTATCAAGCACCTCCACAAGGTACCTTCTTCTCCCACATCAAAAACAGGGGCAATAATAAGTTGTCCAAGCGATCTAGTTGCTCTGTCAACCAAGGTACCAAGGTAGGTTTGGCTGAAGAACATAACCAAGAGGCCTCCACTCCCCGGGAGTAAGACAAGGTTCAACAATACTCTCCCCCGAGCAGAGTTGGTCTCCCGTCAGCCCTGACAAGGCACAGTATCTCCAGCAAGTCAACAACACTCTCCCCAAGCAGAGTTAATCTACTGTCAGCCTTAAGGAAGTTGGGTATCCCCAGAAAATCTCAATATTCCCCAACGGGGCATACATATATTCCTAAGAAAGCATCCCCGACCGTCTTAATATAAGATTATTCCTCGGCGGAATACCAGACATCCCCAGTGGAGCCATTCCCCAGTACAGTTCAAAAGTCTCCCCAGGAGAGTTGAATCAATCTCCCCAGTAGATTCTGGGAGCTCATCCCCAGTAGATTCTAGAAGCTTATCACCGGCAGAGTACGAACGCTTCTCCCCGGCTTTATTCAAAGTTATTCCCCACCAGAACTTATAACTGGGTTATCCTCAGCTAATTACCACAGAAAGACCGTCCTCGGCGAAGCTCTTCCTACCCCCAGCGGAGTTCATCAGAATCCTCAACAAAACATATCAACAGAATCCCCAGTGGAGTTATCATCAAAACCTCAGCAAAGTATCTCTTCCCACAGAGTATTCCCTGCAGAGTAATCTCTCCAACAAGTTTATTCCCCAACGGAGTCATCTTCTCCTACCGGTTTATTCTTGCAACCATCATCCCCAGCGGAAACGAAGAACTCTACTCTTCAACATCAGCCCAGGATTTAACTTCCCGGCATTCGTCAAGGATTTATTTTCCTAGACGAGAATACATTCATAAACATCACATCTTCATACATCATAGCATGCATACGCATCATACAACACAAATCTCATTTATTTTTGAGAACATCTTAAAATCATGCAGTTCATGCATCATGACATTGCATATGACTAATACTTTGCCTTTTTAGAAAAAAAAGTCAATCAAAAGATGATTACCATCTACCTTTACAGTTCCAGATCAACACCGATAACAAGCCAGGAAAATTCTGTGGACGACTGATCGTGGGTTAATATCCGAAACCAAACAGGACAATTATCTACTTGATCATCCTCAGGCAACCCTACACCGGTTCCTTTTCTTTCAGAAGAAGTCTTACACGGGCTCATCAACAGGCAACCCTACACCGGTTCCTTCTCAACCTCAGATGTAGTTTTACACGAACTCATCATCAGGCAACCCTACACCGGTTCCTTCTCAATTTTCAGACGAAGTCTTACACGGACTTATCCTCAAAGTAACCCTACGCCGGTTCCTTTTCTTTCAGAAGAAGTCTTACACGGACTTATCTCAAGATGACCTTACCCCGATTCATCAAGAAGTTTTACACGAACTTATCCTGCGGTAACCTTACCCCGGTTCCTCCAGAAGTCTTACACGGACTTATCTCAAGATGACCTTACCCCGGTTCATCAAGAAGTTTTACACGAACTTATCCTGCAGTAACCTTACCCCGGTTCCTCCAGAAGTCTTACACGGACTTATCTCAAGATGACCTTACCCTGGTTCATCCAGAAGTTTTACACGGACTTATCCCGAAGTAACCTTACCCCGGTTCCTCCAGAAGTCTTACACGGACTTATCTCAAGATGAACTTACCCCGGTTCATCCAGAAGTTTTACACGAACTTATCCCGAAGTAACCTTACCCCGGTTCCTCCAGAAGTCTTACACGGACTTATCCTGAAGTAACCTTACCCCGGTTCCTCCAGAAGTTTTACACGAACTTATCCCGAAGAAACCCTACACAAGTTCTCTCTTCCCAAAAATGCAGTTTTACACGGACTCGTCATCAGAAACCCTACCCAGGTTTTACTTCTTCCAGGATGTAGTTTTACACGGACTCATCATCAAAGTAACCCCACACAGGTTCCCTTCTCAAACTCCAGACGTAGTTTTACACGGACTCGTCATCAGTAAACCCTACACAGGTTTCCTTCTCAGCTCTAGATGCGGTTTTACACGGACTCGTCATCAAAGTAACCCTACACAGGTTTCTTCTCCACTTCAGATGCAGTCTTATACGGACTCATTATCAGTAAACCCTACACAGGTTTCCTTCCTCCAAAGATGCAGTTTTACACGAGCTCATCATCAGTCAACCATACACAGGTATCCTTCTTTCCAAGATGCAGTTTTACACGAGCTCATCATCAGGCAACCCTACACAGGTTCCCTCTTTCAACTTACAAAAATTACAATTCAACAGACCACCTCCAGATGGCATCTATAAGCCCATCCACCTATCAACAGTCTCCAAATGGCATCTATAAGCCCATTCCCGACAAGGTTCGGTCACATCTCCAGATGGCATATATAAGCCCATCCTCCTATCCACCATCTCTCCAAATGGAATTTGTAAGCCCATTCCCGACATCACATTGCTGATACCTCACTATGTGAGTGCAAATTTCTGGGCACTCTAGTGTTCAATCATCTTCCACCCCCGGATCACGAAAGGCACACAAGCCAATCTACATCCTCAGGTCTAAGAAGATTGAACAGGGGCAACTGTTGTACCCCAAAATTTGGCCTCCCATATTCTTCAAAGTTTTGACAAGCATCATCTCAATTTGCTCAAGTCTACTCAAGGGTTGCACAGTTCAAACACCCTCCTAAGCCAGTCAAATTAGGGTTTTGGTTCTTGCAAGGAAGTTGAGGTTTTCAAGGGCTTAATCAAGTTCCATATGCTCATATACATTGTCAAGAACCTACATGTCAAGTTTCAAGGTTCACAAGGTCAAGTTGCACTATCAAAAACCCTAATTGCTTCACAATCAACTGTAGGGGCAAAATGGTCATTTGGCAGTCAAAAGTCAAAAATTTTGGTCAACATCTTATTTTGAAGCCACAATCATCATTTGGTCAAATCTTGACCATGATTTCACAAGAATGGCTCAAAAATCATCAAGGTGTCAAAAGTTTCTATTTTTGGACAGTTGAAAAGTCAACTGTAACTCGACCAAGGCATAACTTTTTCATGGTTCATCAGAAAAATCCCATCCAATGCTCATTTTGAAGGGGATGACATTTCCTACAACTCATATTCACATTCCAAGTCCAAGAAATGCTCTCACAAAAAGTTATCAATTTCAACATTATAGGTCATTTTCAAAAGTCAACAAAAAGGCACTTTAAGTCAAAGACCATAACTTGAGATTGGTAAATCAAAATGACATGGGACCAAAGGCATTGGTTAGAGGACTTCAATACCTTACCAAAATGTCCAAGAACATGTTCATATGATCAAAATTGAGCAAGATATGCATTGGAGAAGTTGGGAAATTTTTGTGAAATGGCAAAAGTCAACTATCCTTGAAACTTCAATTTTTGACAAAAGGGCCCACTTTTTTCCACTTGATTCATCCTTGTCATGCCACCCACGTGCCCCATGATCAGTTTCAAGACCAAATAATTATTTTTCCATTTTTATTTAATTTTTATGGATTTAATTCATTTTAATCCATAATAATTCAAATAAAATTAAAAAAATTAATTAAATGGTATCTTGTGGTTTGATTAGCCTTCATGTGTCATATTCCACATACCAAAACCGTGCCAAGCTCATTTATGCACGAAATTTTGAATTTGGACAAAGCTTTGAAAGGCCTTTAATGGTGGTTAAGACAAAATCCAAAAACATAATGGCACAAGTTTAAGGCTCCTAAAGGTGAATTATTCTCATTCATGACTACATATGCAAGCCTTGCAAGCCTCATTCATGACCTAGTGTGTGCAGAAACGGCCAAGAGCAAAACCAAAAATAGTCCAAAAAGTGAGACTTCTAAAACACAGTTACGAGCATTTTCAGATCAAAAGGAGGACGTGACTCTCTTCTTTGCCATACCCTGAAGCTAAAGCAATCCTTGCCACGTCCTAAGGTCCATCATACCGCGCTGTAAGTTCTTCCAAAGTCACCCCTGTACATGAAACATGAACTCTTTATTCTTGCATTTTTCTTCAAAAATATTAGCATAGTTATGTTTCTTGTTTGATTTCTGATCTAATGACAATAGCCAATTTCATTGTTAGGCCTTATACTGTGATACACGATTCTAGGTTTTGCTTGCTTGTTTTTTAGGCGTTTTCAGTGCAGGAAAAATTGGTGGGTATAGAAGTGATCAGGACATGGAGACGAAACCAACCATGGTTTTGGAATTAATTTTCGAAGCCTAGGGATGATTTTCAGAAGAGCCTACGAAACTACCTGCGGATAAAAATCCGCAGGTAAATAACCAGGAATTTTCATTGAAGAAGATGATGATGTGTTGCAGCTTGATTCGCCCATTTCAAAAATTGTGCGTTTTCATATTTTTTTAGGCATATGTTGTGGTTTTCCCATTTAATAATTACGTGTTATTTTAATAACGAATGAAGCATGCAACACAGTTGGCTAAGGCGTTGGTGTAGTGAGCGTTGGGACCTGGGTTCGAATCCCAGGTCCCCCATAATTTCCATGTTATTTTGCTTTACATGTTCACGTGCAGGCCCTCAAGGACGTCCCACCATACACCTCACACCCAAGCGCGCCAGATGTCCACAATCATAGATTCAAAGGCCAGGGATGGATGACCACCATGTTTCTCAGTCAAAGCCAGCTCAGCAGATCCAAGAAGTCAACATGGCTTGAAGGCAAATGGGCTTCAGTAATGCTAAACAAACTCCCAAATTTGGGCCATCAGCACCCCCATTGGTTTCTATTTCTTTTTTTTTTTCTATTTTCCTTTTCTTTTTATTTTCTTTTTTTAATTATTATCATTATTGTTAATTAACCTAACAAACTAATTTTTTTTCCATAAAATTCAATAAAACCAAAAAAAAAACATTTTATTATATATTAACTTATTTTATAAATAAATGTAAATTAAATTAAATTAGCTTAATTAATCAACTTTAATGCTTTTTTACAATAAATAAAAACAATTTAGAATTAGGTTTTTGCTAACTTTTAATTTCTATTTATTTTCTCTTTATTTTCATTAAAAACACAAAAATACAAAAATATCATTTTCTTAATTAATTAATTAATTAGTTATTAGTTTTAATTACATTAATTACAAAAAAAGGACAAAAATTCAATTCTTTTCTTAAAAGGGTCAACACCCTTAGGACGTTCCCAATTCTTTCTTTCGCGCGTATTTATTTTCTTATTTTATATTTATGTATCTGTACATAGTATGTAATAGTTAATTAGGGATTTTTACCGCTTTATTTAAATTCTCGCACTTATTTACCAAAACAGGTTTTTGTCTTTTGGCGATGTATAGACCCGCGCCTTGTAATAGTTAGATTTACATTTCCGCAATTTATTTTCCGTACTCCTAACTGTTAAAAAATCCATGAAAGAATGTATGAATAATAAAATCAATCCGTAGCTCACAAATAACATGTACAAAACATTAACTGAAAAACAACACACATGCACATGCCACTCTTAGGGTACGCCTCACTGGTTGCCTCGAACGTGGTCATCAAGTATAGGGTGTCTTAGAGGTCGCCCTTCTGTCCAAAAGATCCAGTTGCCTCGAAACGGTTGCCTCGGATACAAAGGATCTAGGACATTAGGGTTACTTCTAAGGTGTCCTACCATTGCTTCGGTGACCACACATGTCCCTTAATCGAATTGACCCGAACACCTCCAACGACGGTGCTACCTACCTCTAAATGGTGGGATAGCACTATCTAAAGGACTCTTACACAGCTTAATTCCTTAGAGTAGGTAGATTCTCATGGGTACTTGCTCTTTTCAAAAACAAACAAAATAATTTTTCACACTCACACTTTCTAAAAGTTTTCAAACAAATTTTTCACACACTCTTGAGGACAGATACATGAGTTACTTAGAAAATTTTCAAACGAAACTTTTTCAAAACCCACACACACTTGAAAAGAAAACAAATTTTGAAAACATAAGAGCAAGTACCTGAGAGCCCATGGATAACCATGGATAGAAAGGGTGCTAACACCTTCCCTTTCTATAAATCTACCTCCCGAACCGAGAAACATTCTCGAATAAGGAATTTTGTTGTGCTTTTGTCCTTTCCATGTTGGAGAACATAAAAGACGATGGCGACTCTTGCTTACCGCGACATTTCGCGAAACCAGCTTAAAAACAGTCAGTTCTATTTCCACCGATCACACCTTCCCTTTCTATAATCTACCCCCCGTACTCAGAAATATCTCGAAAAAGGAATTTTTCTGTGCTTTTTTCCTTTCCTTGTTGGATAAAATAAAAGACGGTGGTGACTCTTGCTTACCGCGACATTTTGTAAACACAAACGCAAAACGCAAACCAGCAAATTCCTTAACGAAATAGGGAAACACATCCCGGTTCTGGCCACCGTATCACAGAACTGGCGACTCTGTTGGGGATTAATAAGTGGGGTGTACCTTAGGATTAGTTCATCATATTGTTTTCAATTGCTTGATCTGTATGCTTTATCTTTGTGGGCTTTGTATCAGAGTTACTATAGATCCTAACCCGGATCTAGGGACACCTTTTAGGTAAGTAGCAATAGAATGTGAGGGAACTGTACGGCGTAGACCGATACGGTTGAAGTAGTAGCTACATTGGTGTGACACATTAGTTGGTGCCGATATCCCTTGTGGAGGAACAAAGAGAGTATGGGGCTGCTAATAGGTCATTAAGCATCAACTGACCTTAGAACTTATAATTAACCAACTTGGCCATAGAAAAGTAGCAGTATGCTACACTCATTGAGACCATACTCTCGCGATGATTCCGGCCGCAAGAAAAGGTTGCTAAACTGGAATTATGACCGATCGAGGATGGTCAGTGATATTGAGAACCTCTAGAACCCGATTACTATTACTAGGACAGGTTGAACCAACTAAACTAAAAGAGGGTAATACCTAAACTCCATGCCAGCCTGAAATTTAAGGGCTCTTGTGTGACTTGTGTGCTTTCAAACTTGAACTACTTGCACATTTTTGTTATCTGACAACATGAGTTCCTTGCAGGTTTTGTTTACAGTCCTTATCCAATAACTTGGGTTTCTTGCCGGATTTACTTGTTTACATCACCTCGCACTTTTGCTTAAACGCATAGCATACACATCATAACATCATGCCATAGCATTTCTGTAACCATTTCAAGGATCTCAAGAGTTTGTGATGCAGTTCAGGCTAAATTAAACGTCTAGCAAGGGGCAAAGGGGATTTATTTTCCTCTAGCCAATGTCTTCTAGAAATCAAAATACGATAACTTGAGTCGGGGGCTATGACCCACTCGATATGGTGAGCTTGACTCTTGAAGAAGGACTCTCAACAACACGAAGTTTCTTCAAACAAATTCTAATAGTTTCTTGTTTACCCCGCGAGATCCTTGAAAACATTGCATATATATATCATACATATCATTGCATAACAGGTCTCCCAGTACATGTCTCTCATATTCTCGCTGTTTATTTCAGCAATGGCTCTCTAACAAGACAACCAAGATATTCATGCTCAAGAAACTCAATTCAGGGAAATATTCTTGAACTTATCTGTGATCGGTGGATCTGGAACTGACTGTTTAACGCTGGTTCGCGAAATGTCGCGGAAGCAAGAGTCGCCACCGTCTTTTATGTTCTCCAACATGGAAAGGACAAAAGCACAGAAAAATTCCTTAAAGAGATTGCTCTCGGTTCGGGAGGTAGGTTATAGAAAGGGAAGGTGTTAGTGCCCTTTCTATCCATGGTTATCCATGGGCTCTTAGATACTTGCTCATTTGTGTTTTCAAAAATGGTTTGTTTGCTTTTCAACTGTGGGTTTTAAAAAGTTTCTTTGAAAATTTCAATTCGACTCTTGTATCGGTCCTCAAGAGTGTTTGAAAAGTTGCTTTCGAAAGCTTTTTGAAAATGTGTTGGTGTGAAAAGTATTTTTGAATTTGTTTTGAAATTAGAGCAAGTATCTAGAGTCGTCTACCTACCCTAAGGAATTCGTCTGTGTAGATGTCCTTTAAAGTAGTGCCATCCCACCATTGAGAGGTAGGTAGCACCACCGTTGGAGGTGTTCGGGTCAATTCGGGGTTCGGGACATGGTGATCACCGGAGCAATGGGAAGATACCTTAGAAGCTACCCTCATGCCAGGTTCCCGGATCATGAGGACTTACTAAGACATCCTCTACTCGACGATCACCTTTCGAGGCAAGGCAACAGTGAGGCGTACCCTAGGGGTGGTGTGTGATTTGTGTGTCATGTTCATTTATTTTGTCTTGTCATGTCATGGGAGATCTACGCGTTTGTTTTTATTTTTGTCATTCATTCTTGCATGCATTTATTTAGCAGTTAAAAAGTGCGGAAAGATAAAATTCCTAAACTATTACAAAGGCGCGGGTCCACATCGCCAAATTAAAATCCAGGACCCGATTTGACAGAAAGTAAAGAAATAAAATAAAGTGCGAAAGATAAATATTACACGGCTTTGGGAGAATTACATAAATAATTAAAAGAAGGAAATAAATAAAATGCGCGAATTGGAATTAAAATTGGAAACGAGGGCGTTGGACCCTTTTTAATGGAATTAAATTAAATTATTAAATTAATAAAATTAAAATGAAAAAGAAATTATTTTTTGAGATTTTTGTATTCATGATTTTAAAGAGAATTAAATGAAATGGAGAAATTAACCCTAATTCTAATTTTTATTTATTAAGAAAACATGTTAAAATTTAAACCTAAAATTAAATTAATTATTTACATGCAATTTGATTTATAAAAATAAATAATATTTAATTATTAATAATGGTGAAAAAGAAAAGAAAAAGGATAAAAATTGATTAAACCTAATTCTACAAATTTTAAGTTTATTAAAAAAATATTAAGATTTAAACCTAAATTAAAAACTAAAATCAATTAATGATATTTATTTACAAAAAATAACATTAAATAAAAATACTTATTTTTGTCTTTTTTCTGATTTTTATATTGTTTTTATATTTTTATGAAAATAATTAAATTAAGGGAATTAATTAAAAAAAACAATAATTGAAATAAATAAAATAAAGAAAAGAGAAGAAATACAATACCTTGGGGGGTTCTGTCCCCAATTGAGAGGTATATTGTAGCAATTCTGGCCCACTTATATCAAGCCCTTTTGACCTTTTCAGGACGCGTGTAGGTGCGTTGACTCAGGTCCATCATGTTCCTCCAATTATGACCCTTTGATCCATCTCAGTAGGCACCTGGATGGCTTGATATTGTGGATGTACGATGGATGCTTGCTTGGAAATTACATAGAAGCATTGTTAGAAAAATAACATGGAAAGGGGTGGGGGACCTGGGATTCGAACCCAGGTCCCAGGGGTTACCAGTAAGACGCTTTGCCAACTGCTCCACACGCGCGTTTTGATTATATAATAATAAACAAATAATATAAGAGAAAATAAGAGTTAATGGCCAATTCAGCGCGAAAATTCAAATCATCCTATCATATCTTGCCACATAATCGTCTTCTTTATCGTTTGTGTTTTCCCTGAAAATAAAAGAAGGTTAGCGGGGGTTTTAAACCCCCCAAAATATGTGTTTTCTAATAATAGCGAACAGGCCATATGCCCATATAAATTAGGCGCGATGGGTATTTTGTTTTCGTCCAAGCACGCTGAGTTCATTCATGGCATTATGGTGTTCCAATTTTACAGCTTTTAGAAACGCCCAATTTAGAACTCAAAGAACCCTAGCCTGTATCAATGGTGAAATCGCGTATAGTACATAAAAACTCAATTAAATTATGCAGTTAGCTTCAGAATCCATCAATTAGTATGAATCCATAAAAGAAATGCAATGAAAATGCTTGAATATTAAAACACGATTATGCATATAATTGAAAACAGTTTGAATTCCCTATACCGATTATGGGCGTGTAAGGGTTGGAAAACTATTCAGTTAGCTTCAGTAATACGCGAGGAAGCTTTTGCAATTGGTCTCTTCCTCTGAATCGTGCTAGAACCTTGTTTTCAGTTTTCAATTTTTTGGAAAAAAACTCAAGTTTTGTTCTTGGTGTATGGCGCAGCTTAGAGCTTGTTTTGAATAGGGTTTGCATCAGTACTTATGTGTGAAGGTTTTAGGTCAAAGAAACCAAATCAAAACCTTTGCATTCATGATTTTCAAGATTTGATTCTTAAGGATCTTTTTTCAATATTTCTTCATGAAGAATCATGTCAATTTGCTCCAATTCTTTCCTTTTTTGGTATGCACGAAATCCTTAGTGAATCATGAGTGATTGTCTTGCACAAAAAGATTTGAAAACCTAGTTTTGGTATTTTTCATATATTTTAATTAATTAAATGAATTATTAGCAATTAAAATTCAAATAAATAAAATAAAAATGATGAAAAACTTCCCTTTGGGCCAAATGCTCGTGCACATGTTTTGGATGATGAATCTTGGAAGAAAAAGAGGCCCATTAGCATTTTTAAAACATTTGAAGCAATGTTGACTTTTCAAAATATCCAAAATTTTCCCAACTTCCACAAGGCATATCTTGCTCAATTTTTAAGCTTTGCTCATGTTCTTGGACATTTTGGAAAGGTCTTGAAGTCCTCTAACCAATGCCTTTGGTCCCATGTCATTTTGATTTACCAATCTCAAGTTATGGCCTTTGACTTAAAGTCCCTTTTTGTTGACTTTTGAAAATGACCTATAATGTTGAAATTGATAACTTTTTGTGAGAGCATTTCTTGGACTTGAAGTGTGAAGAGGAGTTGTAGGAAATGTCATTCTCTTCAAAATGAGCTTTGGATGGAATTTTTCTGATAAACCATGTGAAAGTTATGCCTTGGTCAAGTTACAGTTGACTTTTTCAACTGTCCAAATATGGAAACTTTTGCATCTTGAGACTTTTTGAGCCAAGATTTGAGAATCATGATCAAGCATTGATAAAATGATGTTTGTGGCTTCAAAATGAGATGTTGACCAAAAATTTGAACTTTTGACTGTCAAATGACCATTTTGCCCCTACAGTTGACTGTAGTGCAATTAGGGTTTTTGACTGTGCAATTTTGTGCTGTAAGTCTTGAAACTTGGTATGAGGATGCTTGACCATGTTTATAGACATGTGGGACTTGATTGGACCCTTGGAAACTTCATTTTCTTTGTCAGAACCAAAACCCTAGTTTTTGACTGTTTAGGAGGCCCTTGAACGGTGCAACCCTTGGGATATTTTGAAGCTTTGACTTGGCAAATCTTGGAGAATATGGGAGGGAAAATTTTGGGGTACAACAGTTGCCCCTGTTCAATCTTCTTAGACCTGAGGATGCAGATTGGCTGACGTGCCTTTTGTAATCCGAAGGTGGAAGATGATTGAACACTAGAGTGCCCAGAAGTTTGCGCTCACATAGTAGTGTAATGATGGGAATGGGCTTATAGATGCCATTTGGAGATTGATGGATAGGATGATGGGCTTATATATGCCATGCTAAGAGATGATGGATGGTGGATGGGCTTATAGATTCCATCTGGATGTTGATTGCGTAAGAGATTCCTTAGCGAGGACTTGCGTACCTGCAAAAGAAAAATGATTACCTGACCTGTTACAGGAGTGGTATTCAAACTTTTTGTATAGATGTGTCCTGACTGGTTACAGGAGCTGGATCTTGATCTTCAACAGGTGATGAATGAACCAGGGGTAGTTACTACCTCAACAGGAACGCTGAGAGAACCTTGGGCGACTTCAACCTCAACAGTAATCATTGAGAGAATCTTGGGCGACTTCAACCTCAACATTAATCATTGAGAGAATCTTGGGCGACTTCAACCTCAACAGCAATCATTGAGAGAATCTTGGATGACTTCAACTTCAACAGTAACGCTGAGAGAATCTTGGGGCGATTACTACCTCTGCAGTATCGGGGAGAGAACCATAGGCGACTCCAACCTCAACAGTAATCATTGAGAGAATCTTGGACGACTTCAACTTCAACAGTAACGCTGAGCGAGTCTGGGGATGATTACTACCTCTGTAGTATCGGGGAGAGAACCACAGGCGACTACAACCTCAACAGTATCATTGAGAGAATCTTGGATGACTTCTACTGAGTCTTCATTAGAAAAATCTGTTAGGGGTCGATTTAACTGGACTAGAGAAGGCCTTTGACTGGATAAGAAACAGAAAATATTAGGGTCGATTAACTGAACCGGTCTAGGTCTTGAAATGTCTTCAACTGGATAAGAAACAGGGAGATCTTAGGGTCGATCTGACTGAACCAGAGAAGGCCTTGGACTGGATAAGAAACAGAAAAAGTCTTAGGGTCGACTTAACTGAACCGGTCTAGGTCTTGAAATCTCTTCAACTGGATAAGAAACAGGGAGATCTTAGGGTCGATCTGACTGAACCAGAGAAGGCCTTGGACTGGATAAGAAACAGAAAAGTCTTAGGGTCGACTTAACTGAACCGGTCTAGGTCTTGAAATGTCTTCAACTGGATAAGAAACAGGGAGATCTTAGGGTCGATCTGACTGAAACAGAGAAGGCCTTGGACTGGATAAAAAACAGAAAAGTCTTAGGGTCGACTTAACTGAACCGGTCTAGGTCTTGAGTATAGCTGAGAACTCAACTGGATCTTTCCTGAAAGGTAAAGGTCAGTCATATGTCATGCATGATATGAATCAAGCAATGATGTTCTCAACATAAATGAGATTTGTAAGATATGATGCATGTATGCATGCTATAATGATGTATGTGATGTTTATGATTGTATGTTTTCATCTAGGAAAGTAAATCCTTGACGGGTGCCGGGAAGTCACTCCTGGGCTGATGTTGAAGAACAGATTTTGCTTCCGTTGGGGATGATAGTTGCAAGAATACCGGTAGGAGAAGATGACTCCGTTGGGGGATAAACTTGGCGAATGGATTACTCTGCGGGGAGAAAATTACTCTAGCAATCTTGCTGGGAAGCAATACTCTGTGGGGAGAGAATTACTTTGTTGAGTTGTTGATAACCTGCTGGGGATACCATTGTTGTGTTGGAAGTGTTAGTGGACTTCGCTGGGGATAAGAAGAATGCGTCGAGGATGCTCTTTCCGTGACTTTTGGCTGAGGATAACCCAGTTATATCCTTGTGAGGAAATAACTCTTTGAATAAAGCCGGGGGACGCGTTCGTGCTCTGCGAGGATAAGCTTCCAGAATCTACTGGGGATAAGCTTACTGCTTGGGGAGATGGATTCCAACTTTCCTGGGGAACTAGATTGGACTCTCCTGGGGAAAGATTTGAACTGTATTGGGGGAGTGACTCCAATGAATGTCTGGTATACCACCGGGGAACAATCTTTAGACCAAGATTGTCGGGGATGCTTGTTAGGAATATATGTACTGCTGGGGAATGTTGAGTTCTGCGGGAGGATACCCAACTTCCTTAAGTTTGATAGTAGCTTTGCTGGAGGAGAGTATACTGCTTGCTGGCTCACTCTCTGGGGAATTAAGATGTATTGGTTATGTTCTTTAGCTGAACATCCCTTGATACCTTGGAGGATAGAACAATTAGATTTCTTAGACGACTCTTTATGGTCCCTGTTTCTAATGTTACCTGTAATTAATCCTTTGTTTCGTATGCAAATATTCATGAGTTAGCAAATCATTGTCAATGCATATATCACAAATTGAACCTTGGATGTTCTTCGCAAAACAAAACAGAAAAGGAAAAAACAATTGGCAATTTTAACTTAAAAGTGTATTTATTGATTATTGAATTTGCCTGTAAATAGGCGTTTTATGTACAAGAGGCTGACGTCCTAGTAAGAGAACGCCGCCGAACAAAAGAGTTTATACAAATTTTGTACAAGAGAAAATAAAACAGCTGTGTGAAATGAATGATCCCACTGGGTTTCAACTCCGCTATTGCCTTTATATCTCCGAGCGTCTTATCACTTGATGACCTTAGTTGAAGATGAAGCTGACTGATCGATGCCGTTTGAACTTGATGTAGATACCGGATTCTGGATGCAAGGTGATCCAATGAGACATAGTATTACGCTTTATCCCTAACTTTTGCCTGGACCGCCCTTTCGGGTTTTCAGTCCACCGGGATACCCATTTTTGCCCAAGCCGCCTTTTCAGGTTTTCGACTTGCCGGGTGTACAGATTTTTTTCATTTCATCCCTTCATTTTGCCCGAACCCTTTTGGTTTACCGGGAAGCCCTAATTTTTTCCTAGGCATGTCAGCCTAGCGGGTCTTTTTTATGCGTAGTATCTTTTTACTATGTCTGCATTGGCGGGGTGAGGAAGGTCGTCACCATCCATGTTGGTTAGAATCATGGCTCCTCCTGAGAACACATGCTTAACCACAAATGGCCCTTCGTACGTAGGGGTCCATTTGCCCCTTGGATCACTCTGAGGAAGGATGATTCGTTTGATTACCATATCCCCAACTTGATATTCATGTGGTCTGGCCTTTTTGTTAAATGCCCTGATCATTCGTTTCAGATACGTTTGACCATGACAGATAGCAGCAAGTCTCTTTTCATCAATGAGGTTTAACTGATCAAGTCGTGTCTGGATCCAATCATCTTCTTTCAGATTTACATCCCTCATTATCCGGAGAGAAGGTATTTGCACTTCGATCGGTAAGACTGCCTCCATACCATAAACCAAGGAGAAAGGAGTTGCCCCGGTTGACGTCCTGGCTGAGGTACGGTACCCATGTAGAGCGAACGATAACATCTCGTGCCAATCTTTATAAGTCACTGTCATCTTCTGCACGATTTTCTTAATATTTTTATTTGCTGCTTCTACAGCCCCATTCATCTTCGGTCTGTAAGGAGAAGAGTTGTGGTGCTGTATCTTGAACTGCTCGCAGAGCTCAGTGATCATCTTGTTATTGAGATTGGTACCGTTGTCTGTAATAATTCTTTCTGGGACGCCGTATCGACAGATCAGGTTGTTCCGAATAAACCGTGCCACAACCGTCTTGGTTACCGTAGCGTAGGATGCTGCTTCAACCCACTTCGTGAAGTAATCGATCGCTACCAGGATGAAGCGATGCCCATTAGATGCCGTAGGTTTAATCTCACCGATCATATCTATGCCCCACATTGCAAACGGCCAAGGCGCAGTCAGAACATTCAGAGGAACTGGAGGAACATGCACCTTGTCTGCATAAATTTGGAATTTATGGCATGTCCGAGAGTGTCGGTAACAGTCAGCCTCCATTGTGGACCAGAAATACCCTGCCCGAAGGATCTTCTTCGCCATAGTGTGTCCACTGGAGTGTGTACCAAAGGTCCCTTCATGTAACTCTTCCATGATCCTTTCTGCTTCAGTCTTGTCCACACAACGCAGTAAGATCGAATCATGGTTTCGCTTGTACAAGATGCCGTTACTAAGGAAGAACTTTGCTGCGAACCTTCTCAGAAACTTTTTGTCGTTGACAGACGCACCTTCAGGGTATTCCTGAGCTTCCAAATATCTCTTCACCTCATGGTACCAAGGCTTCTCAGTTACCAATTCAGTCTCGAGATCACAACAGTATGCCGGTTCGTCCAGTTTCCAGATGATGATCTGGGGAGCCTCATTGTCCCATTTGACCTTGAACATAGAAGACATTGTAGCTAACGCGTCCGCTAACTGATTCTCCTCTCTCGGAAAGTGTTCAAAGGTTATCTTCGTGAAGTGGGGGATCAATGTCAACACACATTCTCTGTAAGGAATAAGGTTCGGATGTTTCGTATCCCACTCTCCTTTGATCTGATTGATCACGAGAGAGGAATCTCCGAAGACACTCAGAAACTTGATCCTTAAGTCGATCGCAGCTTGAAGACCCATGATGCACGCCTCATACTCCGCCATGTTGTTGGTACAGTTGAAACATAGCCGGGCAGTGAGTGGAGTATGAGTGCCTTGAGGTGATATGATTATGGCGCCGATACCGTTACCCAAAGTGTTGGAGGCTCCGTCAAAGTGCATAGACCACCGGGATCCTTCCTCAGGTCCTTCATCCGGTCCAGGTACTTCACAATCAGTCACTATCATGATGCTCTCGTCTGGAAACTCGAAGTTCATTGACTGATAGTCATCTACTGCTTGATGTGCCAAGTGGTCTGCCAATACACTTCCCTTGATGGCTTTCTGAGTCATGTACTGAATGTCGTATTCCGTCAAGATCATCTGCCATCTTGCTATTCTCCCAGACAGAGCAGGCTTTTCGAATATGTACTTTATAGGATCCATCTTTGAGATCAACAAGGTAGTGTGAGTCAGCATATACTGTCTCAGCCGGCGAGCAGCCCATACCAAAGCGCAGCAAGTTTTCTCAAGCAGTGAGTATCGGGTCTCACAGTCGGTAAACTTTTTGCTAAGGTAATAAATGGCATGCTCTTTTCGGCCAGACTCGTCATGCTGCCCCAGCACACACCCCATTGATTTGTCAAGTACTGTCAGGTATAATATCAGAGGTCTCCCTTCAACCGGTGGCATAAGGATGGGTGGTTCTTGGAGATACTCTTTGATTCTGTCAAAAGCGGCCTGACATTCATCATTCCAACGTACTACCTGATCTTTCTTCAGCAGCTTGAAGATTGGCTCACAGGTAGCGGTCAGGTGTGAGATGAACCGAGCAATGTAATTCAGGCGTCCTAAAAAGCCTCTGACTTCCTTCTCTGTCTTAGGAACTGGCGTCTCTTGAATAGCTTTGACCTTGGCAGGGTCCACTTGAATACCCTTATCACTTACAACGAAGCCTAGCAACTTCCCAGACCTTACCCCGAAGGTGCACTTGTTCGGGTTCAACCTCAGCTTGTACATTCTCAACCGGTCAAACAATTTCTGCAGATGATCAAGGTGTTCTTCCTCAGTCTGGGACCTTGCAATCATGTCGTCAACATACACTTCTATCTCATGATGGATCATGTCATGAAATAAAGCAACCATGGCACGTTGGTAGGTTGCCCCAGCGTTCTTCAGTCCAAAAGGCATGACCTTGTAGCAGAAGGTGCCCCACTGAGTAACAAAGGTAGTTTTTTCCATGTCTTCAGGAGCCATCTTGATCTGGTTGTAACCTGAAAAGCCATCCATGAAAGAGAACACCTTATGCTGAGCTGTATTGTCAACAAGGACATCAATGTGAGGTAGAGGGAAGTCATCTTTGGGGTTGGCCCTGCTCAGATCCTTGTAATCGACACACATTCTGACCTTACCGTCCTTCTTTGGTACCGGTACTACATTAGCAACCCACTGAGGGTAAGAAGTCACTGCAAGGAACCCGGTATCAAACTGCTTCATAACCTCGGCTTTGATCTTCTCAGACATCTCTGGACGCATACGGCAGACCTTTTGCTTAATCGGAGGGCAGTCTTCCTTAGTGGGCAAGTGATGGACCACAATATCGGTATCCAACCCGGGCATGTCTTTGTAGGACCAGGCAAAGATCTCCATATAATCATGTAGCATCTTAGTCAACCGTTGCTTCACGCTGAGCTCTAGGTTGGCACCAATCTTTACCTCTTTCCTGTCTGCCTCAGTACCCAAGTTTATTGTTTCCACTGGCTCTTCATGTGGTTGAATTGCCCTCTCTTCCTGGAGTAACAGTCTTGCAAGTTCGCCAGGCACTTCGCAATCATCTTCACCTTCGTCTTCGGCTAAGTTGATCGGATTTTCGAAGTCATAGCTGGCAGTAGCAGAGTCGTTACCAGTGAGATCCAGAGTGGATTGAAACCTGTATGAGTGAGTGTGTGTAAATACAGCTGTTTTTTTGAAATATATAAAGGAAGGGAAGACAGAAAAGGAGCATAAGATTTGAAATGCGAGAAAACGTCCAAGATTTTTATTTATGATATATGAAATGACAATTTATATGCCCTCACAAATGAAACCACGGTGCCTCGGGTAAGACACCGGGCCATAGAGTTTTAATTGTTTATTACAAATGCCAAAAACATAGGAATTCATTACTTAGTAACAAGAGAAACAGGTAGATTGTCCTTTGCACTCCAATTGCTAGGTCCATTGTCGGTTGCCGGGTAAATCCAGCTATCAAACTCAGCTTCATCCACTTCGTCTTCGTCCCCAATAGCATTCACTCCATGAGCAGGCAGGGGAGCTGTCACTACATTAGGCTTCTCAGATGCCTCAAATTGTACCTCCTTGGCGTCAATAAGGTCCTGCAGCTTGTTCCTTAAGGCCCAACAGTCATCAGTGAAATGCCCCGGGCTATCAGAGTGATAAGCACAGCGGGCATTTGGATTGTATTTGGGGGAAGCAGTGTTCACAACTTTTGGGGCCTCTCTGACAGTCACTAAATTGGTGGATAGCAACTGTGGCAAGATCTGCGACAAAGTCATGCTCAAACGGGTAAACTCTCTCCGGGGTCTTTCAGCCCTTGGTGGATTGGTTGGCCGAGGAGCGGCAACAGGTTTAGCAATCATCACCGCGCTGACAGATTGGCGGCGTTCTGGTCTCTCTTGCCTCCTAGACCCATATACCGCACTGGCCTCCTTCTTAAAGGGTTTCTTCTCAGAACTTGCAGACGCACCCTTCTGAATTTTACCAGACTTCACCCCAGCTTCTATTCTTTCTCCAGTCAGAATAAGATCAGTAAACCCTGCAGATGAGTTACCGATAAGATGGTTGAAAAATGGCCCAGATAGGTTCCCCAAGAACATGTCTACCAACTCCCGGTCAGTTAACGGAGGCTGCACTCTGCCAGCCAGATCCCTCCACTTCTGTGCGTACTCTTTAAAACCTTCACTTGATCCTAACGACATACCCTGGAGTTGGGTACGTGTAGGGGCAAGGTCGGCATTATATTGATACTGCTTATAGAAAGCAGTAGCCAACTCCTCCCAGTTACGAACCTTGGTCCCATCCAGCTGATAGAACCATTCGAGATGAGTCCCTGAAAGACTCTCCTGGAAGAAGTGGATCCACAAATTCTTATCCACTGAGTACGGTTGAATCTTCCGCACATATGACCTGAGATGTAACTTGGGACAAGACGCCCCGTCATACTTGGTAAAAGATGGTGCTTTGAACTTATGAGGGATGATCACACCAGTAGACAAACCCAAATCTCCAAAATCCAGCCCAGGTACCTATTGGATCTCCATAGCATTCAATCTGTCCTCCAGCTGTTTATATCTGTCCTCTGTAGGAGGATACTGCTCCTCATCAAAGTCAGTCTCGTTGTTGGATACTACCGGACTAGGACCTTTCTCCCCTTGGGGGGTACCCTTGCCTATAGAAGAACCAGCCTCTTCATTCTGCAGAGTGTTGCCAAACCTTCGGCCCGAGTTGAAAAGAATAGTTCTTCTCTTCTTCTTCTTTTCCTTCTTCAGGAGCAGAGCCTTCAGCTCTTCTTGGCCCTGAGCCAAACCCATGATTAATTCCTGAAATTGCGTATTCTGCGCCTGAAGAGCCTTGATGGACATCTCAGTTAATGATGAGTCAGGATTCATGATGCTGAAATAAACAGCGAAGAACTGTAAGCAACCTGAAAAGAAGAAAACCTGCTATGCACATGATGAATGATATGTGTTTATGCAATGCATTCAAGGGTTCGAAAGTTCAAATTTGTTGTAGACAAAAAAGAACACACGCTATCATTAAGGAAATAATTGTTTAGTACATCAAAGCCTCATGGGCACAAATTACAACAGCAAATCAATCCCAAAAGACACTACGCATCCTCTTTGGAGCTATGTAGGTGTTGAGATTCCTCTCCTCATGCAATAGGCGGGTGAGCTCCAGGACTTTCTTTTCACTGGCATGCAGACTGGTCTCAAGAGAATTCCGTTCTTCCTTAAGCTGGATCCAGCTCTTCTGCATCTCTTCCCAGGATGTGGGCATGTCAGGATGCTGAATGGTGTAGGACACTTCTCCTTCCAAGACTGGTTCTTTGATTACTGGGAGCATATGAGGATAGGGCATCACTAACTTCTGGGAGCGGGCGCGTACCCACTTGAGATAAGGTTCCAACGGGATGGAGTTCCTGTGCCCCAGTGTCTTACTGTCTATCCTACTTGGCATCCTCCAGGCTCTGATAAATCTCTGGCGAAGTCCTTGCGCATCGTTGTCGAAGTCAAAAACTATGTCAGGAATTAACATGTCATGGGGACCATCCCTCCGAGCATAACCAAACTGTCTCCAAGCCAGGCATGGGTTGTAAGTAATACCTCCTCTGATTCCAAGTAAAGGAACATTAGGGTACTCCCCACAACGATCAATGATAGTGACATCTTCTCTGGACCGAGGGCACCAATGTATATCTGCATGCGTAAGAGTCATCAACCGTTGTGACCATCTCAAACCCCGCTCATTCTTCAAAGCTGATTGTGGAAGGTGCGAAATAAACCACCTCCCCAGGAGAGGAGTGCAACACATAAGGACACCCCTTTTTCTCATGGTTCGAGTGTAACATGAGTGAAGGATGTCCCCCAGCAACGCAGGTATAGGATTCCTGGACATGAAGATCTGGACAGCACTGACATCTATAAGCTGATCTGGGTTAGGGAACAACACCAAACCATAGACAAGGAGGGCCACCACTTCTTCAAAAGCTTGTAAGTCAAGGGAGTTCCAACATTCATGGGCCTTTTCAAACAGAAACCTGGCTAAGAACCCTTTGATACCACTTCTAACTTCCCAATGTCCCTTGAGGTCAGATGACTGTAGGTGCAAGGCTTTAGCAATCTCTTCAAGCCTGGGTTCCTTTTCCATACCGTTGTAGGGTAGTTGATCAAGGATAGGGATCTTCAGGAGCCGGGAGAACTCCTCCAGTGTAGGTACCAGCTGATAATCCAAGAAGGTGAAACAATGATGCAGAGGGTCAAAGAACTGGAATAGGACCTTTATCATATCTTCCTCAATGTTGGTGTTGACCAAGCTGATGAGTCTTCCATGTCTTTCACTGAATGAAGAGCTCTCGGGAATCCTGGATATAAGCTCCTTAAGCTGAGGAGGGATCCTTACAAGACTGATTTGAATTGTCTTTCTGCGAACAGTTTCCATGTCCTACAAAACAAGAACAACTATGAAGATTCGAACCCCTGAAATGGTCAGTCAATGCATATGATGCTGGATGATGTCATGATGCTATGATTAAACACACCACAGATATTTACAAAGACAAACATGTAAGGCACACAAGGCACACAAGACAAGCCCTTAGGGTTTAGGCCAGCATGGGGTCTGGGTAGTACCCTCCTGAAGTTGGTGGGTTCAACCTGTCCTATTAGAAGTAACCGGGTTCTAAGGGTCCTCATATCACGGGATTGCTTTCATTGTTCATCGTTTCGATTTAGCCACTGAACTGGCGACCGAAATATTCCAGGAAAGCAACCCTCAATTGAGTGTAGTATCGAGTATCAACCAACCTCAGACTGCACCAAAGTCAGTTATCTCACTACCCTAAAGAGGCCAAGATAGTTCAATTAAGGTTCCTAAGGTCTGTTGATGCTTCACGACACCACGCGGAGGCCCCGTACTCTCCTTGACTGAACTCAAGGGTTACCGGTACACACCAAAGTGCCACATCAACATAGCAGACTGTTTCAACCATGTCGGTATACCCCGCACAGTTCCCTCACAGTCTTGTTGCTACTTTCTAAGAAGGTATCCCCCAGATCCGGGTTAGGATCTATAGAACTCCCAAGCAACCCACAATAATAAAGCAAGCAAAGAATACAATTGAAAACACAGTTATGAACTAACCCTAAGGTACACCTCACTTTAAAGAATCCCCAGCAGAGTCGTCAGTTCTGTGATCGGTGGATCTGGAACTGACTGTTTAACGCTGGTTCGCGAAATGTCGCGGAAGCAAGAGTCGCCACCGTCTTTTATGTTCTCCAACATGGAAAGGACAAAAGCACAGAAAAATTCCTTAAAGAGATTGCTCTCGGTTCGGGAGGTAGGTTATAGAAAGGGAAGGTGTTAGCACCCTTTCTATCCATGGTTATTCATGGGCTCTTAGATACTTGCTCATTTGTGTTTTCAAAAATGGTTTGTTTGCTTTTCAACTGTGGGTTTTAAAAAGTTTCTTTGAAAATTTCAGTTCGACTCTTGTATCGGTCCTCAAGAGTGTTTGAAAAGTTGCTTTCGAAAGCTTTTTGAAAATGTGTTGGTGTGAAAAGTATTTTTGAATTTGTTTTGAAATTAGAGCAAGTATCTAGAGTCGTCTACCTACCCTAAGGAATTCGTCTGTGTAGATGTCCTTTAAAGTAGTGCCATCCCACCATTGAGAGGTAGGTAGCACCACCGTTGGAGGTGTTCGAGTCAATTCGGGGTTCGGGACATGGTGATCACCGGAGCAATGGGAAGATACCTTAGAAGCTACCCTCATGCCAGGTTCCCGGATCATGAGGACTTACTAAGACATCCTCTACTCGACGATCACCTTTCGAGGCAAGGCAACAGTGAGGCGTACCCTAGGGGTGGTGTGTGATTTGTGTGTCATGTTCATTTATTTTGTCTTGTCATGTCATGGGTGATCTACGAGTTTGTTTTTATTTTTGTCATTCATTCTTGCATGCATTTATTTAGCAGTTAAAAAGTGCGGAAAGATAAAATTCCTAAACTATTACAAAGGCGCGGGTCCACATCGCCAAATTAAAATCCAGGACCCGATTTGACAGAAAGTAAAGAAATAAAATAAAGTGCGAAAGATAAATATTACACGGCTTTGGGAGAATTACATAAATAATTAAAAGAAGGAAATAAATAAAATGCGCGAATTGGAATTAAAATTGGAAACGAGGGCGTTGGACCCTTTTTAATGGAATTAAATTAAATTATTAAATTAATAAAATTAAAATGAAAAAGAAATTATTTTTTGAGATTTTTGTATTCATGATTTTAAAGAGAATTAAATGAAATGGAGAAATTAACCCTAATTCTAATTTTTATTTATTAAGAAAACATGTTAAAATTTAAACCTAAAATTAAATTAATTATTTACATGCAATTTGATTTATAAAAATAAATAATATTTAATTATTAATAATGGTGAAAAAGAAAAGAAAAAGGATAAAAATTGATTAAACCTAATTATACAAATTTTAAGTTTATTAAAAAAATATTAAGATTTAAACCTAAATTAAAAACTAAAATCAATTAATGATATTTATTTACAAAAAATAACATTAAATAAAAATACTTATTTTTGTCTTTTTTCTGATTTTTATATTGTTTTTATTTTTTTATGAAAATAATTAAATTAAGGGAATTAATTAAAAAAACAATAATTGAAATAAATAAAATAAAGAAAAGAGAAGAAATATAATACCTTGGGGGGTTCTGTCCCCAATTGAGAGGTATATTGTAGCAATTCTGGCCCATTATATCAAGCCCTTTTGACCTTTTCAGGACGCGTGTAGGTGCGTTGACTCAGGTCCATCATGTTCCTCCAATTATGACCCTTTGATCCATCTCAGTAGGCACCTGGATGGCTTGATATTGTGGATGTACGATGGATGCTTGCTTGGAAATTACATAGAAGCATTGTTAGAAAAATAACATGGAAAGGGGTGGGGGACCTGGGATTCGAACCCAGGTCCCAGGGGTTACCAGTAAGACGCTTTGCCAACTGCTCCACACGCGCGTTTTGATTATATAATAATAAACAAATAATATAAGAGAAAATAAGAGTTAATGGCCAATTCAGCACGAAAATTCAAATCATCCTATCATGTCTTGCCACATAATCGTCTTCTTCATCGTTTGTGTTTTCCCTGAAAATAAAAGAAGGTTAGCGGGGGTTTTAAACCCCCCCCAAAATATGTGTTTTCTAATAATAGCGAACAGGCCATATGCCCATATAAATTAGGCGCGATGGGTGTTTTGTTTTCGTCCAAGCACGCTGAGTTCATTCATGGTATTATGGTGTTCCAATTTTACAGCTTTTAGAAACGCCCAATTTAGAACTCAAAGAACCCTAGCCTGTATCAATGGTGAAATCGCGTATAGTACATAAAAACTCAATTAAATTATGCAGTTAGCTTCAGAATCCATCAATTAGTATGAATCCATAAAAGAAATGCAATGAAAATGCTTGAATATTAAAACACGATTATGCATATAATTGAAAACAGTTTGAATTCCCTATACCGATTCTGGGCGTGTAAGGGTTGGAAAACTATTCAGTTAGCTTCAGTAATACGCGAGGAAGCTTTTGCAATTGGTCTCTTCCTCTGAATCGTGCTAGAACCTTGTTTTCAGTTTTCAATTTTTTGGCAAAAAACTCAAGTTTTGTTCTTGGTGTATGGCGCAGCTTAGAGCTTGTTTTGAATAGGGTTTGCATCAGTACTTATGTGTGAAGGTTTTAGGTCAAAGAAACCAAATCAAAACCTTTGCATTCATGATTTTCAAGATTTGATTCTTAAGGATCTTTTTTCAATATTTCTTCATGAAGAATCATGTCAATTTGCTCCAATTCTTTCCTTTTTTGGTATGCACGAAATCCTTAGTGAATCATGAGTGATTGTCTTGCACAAAAAGATTTGAAAACCTAGTTTTGGTATTTTTCATATATTTTAATTAATTAAATGAATTATTAGCAATTAAAATTCAAATAAATAAAATAAAAATGATGAAAAACTTCCCTTTGGGCCAAATGCTCGTGCACATGTTTTGGATGATGAATCTTGGAAGAAAAAGAGGCCCATTAGCATTTTTAAAACATTTGAAGCAATGTTGACTTTTCAAAATATCCAAAAATTTCCCAACTTCCACAAGGCATATCTTGCTCAATTTTTAAGCTTTGCTCATGTTCTTGGACATTTTGGAAAGTTCTTGAAGTCCTCTAACCAATGCCTTTGGTCCCATGTCATTTTGATTTAACAATCTCAAGTTATGGCCTTTGACTTAAAGTCCCTTTTTGTTGACTTTTGAAAATGACCTATAATGTTGAAATTGATAACTTTTTGTGAGAGCATTTCTTGGACTTGAAGTGTGAAGAGGAGTTGTAGGAAATGTCATTCTATTCAAAATGAGCTTTGGATGGAATTTTTCTGATAAACCATGTGAAAGTTATGCCTTGGTCAAGTTACAGTTAACTTTTTCAACTGTCCAAATATGGAAACTTTTGCATCTTGAGACTTTTTGAGCCAAGCTTTGAGAATCATGATCAAGCATTGATAAAATGATGTTTGTGGCTTCAAAATGAGATGTTGACCAAAAATTTGAACTTTTGACTGTCAAATGACCATTTTGCCCCTACAGTTGACTGTAGTGCAATTAGGGTTTTTGACTGTGCAATTTTGTGCTGTAAGTCTTGAAACTTGGTATGAGGATGCTTGACCATGTTTATAGACATGTGGGACCTGATTGGACCCTTGGAAACTTCATTTTCTTTGTCAGAACCAAAACCCTAGTTTTTGACTGTTTAGGAGGCCCTTGAACTGTGCAACCCTTGGGATATTTTGAAGCTTTGACTTGGCAAATCTTGGAGAATATGGGAGGGCAAATTTTGGGGTACAACACTATCCAAGGGGCAGGAAGAGTTGAAAACACTCCTTATTAGGGACTTGGTCAATAAAAGTCCTGAAGACAATAAGGACGAACGGCTGGAACAACTGCAAGCTGAGTTAAGTGCCATGAAAACCCAGATGCTGGGGCAGATGGCTCTTATCCAAGGCTTAGCTCGGGAACAAGAAGAGCTGAGAACCATTATCAACCAGCTTCATCAAGACAGATACAACAGTATGAAGCAAACAGTCGAGGCCGGGGACCAAGTCATTGATCAACCTCCAAGAAGACAAAAGGTTGGTTTGGTGAAAAATGGACCTTTCCAAATTGCTACTACATAACGGGTCCAACAACAACCTCACAAAAAACAACGGGTTGATCAGAGTAAGCCAGATACGCCCAAAAGGTAGTTCACTGAGCTCAACATGCCGTTGTCTCAAGATTTATAGCACTTGTTGAGATTGAATCTATTGACGCTAAGGGACACTCCTCAAAATCTCCACAAAGCCTCCCCAAGGTACAATCCTGATGCTAGGTGTGCATACCATTCCAACAGCCTGGGGCATGATACTGATGACTTTTGGGCATTGAAAAATAAAATTCAGGACTTGATTAATAAAGGAGTGTTGGAGTTTACATAAGATGGTCAGGCTGAGTTCTTCTACCATCCCTCCAAGGCACGTCCTCTGAAGTGACAAGACCAGACGAGAAGACTTTTTGTTCATTAGAATTTTCAATGTGTAATTTTCTTTTGATTGTTCAAACATTTATTCATGTCAAATTTTGTTACTTCATCAATGCATTGCATATGTATGTTTTTAATCAATCCATTCGTATTCACTATATTCAAATTGCTTTCATTTTTTGTGATGTTCAACTCTTGATTAAAAAATTCTAAGCCTTTAGAAGGAGGATGACGAAAATGATATCAAAATCTCTACAATATACTTTTGAACAGACCCCGCTGACGATGTACAGGCGTTGTTTCAAATCCTAAATAGTGGAGTTATAAGGAAGATAATCCCTAGTCAACCCCTTTGAGCCAAAGAAGTTGGAGTTTTTCTTTTCACACAAATTAAAACCCTTAATCACAACCTGGGGCAGGGTAGTTTCTCAGTCAATTCGGGTGCACAATGAATGGCATCAAAGAGGTCCTTCCAAAATAAAAGATGGTGATGGTTCCTTATAATCGTCAAGACAGGCAGTCATTATCTCTCAAAACAAAATAAAAACCCATCAAGGAGACTTACAAAAAAACTGGGGCATCCCGCTGACTGTAATCACAAAAGAAACGGTTCAGGCAAAAGACAGGGATAATAAAATCAAAAAGAAAGAGATCCTACAAACTCTCAACAAAAATGACTGCCTATTCAAAATAAACTGTCAGTATCCGAACTATCACCGGAACATCAAGGACAATATTCCAGAACTCAACTGGGGTTCTAAATGCACAATTAACTGAGTTTAAGATCGAAGAACATCACAAAGAAAGGGTGGGTACAAATAAATTTTGAGCCTTTATCCTTTGTTTCTTGAACCATGAACTAGGCCACGTTATAACCCTTAAAAGTCCTAGCTGAAGCATGGGTTAGTTTGAAAGCATACTGTTACAAAAGGTATCCCGACTCCTGTAGGGCTTGCTGTAAATCCTGAGTTGACATCACATATTACAAAATTTTCCTGTTTTACTGAAAAATGCATTTTCAAAAAAATTTCAAGACAGACATAAGCTTTGCATTCTTAAAATAACATTGTTTGCATATGACTATTTGTTCAACAGCAGATAAATTCACACGACGAATATCTAGTGAACAAAAACCTTCTCAATAAAAAGGATTGCCTCAAGTGGAAAAACACTTCCAACCAAGGGGCACGGCATGATCATTGTCTATCATCTGGGGAAATCAAGTCAAGATTCAAGGAATCTCTCAAAGATGCCAAATAGCCAGGGGCAAATCTCCATCTGAGTCACTTGGGGCATTGGACATGAATTACAGCAACGAATCTTGCATGATCAAACGGACATCTTCTGGTAGTATGGCAATACAACACTACCGAAAGCAACAACTACCTACACTCAGAGAGCGTGGACATAGTCAGAAAATACTGCGCATGAATAAAGACCCGCTAGGTTGACTGGCCTAGGAAAAAATAAGGGCTTCCCGGCGAACCAAAAGGGTTCGGGCAAAAATTAGGGATAAAAACAAAAAGTTATGTACACCTGGCAAGTCGAAAACCTAAAAAGGCGGCTTGGGCAAAAAAGGGTATCCCGGTGGACTTAAAATCTGAAAAGACAGACCAGGAAAAAGTTAGGGATTAAAGCGTACGACTATGTCCCGTCATCTCGTCACTTAAGAAGATTTGTCATTTCAATCGGCAGTTACCAAGCACCTCATAGGTTGGGATAATACTCGATCCACAAGGCCTCCACAGGCACCTTCTCCCGTAGAAACAGGGACAGAAAAGTCTCGATGCAAAGTCATCGTCATATCCTCAGCATGCGTCCCAATAATATTCACTCCCTGTAGAGTAAGAGAGAGACGATGGTGTTAATTCTCTGCAGCTGAGGCTTGCAACCGTGAATGAATCAGCGACATTCTCCCCAAGTAGAGTTTATCTATCACCAACATTAGAAGACTATCCCCAGTGGAGTTTGGAAAATTATCCCCAGCGGAGTTTGAAAGATTATCCCCAGTAAAGTCACAACTGGAAAATCATCCCCAATGGAGTTCATTCCTTTCACAAATAGAAACTCAATCCCCAACAGAGTTTATCCTCGTCGGCAATGATGGTTCATCCCCAACCGAGGTTATTTCTCCAAATCAACAGATCCTCTGGCAGAGTATGTCCTCCCCACAGAGTCATTTCCTCATCAGTTTAATCCCCAGCGGAGTTATCCTCTCCTCCAGGTTTATTCTCACAATTATCTTCATTCACTATCCCCAGCGGAAACGAAGAATTCAACTCTGTTCTCCAACAGCAATCCGAGATTTATTTTCCCCAGCTAAAAACATCACATTTTCATACATCATCACATGCATATACGCATAATACAAACGCAATCTCATTTATTTTGAGAACATCATTGCTTGATACATATCATGCATTACATGCAGCTAACCTTTACCTTTCAGGAAGGATACAATCAAATTCTCACAAAATTCAAGCTATGAAGCCTTTTTCTCAGTTAAATAACGGATGACTGAAATTCCTAAATGTCAACAGAGATGTTTTCCTCAGTTGAATAACAGATGACCGAAGTTCCTAAATGTCAATAGAGATGGTTTTCCTCAGTTGAATAACGGATGACTGAAGTTCCTAAATGTCAACAGATATGTTTTCCTCAATTGAATAACAGATGACTGGAGTTCCTAAATGTTAGCAGAGATGATTCCTCAGTTGAATAACGGATGACTGAAGTTCCTAAATGTCAACAGAGATGTTTTCCTCAGTTGAATAACGGATGACTGAAGTTCCTAAATGTCAACAAATATGTTTTCCTCAGTTGAATAACGGATGACTGAAGTTCCTAAATGTCAGCAGAGATGATTCCTCAGTTGAATAACGGATCACTGAAGTTCCTAAATGTCAGCAGAGATGTTTTCCTCAGTTGAATAACGGATGACTGAAGTTCCTAAATGTCAACAGAGATATTTTCCTCAGTTGAATAACGGATGACTGAAGTTCCTAAATGTCAACAGAGATGTTTTCCTCAGTTGAATAACGGATGATTGAAGTTCCTAAATGTCAGCAGAGATGATTCCTCGGTTGAATAACGGATGACTGAAGTTCCTAAATGTCAACAGAGATGATTCCTAAGTTAAATAGCGGATGACTGAAGTTCCTAAATGTCAACAAAGATGTTATCCTCAGTTGAATAACGGATGACTGAAGTTCCTAAATGTCAACAAAGATGTTTTCCTCAGTTGAATAACGGATGACTCAAGTTCCTAAATGTCAACAGAGATGATTCCTCAGTTGAATAACGGATGACTGAAGTTCCTAAATGTCAACAGAGATGATTCCTCAGTTGAACAACGGATGACTGAAGTTCCTAAATGTAAGCAGAGATGATTCCTCAGTTAAACAACGGATGATGGAAGTTCCTAAATGTCAGCAGAGATGATTCCTCAGTTGAATAACGGATGACTGAAGTTCCTAAATGTCAGCAGAGATGTTTTCCTCGGTTGAACAACGGATGAATGAAGTTCCTAAATGTCAACAGAGATGTTTTCCTCGGTTGGACAACATATGACTGAAGTTCCTAAATGTCAGCAGAGATGATTCCTCAGTTGAATAACGGATGACTGAAGTTCCTAAATATCAGCAGAGATGATTCCTCAGTTGAACAACGGATGACTGAAGATCATAAATGTCAGCAGAGATGATTCCTCAGTTGAACAACGGATGACTGAAGTTCCTAAATGTCATCAGAGATGATTCCTCAGTTGAATAACGGATGACTGAAGTTCCTAAATGTCAGCAGAGATGTTTTCCTCAGTTGAACAACGGATGACTGAAGTTCTTAAATGTCAACAGAGATGTTTTCCTCAGTTGAACAACGGATGACTGAAGTTCCTAAATGTCAGCAGGGATGATTCCTCAGTTGAATAACGGATGACTGAAGTTCCTAAATGTCAGCAGAGATGATTCCTCAGTTGAACAACGGATGACTGAAGTTCCTAAATGTCAGCAAAGATGATTCCTCAGTTGAATAACGGATTACTGAAGTTCCTAAATGTCAACAAAGATGTTTTCCTCGGTTGAACAACAAATGACTGAAGTTCCTAAATGTCAGCAGAGATGATTCCTCAGTTGAGGATGACTGAAGTCCTTGAGTGTCAAAAGAGATGTTTTCCTCAGTTGAATAACGGATGACTGAAGTTCCTAAATGTCAGCAGAGATGATTCCCTAGTTGAATAACAGATGACTGAAGTTCCTAAATGTCAACAAAGATGTTTTTGTCATTTGAATAACGGATGACTGAAGTTCCTAAAATTCAACAGAGATTTTTCCTCAGTAGAATACAGACGACCGAAGTTCCTAAATTTCAAATTGAGGATTCCTCAGTAGATAACGGATGACCGAAGCTCCTAAAATTCTACTTCTCTCAGTAGAGATCAGCATTCCCCAGCGGAATCTTCCTCAATAACAGGTATACAAGCCCTCGCTAAGGAATCTCTTATGCAATTGACACTCCTTTAGATGGCATCTTTAAGCCCATATCTCGTCAACAATTTCCAAATGGCATCTGTAAGCCCATTCCTGATATCGCAAGACAATTACCACTTCATGCAAGTTCAAATTTCTGGGCACTCTAGTGTTCAATCATCTTCCACCTTCGGGTCACGAAAGGCGCGAAAGCCAACCTATATCCTATGGTTTAAGAAGATTGAACAGGGGCAGCTGTTGTACCCCAAAATTTTCCCTCCCATATTTCTCAAGCATAACTTTCTCACACTTTATGAGAAATGAACCATCCAAATCTCATTTTAAAGAGGATGCAATTCCCTACAATCCATCTTCAGCTCCAAAGTTCAAAATATGCACTCACAAGAAGTTATGAATTTGGATATTATAGGTCATTTTGAAAAGTAAACAAAAACACCTTTTTTTATCAAAGCTTCATACATGAGCATGGAATATCAAATTAAGATGAGACTAAAATGGTTGATTAGAGGACATCTCAATGTTTCTAAAAAGTCCAAGAACATATCCAAAGAGTCAAAATTAAGGAAGTTATGCATTGGTGAAGTTGACCTTTTTTGCAAAATTGCCAAAAGTCAACTATGCCCAAAACTTCAAATTTTGCCAAATGGGCCCAATCTTTTTCACTTGTTTTGAGTTGGCAACATAGTCCACGAGCTCTAGCCTTTACCACTTGTCCATCTCTTATTTTTATTATTCATTTTGATTTTTATCTGAATTAATTCAATTTAAATCAAAACAAATCAAATAAAATCCAAAATATTGAAAGTGAGAGATTTTGTGCTTGTTTCAAGTTCCAATTACAGCTAGCAAATCATTCAAACTCGTATCAAGGCATGTGTGCACAAAAAGATTGGATTTGGACCAATTTTGGAAATTTTTCAAAGTGTATCAAATCACAATCCAAATCATTGAAGAAGGAAGATTGAATACAACTTATCAACCCTAATCCCTTCACTAATACATATAGAACGAGGCCAGGCCTAAAAGAGAGGTTAGAAACAGGCGCAACAAGCAAAGCAATATTTGAAAAAAATCTAAAAAAGTGGTAGATCGAATTTGCACTTAGAGGCATCCTCAAGGCTTTCTATCTATCTCAATCCCTTCCTGAGGTTCCCAGCAAGCCAAAGCCATTGAAACCAAGCATTTTCAAGCCCCAAAAAGCTCTGTAAGTCGCTCACGACATAACCCTGTTCTTGAATTCGAATAGCATGATTTAGGCATTGTTAGATTGAATTAATCACATATTCTTGATCTATGAGACATATGTAAGCTTTTTGTATGGTTTAATTGCATTTATATGGCCTATACTGTAATTCACCATTGTTAGGGTTTATAGCTCCGAATTAGGGATTTTGTTTACAGGAAAAATCAGCCTTCGTAAGTGGTACCATCGTGATCAGGAGGACGAGACGAACTCAACCATGTCTTTGTTTTTCATTTATCATATTTGTGCTTGATTTTAAAAGTGACAGGGGCTATAGCAACGGACGTTGTCCGTAGGTAAAAGTTCTCAGAACTTTTAGCCACGAAGAGAGGAAGGGGACGACTGCGTGTCACCATCCTACTGGCCTATTCAAACCTGGCGTGCGTTTTTTTTCTGATTCTCCACTAATTCTTATTTTCATATATTATTATTATTATTATTATGTATATTATGTACAACAAAGACAAATGGTGTAGTGGCAGCCAAGCAGCGCTTAAGGAATTAGGAGTGCTTGAGGTCAGGGGTTTGACCCCTGCCTCCAGCATTTGTGTTTTTTCCTAATTTATTTCAGGTTATCCAGCGTGCTTACTCACTAGAGATCCACCATACGCCCTCATCATCAATCATGCCAAGTGTCAGATGGCCAAATCTGATTGCCATCCAGGAGGGTGCACCATGAGCCACAGTCAACATGCAGCTCTGGATTTCAAAAGTCAAACGTGGACCTCCACAAATGGGCCCAGATCTGACTATTGGCACCCCCATTTTTTCAGACTCAATTCTTCTTCTCTATTCATTTATATTTATTTTATTTAACTTATTTAATTTATTTACTAACTATTAATTATTTTCTTTTTATAAAAAAATCACCAAAAATTATTATTTTTCACCAATTAGATTTAGGTATTTTTTTTAAAATAAATTTATTCATTTAATTAGCTTTGTTAATTTAGGTAACTTTAATTTCCTTTTTGCAAATAATTAAAATTAATTAGAATAAATAGGTTTTATTACTAACTTAATTATATTTCATTTTTTCCTAAAAATAACAAAAAAACCAAAAATAGGTCTTGTAATTATTTTAATTAACTAATTAATTTAGTATTTAATTTAGAAAAACTTAATTCTTTTCTTTAAAAAATATTAAAAACAACAAAAACATTTTTCTTTTGATTAAGAGGGTCAAAACCCTAGTTTCTCGCCGATCTAATTTTCTCGCGCACTTTATTTTTATCCATTTTGATGTAACTGCCTACAGTTTGTAATAGTTAATTAGGACGTTTATTTCTATTTATCGCTTTATTTTTCAAAGGGTTTGTTTTTGGCTATGTGAATACCCGAAGCCTTGTAATAGCGTAGTTTAATTTCCACACTTTTAAATTCCGCAAATTATTAACTGTTAGATGTATGAATAATTAGGGTTTGCATGACAAGAATGTATGAATAATTTTAAAACAGTTAGATCACCCTAAATGTGCAAAGATAAATAAACTGAAATTGAATCATCCGCACATACACACTCTTAGGGTACACTCCCACTTGGTTGCCTTCGGTAAACGGTCATTGAGTATAGGATGTTTTAGTGGTCGTCCTTTTGTCCAAAGATCAAAGTTGCCTCGGAAAGGTTGCCTCGGATATTGTTGCCTCGGATAAATGATCTAAGATATTAGGGTTATTACTAAGACATCCTAACATTGCTTTAGTGACCGTACGTCCCTTTCTAATTGACCCTTCAAATTCCAACGACGGTGCTACCTACTCAATAATAGTGGGATAGCATTGTCTAAAAGGAAACGAACCTAGAACGATTCTTTTTTCGAGTAGGTAGATTAGTTCTTAAGTACTTGCTCAATCAAAACAAATTTTTCACACTTACACTCCTTTACAAATAAAGTTTTCAAAAACACTTCATTACACTCTTGAAGACAGAAGCAAGAAATAAATCGAAGTTAAAACAAAAACTTTTAAAAACCCACCAACACAAAGAAAACAATTTTGAAAATGATGAGCAAGTACCTAAGATCCCGTAGATAACTACGGATAGAAAGGGTGCTAATACATTCCCTTTCTATAATCTACCCCCCGTACTCAGAAATATCTCGAAAAAGGAATTTTTCTGTGCTTTTTTCCTTTCCTTGTTGGATAAAATAAATGACGGTGGCGACTCTTGCTTACCGCGACATTTTGCAAACACAAACGCAAAATGCAAACCAGTAAATTCCTTAACGAAATAGGGAAACAAGTCCCGGTTCTGGCCACCGTATCACATTGAGCCTTTAAGAAAAATAAAAGGAGAAACTTATTCACCCCCCCTCTAAGTGTTTTCTCAACCTTCAGTTCTAAGTTGAGAAATTACAGGTTGATGATTTATGTTGAGATGCCTCTAATTATGGGCAGATATTAAGTTCTAGGCTTATGGCCGACGTTGATTTATGTTTAATTATTAATAAGTTGGTGGCTTATGGAAATGTTGTTGTGTTGTTGTGACTGTTGCTGTGAATTTTTATTGATAATGCAAAGTTGCAGGGAATTTTAAATGACGATGAATTACCTCTATTTACTGGTAATATTGGTGATATAGTCTTTTGCCTTGCGATGAATGATGATTTTTATGAGTATGTGATAGTGCATTCACTGAGTCACATACATTTGCATATTTTGCAATGGCCTGGACTGACAAACTGCGAAGAAGGCTTATGTCTTGTTGATGCCTCTATTAATTGGCAATTATTAAGATGGGAGTTCTGCTTCATTTTTAAGTTGGGAGTTCTGCTCCATTTTTAAGATGGGAGTTCTGCTCCATTGCTACCACATGCATATGCATAGTAACAAGTTGCATTTCATGTTGTATATTGATTTATCGTGTTGATTAATTAATTATTATGTTTCGTTGATATTTTGTTGTGATTGATGTTGTTTAAAGTTGTGAAGTGATGATTTCTCATAGACTAATTCTAATGTAATATTTATCATGCATTCGATTATATTGTTCGATATCTCACCCCTTCTGTTTGAATGTTACCCCGATGTTGGTAACATACATGTAATCCAGAGTGAAGGCGATTTACCTCCAGTAGTTCGAGTCGGTGTCATTGCTCTGATATATAACACTCGGGGGGATACATAACACTCGGGGGGATGAACGCTTGTTATTTTATTGTTGTTATTATTCAGTTGTTTCACTTTAAGTTGTTGTTCATTAAATGACTATTATTTGAAGTTATTTTAGTTGGATAAAGATGTTTTATTCTTTAAAGTTGAATACTTGATTCCACTACGAAGTTATGAAAGTTGTTGATTTATAAAAAGATTAAATTATGTTGTTGTTGGTTCATCTAAATTAATGTGTTATGCATATGCAATTAATGGCGTTGTTTTAAGTTGAATTTGTAGCATCCTGATTCAGTTATCTACCTTTTGTAACTCTGATTTATATAATAATTGTCAGGTAGAATTGGGGTGTTACAAAGTTGGTATCAGAGAAAGTCGGTCCATCCGGCCAAGTTGTCTAATGTTGTTTGTTCCTTAGTACGCGAAAAGTGTGTGAAACACTGTCGGTGCTTGCTTGCTTTTCTAATTACTTGTATGCAGGAGTTGGTTTGAAGATAAGCGGGGGAGAAGTTTTGCTTCTCGGGTATGTTTCGGTTGTAAGATGTTAGTTTAGTATGATGTTGATGGCGATAGTGCGAGTATTGTTGAAGTTTTGTTGTTTCCCGAATCCGAAGATGACATGGATTCAAGATTTTGTTTGTTAATCAAGTTGGAACTTCTTGAGGAAGGATGATCATACATTGTTGATGTTTACTTCTCGAAGGATGAGGAGCGATGTAACGATTGTTGATATACGAGTAGAGTGAAAATCCCTGATGTTTCTGAAGGTGATTGTTATGTAACAAGTATAATTTTTAGAAGATGGAATTTAGAAAGTTGCGATGTTTTAGCGCTGCTGGTGCATTGTCAAGTTGTCGGTTGAGTATCCCTTGCATAAGATGTCGATGTTTGAACGATGATAGAGTGACAAATTATTGTAGACCTTGTCGTGGGGTCCTTATGAGTGATTGTAAAAGTTGTTGAAGTTGTTGGAATTTTTTGAATCGTGAGTCAGAGTAGGAAATGCATGGAGATGAGTATGATTTTAAGAATGATAAGTTTTGGTACTGGTAGAAATAAATTTTGTTCTGATGTTATCGTAAGATGGTTAATAGTATATTGTTGCATGACGTCGGTGTTCTCATTTTCATATAACTTTAGAAATGCATATCGTGTGTTCCGAGTATCGGATTGGTGTTCCGTTTGAACCTATGAAGAGATAGAAATATATTCTATCATATGAAAGTGTTTTAAATTATGGTTGATGCATTACCATATGGAGGAACTCTGAAGTTGTTTACGGAACTAGTGGTTTTTTGGGTATAAATGATTATTATCGCAATTGTTCGAGACGAGGTCAAGCATAATATGTTGTTGACGATTAAGTTGAAAAATGAGATGTTCGACATTAAAAAGGATAGTCGTTCACCATTTCAAGTATGGGATGTTGCATGTGAAGAAAGTTTTGTAGAACTAAAGAAAAGATTGACGACTGCTCAGGTATTGGTTTTGCCTAATCCGAGTGAGTCATTTGTAGTGTATTGTGAATGCGTCTAAGATGGGACTTAGTGGTGTTTATGTTGAAGATTTGGAGACATTATCTTTATGGTTCTAGATTTGAAGTATTTATCTACCATAAGAGTTTAAAGTATTTATTTGATCAGAAGGAATTGAATATGAGACAACGAAGATGGTTAGAGTTGTTAAAGGATTATCATTTTGGTTTGAATTATCATCCAGGAAAAGAGAATGTGGTGGCTGATGCTTTAAGCCGAAAGACCTTACATATGTCAGAAATGATGGTTAAAGAATTGGAATTAATTGAACAGTTCAGAGATATGAACTTAGTTTTCGAAGTGACACCGCATAATGTTATGTCGGGAATGTTGAAAATTAACAATGAATTCCTGGACAATATCAAAGAAGCTCAGAAGTTAGACGTAAACTGGTAGATTCGATGGTTGGGATCGACCAGTATGAGAATAGTGATTTTAAGTTAGATGCGCAAGGTGTGTTGAGATTTTGTAATCGAATTTGTATTCTTGATGATGCGGAGGTGAAGAAAGTAATTCTTGAGGAAAGTCATAGAAGCAAGTTGAGCATTCATCTGGGAGCTACAAAGATGTACCAAGATTTGAAGAATTTGTTTTGGTGGCCTGGAATGAAGAGTGACGTGGCTCGGTTTGTGTATGCATGTTTGACTTGTCAAAAGTTAAAAGTTGAACATCAGAAGTATGTAGGGTTGATACAATCGTTAGAAGTTATAGAATGGAAATGGGATAGCATTTTTATGGACTTTATGACGGGATTACCTAATACTTCAAGAGGACATGATTCAATTTGGGTGATTGTTGATAGGCTTATGAAGTCGGCTAATTTTATTCCTATTAACATCAGTTTTCTAGTATCGAAGTTGGCATAGATTTATACTAGTGTAATTGTAAAGTTACATGGTGTTCCTTTGTACATTGTATCAGATAGAGATCTGAGGTTTACTTCATATTTTTGGAAGAGTTTGCAAGAGGCGTTGGATTCTAAGTTTAGGTTGAGTTTGGCGTATCATCCTCAGACGGATGGTCAAACGAAAAGAACTATTCAGTCGTTAAAAGATTTGTTGAGAGCATGTGTTCTTGAGCAGGGAGGTTCGTGGGATACTTATCTTCCGTCAATAGAGTTCACTTATAATAACAGTTACCATTCTAGTATTGGAATGGAACTTTTTGAAGCGTTGTATGGTCGAAGATGTAGAACTCCTTTATGTTGGTATAAATCTGGAGAAAGTGTAGTGCTTGAACCTGAACTTGTTCATGAGACTACTGAGAAGGTGAAGTTGATTCGAGAAAATATGAAAGCTTCCCAAAATAGACAGAAGAATTATCATGATAAGAGAAGGAAAGATTTGGAATTTCAAGCAGGTGACCATGTGTTTCTGAGAGTTACACCTGTGACTGGTGTTGGGCGATCATTGAAGTCTAAGAAGTTCACTTCTCGTTTTATTGGTCCGTATCAGATTTCGTAAAGAGTTGGTAATGTTTCATATAGAGTGGCTTTACCGCCTAATCTTTTGAATTTGCCTGATGTGTTTCATGTGTCACAACTCCGGAAGTATATTTCAGATCCATCTCATGTGATTCATATGGATGATGTGCAAGTACGAGATAATCTTATTTTGGAGACGGTGTCTGTATGAATCGCGAATCGTGAGATGAAGGCTCTAAGAGGCAAAGAGATTGCTTTGGTGAAAGTAGCATGGCTAGGAGTTGCCGGAGAAATAATGACTTGGGAGTTGGAAGGCAAGATGCGGGACTCCTATCCTGAGTTATTTGAATATGGTAAATTTTCGAGGACAGAAATATTTTAAGTGGGGAAGAGTTATAACGCTCATTTATTTAATAATCATTTAATTAAATTACTTTTGGATTATTTGTTAAAGTTGACAGATGTTGGGAAATATTGGTGGAAGTTGTTAGATTATTATTAATTAATTAATTAGCTGATTAATAATAATAGTGTTGAAATTATTGGAATAATTATGTTGGGCCTATTTTATTGGTTGAAAGTAGTAAAGTGGGGGTGTGAAAGTTAAGCCCAATAGGATAGATATATAAGGTTAAGCTATCACAAGGATTTAATTTTAGTTGGTGATTAAGGGTTTGTATGCTGACCGTAAGAGCTGCACGGAGGAAGGAGCAAGTTGCCCGGTGTTGAGCAGAGCAAAGCGAAGATTATGGCTGAAGCTTTGGTTGAGCGAACTTCAATCCAAGTAAGGGTGGTGTTTTGACCTTATAATGGGATTATGGATGTGTATCATGTGGGAATTGGTCGTTTGAATGACTGCGTGCGTTGATGTTATGAATTTGTTATTGAAGTTGCCCATCCCTCTATGTTGTGGTTGTTAGGGAGTCACTGTATGACTGTATCGCGTGATTAGTAAACCTATTGTTGAAGTTTCCCGTTAGGAGTGTTGTGAGTGTTTTGAGTTGTATGTATGATTCCCCGGTAGAATCGATGATTAGGTTAATGTAGTTTATCGCTGGGTGGTGTGGTCGTTATGATCTCGTGGTGTTCCGAGTAGTTGACAGGAAATTAGGAATTGTTGTTATGGTCGTATTAGGAGGTGTTGTACCCCAAAATTTACCCTCGCATTTTTCCACAAGAAATCACAGCTTCAAGCTTTTCCTGATTTTTTCAAACTGGCTCAAGAATCGGTCAAACAGACTTTTTTCGTCAGTCAGACACAATTAGGGTTTTACTGATTTTCAGGGCTCTAGAATGTTTCAAACAGTTGGTTTAGGGTTTTGGTGGATTTTGGCTCAACTTTGATCAGGCGAACGTTCTTTGGCATTTGATCAGGAATTAGGGTTTTCGTGCGCGGTTCCTCAGAAAGATTTAATTCTACGATGCTTTGCAAGTTATTCCGAGATTTGGATTGAATTCGCATTGTTTGACTTAATCAGTAAAAGAATGCATTTGGATTGAATTCACGTTTGTTTGACTGAATCAGTAAAAGGTTGCATTGGGTTTGAATTTGCAATGTTTGATTAAAGTCAGTAAAAAAAAAAGCGTCTGGGCAATTGCTGTGATTGACTGTTGTTTTGCTCTGGATGTTTGAAACGCCAGGTTTAACTGATCAAATGTTGAAGCATTGTTTATTTAATTATTTATTATTCTAAGATTAAATGATTGGAATTTAGTTTCAATTATTATAATTAAAGAATTATAAATAATAAAACGAACAATTAAATAAAAGAGGAAAAGAATTAATTGGATAAAGAAACTTTTTATTTATTTTTTAAATTATTTGTACAATTGTTTTGTTTACAAATTGTTTACAACAATGATTTTACATTTATTTAAATTTAAATAAAAAAAAACTATCCTAATATTTTTCTAAATCTTCAATTCTTCATCTTCCATCCCTTGCTCCCTCTGCCCCATTGGATTTTATCTGCAAAACAAAGTAAGGAAGAAAAGTCAATTGCAGATAAACAATTAAAGAGACAGATAAAAATAAAGTTCATCATTAAAGGCAACTGACTGGAATCAGTTTGCCCTCTCTACAAATCACGAGATTTCTCCCGGTTCACAGAGAGGGATGAAAAATGCTTGCAAAAGGTATGAAATGCACAAAAGTTTTAAATTGCACAAATTCAAGTTTGTCAAAACATACTGCATAAAATGAAAAAACAAAATCCAAGTGGGCAACCAAAAGGCAACCTGAGTAGTTACTGAATATGCCAAGAGAATAATGCAAGTCACAATTTCAAACTAGGTTCAAACTGAGCTAACAACTGTCCAAAGCTGTCCAAAGTACAAAAGGATGTCAAGGCTGTCAAAAAATGCTGTCACTGAGAAGCACAAAGTATGGAAAAGAGAAAGAAAATATGCAGGCTAAAACTAGTTTTGCAAGCAAGCATCAATATCAAATCATCATTTTTCCAGCAGCTACCTTTTCAGAACTAAAGTACAAAGCATAACATATTTTAATATTTTGAGTTGTACTGGAGAGAGAGAGAGAAGAGAGCAAAGAAAGCAGGCTTACAGGGCTTTAGGCTTGAAAAAAGGAAATATATAAAAGAAGCTGCAATAGAACAGTACAGGAGGGAGATATCAAACAGAGAGAAGAAGCAAAACTGTAAAGCTTTTCAAACCTCATATGCCCATAAGCCTAAAACACCATCAAGCTACTGCAAACAAACAAGTTCAAAATCCCAAACCAGCTTGAACCATCAAAAACCTGTCAACCCTGAAGCCTTAAACCAGCCCCCTAAACTCTAAGCCTGTAACATAAACACACAAGAAAGCAAGTGTAACAGAAGAAGCAAGCCCAAGCTTTGAACCTGCATAAACCTTGATACAAACTGTTAAGCCTAAACTGAAAAACCAAAAACCAGTATACCCTGTCAAACCTGCTGAAAGCCACAACCTCCAGCTCAAACCCATATCCAAACAGCATAACCTGTAACCTATGTCAAACATCCAGTACCATAACCTGTTAAGGCCATAAAGAAACAAGCTCAAACCAAGTCCAGGCCTGCATCAGCACATAAGCCTAAAACCTGTGAAAACATTTCAAAAGCCACAAGCCTATAACCTGCAGTTAAACTCAAACCTCAAAAAAAGCCTCATCTGTTTCCATACAAGCCTGACCTAAAAGCCCTTAACCCACAGAAAACCTGCTTGAAGCTTGCAAACAAGTTCAAACTCAGTAAACATGTGCCTCATACCTGCCTAAACATCCAAGCCCAAAACCTGTCCAGCTCTAAACCTAAGCCAAATATGTCCAAACACATCAACCAAACATTCAAAATGTCCAAACCATCCAGCTAAAGCATTCAAGGGCAACACAAAAGGCCCTCAGAATTTCTTCATCATTGGGCAAACAATAAGCAAAGCAATTCAATACCAACAAGCAATATCAACATTGTCAAGCTCAGAATAAGCATACAGAGGGTCCAGCATATCAAGGAAAGCTTTCAACACAAGCTACAACATTCAAAGGCAACGCAAAGAAGCCCTCAGAATTGTGATTCATCACAGGGCAATAAGGGATCAAACATATTCAGCAGGCCCACAGAAAGAAGAAGAAAAAGAAGCATACAAAGGCTACCAAGAGGAATAGGAGATAACAAAGGAAACTAAGCAGGCATTCAAAGGCTACAAACCCTCAGAAAGCCTCACCACTGGGCAAGCATTCCAAAAGGCAACTAAGAGACGAGGAAAAGAAGCATTTCAAGGCGTACTCAGAATATTCAAAGCATCCAAGGCAACACAAGCGTACAGAAGCATACAACGAGGCAACGAAGAAGAAAGAAGTGAAATCAACAAAAAGGTTTTCAGTTTTATTCATCATCAAACCAAAATTAAGACACAAAATACCAGGAGTCCAGCCAAAGCCCAGCATCACGCGTCTCATCCCCTCGCCTTGGCCTCCGGAGCGCCTCCGACCCCATCTCTTCCTCCGTCTCCAAAAGGTAACGCTTTTGTTTCTCTATCCTTCCACAACCTCCATGACAATAATAACAAAGCTTAAGGTCAAAGTTCAAAACGAAATAAGCATGCAAATCGTAAAAAAGTATAAAACATCAAAATCAAACCTTGCTTCGTAAGACCACTGGGCTCGAACTATGGAGGAAAGAGAGATTAGGTGATGGCGCTGGTGGCTCTAGGCGGGGAATCGCGTCTCAGTGACCTTTCCATGGCAAAGAGAAGACGGAGAAGACGAAGTAACCACAAGCGGCGCCGCTCCCAAACGCATAAACCCTAACGTCCAAGAATGAAACAAACTTCAATTAACCCTAAACAAGTTATGAGATCAGTGGGCCTTGCCCTTTCTCAGCCTAAGCCCAAACGTTCCAGCTAACACCCCCCTTTTTGTCCATTCATTCTGTTTGTTTAGTTTGGGCCTAATGCCCTTTTGGCCCATTCGATTTCCTAAAGTTAATACCTTTTACATATCACATTTGTTTACATAAATTAACACAATAAATTCTTTTTTTACACTAAAATTTTGTTAACCTTTTTATTTCTTTTTTACATATAACACAATCAAATTTTATAAAACAAAATGATACACTTAACCCTTTTTATATATATAACTCCTTTTTTTCTCAAATTATTCTTTTGTGAGCATCAATAAAAAATGCATATTAATAAATACATTAAAAAATAGATTTTTTTTATTTATTTATTATCTTCTTTGACTATACATTTAAACATTAATACAAAATACACAATATAATTAAAATGTAAAACATTTTTCTTTCTTTTAAGAAAAATATTAAATTTGTACATACTTAATTAAAATACAAAACAAGAAGCATATACTCAATAATACATTCAAATTCATATTTTCTCAAACCTGTAAATAAATTACATACACATATACACTTACACGTACACTTACACAATACATTTCACATTATACACTTGATACACATACAATTACTATTCTTATACCTTGCTATACATTGTTTATATTTTTATCGCAATTCGATTTGGTTGTAAATTATTGGACACTACATTCCTAAAGTCTCATCCCCATTTGTAAATTTGTACCCCCACTCCCGGATACTATTTGTAATAGCATAGACTTTAAATTCCCGCAATTTACCGCTTTCAATTATACCATGGTTAGACCTAGGGTTTGCATGTACATAAAACCAAACGCTAGATAACCTAATACAAGACAAATACATGAAATAAATACACAATCACACTTGCACCCCCTAGGGTAATCCCACATGTTGCCTCCCAAAATGGGCCATGCTTGCACGTCGAGTTTCTTTGGCAAAACAAATTCAAATGATCATAAGTCCCTCGATGACGCTTTCGAAAGTTTCCTAAATGGAATGATCATAGTCCCTTCAAAGCAAATTGCCAAAGATACTTGGCACCATTGCATTCATGGTCCATACGATGACCCGCGCCCGTCCCGTTAAGCATCCTAAACGCAAGATTGCCCACCAAATTCAATGGTGGAACAAAATTGTTAAAAAGGGTTGAAAACATAGAGAAAACCTTTGAGTACTGTGATCGGTGGATCTGGAACTGACTGTTTAACGCTGGTTCGCGAAATGTCGCGGAAGCAAGAGTCGCCACCGTCTTTTATTTTCTCCAATATGGAAAGGACAAAAGCACAGAAAAATTCCTTATTGAGATTGCTCTCGGTTCGGGAGGTAGATTTATAGAAAGGGAAGGTGTTAGCACCCTTTCTATCCATGGTTATCCATGGGCTCTTAGATACTTGCTCATTTGGGTTTTCAAAATGTTTGTTTGCTTTTCAACTGTGGGTTTGAAAAAGTTTCTTTGAAAATTTCAGTTCGACTCTTGTATCAGTCCTCAAGAGTGTTTGAAAAGTTGTTTTTGAAAGCTTTTTGCAAAGTGTCGGTGTGAAAAGAAGTTTTTGATTTGTTTTGAATTAGAGCAAGTATCTACGAGTTGTCTACCTACCCTAAGGAATTAGTCTGTGTAAATGTCCTTAAGGTAGTGCCATCCCACCATTGAGAGGTAGGTAGCACCAACGTTGGAGGTGTTCGGGTCAATTCGAGGATTAGGGACAGTTTGGTCACCAGAGCAATAGGAAGACACCTTAGAAGCTACCCCCATGCCATTTTCATGGACATGAGGACTTACTAAAACATCCTCTACTCGACGACCACGTTTCGAGGGGCAAGGCAACAGTGAGACGTACCCTAGGGGTGGTGTGTGAATTGTGTGTCATTTTTCAGTTATATTTGTCTTGTTCATGCATTGGCGATCTACGCTTTGTTTTTATTTTTGGCATTCATTCTTTCATGCAAATTATTAGCAGTTAAAAGGTGCGGAATTAAAAGTCCTACGCTATTACAAAGGCGTGGGTCTACATCGCCAAATTAATCCAAGACCCGATTTGAATAAAATAAAATGCGGAAAGTAAATACCCTAATTAATCTATTACAAGGCTTTGGGGCAATTACATGAAATTTAAAAAAAGAAATAAAAGTAAATGTGCGAAAAGAAATAAAATCGAGAATGCGAGGGCGTTGGACCCTTTTAAAGAAATTAAATCGAAATCGTAAATTAATTAAATTAAATAAAAGCAAGAACTTATTTTTTGGAGTTTTTGTATTTATGGAATTTAATGAGGAAATTAAATGGAATTAAAACCCTAATTCTAAACTATTTTTAATTTATAAAAAAAAATGTTTAAGTTTGACCTAGTTTTAACCTAATTATTTAATTACAAGTTATTTATAAAATAATTAAGAATAATAATAATGATGATAAGGAAATAAATTATTCACTAAGGCAAAGAAGAAAATATATTAAAACCCTAATCTCTAAACTTTTTAGTTTATTTAAAAAAAATTAGAATTAAACCTAAAATTAAAACTAAGTTAGTTATTAAATTTATTTACAAAATAATATTAATTAATATTAACAAAGCATATTTTTTATTGTTTTATGATTTTCTGTTTTTTTTTAATGTATTTTTATGTTATAAAAAATTAATTTGTGGAATTAAATAAACAATTAATATAATTAAAATAAATGAAAGAAAAGAAAAAAAGAAAAGAAGAAAATGCAAACAGATGGGGGTGTTGACCCAAATTGGAGGTTGATCTGCAGTAATTTGGCCCAATAGAAGCTTGGCCTGTTTGACTTTCCAGATTGCATGTGGAGGTGTTGACTCGTGCACATGGTGATCTGCAACTTCTGACCATTGGATTGGTCTTGTTGGGCGCGTGGCAAGCACAAATATGAAGCTGCATGGTAGGCCCTGGGGCATGTACTGCATGGAATCATGTTAAAACAAAATATATTGAGAAATATGGGGGACCTGGGAATCGAACCCAGGTCCCAATGCTTGAAGGACACCTCACTTTCCATCCAGCCAAATGCGTTCGTTTGATATTCAATGGGAAGGAATTATTATGAAAGAGAAATAAGAGTTAGTGGTGGAAAACGAAAACACGCGCGAAAGGTTTGAATGACCCAGTCTTATGCTTACACCTCAGCGTCTTCTCCACTATGCCTTCGTTTTTGCCTGCAAATATAAATAGATAGCGGGGATTTTAAACCCCCACTAACCCTAATGTACAAAAATAACGATTAGCTCATAGTTGAAAAGAAAAAGGGTGCGATATAATCAATGGTTTCGTCTGGGCATCCTGGTTTTGATGGTGTAGGTTTGAACGTCCAATTTTTCCATGGGAAAGAAACCCCAATTTCAAGCTTGTGAAAACTTAGAAAACATCCATGGCATCTTTCGCTACAGGCATGATTAGTTCAATTAAAAGGCACCAACAGCTTCAGCATAATCATATTAGTGTAAAACAATATTTAAAATGCATTAATATGGCATGAAATTCAAGGTACCATTATGCAAAAATTCATGGACAGGATGACTTCATTCTACCAATTCTTTGTGTATGGAGGCTTGAAACGTATTGGGTTATGTTCAGGAAAGTCTCAGCAAGCTTTTGAGATGCTTTTCTCGCCTTGAAACGCCTTCTAAATGCCAAAACAGTTTTTTGAGATTTTTTAAGAAAAGTGCAAGTTTTGTTTTCAGGTTCTAGCGCAGCATTCTGGTTCTTCTCATTAGGTTTAGGTTCTGGCTTATATGAGGGATGAATTAGGGTAACAAAACAAGCCTAATATCCAAGGAATCAATGCTTTTGAATTTTGTGATCTTCCATGATTCTTTCAATCTTTTTTTCATGCCAAATATGCCAATCATTGGAGATTCTTTCCATATTGAGTATGCACGAAATCCTGAGGTTATGATGAGTAGAAATGCTGCATAAAAAGATTTGAAAGGTGGCATTTAGTATTTTTTATATTTAATTTGAATTAAATGAATTAATAGATTTAAAAATTCAATTAATAAATTAAAAATAAGAAAATAACTCCCCTTTGGGCCAATGGGTCGTGCATAGCTTTTGGATGATGATTCTTGGGAGAAATTGTGGCCCATTAGCAATTTTGAGGCATTTGAAGCAAAGTTGACTTTTCAAAATTCCCAAAAATTTCCCAATTTCCACAAGGCATATCTTGCTCAATTGTTAAGCTTTGATCATGTTCTTGGACATTTTGGAAAGGTCTTGAAATCCTCTAACCAATGCCTTTGGTCCCATGTCATTTTGATTTACCAATCTCAAGTTATGGTCTTTGACTTAAAGTCCCTTTTTGTTGACTTTTGAAAATGACCTATAATGTTGAAATTGATAACTTTTTGTGAGAGCATTTCTTGGACTTGAAGTGTGAAGATGAGTTGTAGGAAATGTAATTCTCTTCAAAATGAGCTTTTGATGGAATTTTTCTGATAAACCATGTGGAAGTTATGCCTTGGTCAAGTTACAGTTGACTTTTTCAACTGTCCAAATATGGAAACTTTTGCATCTTGAGACTTTTTGAGCCATGCTTTGAGAATCATGATCAAGAATTGATCAAATGATGTTTGTGGCTTCAAAATAAGATGTTGACCAAAAATTTGAACTTTTGACTGTCAAATGACCATTTTACCCCTACAGTTGACTGCTGAGCAATTAGGGTTTTTGACTGTGCAATCTTGTGCTGTGAGTCTTGAAACTTGGCATGAGGATGATTGACAATGCATGTAGGCATGTGGGACTTGATTGGACCCTTGGAAACTTCAATTTCTTTGACAGAACCAAAACCCTAATTTTGACTGTTAGGAGGCAATTGGACTGTGCAACCCTTGGGAGATTTTTGAAGCATGCTCTTAGCAAATCTTGAAGAATATGGGAGGGCAAATTTTGGGGTACAACAGTTGCCCCTGTTCAATCTTCTTAGACCTGAGGATGTAGATTGGCTGACGTGCCTTTCGTAATCCGAAGGTGGAAGATGATTGAACACTAGAGTGCCCAGAAATTTGTGCTCACATAGTAGTGTGATGGTGGGAATGGGCTTATAGATGCCATTTGGAGATTGATGGATAGGATGATGGGCTTATAGATGCCATGCTGAGAGGTGATGGATAGGTGGATGGGCTTATAGATGCCATCTGGGTGTCGATCGCGTAAGAGATTCCTTAGCGAGAACTTGCGTACCTGAAAAAGAAAATAAGTACCTGGCCTGTTACAGGAGCTGGTCTTCAAACTCTTTGTGTAGATGCGCCCTGACTGGTTACAGGAATTGAATCTGGAACTTCAAAAGGTGATGAACGAATCAGGGATGGTTACTACCTCAGTGGGACGATGAGAGAACCTGGGGCGATTACTACCTCAACAGTAACGATGAGAGAATCTGGGGCGATTACTACCTCCACAGTAACGGGGAGAGAATCATAGGCGACTTCAACCTCAACAGTAACGATGAGAGAATCTTGGGCAACTTCAACCTCAACAGTAACGATGAGAGAATCTTGGGCGACTTCAACCTCAACAGTAACGATGAGAGAATCTTGGGCGACTTTAACCTCAACAGTAACGATGAGAGAATCTTGGGCGACTTCAACCTCAACAGTAACGATGAGAGAATCTTGGGCGACTTCAACCTCAACAGTAACGATGAGAGAATCTTGGGCGATTTCAACCTCAACAGTAACGATGAGGGAATCTTGGGCGACTTCAACCTCAACAGTAACGATGAGAGAATCTTGGATATCTTCTACTGAGTCTTCATCAGGAAAATCTTTAGGAATCGATTTAACTAGACCAGAGAAGGCCTTTGACTGGATAAGAATCAGAAAAATCTTAGGGTCGATTTAACTGAACCGGGCAAGGTCTTGGAATATCTTCAACTGGATAAGAATCAGGGAGATCTTAGGGTCGATCTGACTGAACCAGAGAAGGCCTTTGACTGGATAAGAATCAGAAAAATCTTAGGGTCGATTTAACTGAACCGGGCAAGGTCTTGGAATATCTTCAACTGGATAAGAATCAGGGAGATCTTAGGGTCGATCTGACTGAACCAGAGAAGGCCTTTGACTGGATAAGAATCAGGAAAATCTTAGGGTCGATTTAACTGAACCAGGCTAGGTCTTGGACATAGCTGAGAACTTAACTGGATCTTTCCTGAAAGGTAAAGGTCAGTCATATGCAATGCATGATATGGATCAAGCAATGACGTTCTCAACATAAATGAGATTGTAAGGTATGATGCGTTTATGCATGCTATAATGTATGAAAATGCGATGTTTATGAATGTATGTTTTTGTCTAGGAAAGTAAATCCTTGACAAATGCCGGGAAGTCACATCCTGGGCTGATGTTGAAGAATAGTGCTTTGTTGTCTCCGCTGGGGATGATAGTTGCAAGAATACCGGTAGGAGAAGATAACTCCGTTGGGGAATAAACTTGGCGAATGGATTACTCTGCAGGGAGAAAATTGTTCTAGCGGTCTTGCTGGGGGACAGTACTCTGTGGGGAGAGAGGTACTTTGCTGGAATGTTGATGGTAACTCCGCTGGGGATACCGTTGTTATGTTGTGTTGGAAGATGAACTCCGCTGGGGATAGGAAGACTTCGTCGGGGACGATCTTTCCGTGGCTTTTGGCTGAGGATAACCCAGTTATATCCTGATAGGGAAATAACCTTTGAATAAAGTCGGGGACGCGTTCGTGCTCTACGGGGGTAAGCTTCCAGAATCTACTGGGGATAAGCTTCCTGCTTGGGGAGATGGACTCCAACTTTCCTGGGGAAACTGGATTGGACTCTCCTGGGGAAATTATGAAATGTATTGGGGAAGTGACTCCATTGAATGTTTGATATACCACCGGGGAACAATCTTTAGGTCAAGATTGTCGGGGATGCTTGTTTAAGAATATCTGTATATCATGCTGGGGAACATTGAGATCTGCGGGGGTACCCAACTTCCTTAAGGCTGTTTGCATAACTTTGCTTGGGGGGAGTGCACTGACTTGCTGGCTCACTCTCTGGGGGGTTAAGATATCTGGTTATGTTCTTCAGCCGAACTTACCTTGGTACCTTGGTGGACAGAACAATTAGATCGCTTAGACCACTCTTTATTGCCCCTGTTTCTAATGTTACCTGTAATTAATCCTTTGTTTCGTATGCAAGTATTTATGAGTTAGAAATTAGTGTCAAATGCATATATCACAAATTGAACATTGGACGTTCTTCGCAAAATAAAACAGAAAAGGAAAACAATTGGCAATTTTAACTGAAAAGTGATTTTTGTATTGTTTTTTGGAATTTGCCTGTAAATAGGCGTTTTATATACAAGAGGCTGACATCCTAGTAAGTGAACGCCGCCGAATCAAAAGAGTTTATACAATTTGTACAAAGGGAAAACAAAACAGCTGTGTGAAAAGAATGATCCCACTGGGTTCCAACTCTGCTATCGCCTTTATATCTTCGAGCGTCTCATCACTTGATGACCTAACCGAAGATGAAGCTGATTGATCAATGCCGTCTGAACTTGATGTAGATACTGGATTCTGGATGCAAAGTGATCCAATGAGACATAGTATTACGCTTTATCCCTAACTTTTGCCTGGACCGCCCTTTCGGGTTTTCAGTCCACTGGGATACCCATTTTTGCCCAAGCCGCCTTTTCAGGTTTTCGACTTGCCGGGTGTACAGATTTTTTTTCATTTCATCCCTTCATTTTGCCCGAACCCTTTTGGTTCGCCGGGAAGCCCTAATTTTTGCCTAGGTATGTCAACCTAGCGGGTCTTTTTCATGCGTAATATCTTTTTACTATGTCTGCATTGGCGGGGTGAGGAAGGTCGTCACCATCCATGGTGGTTAGAATCATGGCTCCTCCTGAGAACACATGTTTAACCACAAATGGCCCTTCGTATGTAGGGGTCCATTTGCCCATTGGATCACTCTGAGGAAGGATGATACGTTTGATTACCAAATCCCCAACTTGATATTCTTGTGGTCTGACCTTTTTGTTAAATGCCCTGATCATCCGTTTTTGGTACGTCTGACCATGACAAATAGCAGCAAGTCTCTTTTCGTCAATTAGATTTAACTGATCAAGTCGTGTCTGGATCCAATCATCTTCGCTCAGATCTGCATCCTTCATTATCCGGAGAGAGGGTATCTGCACTTCGATCGGTAAGACTGCCTCCATGCCATAGACCAAGGAGAAAGGGGTTGCCCCGGTTGACGTCCTTGCTGAGGTACGGTACCCATGAAGAGCAAACGGTAACATCTCGTGCCAATCTTTATAAGTCACTGTCATCTTCTGCACAATTTTCTTAATGTTCTTATTTGCTGCTTCTACAGCCCCATTCATCTTCGGTCTATAAGGAGAAGAGTTGTGGTGCTGTATCTTAAACTGCTCGCAGAGCTCAGTGATCATCTTGTTATTAAGATTGGTACCATTATCTGTAATGATCCTTTCTGGGACGCCGTATCGACAGATTAGGTTATGCCGAATGAACCGTGCCACAACATTCTTGGTTACCGTAGCGTAGGAAGCTGCTTCAACCCACTTTGTGAAGTAATCAATCGCCACCAGGATGAAGCGATGCCCATTGGATGCTGTAGGTTTAATCTCACCGATCATATCTATGCCCCACATTGCAAAGGGCCAAGGTGCAATCAAGACGTTCAGAGGGACTGGAGGGACGTGCACCTTATCTGCATAAATCTGGCATTTATGACACGTCCGAGAATGTTGGTAACAGTCAGCTTCCATTGTGGACCAGAAATACCCTGCCCGAAGGATCTTCTTTGCCATAGTGTGTCCACTGGAATGTGTTCCGAAGGTCCCTTCATGTAGCTCTGCCATGATCCTTTCTGCTTCAGTCTTATCCACACAACGCAGTAAGGTCGAATCATGGTTTCGCTTGTACAGAATGCCGTTGCTAAGGAAGAACTTTGCCGCGAACCTTCTTAGAAACTTTTTGTCATTGACAGAGGCACCTTCAGGATACTCCTGGGCTTCCAAGTATCTCTTCACCTCATAGTACCAAGGCTTCTCAGTCACCAATTCAGTCTCAAGATCACAACAGTATGCCGGTTCGTCCAGTTTCCAGATGATGATTCGGGGAGCCTCATTGTCCCATTTGACTTTGAACATGGAAGACATTGTAGCTAACGCGTCCGCTAACTGATTCTCCTCTCTTGGGAAATGTTCAAAGGTTATCTCTGTGAAGTGAGGGATCAAGGTCAACACACATTCTTTGTAAGGAATAAGATTCGGATGTTTCGTATCCCACTCTCCTTTGATCTGATTGATCACGAGAGCGGAATCTCCGAAGACACTCAGAAACTTGATCCTTAAGTCGATCGCAGCTTGGAGACCCATGATGCATGCCTCGTACTCTGCCATGTTGTTGGTGCAGTTGAAACATAGTCGGGCACAAAGTGGAGTATGAGTGCCTTGAGGAGATATGATCACAGCGCCAATGCCGTTACCCAAAGCATTGGAGGCTCCGTCAAAGTGCATAGACCATCAGGATCCTTCCTCAAGTCCTTCATCCGGTCCAGGTATTTCACAATCAGTCACTATCATGATGCTCTCGTCCGGAAAATCAAAGTTCATTGACTGATAGTCGTCCACTGCCTGATGTGCCAAGTGGTCTGCCAATACACTTCCCTTGATGGCTTTCTGAGTTGTGTACTGGATGTCGTATTCCGTCAAGATCATTTGCCATCTTGCTATTCTCCCAGACAGAGCAGGCTTTTCAAATATGTACTTTATTGGATCCATCTTTGAGATCAACAAGGTAGTGTGAGTCAGCATATACTGTCTCAGCCGGCGAGCAGCCCATACCAAAGCGCAGCAAGTTTTCTCTAGCAGTGAGTATCGGGTCTCACAGTCGGTAAACTTTTTGCTAAGGTAATAAATGGCATGCTCTTTTCGGCCAGACTCGTCATGCTGCCCCAGCACACACCCCATTGAGTTGTCAAGTACTGTCAGGTATAATATCAGAGGTCTCCCTTCAACCGGTGGCATAAGAATGGGTGGTTCTTGGAGATACTCTTTGATTCTGCCAAAAGCGGCCTGACATTCATCATTCCAACGTACTACCTGATCTTTCTTCAGAAGCTTGAAGATTGGTTCACAGGTAGCATTCAGATGCGAGATGAATCGAGCAATGTAATTCAGACGTCCTAGAAAGCCTCTGACCTCTTTCTCTGTCTTAGGAACTGGCATCTCTTGAATAGCTTTAACCTTGGCAGGGTCCACTTGAATACCCTTATCACTTACAACGAAGCCTAACAACTTTCCAGATCTTACCCCGAAGGTGCACTTGTTCGGGTTCAACCTCAGCTTGTACAGTTTCAAACGGTCAAACAGTTTCTGCAGATGGTCAAGGTGTTCCTCCTCGGTTTGGGACCTTGCAATCATGTCGTCGACATACACTTCTATCTCATGATGGATCATGTCATGAAATAAAGCAACCATGGCACGTTGATAGGTTGCCCCAGCATTCTTCAGTCCAAAAGGCATGACCTTGTAGCAGAAGGTGCCCCACTGAGTAACAAAGGTAGTTTTTTCCATGTCTTCCGGAGCCATCTTGATCTGATTATACCCTGAAAAACCGTCCATGAAGGAAAACACCTTATGCTGAGCAGTATTGTCAACAAGGACATCAATGTGAGGTAGAGGGAAGTCATCCTTGGGGCTGGCCCTGTTCAGGTCCCTGTAGTCAACACACATTCTGACCTTTCCATCTTTCTTTGGTACCGGCACCACATTAGCAACCCACTGAGGGTAAGAGGTCACTGCAAGAAAACCGGCATCGAATTGCTTCATAACCTCGGCTTTAATCTTCTCAGACATCTCTGGACGCATACGGTGGACCTTTTGCTTAACCGGAGGGCAGTCTTCCTTGGTGGGCAGGTGATGGACCACAACGTCAGTATCTAACCCAGGCATGTCTTCGTAGGACCAGGCAAATATCTCCACATAATCATGTAACATCTGAGTCAACCGTTGCTTCACACTGAGCTCTAGGTTGGCACCAATCTTGACTTCCTTCCTATCTGTATCAGTACCCAGATTTATTATTTCCACTGGCTCTTCATGTGGTTGAATTGCCCTCTCTTCCTGGAGTAACAGTCTTGCAAGTTCGCCAGGCACTTCGTAATCATCTTCACCTTCGTCTTCGGCTAAGTTGATCGGATTTTCGAAGTCATAACTGGCAGTAGCAGAGTCGTTACCAGTGAGATCCAGAGTGGATTGAAACCTGTATGAGTGAGTGTGTGTAAATACAGCTGTTTTACAATATATAAAGAAAGGAAAGAAAAGGAAAGGAGCATAAGATTTGAAATGCGAGAAAACGTCCAAGGTTTTTATTCATGATATATGAAATGACAATTAATATGCCCTCACAAATGAAGCCACAGTGCCCCGGGTAAGACACCGGGCCATAGAGTTTCAATTCATTGTTTATTACAAATAACAAAAACAAAGGAGTTTATTACTGCGTAATAAAAGTAACAGGAGTATGATCTTTAGCAGTCCAATTAGTCAATCCACCATCAGTCGTCGGGTAGATCCAGCTATCAAACTCTGACTCTTCCACTTCATCTTCATCCCCAATGGCATTCACTCCTGGATTGGTGATGAGCACAGGAGGTCTTCTGGTTCTAGATTTGCGCACAACCCTCTGAGCCTCTGCAGTAAAACCCAGTCCAAACTTGTCAGTTTTAAGAGTGAAATCAGGGAGCCTGCCCCAGTTAGCACATTCACCTTTCTCGATTACAGCCCGGGCATCCTTCATGGAAGCCATCTTCTAAGGAACATCCTCTTCAACCACTGTTTCTGCCGCTGCCAATGTTGGAGGTACCTCTTCAAAATGCTGAAAGGGGGTTTCAATAAACTCCCCGTCCATCTCAATATATCGGAAGGAATTCAAGTGACTAACCATATACTCCTCCTCCCCCTGCACGGTGACAATCTTCCCTTTGACAGGGTACTTGAGCTTCTGGTGTAGGGTAGAGGTCACTGCCCAAGCTTTGTGAATCCAAGGTCGACCCAGTAAACAGGAATAAGATGGACGGATATCCATCACATAGAAAGTTGAGTCGAATACTTGAGAACCCACACGAATAGGAATGTCTACCTCTCCATGAACCATCCTCTTAGAACCGTCAAAGGCTCTGACAATGATGTTGCTAGGTTTCAGCTCCAGGCCCTCACAATCCAACCGGTCTAAGGCCTTTTTGGGTAGCACATTCAGGGAAGAGCCGGTGTCCACCAACACATGCGCAAGAGTAATGCCCCTGCATTCAATAGAGACATGCAGGGCATCATTGTGGTTCTTTCCCTTAGTAGTAAGGTCAGCATCCGAGAAACCCAAACCATTTTCGGCTGTCAAATTGGCTACGCAATCAGTAAACTGGACTGCAGAGGTCTCTTGTGGCACATGGGCCGTCTTTAGAAATGAAATCAGGGCCTTAGCATGGTGTTGTACCCCAAAATTTTCCCTCCCATATTCTTCAAGAAATTGCCAAGTCAAAGCTTCAAGATTCCCCAAGGGTTGCACAGTTCAAGAGCCTCCTGAACAGTCAAAATTAGGGTTTTGGTCCTGATCAAGAAAATGAAGTTTCCAAAGGTCCAATCAAGTCTCACATTCCTACAAACATGGTCAAGCATCCTCATACCAAGTTTCAAGACTTTCAGCACAAGATTGCATAGTCAAAAACCCTAATTGCACTACAGTCAACTGTAAGGGCAAAATGGTCATTTGACAGTCAAAAGTTCAAATTTTTGGTCAACATCTCATTTTGAAGCCACAAACATCATTTGATCAATTCTTGATCATGATTCTCAAAGCTTGGCTCAAAAATCACCAAAATGCAAAAGTTTCCTTATTTGGACAGCTGAAAAAGTCAACTGTAAATTGACCAGGGCATAACTTTCACATGGATTATCAGAAAAATTCCATCCAAAGCTCATTTTGAATAGAAAGACATTTCCTACAACTCCTCTTCATACTTCAAGTCCAAGAAATGCTCTCACAAAAAGTTATCAATTTCAACATTATAGGTCATTTTCAAAAGTCAACAAAAAGGGACTTTAAGTCAAAGGCCATAACTTGCGATTGGTAAATCAAAATGACATGGGACCAAAGGAATTGGTTAGAGGACTCAAAGACCTTTCCAAATTGTCCAAGAACATGAGCAAAGCTCAAAAATTGAGCAAGTTATGCCTTGTGGAAGTTGGGAAATGTTTGGATATTTTGAAAAGTCAACTTTGCTTCAAATGACCTAAAATTGCTAATGGGCCTATTTTCCTTCCACAATTCATCATCCAAGGCATGTGCACGACCATTTGGCCCAAAGGGAAGTTTTTCTTCATTATTTATTTATTTATTTGGATTTTTATTATTAATAATTCATTTAAATTAATTAAATACATGGAAAATACTAAACCTAATTTATCAAATCTTTTTGTACATGTAATAGGTTCAAAAATTCGTGCATAATCAAATATGGAAAGATTTGAAGAGAATTGGTCATGATTGGTACAAAATAGCATGGAAAATATTGGAAAAAGATCTTGAAAAATCAAATCTCAAAAACCATGAATGCAAAGGATTTTGATCAAGTTTTTTGACCTAATTCATTCATACTTATACAAAGAAGCAAGACCTAATGCCATTAACCAAGAAGCTGCACAGAAAAAGCATATGAACACTTGAACTTTTTCAAAAAAATTCAAAATCTGAAAACCTATTTGCAGGTTGATTCAAGCCAAAAGAATCACCCCATCACCTTCCTAGGACATCACTGATCCTAACTGAATAGATTTTCACGTCCCTCGCACCTTGAAACGGTATACAGAAGTCAAGCTTTTTCCACTTTTTCTCATAATCGTATTTTACATTCTATGCACATTCATGGCATTTTATTTATAGATTCATGCTCAGTGATGTGTTTTAAAGCTAACCATATGATTTGATCGGATTTTTATGCACTGTATGCAAAGATGCCATGGTCGTATTTTAGGGTTTGCAGGACTTTGAATTGGGGGTTTTAAAATATGGAAAAATTGGAGCATAAGACTTAGGCCACTCAATCCAGCATGCTCAGACGGTCACAAGGCCACCCTCGCGCTCAATTTATGAGCATCCAATGGCTATTCGCTATTTTCCAGAAAATGGCCTAAAAGAACACTAACAAAACCGTTGCCAATGTTTATGTTTCACAAAAAAAAATAAACAACGAGGAAGAAGATGACCCCGGTGGCGATCAGCGATTGGCTTGTTTGAATTTTACGCGCTAAAATTCCACTGACATTTGTTTTATTATATATTATTTGTTATTCATATAAGGTACAAAGAGAACAAAGTGGAGCATTGGCAAGCGCGTTGATTGGTAAACCATAGGACCTGGGTTCGAGCCCCAGGTCCTCACTCCCTTTCATATTATTTTCTATTTAATGCTTCTATGCAGTGTCATCATCAAAGCACACCATACGCCTTCAAAATCAGACGTCCACGTGTCCCAATGGAGAGGATCAGAAGGCCACGCTCTGAGGTACATGGTAAACCCTGGTCAACGCTGATACACCCTAGTGGAAAAAGTCTTACAAGACAATTGCTAATGGGCCCAGATTGCTAAAGCAAACCCTCCCAATTTTGGGGCAACCCCCTAGGTTTGCCAAAATTTTTTACTTTCTTTGTTTCTTTATTATTTTCACTTTCTTTAATTATTGTTTTTTTTATTAATTTAATTATTTTCCATAAAAAAACATAAAACCATAAAAATCAGAAAAAGATAAGAAAAAATAATAAATGTTTTTATTCTAGTATTTTTTTATAAATTGCATTAATTAATTCTAGTTATTAGGTTTAATTTAATATTTTCATAATAAAAAATCTAAAAAATATAGAATTAGGGTTTAATTAATTTTTTGTCCTTTCTTATTTTCTTTCATAATAATTAAATATTTACCATATTTATTTTTGTAATTAAATTGCATATAAAATAATTAGGGTTAATTTTAGGTTTAATTGCATTTAATTCTTTTTCCCATTAAAATCATAAAATACCAAAAAAATACCCAAAAGACAATTTCTTTTCTTTTTAATTTTAATTAATTCATCGTTTAATTTAATTTTGCAAAAAGGGTCCAACGCCCTCGTTTTAATTCTTATTCAATTCGCATATTTATTTTATTTCGTTTAATATTTATGTCTCTCTCCCAAGGCCATGTAATCTTTATTTCTCGCACTTTGCTTTACTTTTCATTACTTCTTTATTTTTTCTGTCAAATCGGGTTCAAGAAATTTTGGCAATGTGGACCCGCGCCTTTTGTAATAGCTTAGAATTTTTACTTTTCGCAATTTTTAACTGTTAATCAAGGTATGAAAGAATGTATGGACAAAAATAAAAACAAACGCTAGATCACCAATAACATGACAAAAGACAAAAATATCTGAAAACGACACACAAATCACACACCACCCCTAGGGTACGCCTCACTATTGCCTTGCCTCGAAAGGTGATCGTCGAGTAGAGGATGTCTTAGTAAGTCCTCATGATCCGGGAACCTGGCATGAGGGTAGCTTCTAAGGTATCTTCCCATTGCTCTGGTGATCACCACGTCCCGAACCTCGAATTGACCCGAACACCTCCAACGGTGGTGCTACCTACCTCTCAATGGTGGGATGGCACTACTTTAAAGGACATTTACACAGACGAATTCCTTAGGGTAGGTAGACGACTCTAGATACTTGCTCTAATTTCAAAACAAATCAGAAAAATACTTTTCACACCGACACCTTTTCAAAAAGCTTTCGAAAGCAACTTTTCAAACACTCTTGAGGACTGATACAAGAGTCGAACTGAAATTTTCAAAGAAACTTTTTTTTAAACCCACAGTTGAAAAGCAAACAAACATTTTTGAAAACACAAATGAGCAATTATCTAAGAGTCCATGGATAACCATGGATAGAAAGGGTGCTAATACCTTCCCTTTCTATAATCTACCTCCCGAACCGAGAGCAATCTCTTTAAGGAATTTTTCTGTGCTTTTGTCCTTTCCATTTGGAGAAAATAAAAGACGGTGGCGACTCTTGCTTCCGCGACATTTCGTGAACCAGCGTTAAACAGTCAGTTCCAGATCCACCGATCACAGAACTGGCGACTCTGCTGGGGATATAAACTTAAAGTGAGGTGTACCTTAGGGCTAGTTCATAACTGTGTTTTCAATTGTATTGATTTGTGTGCTTTATTATTGTGGGTTGCATGGGAGTTACATAGATCCTAACCCGGATCTGGGGATACCCTGTTTAGGTAGTGTTGTACCCCAAAATTTGCCCTCCCATATTCTTCAAGAAATTGCCAAGTCATGCTTCAAAATTCCCCAAGGGTTGCACAGTGTAAGAGCCTCCTGAACAGTCAAATTAGGGTTTTGATTCTGATCAAGAAAATGAAGTTTCCAAAGGTCCAATCAAGTCCCACATGCTTATAAACATGGTCAAGCATCCTCATACAAAGTTTCAAGACTTTCAGCTCAAAATTGCACAGTCAAAAACCCTAATTGCACTACAGTCAACTGTAGGGGCAAAATGGTCATTTGGCAGTCAAAAGTTCAAATTTTTGGTCAACATCTCATTTTGAAGCCACAAACATCATTTGATCAATGCTTGATCATGATTCTCAAAGCTTGGCTCAAAAATCATCAAGATGCAAAAGTTTCCTTATTTGGACAGCTGAAAAAGTCAACTGTAAATTGACCAGGGCATAACTTTCACATGAATTATCAGAAAAATTCCATCCAAAGCTCATTTTGAAGAGAAAGACATTTCCTACAACTCATCTTCATACTTCAAGTCCAAGAAATGTTCTCACAAAAAGTTATCAATTTCAACATTATAGGTCATTTTCAAAAGTCAACAAAAAGGGACTTTAAGTCAAAGGCCATAACTTGAGATTGGTAAATCAAAATGACATGGGACCAAAGGCATTGGTTAGAGGCCTCAAAGACCTTTCCAAAATGTCCAAGAACATGAGCAAAGCTTAAAAATTGAGCAAGGTATGCCTTGTGGAAGTTGGGAAATTTTTGGATATTTTGAAAAGTCAACATTGATTCAAATGACCTAAAATTGCTAATGGGCCTATTTTTCTTCCACAATTCATCATCCCAAGCATGTTCACGACCACTTGGCCCAAAGGGAAGTATTTCTTCATTTTTTATTTATTTATTTGAATTTTTATTAATAATAATTCATTTAAATCAATTAAATATATGAAAAATATTTAACCTAAGTTTTTCAATCTTTTTGTGCATGAAATATACTCAATAATTCGTGCATAATCAAATATGGAAAGATTTGAAGAGAATTGATCATGATTGGTACAAAATAGCATGGAAAATATTGAGAAAAAGATCTTTGAAAATCAAATCTCTCAAACCATGAATGCCAAGAATTTGGATTGTTTTATTTGACCTAATTCACTCTATACTTAAGCCTGAACACAAACCTAATGCAAAGAACGACTAAGCTGCGCTAGAAACCAAGACACAAACTTGAAATTTTTGCAAAGAAACTCAAAACTGAAAACCTAATTCTAGGGCGATTCAAGGCACGATTTTGATTTCATTAGCTTGCTGAGGCTTCATAGAAAGATTCTGCATCAAAAACCATAAGCTCTCGTGCCCAGAAACGTGAGAACGATCTCACCTGTACAAAGAAAATTTCTCATTCGTGCATCTCAATTCATACATTTTTTGCAATTTTTAATATGTGATTGATATTCCTTATGCAATTCTGATGCTAACCGTGTGATTTAATTTTGTTTTCATGCCCTATATGAGGATTTGCCATTAGAGACCCCTAGGGTTTCCAGGTTTTCAAATTAGGCATTTTCCATCCCTGTAAAATTGAGACACATCAATGCCATGAACAAAACCAGCTCGCTTAGACGAAAAGAATGGCATGCTCGCGCTTAATTTATATGCCAAGGGGACCTAATCGCTATTATCCAAATAATCATGTTTTGAGGGGGTTCAAAACCCCCGTTAAATGTTTGTTAATTTTTTTCAGGAAATCACCAACGAGGAAGATGATTATGTGGAAGGCTCTGATTGGAGCATTCAAATGCTTCGCGCGTTTTCAAGCCATTGACCATTTTTCTGTTATAATATTTGTTGGTTATTATATGTTAAACGCGCGTGAATTGGTTCAGTGGTAAACACAGTGGTTGGTAATGTTAATGACCTGGGTTCGAGCCCCAGGTCTTCACCCTTTCCATATGTTTTTTTTCAATTAACGTTCACATGTAGTTGCCATACTGAAGACCACCATACGTCTCTCCATCAAGCCATCCACCTGTTCAATTTCATCAATCCAAAGGCGCAGATCTGAGGAACACGGTACGCGTGAGTCAACGCTAGAGTATGTAATTGGAAAAGTCCACCAGGCCTGAAGCATTGGGCCAGATTGCTAAAAGCCTCACCTCCACTTTGGGGACAGATACCCCCCCTTGGTTTGCAAATTTTTTTAACTTTCTTTGTTTTTATAATTTTTATTTTCTTTTAATTATTGTTTGTTTAATTAATTTAATGTTTTCATAAAATATAAAAAAAAACATAGAAAAATTAGAAAAAGATGAAAAAATGATAAATATTTTATTTTAAATACTTTTGTAAATAAATTGCATATAATTAAATTTAGTTATTAAATTGGGGTTAATTATAATATTTTCATAATAAAAATCTAAAAATATAGAATTAGGGTCTTAATTAAATTTTTATTCCTTTTTCTTTTTCTCCCATAATAATTAAATAATTAAATATTTATTTTTATAATTAAATTGTATATAAAAATTAGGGTTAATTTTAGGTCAAAACTTCAACATTTTTCATAATAAAACAAAAATTGTAGAATTAGGGTTAGCATTTATCTTATTTAATTCTTTTTCATTAAAATCATAAAATACCTAAAAATCCCAAAAAACAATTTCTCTTTCTTTTGATTAATTAATTCCATCATTAGTTTAATTTTGCAAAAGGGTCCAACGCCCTCGTTTTAATTCTTATTCGCATATTTATTTTATTTCTTTATAATATTTATGTATCTCCCCCAAAGCCTTGTAATTAATTTCGCGCACTTTTAATTCTTTATTTTCTTTACTTTCTTTATTTTTCTGTCAAATCGGGTTCGAGAAATTTTGGCGATGTGGACCCGCGCCTTTTGTAATAGCTTAGAAATTTTACTTTCCCGCAATTTTTAACTGTTAATCAAAGCATGAAAGACTGTATGGACAAAAATAAAAAAACAAACGTTAGATCACCAATAACATGACAAAAGACAAAAATATCTGAAAACGACACACAAATCACACACCACCCCTAGGGTACGCCTCACTGTTGCCTTGCCTCGAAAGGTGATCGTCGAGTAGAGGATATCTTAGTAAGTCCTCATGATCCGGGAACCTGGCATGAGGGTAGCTTCTAAGGTGTCTTCCTATTTCTCTGGTGATCACCATGTCCCGAACCTCGAATTGACCCGAACACCTCCAACGGTGGTGCTACCTACCTCTCAATGGTGGGATGGCACTACTTTAAAGGACATTTACACAGACGAATTCCTTAGGGTAGGTAGGTTCTCGTAGATACTTGCTCTAATTCCAAAACAAATCAAAAAAATACTTTTCACACCAACACATTTTCAAAAGCTTTCGAAAGCAATTTTTCAAACACTCTTGAGGACCGATACAAGAGTCGAACTGGAATTTTCAAAGAAACTTTTTAAAACCCACAGTTGAAAAGCAAACAAACCATTTTTGAAAACACAAGTGAGCAAGTATCTAAGAGCCCATGGATAACCATGGATAGAAAGGGTGCTAACACCTTCCCTTTCTATAACCTACCTCCCGAACCGAGAGCAATCTCTATAAGGAATTTTTCTATGCTTTTGTCCTTTCCATTTGGAGAAAATAAAAGACGGTGGCGACTCTTGCTTCCGCGACATTTCGCGAACCAGCGTTAAACAGTCAGTTCCAGATCCACCGATCACAGAACTGGCGACTCTGCTGGGGAGTACTCTTAAAGTGAGGTGTACCTTAGGGCTAGTTCATAACTGTGTTTTCAATTGTTTTCCTTGTGTGCTTTAAATTGTGGGTTGCTTGGGAGTTCTATAGATCCTAACCCGGATCTGGGGATACCTTCTTAGAAAGTAGCAACAAGGCTGTGAGGGAACTGTGCGGGGTATACCGACATGGTTGAAACAGTCTGCTACGTTGATGTGGCACCTTGGTGTGTACCGGTAACCCTTGAGTTCAGTCAAGGAGAGTACGGGGCCTCCGCGTGGTGTCGTGAAGCATCAACAGACCTTAGGAACCTTAATTGAACTATCTTGGCCTCTTTAGGGTAGTGAGATAACTGACTTTGGTGCAGTCCGAGGTTGGTTGATACTCGATACTACACTCAATTGAGGGTTGCTTTCCTGGAATATTTCGGTCGCCAGTTCAGTGGCTAAATCGAAATGATGAACAATGAAAGCAATCCCGTGATATTGGGACCCTTAGAACCCGGTTACTTTGATAGGACAGGTTGAGCCCACCAACTTCAAGAGGGTAATACCCAGACCCCATGCTGGCCTAAACTCTAAGGGTTTCTCTTGTGTGACTTGTGTGCCTTCGTACTTGACTATTTGCATGCTTGTTGTCTGACACTTGAGCTTCTTGCAGGTTTTGTTTGTAGTCCTTAATTAGGACTCATAACAAGGTTTACCGAGTTTCTTGCAGGGTTTGTCTTAGTCCTTAATTGGGACTCATGACAGGGCTTACTAAGTTTCTTACAGGTTTTGTTCATAGTCCTTAATCGGGACTCATGACAGGTTTTACTTGGGTTTCTTGCAGGTTTTAGTTTGCAGTCCTTAATTAGGACTCATAACAGGGTTACCTACATTACCCCATGCATAGCATGACATCATACCATTGCATACATCCTAACCCATTTCAAGGATCTCAAGGGCTTGTGATGCAGGTCATGATAAATCAAACATCTAGTAAGGGGCAAAGAGGATTTATTTTCCTCTAGCCAAGGTTGACAGGGGCTATGACCCACTGGATATGGTGAGCCTTTGACCCTTAAAGAAGAATCCTCAACAGCATGGGTTTCCTTCAATCAAAGCTACCAATTCCGATGCTAACAATTTTCTTGTTTACCCTGCGAGATCCTTGAAAACATTGCATGCATATCATACATATCATTGCATTGCAGGTATCCCTTTTACAGGTTGCTCACCCTCTCGCTGTTTATTTCAGCAATGGCTTCACAACAAGATAACCAGGGACCTCGTGCTCAAGAGACTCAGTTCAGGGAGATCTTCTTAAGCCTATCCAAGGGGCAGGAAGAGTTGAGGACACTCCTCATGGGGAATCTGACCAGAAAGAGTCCTGAAGATGACAAGGACGAACAGCTGAAACGTCTACAAGCTGAGGTAGACACATTGAAAACCCAGATGCTGGGGCAAAGGGCCCTCATTCAAGGTTTATCTCAGGAGCAAGGAGAGCTGAGAGCCATGATCAGCCAGCTTCATCAAGACATGAAGCAACCAGCCCAAATCAGGGACCAGGTCATAGAACAGCTTCCAAGAAGGCAAAGGTCGGGTCCAATGAATAGACCTCTCCGAGTTGCTACTACTTCTCAGGTCCAACAACGACCTCGCCCAGAACAACGGGCTGATCAGAGCAAGCCAGACAAGCCTAAAAGGCAGTTCACCAAACTCAACGTGTCACCGTCTCAAGCTTTACAACAATTGTTGAGGTTGAATCTGGTGACGTTAAGGGACCCTCCTAAGCATCTCAACACAACCTCCCTAAAGTACAATCCTGAGGAAAGATGTGCATACCACTCTGACAGTCCAGGACATGACACCGACGACTGCTGGGCTTTGAAGAATAAGATTCAAGACCTGATTAATGAAAGAGCTTTGGATTTCACCCAGATGGGCCAGGCTGAATGCTCCTGCCATCCCTACAAGATGCACCAATCGAAGTAACAAGCCCTGAGATTGGAAGACTTGTGTTTATTAGAATTTTCAAGTTGTAACTCTCTTTTAACTGTTCAAACATTTATTCATGTTAAACATTGTTATTCCATTAATGCATCGCTTATGTCTATTTCGAAGCAATATATTCGTATTCACTATACGCAAATTATTTTCATACTTTTTTTTAATGTCAACTCTTGATCTAAAATTCTAAAGCCTCTTGAGGGAGGATGACGAAAACGATACCATGATCTTTACAGTATGCTTTTGAACAAACCCCGCTGATGAGGTACAGGCACTGTTTCAATCCCTAAACACTGGAGTTATAAGGAAGATAATCCCTCGTCAACCCCTTTGAGCCAAAGAAGTAGGAGTTTTTCTTTTCGAAAATTGAAACCCTTAATCATAACCTGGGGCAGGGTAGTTTCTCTCAGTTAATCCAAGTGCATAACGAAGGGCACCAAAAAGGTCCTTACAAAAATAAAGAAAGACAGTGATGGTTCCGAATAATCAATAAGGATAGGCAGTCATTATAAAAAAGGAAAGAAGCCCAATAAGTCAAAATACCCATGAAGGAGACTTACAAAGCTGGGGCATCCCGCTGACTGTAATTCCAAAAAAGGAAACAGTTCAGGCAAAAAATAGGGATAACAAAGTCAAAAAAAAGAAAGAGGTCTTACAAACCCTCGACAAAAAATGACTGTCTATTCAAAAGAAATCATCAATATTTGAACCATCATTGGAACATCAAAGCAAAGACTCAAGCAAGGTCTAACGCATGATCAACTGAGTTTAGGTTTGGAGAACATCACGAAGAGCGGGTGGGTACAAATAATTTGAGCCTTTATCCTTTGTTTCTTAAACCGTGAACCCGGCCACGTTATAACCCTCAAAAGTCCTAGCTGAAGCATGGGTTAGTTCGAAAGCATACTGTTACGAAAGGTATCCTGACTCCTTAAGGCTTACGGTAAATACGGAGTTGACATCACGTTTTACAAACATTCATTTGTTTTATGAAAAAGAATGCATTTCCAAAAATCTTCAAAACAGACATAGGCTTCGCATTTTTAACATAACTTTGTTTGCATATGACCTTTTGTTTGAACAGCAGGAAAATTCGCACGACGAATGCCTAATGAACAGAAGCACTTCCAATCAAGGGGCAGACCTGATCATGGTCTATCATCTGGGGCAATCCAATCAAGATTCGGAGAATCTCTCAAAAAATCCTATCAGCCTGGGGCAAATCTCCGCCCGAGTCACTTGGGGCATTCCAACAACGAATCTTGCCTAATCAAATACTTTTTGGTGGCATGGAAAAACACTTCTAACAGGGGCAACTCCCTACATTCTGAAAAAATGGACATAGTCGAAAAAATACTACACGAAATCAAAGACCCGCTAGGTTGACATACCTCGGCAAAAATAAGGGCTTCCCGACGAACCAAAAGGGTTCGGGAAAAATGAAGGGATGAAATGAAAAAAACCTGTACACCCGGCAAGTCGAAAACCTGAAAAGGCGGCTTGGGCAGAAAAGGGTATCCCGATGGACTGAAAACCCGAAAGGGCGGTCCATGCAAAAGTTAGGGATCAAAGCGTACAACTATGTCCTGTCATCTTGTCACCTGCCTACCAGAAGAAGGTCTGCCCATCAACAAGCTATCAGCACCTCTCAGGTCTTCCTCTCCCACCTCAGAAACAGGGGCAATAAGGAGTTGTCTAAAAGCAACTAATTGTTCTGTCCTCCAGGGTACCAAGATGGGTTCAGCGGAAGAGCATAACCAGACATCTTAATTCCCCAGTGATCCAGCAAGTCAGTACACTCTCTCCAAGTTATAAGGAAGGTTGGGTACCCTCCAGCAGGTCTCAACATTCCCCAGCAGCATATATATTCATAACAAGCATCCCCGGCAATCTTGACCTAAAGATTGTTCCCCGGCGGTATATCAAACATTCAAAGGAATCAATTCCCCCGCAGTTCAAAACTTCCCCAAGAGAGTCCAATCCAGTTCCCCAGGAAAGTTGGAATTTATCTCCCCAAGCAGTAAGCTTATCCCCAGTAGATTCTGGAAGCTTATCCCCTCGCAGAGCACAAATGCGTCGTCCGGCTTTATTCAAAGAGTTATTTCCCTACCAGGATATAACTGGGTTATCCTCAGCCAAAAAGCCACGGAAAGAATGTCCTCGACGAAGTCTTCTTACCCCCAGCGAAGTCTATCAACACTTCCAACACAACAAGGGTATCCCCAGCAAGTTATTTTCAACAACTCAGCAAAGTACCTCTCTCCCCACAGAGTATTGCTTCCCAGCAAGATCGTTAGAGTACTTTTCTCCCCGCAGAATCTGCCATTCGCCGAGTTTATTCCTTAACGGAGTCATCTTCTCCTACCGGTATTCTTGCAATCATCATCCCCAGCGGAAGCAAAATCTATTCTCCAACATCAGCCCAGGATATGACTTCCCGGCACCCGTCAAGGATTTACATTCCTAAAACATCACATACATCATTATAGCATGCATAGACGCATCATATCTTACAAATCTCATTTATGTTGAGAACATCATTGCTTGGTCCACATCATGCATTGCATACGACTGACCTTTACCTTTCAGGAAAAATGCAGTTAAATTCTCAATCATCTTTCAAGACCTAGACCAAGTCAGTTAATCAACTCCAAAGATTTCTTATCCAGTCCAAGGCCTTCTCTAGTCCAGCTAAATCGACCCCAAACAGATTTTTCTGATGAAGACTCAGTAGAAGTTATTCAGGTTTTTCTCAAACGTCCGCTTTTGAGATTATAATTTCCTATGGTTCTCTCCCCAATGTTGTGGAGATGATAATTCCAACCCAGGTTTTTCTCAGACGTCCGCTTTTGAGATTATAATTTCCTATGGTTCTCTCCCCAATGTTGTGGAGATGATAATTCCATTTTAGGTTTTTCTCAAACGTCCGCTTTTGAGATTATAATTTCCTATGGTTCTCTCCCCAATGTTGTGGAGATGATAATTCCATTTTAGGTTTTTCTCAAACGTCCGCTTTTGAGATTATAATTTCCTATGGTTCTCTCCCCAATGTTGTGGAGATGATAATTCCATTTTAGGTTTTTCTCAAATGTCCGCTTTTGAGATTATAATTTCCTATGGTTCTCTCCCCAATGTTGTGGAGATGATAATTCCATTTTAGGTTTTTCTCAAACGTCCGCTTTTGAGATTATAATTTCCTATGGTTCTCTCCCGAATGTTGTGGAGATGATAATTCCATTTTAGGTTTTTCTCAAACGTCCGCTTTTGAGATTATAATTTCCTATGGTTCTCTCCCCAATGTTGTGGAGATGATAATTCCATTTTAGGTTTTTCTCAAACGTCCGCTTTTGAGATTATAATTTCCTATGGTTCTCTCCCCAATGTTGTGGAGATGATAATTCCATTTTAGGTTTTTCTCAAACGTCCGCTTTTGAGATTATAATTTCCTATGGTTCTCTCCCCAATGTTGTGGAGATGATAATTCCATTTTAGGTTTCTCTCAAACGTCCGCTTTTGAGATTATAATTTCCTTTGGTTCTCTCCCCAATGTTGTGGAGATGATAATTCTATTTTAGGTTTTTCTCAAACGTCCGCTTTTGAGATTATAATTTCCTATGGTTCTCTCCCCAATGTTGTGGAGATGATAATTCCATTTTAGGTTTTTCTCAAACGTCCGCTTTTGAGATTATAATTTCCTATGGTTCTCTCCCCAATGTTGTGGAGATGATAATTCCATTCCAGGTTTTTCTCAAACGTCCGCTTTTGAGATTATAATTTCCTATGGTTCTCTCCCAAATGTTGTGGAGATGATAATTCCAACCCAGGTTTTTCTCAAACGTCCGCTTTTGAGATTATAATTGCCTATTGGTTCTCTCCCCGATCCTGCGGAGACGTTAATTCCATTCCAGATTTTCTCAACGTTTGCTGTTGAGGTTAAGGTCATCCAAGATTCTCTCACCATTCCCGTTGAGATAGTAACCATCCCTGGTTCATTCATCACCATTTGAAGCTCCAGATTCAGCTCCTGTAACCAGTCAGGACACATCTATACAAAGCATCTGAAGACCAGCTCCTGTAACATGTCAGGTACTCATTTTTCTTTTTGCAGGTACGCAAGTTCTCGCTAAGGAATCTCTTACGCGATCAACATCCAGATGGCATCTATAAGACCATCATCCTATTCATCAATCTCTAAATGGCATCTATAAGCCCATTCCCATCATCACACTGCTACTATGTGAGCGCAAATTTCTGGGCACTCTAGTGTTCAATCATCTTCTACCCTCGGATTACGAAAGGCACGTCAGCCAATCTGCACCCTCAGGTCTAAGAAGATTGAACAGGGGCAACTGTTGTACCCCAAAATTTGCCCTCCCATATTCTTCAAGAAATTGCCAAGTCATGCTTCAAAATTCCCCAAGGGTTGCACAGTGTAAGAGCCTCCTGAACAGTCAAATTAGGGTTTTGATTCTGATCAAGAAAATGAAGTTTCCAAAGGCCCAATCAAGTCCCACATGCTTATAAACATGGTCAAGCATCCTCATACAAAGTTTCAAGACTTTCAGCTCAAAATTGCACAGTCAAAAACCCTAATTGCACTACAGTCAACTGTAGGGGCAAAATGGTCATTTGGCAGTCAAAAGTTCAAATTTTTGGTCAACATCTCATTTTGAAGCCACAAACATCATTTGATCAATGCTTGATCATGATTCTCAAAGCTTGGCTCAAAAATCATCAAGATGCAAAAGTTTCCTTATTTGGACAGCTGAAAAAGTCAACTGTAAATTGACCAGAGCATAACTTTCACATGGATTATCAGAAAAATTCCATCCAAAGCTCATTTTGAAGAGAAAGACATTTCCTACAACTCATCTTCATACTTCAAGTCCAAGAAATGCTCTCACAAAAAGTTATCAATTTCAACATTATAGGTCATTTTCAAAAGTCAACAAAAAGGGACTTTAAGTCAAAGGCCATAACTTGAGATTGGTAAATCCAAATGACATGGGACCAAAGGCATTGGTTAGAGGCCTCAAATACCTTTCCAAAATGTCCAAGAACATGAGCAAAGCTTAAAAATTGAGCAAGTTATGCCTTGTGGAAGTTGGGAAATTTTTGGATATTTTGAAAAGTCAACATTGATTCAAATGACCTAAAATTGCTAATGGGCCTATTTTTCTTCCACAATTCATCATCCCAAGCATGTGCACGACCACTTGGCCCAAAGGGAAGTATTTCTTCATTTTTTATTTATTTATTTGAATTTTTATTAATAATAATTCATTTAAATCAATTAAATATATGAAAAATATTTAACCTAAGTTTTTCAATCTTTTTGTGCATGAAATATACTCAATAATTCGTGCATAATCAAATATGGAAAGATTTGAAGAGAATTGATCATGATTGGTACAAAATAGCATGGAAAATATTGAGAAAAAGATCTTTGAAAATCAAATCTCTCAAACCATGAATGCCAAGGATTTGGATTGTTTTATTTGACCTAATTCACTCTATACTTAAGCCTGAACACAAACCTAATGCAAAGAACGACTAAGCTGCACTAGAAACCAAGACACAAACTTGAAATTTTTGCAAAGAAACTCAAAACTGAAAACCTAATTCTAGGGCGATTCAAGGCACGATTTTGATTTCATTAGCTTGCTGAGGCTTCATAGAAAGATTCTGCATCAAAAACCATAAGCTCTCGTGCCCAGAAACGTGAGAACGATCTCACCTGTACAAAGAAAATTTCTCATTCGTGCATCTCAATTCATACGTTTTTTGCAATTTTTAATATGTGATTGATATTCCTTATGCAATTCTGATGCTAACCGTGTGATTTAATTTTGTTTTCATGCCCTATATGAGGATTTGCCATTAGAGACCCCTAGGGTTTCCAGGTTTTCAAATTAGGCATTTTCCATCCCTGTAAAATTGAGACACATCAATGCCATGAACAAAACCAGCTCGCTTAGACGAAAAGAATGGCATGCTCGCGCTTAATTTATATGCCAAGGGGACCTAATCGCTATTATCCAAATAAGCATGTTTTGAGGGGGTTCAAAACCCCCGTTAAATGTTTGTTAATTTTTTTCAGGAAATCACCAACGAGGAAGATGATTATGTGGAAGGCTCTGATTGGAGCATTCAAATGCTTCGCGCGTTTTCAAGCCATTGACCATTTTTCTGTTATAATATTTGTTGGTTATTATATGTTAAACGCGCGTGAATTGGTTCAGTGGTAAACACAGTGGTTGGTAATGTTAATGACCTGGGTTCGAGCCCCAGGTCTTCACCCTTTCCATATGTTTTTTTTCAATTAACGTTCACATGTAGTTGCCATACTGAAGACCACCATACGTCTCTCCATCAAGCCATCCACCTATTCAATTTCATCAATCCAAAGGCGCAGATCTGAGGAACACGGTACGCGTGAGTCAACGCTAGAGTATGTAATTGGAAAAGTCCACCAGGCCTGAAGCATTGGGCCAGATTGCTAAAAGCCTCACCTCCACTTTGGGGACAGATACCCCCCCTTGGTTTGCAAAATTTTTTAACTTTCTTTGTTTTTATAATTTTTATTTTCTTTTAATTATTGTTTGTTTAATTAATTTAATGTTTTCATAAAATATAAAAAAAACACATAGAAAAATTAGAAAAAGATGAAAAAATGATAAGTATTTTATTTTAAATACTTTTGAAAATAAATTGCATATAATTAAATTTAGTTATTAAATTGGGGTTAATTATAATATTTTCATAATAAAAATCCAAAAATATAGAATTAGGGTCTTAATTAAATTTTTATTCCTTTTTCTTTTTCTCCCATAATAATTAAATAATTAAATATTTATTTTTATAATTAAATTGTATATAAAAATTAGGGTTAATTTTAGGTCAAAACTTCAACATTTTTCATAATAAAACAAAAATTGTAGAATTAGGGTTAGCATTTATCTTATTTAATTCTTTTTCATTAAAATCATAAAATACCTAAAAATCCCAAAAAAACAATTTCTCTTTCTTTTGATTAATTAATTCCATCATTAGTTTAATTTTGCAAAAGGGTCCAACGCCCTCGTTTTAATTCTTATTCGCATATTTATTTTATTTCTTTATAATATTTATGTATCTCCCCCAAAGCCTTGTAATTAATTTCGCGCACTTTTAATTCTTTATTTTCTTTACTTTCTTTATTTTTCTGTCAAATCGGGTTCGAGAAATTTTGGCGATGTGGACCCGCGCCTTTTGTAATAGCTTAGAAATTTTACTTTCCCGCAATTTTTAACTGTTAATCAAAGCATGAAAGACTGTATGGACAAAAATAAAAAAACAAACGTTAGATCACCAATAACATGACAAAAGACAAAAATATCTGAAAACGACACACAAATCACACACCACCCCTAGGGTACGCCTCACTGTTGCCTTGCCTCGAAAGGTGATCGTCGAGTAGAGGATGTCTTAGTAAGTCCTCATGATCCGGGAACCTGGCATGAGGGTAGCTTCTAAGGTGTCTTCCTATTGCTCTGGTGATCACCATGTCCCGAACCTCGAATTGACCCGAACACCTCCAACGGTGGTGCTACCTACCTCTCAATGGTGGGATGGCACTACTTTAAAGGACATTTACACAGACGAATTCCTTAGCGTAGGTAGGTTCTCGTAGATACTTGCTCTAATTCCAAAACAAATCAAAAAAATACTTTTCACACCAACACATTTTCAAAAGCTTTCGAAAGCAATTTTTCAAACACTCTTGAGGACCGATACAAGAGTCGAACTGGAATTTTCAAAGAAACTTTTTAAAACCCACAGTTGAAAAGCAAACAAACCATTTTTGAAAACACAAGTGAGCAAGTATCTAAGAGCCCATGGATAACCATGGATAGAAAGGGTGCTAACACCTTCCCTTTCTATAACCTACCTCCCGAACCGAGAGCAATCTCTATAAGGAATTTTTCTGTTGTTTTGTCCTTTCCATTTGGAGAAAATAAAAGACGGTGGCGACTCTTGCTTCCGCGACATTTCGCGAACCAGCGTTAAACAGTCTGTTCCAGATCCACCGATCACAGGTAGCATAAGCTGTGAGGGACCTGTCCGGCGTAGACCGACACGGGTGAAACAGTGGCTACATTGGTGTGGCACCTTGGTCTGTACCGATATCCCTTGTGTTGCAACGAGGAGAATATGGGTCTTCTGAGGAGTCATTAAGCACCAACAACCTTAGAACCTTAATTGACACAACTTGGCCATTAGAACAGTAGCAGTATGCTACGCCCATTAAGGCTAAACTCTCGTGATGGTTCTGGCCGCAAGAAAAGATTGCAATGCTGGAGTTATGACCGATTGAGGGTAGTCAATGATATTGGGATCCTCTAAGAACCCGGTTACTTCTAATAGGACAGGTTGAACCCACCAACTTCAAGAGGGTAATACCCAGACCTCATGCTGGCCTTAAACTCTAAGGGCTTCTCTTGTGTGACTTGCGTGCCTTCGTACTTGACTATTTGCATGCTTGTTATCTAACACAGGAACTACTTGCAGGGTTTGCTTATAGTCCTTAATTGGGACTCATAGCAGGGTTTGCTAAGTTTTTGCAGGTTTTGTCCATAGTCCTTAATTAAGACTCATGGCAGGTTTACTGAGTTTGCTTGCAGGTTTTGTTTATAGTCCTTAACTAAGACTCATAACAGGGTTTACTGAATTTCCTACAGGGTTTGTTTTAGTCCTTAACCAGGACTCATAACAAGGTTTACCAAGTTTCTTGCAGGGTTTGTTTTAGTCCTTAATTGGGACTCATGACAGGTTTACTAAGTTTCTTGCAGGTTTTGGTTTGCAGTCCTTAATGGGGCCTCATAACAGGGTTACCTACATTACCCCATGCATCATGACATCATACCATTGCATACATCATAACCTATTTCAAGGATCTCAAGGGCTTGTGATGCAGGTCATGATGAATCCAACATCTAGCAAGGGGCAAAGAGGATTTATTTTCCTCTAGCCAAAGTTGTCAGGGGCTATGACCCACTTGATATGGTGAGCTTTGACTCCTGAAGAAGGTTCCCCTAGCCAAGGTTGCTTGGAAAGCAAAACAAAGTTGATGACTTGAGTCAGGGGCTATGACCCACTTGATATGGTGAGCCTTGGACCCTTGAAAAAGGACTCTCAACAAATATGAAGTTCCTTCAATCAAGCTACCGGATCCCAGATGCTAACCAATTTTCTTGTTTACCCCGCGAGGTCCTTGAAAACATTGCATGCATGTCATACACATCATTGCATGACAGGTACCCTTGTTGCAGGTCACTTACCGTTCTCGCTGTTTATTTCAGCAATGGCTTGCGCACAAGATAACCAGGACTTTCTTGCTCTTGAGACTCGGTTCGGGGAAATCCTCCTGAATCTATCCAAGGGGCAGGAGGAGCTAAGGACACTTCTCATGGAGACCTTTGTCAGGAACAGTGCTGAGGATGAAAGGCTGAAACACCTACAAGCTGAGGTGGATGCATTGAGGGTTCAGATGCTGGGGCAGGTGACTGCCATTCAAGGGTTAGCTCAAAGACAAGATGAGGTCTGGTTTCTCGTCAACCAACTGCTTCAGGGTAACCAACTGGGGCAAAAGTCTAAGGGTAAAAAGCCAGTCATCGTTCAACCACCTTTGAGACAAGGAGGTAAGGGGAGAGCTCCTCAAATGGCTCCAGTGTCACAAATTCAACATCACAACCAACAAAAGAGCGAGAGAAGGCAGTTCACTCGGCTCAGCATGACCTTATCCCAGATATTGCCACAGTTGCTGGAGACCAAGCTGGTAACTCTAAAAGAAGCTCCGAAGAACCAAAATACAACGTCACCGAAGTATAACCCCAACGCCCGCTGCGCTTATCACTCTGACAGCCCGGGGCATACTACAGATGATTGTTGGACCTTGAAAAATAAGATCCAAGACATGATCGACGCTGGAGAGATTCAGTTTAAAGTACCCAAGACTCCCCACGTGATCACTGCTCCCTTGCCAAATCATGGCTAGGATTGAGAAATTTCTGTTCGTTCGAATGTTCAAGTTGCAATTTTCTTTTCTTCAAACATTTACTCATGTTAAACATTGTTATTTCATTAATGCATCGCGTATGTCTGTTCTGAAACAATATATTCGTATTCACTAAATACAAATTATTTTCATATTTTTTCTGATGTCAACTCTTGATCTAAAATCCTAAACCTCTTGAGGGAGGATGACGAAAACGATACCACGATCTTTACAGTATGCTTTTGAACAGACCCCGCTGATGAAGTACAGGCATTGTTTCAAATCCCTAAACACTGGAGTTATAAGGATGATAATCCCTCGTCAACCCATCTGAGCCAAAGAAGTAGGAGTTTTTCTTTTCAAAAATTTAAAACCCTTAATCATAACCTGGGGCAGGGTAGTTTTCTCAGTTGATCCAAGTGCATAACGAATGGCACCAAAAAGATCCTTACAAAACAAAGAAAGACAGTGATGGTTCCGAATAATCAATCAAGAAAGGCATTCATTATCTCAAAAAATAAAACGCCCAAAAAGTCAAAACCAATGAAGGAGACTTACCAAACTGGGGCATCCCGCTGACTGTAATTCCAAAAAAGGGAACAGTTCAGGCAAAAAAAAAATAGGGATAATAAAATCAAAAAAAGAGGTCACACAAACCCTCAACAAGAAAAAATGACTGCCTATTCGGAATAAATCATCAATATCTGAACCATCATTGGAACATCAGGACAAAAACTCAAATAAGGTCTAACGCACGATCAGCTGAGTTTAGGTTTGAAGAACATCACGGAGAGCGGGTGGGTACAAATAATTTGAGCCTTTATCCTTTTGTTTCTTAAACCGTGAACCAGGCCACGTTATAACCCTTAAAAGTCCTAGCTGAAGCATGGGTTAGTTCGAAAGCATACTGTTACGAAAGGTATCCTGACTCCTTAAGGCTTACGGTAAATACGGAGTTGACATCACGTTTTACAAACAATCATTTGTTTTATGAAAAAAGAATGAATTTTCAGAATCTTCAAGACAGACATAAGCTTTGCATTTTTAACATAACTTTGTTTGCATATGACCTTTTGTTTGAACAGCAGGAAAATTCGCACGACGAATGCCTAATGAACAGAAGCACTTCCAATCAAGGGGCATGACATGATCATGGTCCATTATCTGGGGCAATCCAATCAAGATTCGGAGAATCTCTCAAAGGCAAAACTAGCCTGGGGCAAACCTCCGCCTGAGTCACTTGAGGAATTCCAACAACGAATCTTGCCTGATCAAATACCTTCTGGTGGCGTGACAAAACACTTCTGACAGGGGAAACTCCCTACACTCTGAGAACATGGACATAGTCGAAAAGATACTACGCAAAGTCAAAGACCCGCTAGGTTGACGTACCTAGGCAAAAATAAGGGCTTCCCGGCGAACCAAAAGGGTTCGGGCAAAAATAAGGGATGAAATAAAAAAATCTGTACACCCGGCAAGTCGAAAACCTGAAAAGGCGGCTTGGGCAAAAATGGGTATCCCGGTGGACTGAAAACCCGAAAGGGCGGTCCAGGCAAAAGTTAGGGATTAAAGCGTACGACTATGTCCTGTCATCTTGGCACCTGCCTACCGGAAGAAGGTTTGACCCTCAACAACTATCAGCACCTCACAGGTTTTCCTCTCCCTCCTCAGAAACAGGGGCAATAAAGAGTTGTCTGAGCAATCCAATTGTTCTATCCTCCAAGGTATCAAGGAAGATTCAACCAGTACATCTCAATTCCCCAGAGAGTGAGCCAGCAAGTCAGTGCACTCTCCCCAAGCAAGCTATATTATCAAACCTTAAAGAAGTTGGGTATCCACCAGCAGATCTCAACATTCCCCAGCAGTACATACGTTCTTAACAAGCATCCCCGGCAGTCTTGGTCTAAAGATTGTTCCCCGGCGGTATACCAGCATTCAGTGGAGTCATCTTCCCGACACAGTTCAAAACTTCCCCAGGAGAGTCCAGCCCAGTTTCCCCAGGAAAGTTAGACACCATCTCCCCAAGCAGTAAGCTTATCCCCAGTAGATTCTGGAAGCTTATCCTTGCAGAGCGCGAACGCGTCTCCCGGCTGTATTTAAAGAGTTATTTCCTTACCAGGATATAACTGGGTTATCCTCAGCCAAAAGCCACGGAAAGAGCGTCCTCGACGAAGTCTTCTTATCCCCAGCGAAGTCCATTCACACTTCCAATACAGCAAAGAGTATCCCCAACAAGGTATTATCAACACTCAACAAGATATCTCTCTCCCCACAGAGTATTGCTCCCCAGCAAGATTACTAGAGTACTTTTCTCCCCGCAGAGTTATTCCATTCGCCAAGTTTATTCCCCAACGGAGTTATCTTCTCCTACCGGTATTCTTGCAAACAACATCCCCAGCGGAAGCAAAGATCTACTTGCCAACATCAGCCCAGGAGTGACTTCCCGGCACCCGTCAAGGGTTTATTTTCCTAGACGAAAACATACATTCCTAAACATCACATACATCATCATAGCATGCATAGACGCATCATATCTTACAAATCTCATTTATGTTGAGAACATCATTGCTTGGTCCATATCATGCATTGCATATGACTGACCTCTATCTTTCAGGAAAGATTCAGTTAAATTCTCAATCATATTTCAAGACCTAGACCGGTTCAGTTAATCGACTCCAAAGATTTCTTATCCAGTCCAAGGCTTTCTCTAGTCCAGCTAAATCGACCCCAAACAGATTTTTCTGATGAAGACTCAGTAGAAGTTATCAAAGGTTTTTATCAAACGTCCGCTTTTGAGATTATAATTTCCTATGGTTCTCTCCCCAATGTTGCGGAGATGATAATTCCATCCCAGGTTTTTCTCAAACATCCGCTTTTGAGATTATAATTTCCTATGGTTCTCTCCCCAATGTTGCGGAGATGATAATTTCATCCCAGGTTTTTCTCAAACGTCCGCTTTTGAGATTATAATTTCCTATGGTTATCTCCCCAATGTTGCGGAGATGATAATTCCATCCCAGGTTTTTCTCAAACGTCCGCTTTTGAGATTATAATTTCCTATGGTTCTCTCCCCAATGTTGTAGAGATGATAATTCCATCCCAGGTTTTTCTCAAACGTCCGCTTTTGAGATTATAATTTCCTATGGTTCTCTCCCCAATGTTGCGGAGATGATAATTCCATCCCAGGTTTTTCTCAAACATCCGCTTTTGAGATTATAATTTCCTATGGTTCTCTCCCCAATGTTGCGGAGATGATAATTCCATCCCAGGTTTTTCTCAAACGTCCGCTTTTGAGATTATAATTTCCTATGGTTCTCTCCCCAATGTTGCGGAGATGATAATTCCATCCCAGGTTTTTCTCAAACGTCCGCTTCTGAGATTATAATTTCCTATGGTTCTCTCCCCAATGTTGCGGAGATGATAATTCCATTCCAGGTTTTTCTCAAACGTCCGCTTTTGAGATTATAATTTCCTATGGTTCTCTCCCCAATGCTGCGGAGATGTTAATTACATCCCAGGTTTTTCTCAAACGTCCGCTTTTGAGATTATAATCTCCTATGGTTCTCTCCCCGATACTGCGGAGATGGTAATTCCCACCAAGGTTCTCTCACCGTTCCTGTTGAGGTAGTAACCATCCATGTTTCATTCATCATCTTTTGAAACTCCAGATCCAGCTCCTGTAACCAGTCAGGACATATTTATACAAAGCATCTGAAGACCAGCTCCTGCAACATGTCAGGTACTCATTTTTCTTTTGCAGGTACGCAAGTTCTCGCTAAGGAATCTCTTACGCGATCAACATCTAGATGGCATCTATAAGCCCATCATGCTATTCATCAACCTCTAAATGGCATCTATAAGCCCATTCCATCATCACTGCTACTATGTGAGCGCAAATTTCTGGGCACTCTAGTGTTCAATCATCTTCCACCTTCGGATTACGAAAGGCACGTCAGCCAATCTGCATCCTCAGGTCTAAGAAGATTGAACAGGGGCAACTATTGTACCCCAAAATTTTCCCTCCCATATTCTTCAAGAAATTGCCAAGTCAAAGCTTCAAGATTCCCCAAGGGTTGCACAGTTCAAGAGCCTCCTGAACAGTCAAAATTAGGGTTTTGGTCCTGATCAAGAAAATGAAGTTTCCAAAGGTCCAATCAAGTTTCACATGCCTACAAACACGGTCAAGCATCCTCATACCAAGTTTCAAGACTTTCAGCACAAGATTGCACAGTCAAAAACCCTAATTGCACTACAGTCAACTGTAAGGGCAAAATGGTCATTTGACAGTCAAAAGTTCAAATTTTTGGTCAACATCTCATTTTGAAGCCACAAACATCATTTGATCAATTCTTGATCATGATTCTCAAAGCTTGGCTCAAAAATCACCAAAATGCAAAAGTTTCCTTATTTGGACAGTTGAAAAAGTCAACTGTAAATTGACCAGGGCATAACTTTCACATGGATTATCAGAAAAATTCCATCCAAAGCTCATTTTGAATAGAAAGACATTTCCTACAACTCCTCTTCATACTTCAAGTCCAAGAAATGCTCTCACAAAAAGTTATCAATTTCAACATTATAGGTCATTTTCAAAAGTCAACAAAAAGGGACTTTAAGTCAAAGGCCATAACTTGAGATTGGTAAATCAAAATGACATGGGACCAAAGGAATTGGTTAGAGGACTCAAAGACCTTTCCAAAATGTCCAAGAACATGAGCAAAGCTCAAAATTTGAGCAAGTTATGCCTTGTGGAAGTTGGGAAATTTTTGGATATTTTGAAAAGTCAACTTTGCTTCAAATGACCTAAAATTGCTAATGGGCCTATTTTCCTTCCACAATTCATCATCCAAGGCATGTGCACGACCATTTGGCCCAAAGGGAAGTTTTTCTTCATTATTTATTTATTTATTTGGATTTTTATTATTAATAATTCATTTAAATTAATTAAATGCATGGAAAATACTAAACCTAATTTATCAAATCTTTTTGTACATGTAATAGGTTCAAAAATTCGTGCATAATCAAATATGGAAAGATTTGAAGATAATTGGTCATGATTGGTACAAAATAGCATGGCAAATATTGGAAAAAGATCTTGAAAAATCAAATCTCAAAAACCATGAATGCAAAGGATTTTGATCAAGTTATTTGACCTAATTCATTCATACTTATACAAAGAAGCAAGACCTAATGCCATTAACCAAGAAGCTGCGCAGAAAAAGCATATGAACACTTGAACTTTTTCAAAAAAATTCAAAATCTGAAAACCTATTTGCAGGTTCATTCAAGCCAAAAGAATCACCCCATCACCTTCCTAGGACATCACTGATCCTAACTGAATAGATTTTCACGTCCCTCGCACCTTGAAACGGTATACAGAAGTCAAGCTTTTTCCACTTTTTCTCATAATCGTATTTTACATTCTATGCACATTCATGGCATTTTATTTATAGATTCATGCTCAGTGATGTGTTTTAAAGCTAACCATATGATTTGATCGGATTTTTATGCACTGTATGCAAAGATGCCATGGTCGTATTTTAGGGTTTGCAGGACTTTGAATTGGGGGTTTTAAAATATGGAAAAATTGGAGCATAAGACTTAGGCCACTCAATCCAGCATGCTCAGACGGTCACAAGGCCACCCTCGCGCTCAATTTATGAGCATCCAATGGCTATTCGCTATTTTCCAGAAAATGGCCTAAAAGAACACTAACAAAACCGTTGCCAATGTTTATGTTTCAGAAAAAAAATAAACAACGAGGAAGAAGATGACCCCGGTGGCGATCAGCGATTGGCTTGTTTGAATTTTACGCGCTAAAATTCCACTGACATTTGTTTTATTATATATTATTTGTTATTCATATAAGGTACAAAGAGAACAAAGTGGAGCATTGGCAAGCGCGTTGATTGGTAAACCATAGGACCTGGGTTCGAGCCCCAGGTCCTCACTCCCTTTCATATTATTTTCTATTTAATGCTTTTATGCAGTGTCATCATCAAAGCACACCATACGCCTTCAAAATCAGACGTCCACGCGTCCCAATGGAAAGGATCAGAAGGCCACGCTCTGAGGTACATGGTAAACCCTGGTCAACGCTGATACACCCTAGTGGAAAAAGTCTTACAGGCCAATTGCTAATGGGCCCAGATTGCTAAAGCAAACCCTCCCAATTTTGGGGCAACCCCCTAGGTTTGCCAAAATTTTTTACTTTCTTTGTTTCTTTATTATTTTCACTTTCTTTAATTATTGTTTTTTTTATTAATTTAATTATTTTCCATAAAAAAACATAAAACCATAAAAATCAGAAAAAGATAAGAAAAAATAATAAATGTTTTTATTCTAGTATTTTTTTTATAAATTGCATTAATTAATTCTAGTTATTAGGTTTAATTTAATATTTTCATAATAAAAAATCTAAAAAATATAGAATTAGGGTTTAATTAATTTTTTGTCCTTTCTTATTTTCTTTCATAATAATTAAATATTTACCATATTTATTTTTGTAATTAAATTGCATATAAAATAATTAGGGTTAATTTTAGGTTTAATTGCATTTAATTCTTTTTCCCATTAAAATCATAAAATACCAAAAAAATACCCAAAAGACAATTTCTTTTCTTTTTAATTTTAATTAATTCATCGTTTAATTTAATTTTGCAAAAAGGGTCCAACGCCCTCGTTTTAATTCTTATTCAATTCGCATATTTATTTTATTTCGTTTAATATTTATGTCTCTCTCCCAAGGCCATGTAATCTTTATTTCTTGCACTTTGCTTTACTTTTCATTACTTCTTTATTTTTTCTGTCAAATCGGGTTCAAGAAATTTTGGCGATGTGGACCCGCGCCTTTTGTAATAGCTTAGAATTTTTACTTTTCGCAATTTTTAACTGTTAATCAAGGTATGAAAGAATGTATGGACAAAAATAAAAACAATCGCTAGATCACCAATAACATGACAAAAGACAAAAATATCTGAAAACGACACACAAATCACACACCACCCCTAGGGTACGCCTCACTGTTGCCTTGCCTCGAAAGGTGATCGTCGAGTAGAGGATGTCTTAGTAAGTCCTCATGATCCGGGAACCTGGCATGAGGGTAGCTTCTAAGGTATCTTCCCATTGCTCTGGTGATCACCACGTCCCGAACCTCGAATTGACCCGAACACCTCCAACGGTGGTGCTACCTACCTCTCAATGGTGGGATGACACTACTTTAAAGGACATTTACACAGACGAATTCCTTAGGGTAGGTAGACGACTCTAGATACTTGCTCTAATTTCAAAACAAATCAGAAAAATACTTTTCACACCGACACCTTTTCAAAAAGCTTTCGAAAGCAACTTTTCAAACACTCTTGAGGATTGATACAAGAGTCGAACTGAAATTTTCAAAGAAACTTTTTTTTAAACCCACAGTTGAAAAGAAAACAAACATTTTTGAAAACACAAATGAGCAAGTATCTAAGAGCCCATGGATAACCATGGATAGAAAGGGTGCTAATACCTTCCCTTTCTATAATCTACCTCCCGAACCGAGAGCAATCTCTTTAAGGAATTTTTCTGTGCTTTTGTCCTTTCCATTTGGAGAAAATAAAAGATGGTGGCGACTCTTGCTTCCGCGACATTTCGCGAACCAGCGTTAAACAGTCAGTTCCAGATCCACCGATCACACATGGGCCTCTGAGCAGAGCAGTAAGGAGAGCATAGAGATCTTAGAGGGGGTATGCCCCAGCTGTTCAACAACATTAAAGTCACTCTTCTTGATTATTTTAAGAATTTCCTCCATCTCTTGTTGGGAGGCTTCAACATTCACAGACTTTGGCACCTCCATCCGGGCAGGCTCATCTTCAATCCCTTTGCCCCGAGCATTAGATGACTCGGCAGCAGGGGAAGCAACTTGATCAGAAATGGGAACAGGTGCACTTGCAGGTGTTATAACGAGAGGTCTTCGAATAGCTGGTGGTGCAATGTCAGGCGAGAAGAGCCTGCCACTGCGGGTAACTTTGGCTGGACCAGTGATATTGCTGATGCTGGTACCAGTGTTGAACTCTTGCTTTATTCCATGTACATACACATCTGCCCCATAGTGCCATGGGACAGCCTTATCAGATTCATAGGGGAGGGGCCCCGGAACAGTAATAACAATGGGTGCGACAGTCATGATTTTAACTGGATTCCTTGGGGGAGCCTTGATTGGATGGTTAAAAATTGTAACAACAGATACATCTTCCACAGGAACAAACGGAACAGCGGTCTTCTTGAACAGAATCTCTTTGTTGTCCATCAGGCTTTGGATGCCTAACTTTAGCAAAGGACAACCAGAAGGGGAAACAGCATACAAAAGGCAACCTTCACTACAACCCGGAAATAAACCGGCCAGCAGTAGATTCCTCTTAACAGTCATCAGAGGAGTAGCTACATCATTCACAAAAACGGCATACACATCTTCATCAACAACATTTACTCCATGCTGGGGCATAGGAGCAGTCACCACATTTGGCCTCTCAGGCGCCTCAAATTGTATCTCCTTCGCATCAATAAGGTCCTGCACCTTATTCCGTAAGGCCCAACAGTCATCAGTGGAATGCCCCGGGCTATCGGAGTGATAAGCACAACAGGCATTTGGATTGTACTTGGGAGAGGCAGTATTCACAACCTTTGGGGCCTCTCTGACAGTCACCAAGTTGGTGGATAACAACTGCGGCAAGATTTGTGATAGGGTCATACTCAGCCGGGTAAACTCTCTTCTAGGTCTTTCAGCCTTGGGTGGATTGGTTTGCCGAGGAGCGGCAGCAGGCTTTGCAATCATCATCGCGTTGACAGATTGGCGGCGTTCTGGTTTCTCTTGTCTTCTAGGCCCATATACAGCACTGGCCTCCTTCTTAAAGGGTTTCTTCTCAGCACTTGAAGATGCACCCTTCTGAATTTTACCGGACTTCATTCCAGCCTCTATCCTCTCCCCAGTCAGAATAAGATCAGTGAATCCTGCAGACGAGTTACCGATAAGATGATTGAAAAACGGCCCGGATAGGGTCCCCAAGAACATATCCACCAGCTCACGGTCAGTTAACGGAGGCTGCACCCTGCCAGCCAGATCCCTCCACTTCTGTGTGTACTCTTTAAAACCTTCGCTTGATCCTAGCGAAATACCCTGGAGTTGGGTACGTGTAGGAGCAAGGTCGGCATTATATTGATACTGCTTGTAAAAAGCAGTAGCCAACTCCTCCCAGTTACGAACTTTGGTCCCATCCAGCTGATAGAACCATTCGAGATGAGTCCCTGAAAGACTCTCCTGGAAGAAGTGGATCCACAAGTTTTTGTCCACTGTGTACAGTTGAATCTTCCGCACATAAGATCTGAGGTGTAGCTTGGGACAAGACGCCCCGTCATACTTGGTGAAAGATGGTGCCTTAAACTTGTGAGGAATGATCACACCAGTAGATAAGCCCAAGTCTCCTAAATCCAGCCCAGGCACCTGTTGGATCTCCATGGCATTCAGTCTGTCTTCCAACTGCTTGTATCTGTCTTCAGCAGGAGGATACTGTTCCTCATTAAAATCAGTCTCGTTGTCAGAGACCACTGGACTTGGAGCTCCTCCCCCCTGGGGATTGTCTTTGCCTACAGAAGAACCAGCTTCCTCATTCTGCAGAGTATTACCAAACCTCCGGCCCGAGTTGAAAAGAACAGTTCTCTTCTTCTTCTTCTCCTTCTTCAGGAGCAAAGCCTTCAGCTCTTCTTGACCTTGAGCCAAACCCATGATCAGCTCTTGAAATTGCGCGTTCTGCGCCTGAAGGGCCTTGATAGACATCTCGGTTGATGATGAGTCAGGGTTCATGATGCTGAAATAAACAGCGAAGAACAGTAAGCAACCTGAAAAAGAAGAATACCTGTTATGCACATGATGAATGGTATGCGTATGATTTATGTTTTCAAAGACAATCGGGAATCAACTTTGTAAACAAAAAGGAACACACTTCATTAGATTCAACTTTGAAATTTAAATTGTTCAACAGGTTGCCTTTAGGCGTTACATAAAATGGAAATACTGAAAAGGGAAATAAAATTGTAAAAGAACATCCAGAGCTCCTCATTGATCCCAGGGTCTCCTCTTCTCAGTATGGATGTAGTCATTCAGAGCTCGCTCATTCTCCCACTGCTTTGTCAGCTTCTGGATCTTCAATTCCTGCTCATTGAACTTTTCCCGATACGAATCTCGTTCTTCTCGCAGTTGCGACCAAGACCTCTTTAATGTCTCATAATCAGTGGGTATCTGAGGAGGGAGGACAGTTGGAGGAGCCCCATCTTTGTCAGGATACTCAAGAATGACGGGTCTGACAGCTTCGTATGGCATACCTAACTTCTGAGCACGGATGCGGACCCATTTGTAGTAGGCTTCCATAGGTAGAGAAGTCTTTGGCCCCAACTCTTGTGGATCAGCTTTATGAACTCTGTCCCAAGCCTTGATGAACCTACGACGCAGCTCGTCACTATCCACCTGAAACTCAAAACTGATGTGAGGCACCAACATCTCATGAGGCCCTGCTCTCCTAGCTCTTCCAAACTGACGGAGTGCTAGACATGGATTATAAGAGATTCCTCCTTGAGTACCAATCAAAGGAACATTAGGGTATTCTCCGCAACGATCAATAATAGCTATCTCATCCAAACCTCTGAAAGTCCAAATGATGTCCTTGTCAGTGAGAGACATTAACCTATGAGCCCAACCTCTTCCTTCTTGGTTCTTCAGCACGAACTTAGGGAGGTGCGAAATAAACCACCTCACCAACAAAGGGATACAACACCATAGAGTTCCTCGTCTTCGGGCAGTACGAGCATAAAGTTGTTGCAGGATGTCACCCAAGAGAGTGGGCACAGGGTTCTGAGACATAAAGATCCTTATGGCAGTGACATTGATGAAGTTGTCAGGATTAGGAAACAAGACTAGCCCATAGATTAAAAGAGCCAGGATGTCTTCATATGCCCTAAAATCCAAGTCATTCCAGAAACTGTTAGCTTTACCAACCAGAAACTTGGCCAAGAAACCCTTAACTCCGCTTCTAGTCACCCAGTTGTCCATTACTTCTTGATGGGTCAAGGGAAGAGCTGCAGCAACCTCCTCAAGCCTGAGGGTCTTTTCCCAACCAGTAAAGGGAGTCTGATCCAAGATAGGGATACCAAGCAAATCAGAGAACTCTTCCAAGGTAGGGACCAGCTGGAAGTCTTGAAAGGTGAAGCACTAGTACAGAGGGTCATAGAACTGGGTCAGGACACTCATCAACTGTTGATCCCGCTTTGCAGTGACTAAACTGAGAAGAGAACCACGCCTCTGGATGAAAGATGTGGTGTTTGGAATTCTGCTAACCAATTCTTCAAGTACCTCAGGTGGGTGAACAAAGTTGAACCGGATAGTATTCCTTCGCATATGCATCATGATGTCCTACAAAACAGAGCAAAGGTGAAACCTTCTTGTCTTTGAAATGGTCAGTCCTTATGCAGGATGCATGCAATGCTCATGATGTTATGATGTTATGATAAAGCACACCACAAATATTTACAAAGGCAAACATGGTAAGGCACACAAGTCACACAAGACAAGCCCTTAAAGTTTAGGCCAGCATGAGGTCTAGGTATTACCCTCTTTCAGTTTGTTGGTTCATACCTGTCCTATCAAATGTAACCGGGTTCTTAGAGGATCCCAATATCATTGACTACCCTCAATCGGTCATAACTCCAGCATCGCAATCTTTTCTTGCAGCCAGAACCATCACGAGAGTTTAGCCTCAATGGGCGTAGCATACTGCTACTGTTCTAATGGCCAAGTTGTGTCATTTAAGGTTCTAAGGTCTGTTGGTGCTTAATGACTCCTCAGAAGACCCATATTCTCCTCGTTGCAACACAAGGGATATCGGTACAGACCAAGGTGCCACACCAATGTAGCCACTGCTTCACCTGTGTCGGTCTACGCCGGACAGGTCCCTCACAGCTTATGCTACCTAAACAGGGTATCCCCAGATCTGGGTTAGGATCTATGTAACTCCGATGCAACCCACAATTTAAAGCAAACAAGTCAAAACAATTGAAAACACATTTATGAACTATCCTAAGGTACACCTCACTTTATAAAGTATCCCCAGTAGAGTCGCCAGTTCTGTGATCGGTGGATCTGGAACTGACTGTTTAACGCTGGTTCGCGAAATGTCGCGGAAGCAAGAGTCGCCACCGTCTTTTATTTTCTCCAATATGGAAAGGACAAAAGCACAGAAAAATTACTTATTGAGATTGCTCTCGGTTCGGGAGGTAGATTTATAGAAAGGGAAGGTGTTAGCACCCTTTCTATCCATGGTTATCCATGGGCTCTTAGATACTTGCTCATTTGTGTTTTCAAAATGTTTGTTTGCTTTTCAACTGTGGGTTTGAAAAAGTTTCTTTGAAAATTTCAGTTCGACTCTTGTATCAGTCCTCAAGAGTGTTTGAAAAGTTGTTTTTGAAAGCTTTTTGCAAAGTGTCGGTGTGAAAAGAAGTTTTTGATTTATTTTGAATTAGAGAAAGTATCTATTAGTTGTCTACTTACCCTAAGGAATTAGTTTGTGTAAATGTCCTTAAGGTAGTGCCATCCCACCATTGAGAGGTAGGTAGCACCACCGTTGGAGGTGTTCGGGTCAATTCGAGGATTAGGGACAGTGTGGTCACCAGAGCAATAGGAAGACACCTTAGAAGCTACCCCCATGCCATGTTCATGGACATGAGGACTTACTAAAACATCCTCTACTCGACGACCACGTTTCGAGGGGCAAGGCAACAGTGAGACGTACCCTAGGGGTGGTGTGTGAATTGTGTGTCATTTTTCAGTTATATTTGTCTTGTTCATGCATTGGCGATCTACGCTTTGTTTTTATTTTTGGCATTCATTCTTTCATGCAAATTATTAGCAGTTAAAAGGTGTGGAATTAAAAGTCCTACGCTATCACAAAGGCGCGGGTCTACATCGCCAAATTAATCCAAGACCCGATTTGAATAAAATAAAATGCGGAAAGTAAATACCCTAATTAATCTATTACAAGGCTTTGGGGCAATTACATGAAATTTAAAAAAAGAAATAAAAGTAAATGTGCGAAAAGAAATAAAATCGAGAATGCGAGGGCGTTGGACCCTTTTAAAGAAATTAAATCGAAATCGTAAATTAATTAAATTAAATAAAAGCAAGAACTTATTTTTTGGAGTTTTTGTATTTATGGAATTTAATGAGGAAATTAAATGGAATTAAAACCCTAATTCTAAACTATTTTTAATTTATAAAAAAAAATGTTTAAGTTTGACCTAGTTTTAACCTAATTACTTAATTACAAGTTATTTATAAAATAATTAAGAATAATAATAATGATGATAAGGAAATAAATTATTCACTAAGGCAAAGAAGAAAAATATTAAAACCCTAATCTCTAAACTTTTTAGTTTATTTAAAAAAAATTAGAATTAAACCTAAAATTAAAACTAAGTTAGTTATTAAATTTATTTACAAAATAATATTAATTAATATTAACAAAGCATATTTTTTATTGTTTTATGATTTTCTGTTTTTTTTTAATGTATTTTTATGTTATAAAAAATTAATTTGTGGAATTAAATAAACAATTAATATAATTAAAATAAATGAAAGAAAAGAAAAAAAGAAAAGAAGAAAATGCAAACAGATGGGGGTGTTGACCCAAATTGGAGGTTGATCTGCAGTAATTTGGCCCAATAGAAGCTTGGCCTGTTTGACTTTCCAGATTGCATGTGGAGGTGTTGACTCGTGCACATGGTGATCTGCAACTTCTGACCATTGGATTGGTCTTGTTGGGCGCGTGGCAAGCACAAATATGAAGCTGCATGGTAGGCCCTGGGGCATGTACTGCATGGAATCATGTTAAAACAAAATATATTGAGAAATATGGGGGACCTGGGAATCGAACCCAGGTCCCAATGCTTGAAGGACACCTCACTTTCCACCCAGCCAAATGTGTTCGTTTGATATTCAATGGGAAGGAATTATTATGAAAGAGAAATAAGAGTTAGTGGTGGAAAACGAAAACACGCGCGAAAGGTTTGAATGACCCAGTCTTATGCTTACACCTCAGCGTCTTCTCCACTATGCCTTCGTTTTTGCCTGCAAATATAAACAGATAGCGGGGGTTTTAAACCCCCACTAACCCTAATGTACAAAAATAACGATTAGCTCATAGTTGAAAAGAAAAAGGGCGCGATATAATCAATGGTTTCGTCTGGGCATCCTGGTTTTGATGGTGTAGGTTTGAACGTCCAATTTTTCCATGGGGAAAGAAACCCCAATTTCAAGCTTGTGAAAAACCTAGAAAACATCCATGGCATCTTTCGCTACAGGCATGATTAGTTCAATTAAAAGGCACCAAAAGCTTCAGCATAATCATATTAGTGTAAAACAATATTTAAAATGCATTAATATGGCATGAAATTCAAGGTACGATTATGCAAAAATTCATGGACAGGATGACTTCATTCTACCAATTCTTTGTGTATGGAGGCTTGAAACGTATTGGGTTATGTTCAGGAAAGTCTCAGCAAGCTTTTGAGATGCTTTTCTCGCCTTGAAACGCCTTCTAGATGCCAAAACAGTTTTTTGAGATTTTTTAAGAAAAGTGAAAGTTTTGTTTTCAGGTTCTAGCGCAGCATTCTGGTTCTTCTCATTAGGTTTAGGTTCTGGCTTATATGAGGGATGAATTAGGGTAACAAAACAAGCCTAATATCCAAGGAATCAATGCTTTTGAATTTTGTGATCTTCCATGATTCTTTCAATCTTTTTTTCATGTCAAATATGCCAATCATTGGAGATTCTTTCCATATTGAGTATGCACGAAATCCTGAGGTTATGATGAGTAGAAATGCTGCATAAAAAGATTTGAAAGGTGGCATTTAGTATTTTTTTATATTTAATTTGAATTAAATGAATTAATAGATTTAAAAATTCAATTAATAAATTAAAAATAAGAAAATAACTCCCCTTTGGGCCAATGGGTCGTGCATAGCTTTTGGATGATGATTCTTGGGAGAAATTGTGGCCCATTAGCAAATTTGAGGCATTTGAAGCAAAGTTGACTTTTCAAAATTCCCAAAAATTTCCCAATTTCCACAAGGCATATATTGCTCAATTTTTAAGCTTTGATCATGTTCTTTGACATTTTGGAAAGGTCTTGAAATCCTCTAACCCATGCCTTTGGTCCCATGTCATTTTGATTTACCAATCTCAAGTTATGGTCTTTGACTTAAAGTCCCTTTTTGTTGACTTTTGAAAATGACCTATAATGTTGAAATTGATAACTTTTTGTGAGAGGATTTCTTGGACTTGAAGTGTGAAGATGAGTTGTAGGAAATGTCATTCTCTTCAAAATGAGCTTTGGATGGAATTTTTCTGATAAACCATGTGGAAGTTATGCCTTGGTCAAGTTACAGTTGACTTTTTCAACTGTCCAAATATGGAAACTTTTGCATCTTGAGACTTTTTGAGCCATGCTTTGAGAATCATGATCAATAATTGATCAAATGATGTTTGTGGCTTCAAAATAATATGTTGACCAAAAATTTGAACTTTTGACTGTCAAATGACCATTTTACCCCTACAGTTGACTGCTGAGCAATTAGGGTTTTTGACTGTGCAATCTTGTGCTGTGAGTCTTGAAACTTGGCATGAGGATGCTTGACAATGCATGTAGGCATGTGGGACTTGATTGGACCCTTGGAAACTTCAATTTCTTTGACAGAACCAAAACCCTAATTTTGACTGTTAGGAGGCAATTGGACTGTGCAACCCTTGGGAGATTTTTGAAGCATGCTCTTAGCAAATCTTGAAGAATATGGGAGGGCAAATTTTGGGGTACAACAAGTACAATAGGGGTAGACAAAACTCTTAGTTACTTGAGATCAACTTGCAAAAACACTTGCCTTCTTTTCAAAAACCACACTCCACAAACACTTTCAAACAACTCTCAAAAACATTTTGAAACATCTTTTCGAAAAGATACACACTTTTGTAAAACACTCAGACACGAGTCAAATACATTGGTTGCCTAAGACAAGGCATATCTTCAAAAACATTTTTCAAAAAAACACACACACACACACACCATTTTCAAGCAATCGAAAATCAAGGCAAGTGATCTAAAAAACCAAGTAACTAAGAGCCCATGGATAACCATGGATGAAAAGGGTGCTAATACCTTCCCTTTTCATAATCTACCCCCCGAACCCATGAAATATCTCAAAAGGTTTTTGCTGTGCTTTTTTAACCTTTCCTTTAGGATAAAATAAAAAGTCGGTGGCGACTCTTGCTCAACCGAACAAGTGTGAATACAAACGCAAACCTCAAGTCAGTTCTCCCACCGTATCACAGAACTGGCGACTCTGCTGGGGATAAACTTAAAAGTGGGGTTACCTTAGGGTTTAGATCACCTTTACTTTCTTGCTTTGATTGATTTGATTGCTTTATCTTTTTGGTTCTTGTTTGGGTTTGTTGTAAATCCTACACCCGAATTTGGGGCACCTTTTTAGGTAAATAGCAAAAAAACTGTGAGGGAACTGTGCGGGGTATACCGACATGGTTGAAGCAGTAAGCTATGTTAGTGTGACATATTTGTGAGTACCGGTAACCCTTGAGTTCAGTCAAGGAGAGTACGGGGCCGCTGAGTGATGTCGTGAAACACTAACGAACTCTTAGAACCTTAATTGACCATCTTAGCCTTTTTAGGGGTGGTGAGATGACCGACTTTGGTGCAGTCCGAAGTTGGTAGATACTCGATACTACACTCATTTGAGGGTTGTTTTCTTGGAATATTTTGGTCGCCAGTAAGTGGCTAAACCGAAACAATGAACACAGAAAACAACCCAATGATATTGAGCTCCTTAGAACCCGGTTTCTATTTTAGGACAGGATGAGCCAACTAACTTCAAGAGGGTACTTACCTAAACTCCATGCAAGCTTAAACCTAAGGACTTGTTTGCTTTGTGTGAATATGTTTACCTGTATATACACTCACTTGATTTTTGCATACATGTACATAACATCATAACATCATACCATAGCATTTTCAATAACCATTTCAAGGATCTCGAAGGTTCTTTTGATGCAGGGTTACGTTGAACCATACGTCTACCAAGGGGCAAGAGGTTTCTCCTCTAACCAGTGCCAACCAAAGATCAAGTACAACAACTTGAATCAGGGGCTATGACTCACTCGACATGGTGAGCTTGATTCTCGTGGAAAGACATCCACCGATACAAAGTTCTCCAAATCAAAGATCAAGTGCAACAACTTGAATCAGTGGCTATGACCCACTGGACATGGTGAGCTTGATTCTCATGGAAAGACATCCACCGATACAAATTTCTCCAATCAAAAATCAAGTGCAACAGCTTGAATCAGTGGCTATGACCCACTTGACATGGTGAGCTTGATTCTCGTGGAAAGACATCCACCGATGCAAAGTTCTCCAATCAAAGATCGAAGTTCAACCTCTAACATTCTCTTGTGTTTACCCCAAGAGATCCTTGAAAACATTGCATATATATCACACATATCATTGCATAACAGGTTTCTCCCATACAGGTCTCCTTATTCTTCCTACTGTTTATTTCAGTAAGATGGATATAGAACAAACAGTGAAAGATCTTCAAGCTCAAAATGCTCAATTCCAACAAATGCTGCTGGCTATGGGTAAAGGGCAAAAGGATCTGACAGCTCTTCTTCTCGAAGACAAGAAGAAGAAGTCCAAGAAGGCAGTCCGCATCCTGAACTTGAGGAGAAGACCTAAGACCCAAGACCTTGCAACTCCGTCCAACACAGGGGGTAGTCTTGAAGAAGACCACAATGTGGAGATTGAAGAAGAGGAAGCTGAATGCTCCGAAGAACAATATCCTCTCGTTGATTACAAGTACAAAGAGTTGGAGGATCGCCTCAGTGCTATGGAGATCCAACAAATACCTGGCTTGGATCTAGGAGACATGGGCCTAGTTCCTGGATTGGTCATCCCTTCAAAGTTCAAAGTTCCTACCTTTGCTCTGTACGAAGGAGTCTCTTGCCCTAAGATGCATATAAGGTCTTATGTCCGCAAGATTCAACCATACACAGTTGATAAGAGGCTTTGGATCCATTTCTTCCAAGAAAGTCTGGTAGGGACTCAACTCGAGTGGTTCTATCAATTGGAGAGTTCTTGCATCCGCACCTGGGAAGATCTAGCCAGGGCTTTTTATGAACAGTATCAGTACAATGCTGATCTTGCACCAACTCGAGTGCAATTGCAGAGCATGACCATGGGTTCTGACGAGAGCTTCAAAGGGTATGCTCAAAAATGGAGAGATCTGGCTGGTAGGGTGCAACCCCCTTTAACTGACAGAGAGCTGATTGACATCTTCATGGGAACTTTGACAGGGCCTTTCTTCAATCACTTAATTGGAAGCTCCTCAGCCGGATTCACCGAGTTGATACTGACCGGCGAAAGGGTCGAAGCTGGCATCAAAAGTGGAAAGATCCCGGGAGCTACAACCTCCGATACTCAGATAACTCCCTACAACAGAAAGAAAGAGTCTAATGCTGGGAACAGTCAAAGGAGTCGTCATGATCAACATGCAGGGGCAGTCCTGATCTCTGGTTCTACGTCACGCCAACAACAGCCAAGGGGAAGTCAACAACGACCAGACGAGCCTAAGAGACAGTTCACCAACATCAACATGCCGTTGTCTCAAGCACTGCAACACTTGTCGAAGATGAATCTGATTGCATTGATAGGGCCTCATCCCAACCCCAAGACTTCATCTCCTAACTACAATCCTAATGCAACTTGTGCTTATCATTCTGACAGTCCCGGGCATGACACTGACGACTGTTGGGCTTTGAAGTACAAGATTCAAAATTTGATTGATGCCAAGGAAATTGAGTTTGGTCCTCCAGAGGCCCTAGCATGATCACTGCTTCTATGCCAGATCATTGAGATTGTGTTTGTGTCATTTTGAACTTTCAAAGTTGTAATCTTTTGTTATTCAAACAATTATCTTTTAATGTTAAACTCTGTTTCATTAATACATTGCATATGTTTGTCTTGAATTCATCCATTCATTTTCACTACTCTTATGCTTTCTTTATGATATTTGACTCTTGATAAAAGGCTACAAGCCTTTAGAGGGAGGATGACGAAACAATACCATGATCTCATACAGTATGCTTTTGAACAGACCTTGCTGATGATGTACAGGCATTTCTTTCAATTCCCAAACACTGGAGTTATAAGGAAGTTAATCCCTAGTTAACCCCTTCGAGCCAAAGAAGTAGGAGTTTCCTGTTCTAAACAATCAAAACCTTTGATATAAACATGGGGCAGGGTAGTATCTCAGTTAATTCAAAAGAAAATGCGCATTGAAGTCGCAAACTCTCAGTTCGTACACAACGAACGACGTCAAAGAAAAAGAAAGGCATTCCTTTGGAATCAAAAGACAAGGGTGGTTCCCTATCACATAGACAGTCAATCTCTCAAAAGAGAAAAAGCCCGCTGAGCCAAAACCTGTAAAGGAAGCTCAAGAAAGCTGGGGCATCCCGCTGACTGTAATCTCGAAAATGGGAGCAGTCAGGCAAAAGTTAGGGATAACAAATCAAAATCAAAATAGTGAGGCCATTACAAATCCTCATCAACATGAAAAATGTTGCAAAAGAAAAAGGAGATGATGACTGTCTCCCCAAATGCAACTGGTGAACCATCGCCCAAAAAGTCGTTCCAAACTCAAAACAGAGTGCGACGCGCAATTAACTGAGCTTAGGTATGAAGAACATCACGAAGAGCGGGTGGGTACAAATATACTTTGAGCCTTTATCCTTTGTTTCTTAAACCGTGAACCAGGCCACGTTACAACCCTGCAAAAGTCCTAATTGAAGCATGGGTTAGTTCGAAAGCATACTGTTACCAAAGGTATCCTGACTCCTGTAAGGCTTTGCTCTAAATCTTGTGTTAATTTGTCTCATGAAAAGTTTTCTGCTAAAAAACGCATTTTTCAAAACTTCGAGACAAACATAAACTTTGCATTACTTGAATATCACTGTTTGCATTTGGCTATTTGTTTGACAGTGAAGAAATTCATACAGCGAAGGTTCGGAGGAACGAAAACTCTCTCGGTGAGCGAAATCACTTCAAAAGGATGACACTTCCAACGACAAATCTCCTATCAACAAGGGGCATGACATGTCGCTATCCAATTAACCTGGGGCAGTCCAGTCAAGGTTTCAACAGATCGTTCAAAGTTCAGTTAACCCGGGGCAGTCCAGTCAAGGTTTCAACAGATCGTTCAAAGTTCAGTTAACCTGGGGCAGTCCAGTAAAGGTTTCAACAGATCGTTCAAAGTTCAGTTAACCTGGGGCAGTCCAGTCAAGATTTCAATAAAATCTCAATTGCAAATTAATTTGGGGCAAGCCTCCCTCCCCACCACTTGGGGCATTCGAATGTCAAAAGTGTTCAACAATTCTTTCTCAAATCCAAGATGCAGTTTTACACGAACTCATCATCAGGCGACCCTACACCGGTTCCTTCTCAATTTCCAGACGAAGTCTTACACGGACTCACCTTCCACAAGTAACCCTACACTGGTTCCTCCCAAATTCTTACACGGGCTTACCTCAAGGTAACCCTACACCGGTTCCTCCCAAAGTCTTACACGGATTTACCCCAAGGTAACCTTACCCCGGTTCATCCAGAAGTTTAACACGAATTTACCCCGAAGAAACCCTACACAGGTTCTCTCTCTCCGGACGTAGTTTTACACGGACTCGTCATCAAGAAACCCTACACAGGTTCCTTCTCAACCTCAGATGCAGTTTTACACGGACTCATCATCATAAAGCAACCCTACACAGGTTCCTTCTCAACCTCAGATGCAGTTTTACACTGACTCATCATGAAGCAACCCTACACAGGTTCCTTCTCAAACTTCAGATGCAGTTTTACACGGACTCATCATCATAAAGCAACCCTACACAGGTTCCTTCTCAACCTCAGATGCAGTTTTACACGGACTCATCATGAAGCAACCCTACACAGGTTCCTTCTCAAACTCCCGATGCAGTTTTACACGGACTCATCATGAAGCAACCCTACACAGGTTCCTTCTCAACCTCAGATGCAGTCTTACACGGATTCATCATCGGGAAACCCTACACCGGTTCCTTCTCAAAACCCGATGCAGTTCTACGCAGACTCATCATCAGGAAACCCTACACAGGTTCCTTCTTTCAACTTACAATTCAACACATCTCCAGTGATTATCCATCCTACCTCCAAATGGCATCTGTAAGCCCATGCCCGAGATCAAGTGCCTACGACAATCAAAGATTCTTTCCCTCCACAGCAGCAGCCAAGGAATTGTTCTCCCCGGCAGCAGTCAAGATTCTTTTATCTTCAGTCATCCAGGATTCATCTATCCTCAGCAAGACAACTCATTAGCTTACATGCGCATTCATCACATTCATGTCATAAACATTAATGTCGCATATATTGCATCACGCATCATGACATTGCATACCACTAACTCTTTACCTTTTCAGGAAGGATCAGTCAAAGACCATCATCTTCCGAGATTCTTTTCTAGAAATAGTTCAGATGTGACCCAGACATGGCGACATTCTGATACTTATTCCAGATTCACTCAGAGACAGTTCAGATGTGACCCAGACACAGTGACATTCTGATACTTGTTCCAGATTCATCCAGATGCAGTTTTACACGGACTCATCATCAGGAAACCCTACACCGGTTCCTCCTTCAGACTTCTGAAAATAGTTCATGGATTCTTCCCGACACCGGATGTTAATCTATCACTTGTTCAGATGCAACTTCTTCACGGACGCTTCCCAACAACAGATACTGTTTCAACTCCTGAAAATAGTTTACGGATTCTTCCCAACATCGGATGTCAATCTGTTGCTGTCTCAGACCCCCAGTCCAGAGATGTTCCAAAACATGGAGGCCTTTCTGATACTCGTCCACTCACCAATGAAATACAGTTCAACATTTCAATATGGCATCTTTAAGCCCATTCTCAGATGGCATCTATAAGCCCATCCTCCTACCAGCAGTCACCAAATGGCATCTTTAAGCCCATTCTCAGATGGCATCTCTAAGCCCATCCCTCGACAAGATTCTATCGCATCAGATGGCATCTTTAAGCCCATCACCAAATGGCATCTTTAAGCCCATTCCCTCTACCATCACATCACCGAGTGCAAATTTTAGGGCACTCTAGTGTCCAATCTTTTTTTACCTTCGAGTCGCGAAAGGCAAACTTGCCAATCTAACTCTTCAGGTTCAAGAAGATTGAACAGGGGCAACTGTTGTACCCCAAAATTTGCCCTCGCATTTTTCCACAAGAAATCACAGCTTCAAGCTTTTCCCGATTTTTTCAAACTGGCTCAAGAATCGGTCAAACAGACTTTTTTCGTCAGTCAGACACAATTAGGGTTTTACTGATTTTCAGGGCTCTAGAATGTTTCAAACAGTTGGTTTAGGGTTTTGGTGGATTTTGGCTCAACTTTGATCAGGCGAACGTTCTTTGGCATTTGATCAGGAATTAGGGTTTTCGTGCGCGGTTCCTCAGAAAGATTTAATTCTACGATGCTTTGCAAGTTATTCCGAGATTTGGATTGAATTCACATTGTTTGACTTAATCAGTAAAAGAATGCATTTGGATTGAATTCACGTTTGTTTGATTGAATCAGTAAAAGGTTGCGTTGGGTTTGAATTTGCAATGTTTGATTAAAGTCAGTAAAAAAAAAGCGTCTAGGCAATTGCTGTGATTGACTGTTGTTTTGCTCTGGATGTTTAAAACGCCAGGTTTAACTGATCAAATGCTGAAGCATTGTTTATTTAATTATTTATTATTCTAAGATTAAATGATCGGAATTTAGTTTCAATTATTATAATTAAAGAATTATAAATAATAAAACGAACAATTAAATAAAAGAGGAAAAGAATTAATTGGATAAAGAAACTTTTTATTTATTTTTTAAATTATTTGTACAATTGTTTTGTTTACAAATTGTTTACAACAATGATTTTACATTTATTTAAATTTAAATTAAAAAAAAACTATCCTAATATTTTTCTAAATCTTCAATTCTTCATCTTCCATCCCTTGCTCCCTCTGCCCCATTGGATTTTATCTGCAAAACAAAGAAAGGAAGAAAAGTCAATTGCAGATAAACAATTAAAGAGACAGATAAAAATAAAGTTCATCATTAAAGGCAACTGACTGGAATCAGTTTGCCCTCTCTGCAAATCACGAGATTTCTCCCGGTTCAGAGAGGGATGAAAAATGCTTGCAAAAGGTATGAAATGCACAAAAGTTTTAAATTGCACAAATTCAAGTTTGTCAAAACATACTGCATAAAATGACAAAACAAAATCCAAATGGGCAACCAAAAGGCAACCTGAGTAGTTACTGAATATGCCAAGAGAACAATGCTAGTCACAATTTCAAACTAGGTTCAAACTGAGCTAACAACTGTCCAAAGCTGTCCAAAGTACAAAAGGATGTCAAGGCTGTCAAAAAATGCTGTCACTGAGAAGCACAAAGTATGGAAAAGAGAAAGAAAATATGCAGGCTAAAACTAGTTTTGCAAGCAAGCATCAATATCAAATCATCATTTTTCCAGCAGCTACCTTTTCAGAACTAAAGTACAAAGCATAAAATATTTTAATATTTTGAGTTGTACTGGAGAGAGAGAGAGAGAGAGAGAGAAGAGAGCAAAGAAAGCAGGCTTACAGGGCTTTAGGCTTGAAAAAAGGAAATATATAAAAGAAGCTGCAATAGAACAGTACAGGAGGGAGATATCAAACAGAGAGAAGAAGCAAAACTGTAAAGCTTTTCAAACCTCATATGCCCATAAGCCTAAAACACCATCAAGCTACTGCAAACAAACAAGTTCAAAATCCCAAACCAGCTTGAACCATCAAAAACCTGTCAACCCTGAAGCCTTAAACCAGCCCCCTAAACTCTAAGCCTGTAACATAAACACACAAGAAAGCAAGTGTAACAGAAGAAGCAAGCCCAAGCTTTGAACCTGCATAAACCTTGATACAAACTGTTAAGCCTAAACTGAAAAACCAAAAACCAGTATACCCTGTCAAACCTGTTGAAAGCCACAGCCTCCAGCTCAAACCCATATCCAAACAGCATAACCTGTAACCTATGTCAAACATCCAGTACCATAACCTGTTAAGGCCATAAAGAAACAAGCTCAAACCAAGTCCAGGCCTGCATCAGCACATAAGCCTAAAACCTGTGAAAACATTTCAAAAGCCACAAGCCTATAACCTGCAGTTAAACTCAAACCTCAAAAAAAGCCTCATCTGTTTCCATACAAGCCTGACCTAAAAGCCCTTAACCCACAGAAAACCTGCTTGAAGCTTGCAAACAAGTTCAAACTCAGTAACCTGTGCCTCATACCTGCCTAAACATCCAAGCCCAAAACCTGTCCAGCTCTAAACCTAAGCCAAATATGTCCAAACACATCAACCAAACATTCAAAATGTCCAAACCATCCAGCTAAAGCATTCAAGGGCAACACAAAAGGCCCTAAGAATTTCTTCATCATTGGGCAAACAATAAGCAAAGCAACTCAATACCAACAAGCAATATCAACATTGTCAAGCTCAGAATAAGCATACAGAGGGTCCAGCATATCAAGGCAAGCTTTCAACACAAGCTACAACATTCAAAGGCAACGCAAAGAAGCCCTCAGAATTGTGATTCATCACAGGGCAATAAGGCATCAAACATATTCAGCAGGCCCACAGAAAGAAGAAGAAAAAGAAGCATACAAAGGCTACCAAGAGGAATAGGAGATAACAAAGGAAACTAAGCAGGCATTCAAAGGCTACAAACCCTCAGAAAGCATCATCACTGGGCAAGCATTCCAAAAGGCAACTAAGAGACGAGGAAAAGAAGCATTTCAAGGCGTACTCAGAATATTCAAAGCATCCAAGGCAGCACAAGCGTACAGAAGCATACAACGAGGAAACGAAGAAGAAAGAAGTGAAATCAACAAAAAGGTTTTTAGTTTTATTCATCATCAAACCAAAAGTAAGACACAAAATACCAGGAGTCCAGCCAAAGCCCAGCATCACGCGTCTCATCCCCTCGCCTTGGCCTCCGGAGCGCCTCCGACCCCATCTCTTCCTCCGTCTCCAAAAGGTAACGCTTTTGTTTCTCTATCCTTCCACAACCTCCATGACAATAATAACAAAGCTTAAGGTCAAAGTTCAAAACGAAATAAGCATGCAAATCGTAAAAAAGTATAAAACATCAAAATCAAACCTTGCTTCGTAAGACCACTGGGCTCGAACTATGGAGGAAAGAGAGATTAGGTGATGGCGCTGGTGGCTCTAGGCGGGGAATCGCGTCTCAGTGACCTTTCCATGGCAAAGAGAAGACGGAGAAGACGAAGTAACCACAAGCGGCGCCGCTCCCAAACGCATAAACCCTAACGTCCAAGAATGAAACAAACTTCAATTAACCCTAAACAAGTTATGAGATCAGTGGGCCTTGCCCTTTCTCAGCCTAAGCCCAAACGTTCCAGCTAACACCCCCCTTTTTGTCCATTCATTCTGTTTGTTTAGTTTGGGCCTAATTCCCTTTTGGCCCATTCGATTTCCTAAAGTTAATACCTTTTACATATCACATTTGTTTACATAAATTAACACAATAAATTCTTTTTTTACACTAAAATTTTGTTAACCTTTTTATTTCTTTTTTACATATAACACAATCAAATTTTATAAAACAAAATGATACACTTAACCCTTTTTATATATATAACTCCTTTTTTTCTCAAATTATGATTTTGTGAGCATCAATAAAAAATGCATATTAATAAATACATTAAAAAATAGATTTTTTTATTTATATATTATCTCCTTTGACTATACATTTAAACATTAATACAAAATACACAATATAATTAAAATGTAAAACATTTTTCTTTCTTTTAAGAAAAATACTAAATTTGTACATACTTAATTAAAATACAAAACAAGAAGCATATACTCAATAATACATTCAAATTCACATTTTCTCAAACCTGTAAATAAATTACATACACATATACACTTACACGTACACTTACACAATACATTTCACATTATACACTTGATACACATACAATTACTATTCTTATACCTTGCTATACATTGTTTACATTTTTATCGCAATTCGATTTGGTTGTAAATTATTGGACACTACATTCCTAAAGTCTCATCCCCATTTGTAAATTTGTACCCCCACTCCCGGATACTATTTGTAATAGCGTAGACTTTAAATTCCCGCAATTTACCGCTTTCAATTATACCATGGTTAGACCTAGGGTTTGCATGTACATAAAACCAAACGCTAGATAACCTAATACAAGACAAATACATGAAATCAATACACAATCACACTTGCACCCCCTAGGGTAATCCCACATGTTGCCTTCCAAAATGGGCCATGCTTGCACGTCGAGTTTCTTTGGCAAAACAAATTCAAATGATCATAAGTCCCTCGATGACGCTTTCGAAAGTTGCCTAAATGGAATGATCATAGTCCCTTCAAAGCAAATTACCAAAGACACTTGGCACCATTGCATTCATGGTCCATACGATGACCCGCGCCCGTCCCGTTAAACATCCTAAACGCAAGATTGTCCACCAAATTCAATGGTGGAACAAAATTGTTAAAAAGGGTTGAAAACATAGAGAAAACCTTTGAGTACTGTGATCGGTGGATCTGGAATTGACTGTTTAACGCTGGTTCGTGAAATGTCGCGGAAGCAAGAGTCGCCACCGTCTTTTATTTTCTCCAATATGGAAAGGACAAAAGCACAGAAAAATTCCTTATTGAGATTGCTCTCGGCTCGGGAGGTAGATTTATATAAAGGGAAGGTGTTAGCACCCTTTCTATCCATGGTTATCCATGGGCTCTTAGATACTTGCTCATTTGTGTTTTCAAAATGTTTGTTTGCTTTTCAACTGTGGGTTTGAAAAAGTTTCTTTGAAAATTTCAGTTCGACTCTTGTAACAGTCCTCAAGAGTGTTTGAAAAGTTGTTTTTGAAAGCTTTTTGCAAAGTGTCGGTGTGAAAAGAAGTTTTTGATTTGTTTTGAATTAGAGCAAGTATCTACGAGTTGTCTACCTACCCTAAGGAATTAGTCTGTGTAAATGTCCTTAAGGTAGTGCCATCCCACCATTGAGAGGTAGGTAGCACCACCGTTGGAGGTGTTCGGGTCAATTCGAGGATTAGGGACAGTGTGGTCACCAGAGAAATAGGAAGACACCTTAGAATCTACCCTCATGCCATGTTCATGGACATGAGGACTTACTAAAACATCCTCTACTCGACGACCACGTTTCGAGGGGCAAGGCAACAGTGAGACGTACCCTAGGGGTGGTGTGTGAATTGTGTGTCATTTTTCAGTTATATTTGTCTTGTTCATGCATTGGCGATCTACGCTTTGTTTTTATTTTTGGCATTCATTCTTTCATGCAAATTATTAGCAGTTAAAAGGTGCGGAATTAAAAGTCCTACGCTATTACAAAGGCGCGGGTCTACATCGCCAAATTAATCCAAGACCCGATTTGAATAAAATAAAATGCGGAAAGTAAATACCCTAATTAATCTATTACAAGGCTTTGGGGAAATTACATGAAATTTAAAAAAAGAAATAAAAGTAAATGTGCGAAAAGAAATAAAATCGAGAATGCGAGGGCGTTGGACCCTTTTAAAGAAATTAAATCGAAATCATAAATTAATTAAATTAAATAAAAGCAAGAACTTATTTTTTGGAGTTTTTGTATTTATGGAATTTAATGAGGAAATTAAATGGAATTAAAACCCTAATTCTAAACTATTTTTAATTTATAAAAAAAATGTTTAAGTTTGACCTAGTTTTAACCTAATTATTTAATTACAAGTTATTTATAAAATAATTAAGAATAATAATAATGATGATAAGGAAATAAATTATTCACTAAGGCAAAGAAGAAAAAAATATTAAAACCCTAATCTCTAAACTTTTTAGTTTATTTAAAAAAAAATTAGAATTAAACCTAAAATTAAAACTAAGTTAGTTATTAAATTTATTTACAAAATAATATTAATTAATATTAACAAAGCATATTTTTTATTGTTTTATGATTTTCTGTTTTTTTTTAATGTATTTTTATGTTATAAAAAAATAATTTGTGGAATTAAATAAACAATTAATATAATTAAAATAAATGAAAGAAAAGAAAAAAAGAAAAGAAGAAAATGCAAACAGATGGGGGTGTTGACCCAAATTGGAGGTTGATCTGCAGTAATTTGGCCCAATAGAAGCTTGGCCTGTTTGACTTTCCAGATTGCATGTGGAGGTGTTGACTCGTGCACATGGTGATCTGCAACTTCTGACCATTGGATTGGTCTTGTTGGGCGCGTGGCAAGCACAAATATGAAGCTGCATGGTAGGCCCTGGGGCATGTACTGCATGGAATCATGTTAAAACAAAATATATTGAGAAATATGAGGGACCTGGGAATCGAACCCAGGTCCCAATGCTTGAAGGACACCTCACTTTCCACCCAGCCAAATGCGTTCGTTTGATATTCAATGGGAAGGAATTATTATGAAAGAGAAATAAGAGTTAGTGGTGGAAAACGAAAACACGCGCGAAAGGTTTGAATGACCCAGTCTTATGCTTACACCTCAACGTCTTCTCCACTATGCCTTCGTTTTTTCCTGCAAATATAAACAGATAGCGGGGGTTTTAAACCCCCACTAACCCTAATGTACAAAAATAACGATTAGCTCATAGTTGAAAAGAAAAAGGGCGCGATATAATCAATGGTTTCGTCTGGGCATCCTGGTTTTGATGGTGTAGGTTTGAACGTCCAATTTTTCCATGGGAAAGAAACCCCAATTTCAAGCTTGTGAAAACCTAGAAAACATCCATGGCATCTTTCGCTACAGGCATGATTAGTTCAATTAAAAGGCACCAAAAGCTTCAGCATAATCATATTAGTGTAAAACAATATTTAAAATGCATTAATATGGCATGAAATTCAAGGTACGATTATGCAAAAATTCATGGACAAGATGACTTCATTCTACCAATTCTTTGTGTATGGAGGCTTGAAACGTATTGGGTTATGTTCAGGAAAGTCTCAGTAAGCTTTTGAGATGCTTTTCTCGCCTTGAAACGCCTTCTAGATGCCAAAACAGTTTTTTGAGATTTTTTAAGAAAAGTGCAAGTTTTGTTTTCAGGTTCTAGCGCAGCATTCTGGTTCTTCTCATTAGGTTTAGGTTCTGGCTTATATGAGGGATGAATTAGGGTAACAAAACAAGCCTAATATCCAAGGAATCAATGCTTTTGAATTTTGTGATCTTCCATGATTCTTTCAATCTTTTTTTCATGTCAAATATGCCAATCATTGGAGATTCTTTCCATATTGAGTATGCACGAAATCCTGAGGTTATGATGAGTAGAAATGCTGCATAAAAAGATTTGAAAGGTGGCATTTAGTATTTTTTTTATATTTAATTTGAATTAAATGAATTAATAGATTTAAAAATTCAATTAATAAATTAAAAATAAGAAAATAACTCCCCTTTGGGCCAATGGGTCGTGCATAGCTTTTGGATGATGATTCTTGGGAGAAATTGTGGCCCATTAGTAATTTTGAGGCATTTGAAGCAAAGTTGACTTTTCAAAATTCCCAAAAATTTCCCAATTTCCACAAGGCATATCTTGCTCAATTTTTAAGCTTTGATCATGTTCTTGGACATTTTGGAAAGGTCTTGAAATCCTCTAACCAATGCCTTTGGTACCATGTCATTTTGATTTACCAATATCAAGTTATGGTCTTTGACTTAAAGTCCCTTTTTGTTGACTTTTGAAAATGACCTATAATGTTGAAATTGATAACTTTTTGTGAGAGCATTTCTTGGACTTGAAGTGTGAAGATGAGTTGTAGTAAATGTCATTCTCTTCAAAATGAGCTTTGGATGGAATTTTTATGATAAACCATGTGGAAGTTATGCCTTGGTCAAGTTACAGTTGACTTTTTCAACCGTCCAAATATGGAAACTTTTGCATCTTGAGACTTTTTGAGCCATGCTTTGAGAATCATGATCAAGAATTGATCAAATGATGTTTGTGGCTTCAAAATAAGATGTTGACCAAAAATTTGAACTTTTGACTGTCAAATGACCATTTTACCCCTACAGTTGACTGCTGAGCAATTAGGGTTTTTGACTGTGCAATCTTGTGCTGTGAGTCTTGAAACTTGGCATGAGGATGCTTGACAATGCATGTAGGCATGTGGGACTTGATTGGACCCTTGGAAACTTCAATTTCTTTGACAGAACCAAAACCCTAATTTTGACTGTTAGGAGGCAATTGGACTGTGCAACCCTTGGGAGATTTTTGAAGCATGCTCTTAGCAAATCTTGAAGAATATGGGAGGGAAAATTTTGGGGTACAACAGTTGCCCCTGTTCAATCTTCTTAGACCTGAGGATGTAGATTGGCTGACGTGCCTTTCGTAATCCGAAGGTGGAAGATGATTGAACACTAGAGTGCCCAGAAATTTATGCTCACATAGTAGTGTGATGGTGGGAATGGGCTTATAGATGCCATTTGGAGATTGATGGATAGGATGATGGGCTTATAGATGCCATGCTGAGAGGTGATGGATAGGTGGATGGGCTTATAGATGCCATCTAGGTGTCGATCGCGTAAGAGATTCCTTAGCGAGAACTTGCGTACCTGAAAAAGAAAATGAGTACCTGGCCTGTTACAGGAGCTGGTCTTCAAACTCTTTGTGTAGATGCGCCCTGACTGGTTATAGGAATTGAATCTGGAGCTTCAAAATGTGATGAACGAATCAGGGATGGTTACTACCTCAACGAGACGATGAGAGAACCTGGGGCGATTACTACCTCAACAGTAACGATGAGAGAATCTGGGGCGATTACTACCTCCACAGTAACGGGGAGAGAATCATAGGCGACTTCAACCTCAACAGTAACGATGAGAGAATCTTGGGCGACTTCAACCTCAACAGTAACGATGAGAGAATCTTGGGCGACTTCAACCTCAACAGTAACGATGAGAGAATCTTGGGCGACTTCAACCTCAACAGTAACGATGAGAGAATCTTGGGCGACTTCAACCTCAACAGTAACGATGAGAGAATCTTGGGCGACTTCAACCTCAACAGCAACGATGAGAGAATATTAGGCGATTTCAACCTCAACAGTAACGATGAGGGAATCTTGGGCGACTTCAACCTCAACAGTAACGATGAGAGAATCTTGGATATCTTCTACTGAGTCTTCATCAGGAAAATCTTTAGGAATCGATTTAACTGGACCAGAGAAGGCCTTTGACTGGATAAGAATCAGAAAAATCTTAGGGTCGATTTAACTGAACCGGGCAAGGTCTTGGAATATCTTCAACTGGATAAGAATCAGGGAGATCTTAGGGTCGATCTGACTGAACCAGAGAAGGCCTTTGACTGGATAAGAATCAGAAAAATCTTAGGGTCGATTTAACTGAACCGGGCAAGGTCTTGGAATATCTTCAACTGGATAAGAATCAGGGAGATCTTAGGGTCAATCTGACTGAACCAGAGAAGGCCTTTGACTGGATAAGAATCAGGAAAATCTTAGGGTCGATTTAACTGAACCAGGCTAGGTCTTGGACATAGCTGAGAACTTAACTGGATCTTTCCTGAAAGGTAAAGGTCAGTCATATGCAATGCATGATATGGATCAAGCAATGACGTTCTCAACATAAATGAGATTGTAAGGTATGATGCGTTTATGCATGCTATAATGTATGAAAATGCGATGTTTATGAATGTATGTTTTTGTCTAGGAAAGTAAATCCTTGACTAATGCCGGGAAGTCACATCCTGGGCTGATGTTGAAGAATAGTGCTTTGTTGTCTCCGCTGGGGATGATAGTTGCAAGAATACTGGTAGGAGAAGATAACTCCGTTGGGGAATAAACTTGGCGAATGGATTACTCTGCGGGGAGAAAATTATTCTAGCGGTCTTGCTGGGGGACAGTACTCTGTGGGGAGAGAGGTACTTTGCTGGAATGTTGATGGTAACTCCGCTGGGGATACCGTTGTTATGTTGTGTTGGAAGATAAACTCCGCTGGGGATAGGAAGACTTCGTCGGGGACGATATTTCCGTGGCTTTTGGCTGAGGATAACCCAGTTATATCCTGATAGGGAAATAACCTTTGAATAAAGCCTGGGACGCGTTCGTGCTCTACGGGGGTAAGCTTCCAGAATCTACTGGGGATAAGCTTCCTGCTTGGGGAGATGGACTCCAACTTTCCTGGGGAAACTGGATTGGACTCTCCTGGGGAAATTATGAAATGTATTGGGGAAGTGACTCCATTGAATTTTTGATATACCGCAGGGGAACAATCTTTAGGTCAAGACTGCCGGGGATGCTTGTTTAAGAATATATGTATATCGTGCTGTGGAACGTTGAGATCTGCGGGGGTACCCAACTTCCTTAAGGTTGTTTGCATAACTTTGCTTGGGGGGAGTGCACTGACTTGCTGGTTCACTCTCTGGGGGGTTAAGATATCTGGTTATGTTCTTCAGCCGAACTTACCTTGGTACCTTGGTGGACAGAACAATTAGATCGCTTAGACCACTCATTATTGCCCCTGTTTCTAATGTTACCTGTAATTAATCCTTTGTTTCGTATGCAAGTATTTATGAGTTAGCAATTAGTGTCAAATGCATATATCACAAATTGAACATTGGACGTTCTTCGCAAAACAAAACAGAAAAGGAAAATAATTGGCAATTTTAACTGAAAAGTGATTTTTGTATTGTTTTTTAGAATTTACCTGTAAATAGGCGTTTTATATACAAGAGGCTGACGTCCTAGTAAGTGAACGCCGCCAAATCAAAAGAGTTTATACAATTTGTACAAAGGGAAAACAAAACAGCTGTGTGAAAAGAATGATCCCACTGGGTTCCAACTCCACTATCGCCTTTATATCTTCGAGCGTCTCATCACTTGATGACCTAACCGAAGATGAAGCTGATTGATCAATGCCGTCTGAACTTGATGTAGATACCGGATTCTGGATGCAAAGTGATCCAATGAGACATAGTATTACGCTTTATCCCTAACTTTTGCCTGGACCGCCCTTTCGGGTTTTCAGTCCACCGGGATACCCATTTTTGCCCAAGCCTCCTTTTCAGGTTTTCGACTTGCCGGGTGTACAGATTTTTTTTCATTTCATCCCTTCATTTTGCCCGAACCCTTTTGGTTCGCCGGGAAGCCCTAATTTTTGCCTAGGTATGTCAACCTAGCGGGTCTTTTTCATGCGTAGTATCTTTTTACTATGTCTACATTGGCGGGGTGAGGAAGGTCGTCACCATCCATGGTGGTTAGAATCATGGCTCCTCCTGAGAACACATGTTTAACCACAAATGGCCCTTCGTATGTAGGGGTCCATTTGCCCTCCACAGCAGCAACCAAGGAATTGTTCTCCCCGGCAGCAGTCAAGATTCTTTTATCTTCAGTCATCCAGGATTCATCTATCCTCAGCAAGACAACTCATTAGCTTACATGCGCATTCATCACATTCATGTCATAAACATTAATGTCGCATATATTGCATCACGCATCATGAAATTGCATACCACTAACTCTTTACCTTTTCAGGAAGGATCAGTCAAAGACCATCATCTTCCGAGATTCTTTTCTAGAAATAGTTCAGATGTGACCCAGACATGGCGACATTCTGATACTTATTCCAGATTCACTCAGAGACAGTTCAGATGTGACCCAGACATAGCGACATTCTGATACTTGTTCCAGATTCATCCAGATGCAGTTTTACACGGACTCATCATCAGGAAACCCTACACCGGTTCCTCCTTCAGACTTCTGAAAATAGTTCACGGATTCTTCCCGACACCGGATGTTAATCTATCACTTGTTCAGATGCAACTTCTTCACGGACGCTTCCCAACAACGGATGTTGTTTCAACTCCTGAAAATAGTTTACGGATTCTTCCCAACACCGGATGTCAATCTGTTGCTGTCTCAGACCCCCAGTCCAGAGATGTTCCAAAACATGGAGGCCTTTCTAATACTCGTCCACTCACCAATGAAATACAGTTCAACATTTCAATATGGCATCTTTAAGCCCATTCTCAGATGGCATCTATAAGCCCATCCTCCTACCAGCAGTCACCAAATGGCATCTTTAAGCCCATTCTCAGATGGCATCTCTAAGCCCATCCCTCGACAAGATTCTATCGCATCAGATGGCATCTTTAAGCCCATCACCAAATGGCATCTTTAAGCCCATTCCCTCTACCATCACATCACCGAGTGCAAATTTTAGGGCACTCTAGTGTCCAATCTTCTTTTACCTTCGAGTCGCGAAAGGCAAACTTGCCAATCTAACTCTTCAGGTTCAAGAAGATTGAACAGGGGCAACTGTTGTACCCCAAAATTTGCCCTCGCATTTTTCCACAAGAAATCACAGCTTCAAGCTTTTCCTGATTTTTTCAAACTGGCTCAAGAATCGGTCAAACAGACATTTTTCGTCAGTCAGACACAATTAGGGTTTTACTGATTTTCAGGGCTCTAGAATGTTTCAAACAGTTGGTTTAGGGTTTTGGTGGATTTTGGCTCAACTTTGATCAGGCGAACGTTCTTTGGCATTTGATCAGGAATTAGGGTTTTCGTGTGCGGTTCCTCATAAAGATTTAATTCTACGATGCTTTGCAAGTTATTCCGAGATTTGGATTGAATTCGCATTGTTTGACTTAATCAGTAAAAGAATGCATTTGGATTGAATTCACGTTTGTTTGACTGAATCAGTAAAAGGTTGCGTTGGGTTTGAATTTGCAATGTTTGATTAAAGTCAGTAAAAAAAAGCGTCTAGGCAATTGTTGTGATTGACTGTTGTTTTTCTCTGGATGTTTAAAACGCCAGGTTTAACTGATCAAATGCTGAAGCATTGTTTATTTAATTATTTATTATTCTAAGATTAAATGATCGGAATTTAGTTTCAATTATTATAATTAAAGAATTATAAATAATAAAACGAACAATTAAATAAAAGAGGAAAAGAATTAATTGGATAAAGAAACTTTTTATTTATTTTTTAAATTATTTGTACAATTGTTTTGTTTACAAATTGTTTACAACAATGATTTTACATTTATTTAAATTTAAATAAAAAAAACTATCCTAATATTTTTCTAAATCTTCAATTCTTCATCTTCCATCCCTTGCTCCCTCTGCCCCATTGGATTTTATGTGCAAAACAAAGAAAGGAAGAAAAGTCAATTGCAGATAAACAATTAAAGAGACAGATAAAAATAAAGTTCATCATTAAAGGCAACTGACTGGAATCAGTTTGCCCTCTCTGCAAATCACGAGATTTCTCCCGGTTCAGAGAGGGATGAAAAATGCTTGCAAAAGGTATGAAATGCACAAAAGTTTTAAATTGCACAAATTCAAGTTTGTCAAAACATACTGCATAAAATGACAAAACAAAATCCAAGTGGGCAACCAAAAGGCAAACTGAGTAGTTACTGAATATGCCAAGAGAACAATGCAAGTCACAATTTCAAACTAGGTTCAAACTGAGCTAACAACTGTCCAAAGTACAAAAGGATGTCAAGGCTGTCAAAAAATGCTGTCACTGAGAAGCACAAAGTATGGAAAAGAGAAAGAAAATATGCAGGCTAAAACTAGTTTTGCAAGCAAGCATCAATATCAAATCATCATTTTTCCAGGAGCTACCTTTTCAGAACTAAAGTACAAAGCATAACATATTTTAATATTTTGAGTTGTACTGGAGAGAGAGAGAGAGAGAGAAGAGAGCAAAGAAAGCAGGCTTACAGGGCTTTAGGCTTGAAAAAAGGAAATATATAAAAGAAGCTGCAATAGAACAGTACAGGAGGGAGATATCAAACAGAGAGAAGAAGCAAAACTGTAAAGCTTTTCAAACCTCATATACCCATAAGCCTAAAACACCATCAAGCTACTGCAAACAAACAAGTTCAAAATCCCAAACCAGCTTGAACCATCAAAAACCTGTCAACCCTGAAGCCTTAAACCAGCCCCCTAAACTCTAAGCCTATAACATAAACACACAAGAAAGCAAGTGTAAAAGAAGAAGCAAGCCCAAGCTTTGAACCTGCATAAACCTTGATACAAACTGTTAAGCCTAAACTGAAAAACCAAAAACCAGTATACCCTGTCAAACCTGCTGAAAGCCACAGCCTCCAGCTCAAACCCATATCCAAACAGCATAACCTGTAACCTATGTCAAACATCCAGTACCATAACCTGTTAAGGCCATAAAGAAACAAGCTCAAACCAAGTCCAGGCCTGCATCAGCACATAAGCCTAAAACCTGTGAAAACATTTCAAAAGCCACAAGCCTATAACCTGCAGTTAAACTCAAACCTCAAAAAAAGCCTCATCTGTTTCCATACAAGCCTGACCTAAAAGCCCTTAACCCACAGAAAACCTGCTTGAAGCTTGCAAACAAGTTCAAACTCAGTAACCTGTGCCTCATACCTGCCTAAACATCCAAGCCCAAAACCTGTCCAGCTCTAAACCTAAGCCAAATATGTCCAAACACATCAACCAAACATTCAAAATGTCCAAACCATCCAGCTAAAGCATTCAAGGGCAACACAAAAGGCCCTAAGAATTTCTTCATCATTGGGCAAACAATAAGCAAAGCAACTCAATACCAACAAGCAATATCAACATTGTCAAGCTCAGAATAAGCATACAGAGGGTCCAGCATATCAAGGCAAGCTTTCAACACAAGCTACAACATTCAAAGGCAACGCAAAGAAGCCCTCAGAATTGTGATTCATCACAGGGCAATAAGGCATCAAACATATTCAACAGGCCCACAGAAAGAAGAAGAAAAAGAAGCATACAAAGGCTACCAAGAGGAATAGGAGATAACAAAGGAAACTAAGCAGGCATTCAAAGGCTACAAACCCTCAGAAAGCATCATCACTGGGCAAGCATTCCAAAAGGCAACTAAGAGACGAGGAAAAGAAGCATTTCAAGGCGTACTCAGAATATTCAAAGCATCCAAGGCAACACAAGCGTACAGAAGCATACAACGAGGCAACGAAGAAGAAAGAAGTGAAATCAACAAAAAGGTTTTCAGTTTTATTCATCATCAAACCAAAAGTAAGACACAAAATACCAGGAGTCCAGCCAAAGCCCAGCATCACGCGTCTCATCCCCTCACCTTGGCCTCCGGAGCGCCTCCGACCCCATCTCTTCCTCCGTCTCCAAAAGGTAACGCTTTTGTTTCTCTATCCTTCCACAACCTCCATGAAAATAATAACAAAGCTTAAGGTCAAAGTTCAAAACGAAATAAGCATGCAAATCGTAAAAAAGTATAAAACATCAAAATCAAACCTTGCTTCGTAAGACCACTGGGCTCGAACTATGGAGGAAAGAGAGATTAGGTGATGGCGCTGGTGGCTCTAGGCGGGGAATCGCGTCTCAGTGACCTTTCCATGGTAAAGAGAAGACGGAGAAGACGAAGTAACCACAAGCGGCGCCGCTCCCAAACGCATAAACCCTAACGTCCAAGAATGAAACAAACTTCAATTAACCCTAAACAAGTTATGAGATCAGTGGGCCTTGCCCTTTCTCAGCCTAAGCCCAAACGTTCCAGCTAACACCCCCCTTTTTGTCCATTCATTCTGTTTGTTTAGTTTGGGCCTAATGCCCTTTTGGCCCATTCGATTTCCTAAAGTTAATACCTTTTACATATCACATTTGTTTACATAAATTAACACAATAAATTCTTTTTTTACACTAAAATTTTGTTAACCTTTTTATTTCTTTTTTACATATAACACAATCAAATTTTATAAAACAAAATGATACACTTAACCCTTTTTATATATATAACTCCTTTTTTTCTCAAATTATTCTTTTGTGAGCATCAATAAAAAATGCATATTAATAAATACATTAAAAAATAGATTTTTTTATTTATATATTATCTCCTTTGACTATACATTTAAACATTAATACAAAATACACAATATAATTAAAATGTAAAACAATTTTCTTTCTTTTAAGAAAAATACTAAATTTGTACATACTTAATTAAAATACAAAACAAGAAGCATATACTCAATAATACATTCAAATTCACATTTTCTCAAACCTGTAAATAAATTACATACACATATACACTTACACGTACACTTACACAATACATTTCACATTATACACTTGATACACATACAATTACTATTCTTATACCTTGCTATACATTGTTTACATTTTTATCGCAATTCGATTTGGTTGTAAATTATTGGACACTACATTCCTAAAGTCTCATCCCCATTTGTAAATTTGTACCCCCACTCCCGGATACTATTTGTAATAGCGTAGACTTTAAATTCCCGCAATTTACCGCTTTCAATTATACCATGGTTAGACCTAGGGTTTGCATGTACATAAAACCAAACGCTAGATAACCTAATACAAGACAAATACATGAAATCAATACACAATCACACTTGCACCCCCTAGGGTAATCCCACATGTTGCCTTCCAAAATGGGCCATGCTTGCACGTCGAGTTTCTTTGGCAAAACAAATTCAAATGATCATAAGTCCCTCGATGACGCTTTCGAAAGTTGCCTAAATGGAATGATCATAGTCCCTTCAAAGCAAATTGCCAAAGACATTTGGCACCATTGCATTCATGGTCCATACGATGACCCGCGCCCGTCCCGTTAAACATCCTAAACGCAAGATTGTCCACCAAATTCAATGGTGGAACAAAATTGTTAAAAAGGGTTGAAAACATAGAGAAAACCTTTGAGTACTGTGATCGGTGGATCTGGAACTGACTGTTTAACGCTGGTTCGCGAAATGTCGCGGAAGCAAGAGTCGCCACCGTCTTTTATTTTCTCCAATATGGAAAGGACAAAAGCACAGAAAAATTCCTTATTGAGATTGCTCTCGGCTCGGGAGGTAGATTTATATAAAGGGAAGGTGTTAGCACCCTTTCTATCCATGGTTATCCATGGGCTCTTAGATACTTGCTCATTTGTGTTTTCAAAATGTTTGTTTGCTTTTCAACTGTGGGTTTGAAAAAGTTTCTTTGAAAATTTCAGTTCGACTCTTGTAACAGTCCTCAAGAGTGTTTGAAAAGTTGTTTTTGAAAGCTTTTTGCAAAGTGTCAGTGTGAAAAGAAGTTTTTGATTTGTTTTGAATTAGAGCAAGTATCTACGAGTTGTCTACCTACCCTAAGGAATTAGTCTGTGTAAATGTCCTTAAGGTAGTGCCATCCCACCATTGAGAGGTAGGTAGCACCACCGTTGGAGGTGTTCGGGTCAATTCGAGGATTAGGGACAGTGTGGTCACCAGAGAAATAGGAAGACACCTTAGAATCTACCCTCATGCCATGTTCATGGACATGAGGACTTACTAAAACATCCTCTACTCGACGACCACGTTTCGAGGGGCAAGGCAACAGTGAGACGTACCCTAGGGGTGGTGTGTGAATTGTGTGTCATTTTTCAGTTATATTTGTCTTGTTCATGCATTGGCGATCTACGCTTTGTTTTTATTTTTGGCATTCATTCTTTCATGCAAATTATTAGCAGTTAAAAGGTGCGGAATTAAAAGTCCTACGCTATTACAAAGGCGCGGGTCTACATCGCCAAATTAATCCAAGACCCGATTTGAATAAAATAAAATGCGGAAAGTAAATACCCTAATTAATCTATTACAAGGCTTTGGGGAAATTACATGAAATTTAAAAAAAGAAATAAAAGTAAATGTGCGAAAAGAAATAAAATCGAGAATGCGAGGGCGTTGGACCCTTTTAAAGAAATTAAATCGAAATCGTAAATTAATTAAATTAAATAAAAGCAAAACTTATTTTTTGGAGTTTTTGTATTTATGGAATTTAATGAGGAAATTAAATGGAATTAAAACCCTAATTCTAAACTATTTTTAATTTATAAAAAAAAATGTTTAAGTTTGACCTAGTTTTAACCTAATTATTTAATTACAAGTTATTTATAAAATAATTAAGAATAATAATAATGATGATAAGGAAATAAATTATTCACTAAGGCAAAGAAGAAAAAAATATTAAAACCCTAATCTCTAAACTTTTTAGTTTATTTAAAAAAAATTAGAATTAAACCTAAAATTAAAACTAAGTTAGTTATTAAATTTATTTACAAAATAATATTAATTAATATTAACAAAGCATATTTTTTATTGTTTTATGATTTTCTGTTTTTTTTTAATGTATTTTTATGTTATAAAAAATTAATTTGTGGAATTAAATAAACAATTAATATAATTAAAATAAATGAAAGAAAAGAAAAAAAGAAAAGAAGAAAATGCAAACAGATGGGGGTGTTGACCCAAATTGGAGGTTGATCTGCAGTAATTTGGCCCAATAGAAGCTTGGCCTGTTTGACTTTCCAAATTGCATGTGGAGGTGTTGACTCGTGCACATGGTGATCTGCAACTTCTGACCATTGGATTGGTCTTGTTGGGCGCGTGGCAAGCACAAATATGAAGCTGCATGGTAGGTCCTGGGGCATGTACTGCATGGAATCATGTTAAAACAAAATATATTGAGAAATATGAGGGACCTGGGAATCGAACCCAGGTCCCAATGCTTGAAGGACACCTCACTTTCCACCCAGCCAAATGCGTTCGTTTGATATTCAATGGGAAGGAATTATTATGAAAGAGAAATAAGAGTTAGTGGTGGAAAACGAAAACACGCGCGAAAGGTTTAAATGACCCAGTCTTATGCTTACACCTCAGCGTCTTCTCCACTATGCCTTCGTTTTTGCCTGCAAATATAAACAGATAGCGGGGGTTTTAAACCCCCACTAACCCTAATGTACAAAAATAACGATTAGCTCATAGTTGAAAAGAAAAAGGGCGCGATATAATCAATGGTTTCGTCTGGGCATCCTGGTTTTGATGGTGTAGGTTTGAACGTCCAATTTTTCCATGGGAAAGAAACCCCAATTTCAAGCTTGTGAAAACCTAGAAAACATCCATGGCATCTTTCGCTACAGGCATGATTAGTTCAATTAAAAGGCACCAAAAGCTTCAGCATAATCATATTAGTGTAAAACAATATTTAAAATGCATTAATATGGCATGAAATTCAAGGTACGATTATGCAAAAATTCATGGACAGGATGACTTCATTCTACCAATTCTTTGTGTATGGAGGCTTGAAACGTATTGGGTTATGTTCAGGAAAGTCTCAGCAAGCTTTTGAGATGCTTTTCTCGCCTTGAAACGCCTTCTAGATGCCAAAACAGTTTTTTGAGATTTTTTAAGAAAAGTGCAAGTTTTGTTTTCAGGTTCTAGCGCAGCATTCTGGTTCTTCTCATTAGGTTTAGGTTCTGGCTTATATGAGGGATGAATTAGGGTAACAAAACAAGCCTAATATCCAAGGAATCAATGCTTTTGAATTTTGTGATCTTCCATGATTCTTTCAATCTTTTTTTCATGTCAAATATGCCAATCATTGGAGATTCTTTCCATATTGAGTATGCACGAAATCCTGAGGTTATAATGAGTAGAAATGCTGCATAAAAAGATTTGAAAGGTGGCATTTAGTATTTTTTTATATTTAATTTGAATTAAATGAATTAATAGATTTAAAAATTCAATTAATAAATTAAAAATAATAAAATAACTCCCCTTTGGGCCAATGGGTCGTGCATAGCTTTTGGATGATGATTCTTGGGAGAAATTGTGGCCCATTAGCAATTTTGAGGCATTTGAAGCAAAGTTGACTTTTCAAAATTCCCAAAAATTTCCCAATTTCCACAAGGCATATCTTGCTCATTATTTAAGCTTTGATCATGTTCTGGGACATTTTGGAAAGGTCTTGAAATCCTCTAACCAATGCCTTTGGTCCCATGTCATTTTGATTTACCAATATCAAGTTATGGTCTTTGACTTAAAGTCCCTTTTTGTTGACTTTTGAAAATGACCTATAATGTTGAAATTGATAACTTTTTGTGAGAGCATTTCTTGGACTTGAAGTGTGAAGATGAGTTGTAGTAAATGTCATTCTCTTCAAAATGAGCTTTGGATGGAATTTTTCTGATAAACCATGTGGAAGTTATGCCTTGGTCAAGTTACAGTTGACTTTTTCAACCGTCCAAATATGGAAACTTTTGCATCTTGAGACTTTTTGAGCCATGCTTTGAGAATCATGATCAAGAATTGATCAAATGATGTTTGTGGCTTCAAAATAAGATGTTGACCAAAAATTTGAACTTTTGACTGTCAAATGACCATTTTACCCCTACAGTTGACTGCTGAGCAATTAGGGTTTTTGACTGTGCAATCTTGTGCTGTGAGTCTTGAAACTTGGCATGAGGATGCTTGACAATGCATGTAGGCATGTGGGACTTGATTGGACCCTTGGAAACTTCAATTTCTTTGACAGAACCAAAACCCTAATTTTGACTGTTAGGAGGCAATTGGACTGTGCAACCCTTGGGAGATTTTTGAAGCATGCTCTTAGCAAATCTTGAAGAATATGGGAGGGAAAATTTTGGGGTACAACAGTTGCCCCTGTTCAATCTTCTTAGACCTGAGGATGTAGATTGGCTGACGTGCCTTTCGTAATCCGAAGGTGGAAGATGATTGAACACTAGAGTGCCCAGAAATTTGTGCTCACATAGTAGTGTGATGGTGGGAATGGGCTTATAAATGCCATTTGGAGATTGATGGATAGGATGATGGGCTTATAGATGCCATGCTGAGAGGTGATGGATAGGTGGATGGGCTTATAGATGCCATCTGGGTGTCGATCGCGTAAGAGATTCCTTAGCGAGAACTTGCGTACCTGAAAAAGAAAATGAGTACCTGGCCTGTTACAGGAGCTGGTCTTCAAACTCTTTGTGTAGATGCACCCTGACTGGTTACAGGAATTGAATCTGGAGCTTCAAAAGGTGATGAACGAATCAGGGATGGTTACTACCTCAGCGGGACGATGAGAGAACCTGGGGCGATTACTACCTCAACAGTAACGATGAGAGAATCTGGGGCGATTACTACCTCCACAGTAACGGGGAGAGAATCATAGGCGACTTCAACCTCAACAGTAACGATGAGAGAATCTTGGGCGACTTCAACCTCAACAGTAACGATGAGAGAATCTTGGGCGACTTCAACCTCAACAGTAACGATGAGAGAATCTTGGGCGACTTCAACCTCAACAGTAACGATGAGAGAATCTTGGGCGACTTCAACCTTAACAGTAACGATGAGAGAATCTTGGGCGACTTCAACCTCAACAGTAACGATGAGAGAATATTAGGCGATTTCAACCTCAACAGTAACGATGAGGGAATCTTGGGCGACTTCAACCTCAACAGTAACGATGAGAGAATCTTGGATATCTTCTACTGAGTCTTCATCAGGAAAATCTTTAGGAATCGATTTAACTGGACCAGAGAAGGCCTTTGACTGGATAAGAATCAGAAAAATCTTAGGGTCAATTTAACTGAACCGGGCAAGGTCTTGGAATATCTTCAACTGGATAAGAATCAGGGAGATCTTAGGGTCGATCTGACTGAACCAGAGAAGGCCTTTGACTGGATAAGAATCAGAAAAATCTTAGGGTCGATTTAACTGAACCGGGCAAGGTCTTGGAATATCTTCAACTGGATAAGAATCAGGGAGATCTTAGGGTCAATCTGACTGAACCAGAGAAGGTCTTTGACTGGATAAGAATCAGGAAAATCTTAGGGTCGATTTAACTGAACCAGGCTAGGTCTTGGACATAGCTGAGAACTTAACTGGATCTTTCCTGAAAGGTAAAGGTCAGTCATATGCAATGCATGATATGGATCAAGCAATGACGTTCTCAACATAAATGAGATTGTAAGGTATGATGCGTTTATGCATGCTATAATGTATGAAAATGCGATGTTTATGAATGTATGTTTTTGTCTAGGAAAGTAAATCCTTGACGAATGCCGGGAAGTCACATCCTGGGCTGATGTTGAAGAATAGTGCTTTGTTGTCTCCGCTGGGGATGATAGTTGCAAGAATACTGGTAGGAGAAGATAACTCCGTTGGGGAATAAACTTGGCGAATGGATTACTCTGCGGGGAGAAAATTATTCTAGCGGTCTTGTTGGGGGACAGTACTCTGTGGGGAGAGAGGTACTTTGCTGGAATGTTGATGGTAACTCCGCTGGGGATACCGTTGTTATGTTGTGTTGGAAGATGAACTTCGCTGGGGATAGGAAGACTTCGTCGGGGACGATATTTCTGTGGCTTTTGGCTGAGGATAACCCAGTTATATCCTGATAGGGAAATAACCTTTGAATAAAGCCTGGGACGCGTTCGTGCTCTACGGGGGTAAGCTTTCAGAATCTACTGGGGATAAGCTTCCTGCTTGGGGAGATGGACTCCAACTTTCCTGGGGAAACTGGATTGGACTCTCCTGGGGAAATTATGAAATGTATTGGGGAAGTGACTCCATTGAATTTTTGATATACCGCAGGGGAACAATCTTTAGGTCAAGACTGCCGGGGATGCTTGTTTAAGAATATCTGTATATCGTGCTGTGGAACGTTGAAATCTGCGGGGGTACCCAACTTCCTTAAGGTTGTTTGCATAACTTTGCTTGGGGGGAGTGCACTGACTTGCTGGCTCACTCTCTGGGGGGTTAAGATATCTGGTTATGTTCTTCAGCCGAACTTACCTTGGTACCTTGGTGGACAGAACAATTAGATCGCTTAGACCACTCATTATTGCCCCTGTTTCTAATGTTACCTGTAATTAATCCTTTGTTTCGTATGCAAGTATTTATGAGTTAGAAATTAGTGTCAAATGCATATATCACAAATTGAACATTGGACGTTCTTCGCAAAACAAAACAGAAAAGGAAAATAATTGGCAATTTTAACTGAAAAGTGATTTTTGTATTGTTTTTTGGAATTTGCCTGTAAATAGGCGTTTTATATACAAGAGGCTGACGTCCTAGTAAGTGAACGCCGCCGAATCAAAAGAGTTTATACAATTTGTACAAAGGGAAAACAAAACAGCTGTGTGAAAAGAATGATCCCACTGGGTTCCAACTCCACTATCGCCTTTATATCTTCGAGCGTCTCATCACTTGATGACCTAACCGAAGATGAAGCTGATTGATCAATGCCGTCTGAACTTGATGTAGATACCGGATTCTGGATGCAAAGTGATCCAATGAGACATAGTATTACGCTTTATCCCTAACTTTGGCCTGGACCGCCCTTTCGGGTTTTCAGTCCACCGGGATACCCATTTTTGCCCAAGCCGCCTTTTCAGGTTTTCGACTTGCCGGGTGTACAGATTTTTTTTCATTTCATCCCTTCATTTTGCCCGAACCCTTTTGGTTCGCCGGGAAGCCCTAATTTTTGCCTAGGTATGTCAACCTAGCGGGTCTTTTTCATGCGTAGTATCTTTTTACTATGTCTACATTGGCGGGGTGAGGAAGGTCGTCACCATCCATGGTGGTTAGAATCATGGCTCCTCCTGAGAACACATGTTTAACCACAAATGGCCCTTCGTATGTAGGGATCCATTTGCCCTCCACAGCAGCAGCCAAGGAATTATTCTCCCCGGCAGCAGTCAAGATTCTTTTATCTTCAGTCATCCAGGATTCATCTATCCTCAGCAAGACAGCTCATTAGCTTACATGCGCATTTATCACATTCATGTCATAAACATTAATGTCGCATATATTGCATCATGCATCATGACATTGCATACCACTAACTCTTTACCTTTTCAGGAAGGATCAGTCAAAGACCATCATCTTCCGAGATTCTTTTCTAGAAATAGTTCAGATGTGACCCAGACATGGCGACATTCTGATACTTATTCCAGATTCACTCAGAGACAGTTCAGATGTGACCCAGACACAGCGACATTCTGATACTTGTTCCAGATTCATCTAGATGCAGTTTTACACGGACTCATCATCAGGAAACCCTACACCGGTTCCTCCTTCAGACTTCTGAAAATAGTTCACGGATTCTTCCCGACACCGGATGTTAATCTATCACTTGTTCAGATGCAACTTCTTCACGGACGCTTCCCAACAACGGATGTTGTTTCAACTCCTGAAAATAGTTTACGGATTCTTCCCAACACCGGATGTCAATCTGTTGCTGTCTCAGACCCCCAGTCCAGAGATGTTCCAAAACATGGAGGCCTTTCTGATACTCGTCCACTCACCAATGAAATACAGTTCAACATTTCCAAATGGCATCTTTAAGCCCATTCTCAGATGGCATCTATAAGCCCATCCTCCTACCAGCAGTCACCAAATGGCATCTTTAAGCTCATTCTCAGATGGCATCTCTAAGCCCATCCCTCGACAAGATTCTATCGCATCAGATGGCATCTTTAAGCCCATCACCAAATGGCATCTTTAAGCCCATTCCCTCTACCATCACATCACCGAGTGCAAATTTTAGGGCACTCTAGTGTCCAATCTTCTTTTACCTTCGAGTCGCGAAAGGCAAACTTTCCAATCTAACTCTTCAGGTTCAAGAAGATTGAACAAGGGCAACTGTTGTACCCCAAAATTTGCCCTCGCATTTTTCCACAAGAAATCACAGCTTCAAGCTTTTCCTGAGTTTTTCAAACTGGCTCAAGAATCGGTCAAACAGACTTTTTTCGTCAGTCAGACACAATTAGGGTTTTACTGATTTTCAGGGCTCTAGAATGTTTCAAACAGTTGGTTTAGGGTTTTGGTGGATTTTGGCTCAACTTTGATCAGGCGAACGTTCTTTGGCATTTGATCAGGAATTAGGGTTTTCGTGCGCGGTTCCTCAGAAAGATTTAATTCTATGATGCTTTGCAAGTTATTCCGAGATTTGGATTGAATTCGCATTGTTTGACTTAATCAGTAAAAGAATGCATTTGGATTGAATTCACGTTTGTTTGACTGAATCAGTAAAAGGTTGCATTGGGTTTGAATTTGCAATGTTTGATTAAAGTCAGTAAAAAAAAGCGTCTAGGCAATTGCTGTGATTGACTGTTGTTTTGCTCTGGATGTTTGAAACGCCAGGTTTAACTGATCAAATGCTGAAGCATTGTTTATTTAATTATTTATTATTCTAAGATTAAATGATTGGAATTTAGTTTCAATTATTATAATTAAAGAATTATAAATAATAAAACGAACAATTAAATAAAAGAGGAAAAGAATTAATTGGATAAAGAAACTTTTTATTTATTTTTTAAATTATTTGTACAATTGTTTTGTTTACAAATTGTTTACAACAATGATTTTACATTTATTTAAATTTAAAATAAAAAAAAAACTATCCTAATATTTTTCTAAATCTTCAATTCTTCATCTTCCATCCCTTGCTCCCTCTGCCCCATTGGATTTTATCTGCAAAACAAAGAAAGGAAGAAAAGTCAATTGCAGATAAACAATTAAAGAGACAAATAAAAATAAAGTTCATCATTAAAGGCAACTGACTGGAATCAGTTTTCCCTCTCTGCAAATCACGAGATTTCTCCCGGTTCACAGAGAGGGATGAAAAATGCTTGCAAAAGGTATGAAATGCAAAAAAGTTTTAAATTGCACAAATTCAAGTTTGTCAAAACATACTGCATAAAATGACAAAACAAAATCCAAGTGGGCAACCAAAAGGCAAACTGAGTAGTTACTGAATATGCCAAGAGAACAATGCAAGTCACAATTTCAAACTAGGTTCAAACTGAGCTAACAACTGTCCAAAGCTGTCCAAAGTACAAAAGGATGTCAAGGCTGTCAAAAAATGCTGTCACTGAGAAGCACAAAGTATGGAAAAGAGAAAGAAAATATGCAGGCTAAAACTAGTTTTGCAAGCAAGCATCAATATCAAATCATCATTTTTCCAGCAGCTACCTTTTCAGAACTAAAGTACAAAGGATAACATATTTTAATATTTTGAGTTGTACTGGAGAGAGAGAGAGAGAAAAGAGAGCAAAGAAAGCAGGCTTACAGGGCTTTAGGCTTGAAAAAAGGAAATATATAAAAGAAGCTGCAATAGAACAGTACAGGAGGGAGATATCAAACAGAGAGAAGAAGCAAAACTGTAAAGCTTTTCAAACCTCATATGCCCATAAGCCTAAAACACCATCAAGCTACTGCAAACAAACAAGTTCAAAATCCCAAACCAGCTTGAACCATCAAAAACCTGTCAACCCTGAAGCCTTAAACCAGCCCCCTAAACTCTAAGCCTGTAACATAAACACACAAGAAAGCAAGTGTAACAGAAGAAGCAAGCCCAAGCTTTGAACCTGCATAAACCTTGATATAAACTGTTAAGCCTAAACTGAAAAACCAAAAACCAGTATACCCTGTCAAACCTGCTGAAAGCCACAGCCTCCAGCTCAAACCCATATCCAAACAGCATAACCTGTAACCTATGTCAAACATCCAGTACCATAACCTGTTAAGGCCATAAAGAAACAAGCTCAAACCAAGTCCAGGCCTGCATCAGCACATAAGCCTAAAACCTGTGAAAACATTTCAAAAGCCACAAGCCTATAACCTGCAGTTAAACTCAAACCTCAAAAAAAGCCTCATCTGTTTCCATACAAGCCTGACCTAAAAGCCCTTAACCCACAGAAAACCTGCTTGAAGCTTGCAAACAAGTTCAAACTCAGTAAACCTGTGCCTCATACCTGCCTAAACATCCAAGCCCAAAACCTGTCCAGCTCTAAACCTAAGCCAAATATGTCCAAACACATCAACCAAACATTCAAAATGTCCAAACCATCCAGCTAAAGCATTCAAGGGCAACACAAAAGGCCCTCAGAATTTCTTCATCATTGGGCAAACAATAAGCAAAGCAACTCAATACCAACAAGCAATATCAATATTGTCAAGCTCAGAATAAGCATACAGAGGGTCCAGCATATCAAGGCAAGCTTTCAACACAAGCTACAACATTCAAAGGCAACGCAAAGAAGCCCTCAGAATTGTGATTCATCACAGGGCAATAAGGCATCAAACATATTCAGCAGGCCCACAGAAAGAAGAAGAAAAAGAAGCATACAAAGGCTACCAAGAGGAATAGGAGATAACAAAGGAAACTAAGCAGGCATTCAAAGGCTACAAACCCTCAGAAAGCATCATCACTGGGAAAGCATTCCAAAAGGCAACTAAGAGACGAGGAAAAGAAGCATTTCAAGGCGTACTCAGAATATTCAAAGCAACCAAGGCAACACAAGCGTACAAAAGCATACAACGAGGCAACGAAGAAGAAAGAAGTGAAATCAACAAAAAGGTTTTCAGTTTTATTCATCATCAAACCAAAAGTAAGACACAAAATACCAGGAGTCCAACCAAAGCCCAGCATCACGCGTCTCATCCCCTCGCCTTGGCCTCCGGAGCGCCTCCGACCCCATCTCTTCCTCCGTCTCAAAAAGGTAACGCTTTTGTTTCTCTATCCTTCCACAACCTCCATGACAATAATAACAAAGCTTAAGGTCAAAGTTCAAAACGAAATAAGCATGCAAATCGTAAAAAAGTATAAAACATCAAAATCAAACCTTGCTTCGTAAGACCACTGGGCTCGAACTATGGAGGAAAGAGAGATTAGGTGATGGCGCTGGTGGCTCTAGGCGGGGAATCGCGTCTCAGTGACCTTTCCATGGCAAAGAGAAGACGGAGAAGACGAAGTAACCACAAGCGGCGCCGCTCCCAAACGCATAAACCCTAACGTCCAAGAATGAAACAAACTTCAATTAACCCTAAACAAGTTATGAGATCAGTGGGCCTTGCCCTTTCTCAGCCTAAGCCCAAACGTTCCAGCTAACACCCCCCCTTTTTGTCCATTCATTCTGTTTGTTTAGTTTGGGCCTAATGCCCTTTTGGCCCATTCGATTTCCTAAAGTTAATACCTTTTACATATCACATTTGTTTACATAAATTAACACAATAAATTCTTTTTTTACACTAAAATTTTGTTAACCTTTTTATTTCTTTTTTACATATAACACAATCAAATTTTATAAAACAAAATGATACACTTAACCCTTTTTATATATATAACTCCTTTTTTTCTCAAATTATTCTTTTGTGAGCATCAATAAAAAATGCATATTAATAAATACATTAAAAAATAGATTTTTTTTATTTATTTATTATCTCCTTTGACTATACATTTAAACATTAATACAAAATACACAATATAATTAAAATGTAAAACATTTTTCTTTCTTTTAAGAAAAATATTAAATTTGTACATACTTAATTAAAATACAAAACAAGAAGCATATACTCAATAATACATTCAAATTCACATTTTCTCAAACCTGTAAATAAATTACATACACATATACACTTACACGTACACTTACACAATACATTTCACATTATACACTTGATACACATACAATTACTATTCTTATACCTTGCTATACATTGTTTACATTTTTATCGCAATTCGATTTGGTTGTAAATTATTGGACACTACATTCCTAAAGTCTCATCCCCATTTGTAAATTTGTACCCCCACTCCCGGATACTATTTGTAATAGCGTAGACTTTAAATTCCCGCAATTTACCGCTTTCAATTATACCATGGTTAGACCTAGGGTTTGCATGTACATAAAACCAAACGCTAGATAACCTAATACAAGACAAATACATGAAATCAATACACAATCACACTGGCACCCCCTAGGGTAATCCCACATGTTGCCTTCCAAAATGGGCCATGCTTGCACGTCGAGTTTCTTTGGCAAAACAAATTCAAATGATCATAAGTCCCTCGATGACGCTTTCGAAAGTTGCCTAAATGGAATGATCATAGTCCCTTCAAAGCAAATTGCCAAAGACACTTGGCACCATTGCATTCATGGTCCATACGATGACACGCGCCCGTCCCGTTAAACATCCTAAACGCAAGATTGTCCACCAAATTCAATGGTGGAACAAAATTGTTAAAAAGGGTTGAAAACATAGAGAAAACCTTTGAGTACAATAGGGGTAGACAAAACTCTTAGTTACTTGAGATCAACTTGCAAAAACACTTGCCTTCTTTTCAAAAACCACGCTCCACAAACACTTTCAAACAACTCTCAAAAACATTTTGAAACATCTTTTCGAAAAGATACACACTTTTGTAAAACACTTAAACACGAGTCAAATACATTGGTTGCCTAAGACAAGGCATCTCTTCAAAATCATTTTTCAAAAACACACACACACACACACACCATTTTCAAACAATCGAAAATCAAGGCAAGTGATCTAAAAAACCAAGTAACTAAGAGCCCGTGGATAACCATGGATGAAAAGGGTGCTAATACCTTCCCTTTTCATAATCTACCCCCCGAACCCACGAAATATCTCAAAAGGTTTTTGCTGTGCTTTTTTAACCTTTCCTTTAGGATAAAATAAAAAGTCGGTGGCGACTCTTGCTCAACCGAACAAGTGCGAATACAAACGCAAACCTCAAGTCAGTTCTCCCACCGTATCACAGGAGGGTTTATGTGTGACGGTCTTATACAATGAATGAATCTGTTGATAGGAAATATAGTTACCCGTTACTGTGGTATTCCGAGTAGTTCGTCGGAAGTTATGACTTGTATTGATATGTTCGTTATGACATCGTGTTATTTTGTGATGTTGTTCGAACTAGTGGTCGAGGAGGATGCCAATAGTGTTAGGTGTCGAGCAGCGTTTAGAATGCGAAGTGTGTCGGGGAATATGTAACTTGGATGTCGAGCGGCATTAGGCTGCAAGGCGTGTCGAAGAGCATGGTACTGTTGTCGAGCGGAACGAAGTTGCAGGTTAAGCTGAGGAGTATAAGTTAGTTGTTATTCTTCTTAGTTGCTGTCTAAGTTGTTCTGAGTTGAGAAATTACAGGTTGATGATTTATGTTGAGATGCCTCTAATTATGGGCAGATATTAAGTTGTAGGCTTATGGCCGACGTTGATTTATGTTAAATTATTATTAAGTTGTAGGCTTATGCCAATGTTGTTGTGTTGTTGTGATTGTTGCTATGAATTATTGTTGATAATGCGAAGTTGCAAGGAATTTTAAATGACCATGAATTACCTCTATTTACTGGTAATAATGGTGATATAGGCTTATGCCTTGTGATGAACGATTATTTTTGTGGGTATGTGATAGCGCATTCATTGAGTCACATACATTTTCATATTTTGCGATGGCCTAGACTGGAAAACTGTGAAGAAGGCTTATGCCTTGTTGATGCCTCTATTAAATGGCAATTATTAAGATGGGTGTTCTGCTCCATTTTTAAGTTGGGAGTTCTACTCCATTTTTAAGATGGGAGTTTTGATCCATTGGTACCACATGCATATGCATAGTAACAAGTTACGTTTCACGTTGCATATTGAGTTGTCGTGTTGATGAATTAATTATTATGTTTCGTTGATGTTTTGTTATGATTGATGTTGTTTAAAGTTGTGAAGTGGTGATTCTTCATAGACTAATTCTAATGTAATATTTATCATACATTCTATTATATTGTTTGATATCTCACCCCATCTGTTTGAATGTTACCCCAATATTGGTAACGTGCAGGTAATCCAGAGTGAAGGCGATTTACCTTCATTAGTTTGAGTCGGTGTCATTTCTCTGATACATAACACTCGGTGGGATGAATGCTTGCTATTTTATTGTTGTTATTATTCAGCTGTTGCACTTTAAGTTGTTGTTCGTTAAATAACTGTTATTTGAAGTTGTTTTAGTTGGATAAAGATGTTATATTCTTTGAAGTTGAACATTTGATTTTGTTGCGAAGTTATGAAAGTTGTTGATTTATAAAAAGATTAAATTATGTTGATGTTGGTTCATCCAAGTTAATGTGTTATGTATCTGCAATGAATGTCATTGTTTTAAGTTGAATTTATAGCATCCTGATTCGGTTGTCAGATTTTTGTAACTCTGATTTATATAATAATTTCCGGGTAGAATTGGGGTGTTACACTTCCCAAACACCTTTATCATATGATTTGATATGAATTTGCATACAAGTTTTCCAATAGGTATAATTTTCTCACGTGAAAATTGGAGCTCTTTTATGACCCCCTTAGGTTCGTAAGCCATTTTCTAAAGACTGTTCTTAATCCAGAATGAACCAAGCTCTTGATGTCACTTGTTAGACGATGGTGCGTATTTAGAGCGGGGTGAATAGAGGCGTAAAAAAATTTCTAGACACAAATCTAGACTTTAATTCATTTTTAAAACATTTTGATGCGGAAGCAATTAACTGGATAAGTCGTCTAAAAAACAACTTATTGGAAACTCAGATATATAAATTATGAAAGATAAATCTATGAGATAAAATTGAGTAATTGATTAATATAAACTCAAATCAACAATCCACTTATTTATTGTTTGAACACAATCGCTTTGCAATTCTATTTCCAAGGCTAAATAATCAAAGAACTAACTTGATCGTTTTATCAAACACTTGGCGCGTATGTGAATTTTCAGAATTTTTCTTTGAGTAGTGTTGATATACAAAACCACTTATAATCAAAATTTATTATAAGCTATATCCACACCTATTTCAAAAGCAGATTTTGAGAGAAAATTCTTACAATTCAATTACTATCACAATGCTATTTGATAAAAAGATTGATGAAATTGATATTAAGTAAAAGCGAAAAAGTAAAAACACGCAAGGAATTTGTCTACACATTTCCCCACCGTCGTCCTCGCGTGTTCGTACGTCTGCGCCTAATTGCAATTGAACTAGGATAATTTTTATATGCAAAATGTTTAATACAATGGAAGAGTTATAAACAACAATATAAAATTATCGAATTTGGTGTTGATGCTCCTTCTTCGAACCTTTGATCTTAAGCAAGATCAAATCAACCGATAGATGCAACTTATTTGCCGCTTAAGCTACTTCCTTAAAAGAATATTAAACACCCCAAGGTTCCTTGCAAAGATTTCAAAAACTCCAAGGGATTTTTCACTCGAGTGAATCCAATTGCAACCAATCAAAACAAGATCCTCAATTCTATCATTCAATTCTTGCTACTTCATTAAAAAGATTTCAACCACTCTAAGGTTCCTTGAAAAGATATCAAACACTCCAAGGGATTTTTCACATGGACGATTCCTTCTGGAACGATCTTGTACGGAAACCCCCAATTCGACAATTATGTTGGAGGACAAACTCGAATGTTTTTCTGGATGAATACCCCTACAAGAACTCAACCCAAACCAATTGGAAATCTTCAATTCTTTGTCTATATGACACCCTGGCGAAACATCATCATAATGTAATGTTGGTGTGTATGCATAAATTAGAAGGTTGAAGATGAAGAGAAAAGTAGGATAATTTTATGGTACCATCAGGTTGAAAATGATGCATGAATGAGTATTTATAGTTTTGAACATCTAGGATAAGAAGGGAAAATTTGGAATTGAAAAGAAGTTGAATATTTGGCAAAAGAAGATTGTAGGTGTCAACCTCAAATTCGTGTGTGTCGTCACATATGTTATGAAAAGGATGTATGTGTTGACCTAAGATACTCTATGTATCGACCTGAACAAGTCATAAGCTACAGGATTTAAAACGTAAGTGAATGTATCGACCTGGAATGTGAGTGTGTCGACATATAAAATAAGAATTTCTGCAATTTCAGAATTCTTTCAGTATGTGTCGACCTATATGATGCATGTGTCGGCTTGTGCCTTACATAAGCTCAAAGGATTTTAAATTAAGTTACATGTTTCAATCTGAAACTCGGATGTGTCGACACATGCAACGAAAAATGATTAAAAAAACTTAGTTTTAATGACTCAAATGATTCAACACACATTGTGATGACTTTCCAACCATTCTCAAGTGGACTAATACATCAAGCTATCTAAGAGGCCATGTAATGATTAGAGAGACACTCATATACTTTTATTTTTTACATCCTTCAAAACCCTTTCAAAATGAGATAGAGATTTCACTCACAGTCTAAACTCTAGCGCTAACATTATTTTTATATTTTTTAATCAAAATTTTAAATGGTATAATAACAGTAGGTGTTAACACGTAGTTGATCCAATGAATGTTTCACGGGTTCAAACGTCACCGCCCTAAATTTTTTTATTATTTTAACGTTAATGAGCGCCTTTTCATTTTTATTTATATGTAACTAAAAATTAACAGTGATATTACTAAGGTTGTTTTCTAAAATCATAGTTACACACGAGTGCTTCTTTATATATTTTAAACACTATAAGTATCCATTTTTGCACTAAAAAAAGAAACAAGACTAAACAACCCTAACACCAATGTCGTCATCATTATTGAGAAAGAAGACAACAACACCGACACAGTATTCTTCTTTATGGTATGTAAAATATATTGTTGTTATTGTTTAGTTTCCTTTCAATGTCACATTTGAAGACAAAGTCATCTAAAGATGTTTTAATGTCTTCTTCTTTTGTAAAATCTCGATCTGGAAATTTTTGTGGTTGTGATGGTCGTATGGTTTCGTACCAATGCAAGAAAGGACAAAATAAATGAAGTCTTTTTGGGAGATGTCCATTTTGGAAGAGTGAGGAAACCTGTAATTTTTTCATATGGGATGAAGACACGGGAGAAAAAGGTGGAAATGAAGATGAGAGCATTATGAAGTCAGAGTTGGAGATGTCCATTTTGAAGGTTATGTATGAAGATCCAAAGAAAAAGAACAAGAATTTAAAGAACGAATTGAAATCAGAGAGATTATCTGAAAATTTTAAGATTTTATATTTTCTTGTCTCCTTTATGTTTAATGTTTACTTTGTTATGAAATTTAATAGTTGAAGTTTCAATTAGTTATCTATTTTTTAGTATATTAGTTGAAATATAATAGTTGAATTCCATTTTTGAAACTACAGATGCATTAAACTTGATAGAAATACAACTAAAAGACGGTTTCTTATGAGTAAGTTCGTTGCAAACTATTGGATTTTCAATTAGTTATCTATTTGATAGTATATTAGTTTATAGATTTAAGATGGTAGTTTAAGTTGATAACCTTTCATCACATATAAACTTTTATTATATAAACTTTCATTACATAAACTTAATCAAATCTAAATCCTCTGGCTAAGAGGAAGTTTGAGCAATCATAGTCATCATCATCATCATCATCAGATGAGAAAAAAATTATCTGCCTTATCAACCTTCTTCTTCTTCTTCTTCTTCTTCTTCTCCTCCTCACCCTGAGAGATCTCAAGTACATTTCTGTTGCATAAGACCGACTTGTTTCCTCCTCTTGATTTTGAGGATGATTTTGCACTACAACATCCTCTACAACAACAACATCTTGATTCTCAACATTATTGGTAGCTTGAGCAGGAGAATTCATTTTGATTCCTTTAAATGTAGTTGGTTTTTTGTTCTTCCGCTTTTATATTGTTTCTTCTTATTCTTCATCTTTTCTTGGAAAGATTTCACGCATGTCAAGCTAGTGTGCTCATTATTGGTTGTTTAGTTATATATGCTTTTTCTTGTCTTGGAAGTTGGAAGGATTTCTTTCAACCTCGAGCTGTTGAATGATTACATATTCTTGTCTTTTAAAATTTCATTTTCCATTCTTTGATTCTTTCTTACGTATATTTTGATATAATAATGATTTTGATATCAGTTTACAAACGGTGTATTGTTGATTATGGTATGATAAGTTTGAAATGTATTCATAAACAATATCACACCGGTTTTTACTCTTATCTGTTTTTATAAGGCGTACGTTATTCAGTTTACTACATCGGTCACTGAACCATGATTGAAAGTAACTCATATACAACAACACGCTACATAACAATGCTTAGACTTGTGTGATTATATACCTAATCCAACCGTTGTTAAAACTTATTTTCGTAGAAGTGTAAGGAATTGAATAAATTTATAACTAATTTTACATTAAATTATTTTAAGTGTTAGTGTTTAATTTGATATGTTTTAATGTCGAGTTGAATCAAGAGGGTTGAGTTTTGAGTCATTTGATGTTTTAGAGTTGAGTTTGATATGTTTAGAGTTATGTGAATTGAATGAGTTGAGTTTGATATGTTTAGAGTTGTGTGAATTGAATGAGTTGAAGAGTAAATGAGTTAAGGTTAGAGTACATCTTGTGACTCTTTATTTTTTAATAAAAATTGGAAGAGTTAATTGTGAGCTATGTTGAGTTCCGAGTAAACCTTGTTGCGTGTTGATGGTTGTTGGTGTTGTTTTTACCCTATTGATGAGCATTTTTTAGAAATTATATGATGAAATTGCTAAGTTATGTTGAGATATGTGGTTTAGAGAGAATCCAATGATGTGACCTTATATTGTTGATGTTTATATATTATGTAGAATTACGTCAATGTGTTTAGTTTAAAGAGGAATCATTCGGTGTGATCTTAAATTGGCAACGTACAGACCCTGGTCTAGTGAGGAGTTACTGGTTAAGAGAGGGATCAACGACCAGTATGGGAATTCAGTCCAATGACTAGTCTTAGGTTCAGAGGGGAACCTGAGACGAGTGTTAGAGTTGGAGGTTGAGACAACTATTGCATTTGTATTATTTGTCGAATTCATGCATCATGAATATCGAAGATAGGTGTACGGACTCCAGTCCAATGAGAAGTTTCTAGTTCAGAAGGGGACCGATGATGAGTCTGGGACTTCAGTCCAATGTTGGGTCCAGGTTCAAATAGGAGACTTGTGACGAATCCTGGTTCAGAGACGGGACCAGTGACAGGATTAATCAGTTACATAACGTTGGCATCCAAAAACCTTGATACCAGGTGCGTTAGAGTATAAGAGATGAGTGCATTATATACATAACCACATTTGTGATTGATTATTATTGTGAGTGGTCTATGTGATTGATGAATGATATTATTAAGTTGTCCTTGTTGTTTTATGGATCATTATGAATATATTTTCACCTCATATTTGTTTTCTCTTTTGTTCTTTACGCCTGTTGTGCAGATAATCGGGTAGAAGAAAATTATTTGTTGCTTGTGTGGAAGGATGACGTAGGGGTCTTCTTCATTAGTTATTTTTTTCGAATAGTTTAGTTTTCGTGTGTCGCTTTGATATTGTAACACTAGGATGGAAATACCATTTTCTGTTTTATGTTTTACAAATTCTTTAATTAAACCTTTTATAACTTAATAAAGTTGATATTTTTTTTATGAGACAATTAAAACTGAGTTGAAAAATTATTTTCGATACCATAATGTAATTTGAAAAAGATGTTTAAGCTGAGAAAATATGACACTTTTTTTAATAAATTATTTTGCATATTTTATTAATGAAATGTTTGGAGTTTTGGGTGTTACAAAACTCCCCTAACAATAGAAATCATTTGCCTAGTTATAAAACATTGAAGAGTAACCCTTTTACATGAGTTACCACGAGCTTTTACCCTTCTTAACCACCATGGAGAAACTTCTTGTGCAAACTTTCTTTTTAGACTGTTTCATATAACTTCTTTTTTGATTTGTAACCTCTGTTAACAACTTCAGACCCATGTGGCGTGTTTGAATTGTGGTGGAACAAAATTTCGAGGACTAAGTTTAAATTTCAAAAGGGAAACTATTTTTTATTTGACCTCGAGGAGGATCCAATACTTCAAGTTCGAAGCTATAAGTTTTATATATAACAAAATCACAATTTACATTAAACTCTAGACCATTTGACTTCAATCTAACAACTGGAAATGTATTGTGTATAGGCAAGATAAAACTAAAAGAAATGTAGTGGTGCATGTAGTGTATATAATATAACTATATATTATTGTATAGTGTAAATTATAAAACCGACCTTTGAATTTCAGCTTCATATATATCATAGTCTATTGCCAAAAAAACTTGAATCAGCAAGATCGATCAACTTTGATAATAATCATTCACCTGTGATTCCTGGAGTTCCCCCAAACGCTTCAACAAAGTTTGAACATAAATTCAGTCCTTAATGAAATGTTTAAGGAAACTCTAGAAAACACCAAACGCATATGTTTCTGTTTTATTATATTTCCCAACTTGGTAATATGACGAAAGTTGTCTAAAAAATTTTTATGTAACATCTAAATTATACTGTGTGACTGACATCATATAATCAGTTTTTTATTTCATGGTTGCATTTAATTATTTTTGTAATTATTTGCATATAATGAACCTGGACTAAAAGGTAGTAGGAAATAAATTATTGATGATGGAGAAGATAACGCAAGTAGCCAAAGTCAATACCTTTTTTAATTTATCTTCGTTTCCCTCCCCATCATCATTTTAAGCTTCGTTTTTAGAATATATAATTCCTTTTATAATCCGTTCAAAAAGAAGAAGAAAAAAAAAACTCCCTTTAGAAATGAATTTTGTATATATTTTTATTTTAATGAATATTTATAAATATATTATGCATATTGAAATAATTTTTCAGAATTTCATTGGCTGCTATATTCCATGAAATGGTAAACTGGACCACACTTTCACTATAGGCATATTTCTCAGGGGTAAACTTGCAGAGTTGCTTAATATAGCAAATTGGATGCATATTTCTTTTCTTTTAATAATGAGAATCTTGTTAATTTTTGTTGGCAATTTGTTAAACTAAATGTCTTAACTTATTGTGAGACATCTTATCTCTGATTAGTTCTTCTAAAAATTTACAAAGATTGTGTTTGAAAGAAATATTTTAAATCAAATCAGATTGAAGAGGATTTTATTAAATCATATATTTGAAGACAATTTTGATTGGATATGATTTAATTAAAAAAATTTAGATTTTATTTTATTATATAAGATTTAATTTGTTATTTAAGGGTTTGGTTCTCCTTGTTTGAAGATGGACATGTGTTCTTAAGAATTATTATTCGAGGGTTATATTTAATAGAATCTTTTGAGTTTATTTATGCAAGAGTATTCTATTTTGAGAGTTTTTTTTATTTCAGAAAGATTGAGTATTTGATCTATAACTATGATTTGAATCACTTCACATATAATTATTTTTTTGCAAACACTTAGAGAGTGTCTTAGTGAAACTGAGGAGATCTCAGGTTCAGGAAGCGTCTTAGTTTAAATTTACAGGTAGTACTAAGAAATTGATATTTAATTAGGAGAGTTCATATGAAACTGTTCTGTATTACGGACTACTTGAATTAGTGAATTTTCTTTCATTGAGCTATAACCCTCCAAACATAGCTAACATTACACTGAACTGACTTATCAATTTTTGTGTGTTATTTGTCCTTTTTATTTGTTCATCGCACTTTTCAAATCATATTATCCCACGCATTATTTTAACATTGTGTCACTCACTTTGTAACTGATCGAACATAATTTCAGTTAGTATTGGAGCAACCATCCTACTTTTTTGGGGTGAGCTCCAGAGTTTTTCATCTATTATGTTCAAGATAAACAATGCTAAAGAAGGATGATTTGTTAATCACAATCAATTCTTGATGATACTAATTATGACTATTGGAAGACTTGCATAATTGATTTTCTTAATTCCATGGATAACAAGACCTGAAAAGAAGTCATTAATGGAAGGACTCCATCAAAGATCATAGTTGAAGACAATTTTGAATTTATGAAAACTAAAAAAAATTAGACACCTACTAAAGATGAAGTTATGCTTGGAAAAATCTCGTGCTTTTAATGCTATTTATAATAGACTCTAAACAAAGATCTTCAGAACCATTAACACCTTCAGCAATGTTAAAGAGGCTTAGGAAACTCTTGAAGTTTCTCATGAAGGTACATCCAAAGTTCTTATTTCCAGACTTCAACTCCTTGCAACAAAATTTGAAAACTTGGTGATGTGTGAGGACGAAACTATTTCTGATTTGAATGTTTGTCTCTGTGACATTACTAATAATTCATTTGCTCTTAGTGAAAAGATGTCTGAAGAAAAGTTTGGAAGAAAAATTCCAAAATATCTATCCAAGAGGTTGAACATGAAGGTTACAGCCATTAATGAAGAAGCTCAAAATGTTTCCACGATAAAAGTTGATAAATTAATTGGATCCTTACTCACGTTTGAGATGGCCATTGATGATAAATACGAGAAAAAGAGTAAGGTGTGGCGTTCAAAGTGGATACTAAAGATTGTGATGACCAAGTAGAATGTGATGCTGATGAAAATATCACAAAATATGTTACTATGCTTGCTAAGAGTTTTATCAAGGTCATGAGAAGATTAAATAAAAGAACTAAGAATAATGTTTCTACTAATGTGAAAGACAATCAACATCAGAATTCAAAATGTTGAAACTTTCAACATGGAAGAAAAGATAGGAAAAAAGAACAAGGCCAGGGGAATTCAATGTCGTGTGTGATACGGTGGGAGAACTGACTTGTGTATTTTGCATTTTATCGCAATTGTTGCGGATAATAAGAGTCTCTACCGACTTTTCTTTTATCTAATAAAGGAAAGGGTGAAAAGAACAGGAAAGACCTTTTGAGAATTTTCTTGAGTTCGGGGGGTAGGTTATGAAAAGGGAAGGTATTAACACCATTTTGACCCGTAGTTATCTACAGGCTCCTAGTTGCTAGCTCACTTTGAAATGCTTTATTTGAAATGTGTTTGTGATTATTTTGAAAGTATTTTTGAAAAGTACATTTGTTTAGGCAAACTTTGTAATGATTCTTGTCTCGATAAGAATGTATACAAAGTGTTGACTTTTGAAGATATTTCATGAAAGTGCTGATGTGTTTGAAAGATGTTATGTTTGAATGTTTGTGGGAAAGCAACTACGAGCGTTCTACCTACTTAAAAAGTCTATGTTCTTTTCCTCCTCCTTTAGATAGTGTTGTCTTACTATTAGTTAGTAAGCAACCATATCATTAGATCTGAAGGGACAAACGCGTGTCATCGTACAATCATAGAAGACAACATTGTAGGATACCTTAGCAATTTGTTGTAAGGGTCTAAGATCGTTTACCGAAGGCAACATTGAAGGGTCATCGAGGGACTACGATCTTGTATTCGAGAGTTTTTATTAAAGTATCCCACGTTCGAGGGACATGACAGTTTTATTCTAAGGCAACAAGTGTGGGTTAACCCTAGAGGTGCAAGTGTGAAAAGTGTTTTGATTGTAAGCATTTTGTCTTTGAAATTAGGGTTTTCTATTTGTTGATTTTATATCTTGTCATACAAACCCTAATTACTAGCAATAATATTAAAAGCGACTACACTATTACAATACTTTTGGGGATGTGGATACAAATTTACAAATGGGGATGAATGCAATTAAAACCTAATTATTATTACAAGCAAATTGAATAATGCAAAATAATAAAATATACAAGAATATAAAGATAATGTAAAAGAAAATATTTTTATGAGTTTTTTGGCAGAAGAGATTTTATGGTTAACCTAATTAAACTAATAAAAAGAAAGAAAATAAATAATTAATCTAAGTTAATTTAATAAAACTAAACTTTAAAGGATTAAATTAATTAAGAAAATAATTTTTAAGGTTTTTTATGTTTAAGAAAATAACAAAAATAGAAATAAAAGATAATTAGCCTAAATATTTAATAAAATGTTTTTGGTATTTTTTGATTAAATAATAATAATAATAATAATAATAATAATAATAATAATAATAATAATAATAATAATAATAATAATAATAATTAAAAAAAATAAGAAAGAAAAAGAAAATAAAATAAAAATATTAAAGATTAAGTCGGGCGTTTGAAAATGATTTAGGAGGTAAATAAACAAAACAGTTTGGTTTTAGACCCAAAAATGGTTTTTTTGCATAAGTCAGAAAATAAAAATAAAATAAAATGGGTTGTGGATGGTTTAGCATTCAGGGGTGTGAGGAAAAGTAAGAAGGAAAGGCCCAATTACTGAAAATCCCATCCACTGCAAAGTGAAACAAGGAAAATATGAAAAAAAAAACAAAAGGTGTCACTGGGACTTGAACCCAAGACCCTTAGCATCAATGCCTTACACACGCTCCTCCTGCCACTGGGGTGGTTGTTTCATCTGTTAGTAATACAACAATCAATAAACTTAAAATAAAACATGTCTATGATTGTACTTCATCTTCAACCTCGCGCCATAACCAGAGCTTTGTAACTTTCTCATCTCTCAACCATTTCAGAAATTATAAACATCAAACTTGTTGGAAATTTCACCATGATTCCAAATATGTAAATAAATAAAACAGTAGATCAAAGATGAGCACGAATTTTAAATGGTACCAAATTTAACCTAACTTTTTCAGAAAGTTCAACTCTAAAATTCTCACTACTCAGGCAACATTAATGAATTCTAAGCACATGGTCAGTTTCAGGGCTATGATGTCTACATTTTATCTTTGAAAATGGAAAGCTAACAATGCCTATATGAAGAGTTCAAAAGTCATAAAACTTACCTTGAAAAAGGAACTCGTGTTTTGAGTTTGAGCTTGTTTCAATATGCTGCAATGATCAGGTTAGCTTTCTTGGACCTCTAGGAAGCTAATGTAATGCTTAACTTGAGTTGAGAGTGACTGAAATGGTCTGGAGAAGTCCAACTGTAATGCTCTATTTTTGAGTTTAGACAATGGTGAAAATTGAGTTATAGTTAGGAAACATGGATTGATATGAGTTGTATTTGATGTATGGTAGCTTTTAGAATAATTTTAAGGGAAAATGCACGAGTAGATTTTGTGTTTGGATTTCAAAGTCAGAAATGACAAGTTTTTGTGCTTGTGTTGCAATTTCTAATTTGAGAGAGAATGAGGGAGTTTTCATACTTCTAATATTATGTCATAAGTTGCATAGTAGTATCTCAATTTATAGGAGAAGGTTTTAAGGCTTGGAGAGTTCAGAAACAAAAGTTCACATGTTATAGATTTTTGCCTTGTTTTTGAAGCAACTTGAAAAATATAGTTTCAATGCATAGTACAAGCATGGTCTGAGTTTGTTGGGTGCAGGGAGGTTTCTTCTTCACTTTTCAATGGAGTATGATCAGAAGAAACAAGTGTGGAGCTTAATGCATTGGCTTTGTGTAAAAAGCTTGCTTTACAAGAATGAAATGGTAACTTTCTTCCAAAAATAGATTTGCGAGTCCGCCATTCGTGACTTGAAGGTGAAAGATGATTGAACACTTGAGTGCCCAGAAATTTCCACTCGCTAATGCACGAAGTAGTGTGTTAGTTGATTACGTTAGAAATGGGCCTAAAGATGCCATTTGGAGAGGTGATGCATAGTTGTTGGAGATGGGCTTATAGATGCCATCCAAGGTGAATGTTGATAGGTATTGGGAGAAGAATCAAAATAAATCTTCGATTGATTTATGCTAAAATTCATAGAGGTTTTAAGTAATCTTCAACCGGATAATGAATCAATATAAATCTTCGGAGCGATTTAACTGAACTAGAGAAAGTGTCTGTTGGAACGGAATTAGGATAGATCATTGGTCGATTTAAACTAAACCAGCAGAGGTCTTGAATAATATTTAACTGGATAATGAATCAGCATAAATCTTAGGAGTGATTTAACTGAACCAGAAGAGGTCTTGAATAGTCTTTAACTGGATGATGAATTAGTATAAATCTTAGGAGTGATTTAACTGAACCAGAAGAAGTGTCTACCGGAACGGAATCAGGATAAATCATTGGTCGATTTAAATTGAACCAACAGAGGTCTTGAATAATCTTTAACTGGATAATGAATCAATATAAATCTTAGGAGTGATTTAACTGAACCAGAAGAGGTCTTGAATAATCTTTAACTGGATAATGAATTAGTATAAATCTTTGGAGCAATTTAACTGAACTAGAGAAAGTGTCTACAGGAACAAAATCAAGATAAATCATTGGTCGATTTAAACTGAACCATCAGAGGTCTTGAATAATCTTTAACTGGATAACGAATTAGTGTAAATCTTAGGAGTGATTTAACTGAACCAGAAGAAGTGTCTACCAAAACAGAATCAGGAAAAATCATTGGTCGATTTAAACTGAACCAATAGAGGTATTTGAATGATCTTTAACTGGATAATGAATCAATATAAATCTTCTGAGTGATTTAACTGAACCAAAGAAAGTGTCTACCTGAACGGAATCAGGATAAATCATTAGTCGATTTAAACTGAACTAATAGAGGTCTTGAATAATCTTTAACTGGATAACGAATCAGTATAAATCTTCGGAGTGATTTAACTAAACCAGAGAAAGTGTCTACTAGAATAGAATCAGGATAAATCATTGGTCGATTTAAACTGAACCAGCAGATAAAATGTTTGTCACTGCTGGTATTCACCTGGTGACTGTTCTTTCCTGAAAAGGTAAAGAATTAGTTTTAATGCAATGCCATGATGCATGCATTGTGTAATGATGTTCTAAAAATAAATGAGATCATGTTATATGCATATGCTATGATGTATGAATGTGAAATGTTATTTGAAGGGTATCTTTGTCTGGGAAAATAAATCCTTGACAACTAGTGGGGATTTTTTGGGAAACTAAATCCCATACTACTGCTGGAGATGAAGAGTATGTATCTCTTCAACCTTGTTTAGAATGTTTCCGCTGTGAATTCCTGTTTGCTGTTTGAGGAAAATCTGCAGGGAGTGTTGATTTCTATTTTGGGAGTAGAGTTTAGGAACCTTGGTTATTCATTTCTCTACTGGGGAATTTAATTCTCATATGCCCTGACTGGGGATAAAAGAGATGATAAGACTTTTGATCGTCTGGGGATGAAGTTGACTGGTATTTGGTCGGGTTCCAGGCTTCGCAACAACTTTTTGGTGATAGTATCAACTCTGATGGGGATGAGGGGTGTTGTGCGTTGATTTGTAATAGTTCAAGAAGTAAACTCAAGCCGGGGAGATTGTAGTCTGTTGGGGAAATAAACCCTATCGAGGAAGGTATTCTGAAGACCTTACTGGGGAAATGTATTCATCTGAGCAAGAATTTTTGCAGGGGAAGATAATTTCTAGGAAATATGCTGATTGGAACTCTAGATGTATGAATTCACTCTGTGGGGATAATCTCATTGAAGTAACTCTGTGGGGATACCCCAAATCCTTGACTAAATCCTTATTACTATTCTTGTGCGTACATTTATTAACAGTTAATCATGTTCATATGCATATGTTCATTCAATTTTAGTCATTGGATGTTTTTGCAATCAAAACAGAAAAATAAAAAGTTTGCACTTCAAAGAATATTTGTATTATTAATCTGCCTTTAAACAGGCGTTTTTTGTACAGGGGGACAAAAATCCTAGTAAGAGGAAGTCGTCGAAAAATGAAAAGAATACAAAGTGAAAACAAAAATTATATAGCCATGTGGAAGTGATCTCATTGGGTTCCAACTCCTCTATTTCCCATATGTCTTCGAACATCATCTCTTGTCGTTGAAAGAATTTGATTGAATTGATCCCGTACCATTTGAACTTTTGACCTTAGTAATAAAGCTGGCTGTAGTGATTCAACGAGACATAGTCGTACACTTTACTCCTTAACTTTTTCCTGGACCGCCCTTTCGGGTTTTCAATCCACTAAGATACCCATTTTTACCCAAGTCGCCCTTTCGGGTTTTCGACTTGTCGGGTGTACAATATTTTGTATATATCTCTAATTTTTGCACGAACCCTTTTGGTTCATCGGGATACCCTCATTTTTCCTAGGTATGTTAACCTAGCGGGTCATTCTTTATGCGTAGTATTTTTTTACTATGTCTGCGTTCATAGGGTGTGAGAAATATTCACCGTCCATAGTGGTTAGCATCATAGCACCACCAGAGAATAATTTCTTGACAACAAACGAACCTTCATAAGTGGGAGTCCATTTTCCCCTGGGATCTCCTTGTGGTAGAATGATGTGCTTTATTACCAAGTCGCCAGCCTGGTATACCTGAGGTTTGATCTTTTTGTAGAATGCCTTGATCATACGCTTTTGATACATTTGATCATGACAAACAGCAGCCAATCTCTTTTCATCAATCAAATTCAATTGATCCAATCTTGTCTGAATCCATTCATCTTCGCCTAAGCCCACTTCTTTCATAATCCTCAAAGAAGGAATATGCACTTCAACAGGCAAGACAACTTCCATGCCATAGACTAAATAGAAAGGGGTTGCCCCAGTTGATGTTCAAGCCGAAGTACGGTAGCCATGAAGATAAAATTGTAGCATCTCATGCCAACCTTTGTAGGTCACCACCATTTTCTGCACAATCTTCTTTATGTTTTTATTGGCAGCTTCCACTGCACCATTCATCTTGGGTATGTAAGGAGAAGTGTTATGATGCTTGATTTTGAACTGCGTATAGAGTTCAGTAATCATGGCATTGTTGAGGTTGGTTCCATTGTCGGTGATGATCCTTTCAGGGATGTCGTACCGACAGATGACGTTATGCTTGATGAATCAGGCTACAACGTTCTTAGTGACTGAGGCAAATGAAGCAGCTTCGGCCCATTTGGTGAAGTAATAAATGGCGACGAGGATGAAACGATGTCTATTGGAGGAAGTGGGTTTGATATCTCTAATCATATCAATGCCCCACATTGCAAATAGCCATATAGCAGTCATGATATTCAAAGGTATTGGAGGCACATGAACCTTGTCAGCATAGATTTGACACTTATGGCAAATCCTAGAATGATGGTGGCAATCAGTTTCCATAGTCGACCAATAGTAACCAGCCCTCAGAATCTTCTTGGCCATAGTGTGCACGCTAGAGTGAGTTCCAAAGATTCCTTCATGCATGTCTTCTATGATCTTTTCTGCCTTCTTCTTGTCCATACAACAGAGCAGGGTAGAATCATGGTTGCACTTGTACAGAATCCCATTGCTTAGGAAAAATTTGGTTGAGAACCTTCGTTGGAATTTCTTGTTGTTGATGGAGGCTCCCTCGGGATACTCTTGTGCTTCAAGGTACCTTCTCACTTCATGATACCATGGCTTTTCTTCATCAGTGTCGATCTCATAATAGTACGTTGGTTCGCCGAATCTTCCTATGGTATTTCTGGGAGCTTCGTTGTCCCAATTGACCTTGAACATAGACGACATAGTTTCTAAGGCATCTACCAACTGATTTTCTTCCCTTGGAAAGTGTTCAAAGTTGACCTCTTCAAAGTATGGGATCAAGGTTAGCACAAGCTCTTTGTAGGGGATCAAATTTGGATGTTTAGTATCCCACTCCCTTTTAACTTGAATGATCGCCAGAGCCGAGTCTCTGTACATGCTTAAAAATTTGATTCTTAGGTCAATGGCAGCCTTTAGACCCAAGATGCACGCTTCATGCTCAGCCATGTTATTTTTACAGTCGAAGCAAAGCCTGGAAGTGAGAGGTGTATGGAAACCTTCGGGAGAAATGATCACAACACCAATTTCGTTACCCAATTCATTAGAAGCTCCATCAAAAACCATAATCCATCGGGATCCTTGTTCAGGTCCATATGGTCCAAGCTTTTCAAAATCAATTATCAGCATGATCTTCTCGTCCGGGAATTCAAAATTCATGGATTGGTAGTCCTCAACAGCTTGATGGGCCAAATGATCCGCCAACACACTTCCTTTGATTGCTTTTTGTGTAGTGTATTGGATATCATATTCAGTCAAGATCATTTACCATCTAGTTATTCATCCTGAGAGAGCTGCCTTCTCGAAGATATACTTGATGGGATCCATCTTAGAAATCAATAAAATGGTGTGAGTCAGCATATACTGTCTTAGCCGGCGAGCAGCCCATGCCAAAGCGCAGCAAGTTTTCTCGAGCAGTGAATATCTGGTTTCACAGTCGGTAAACTTTTTTCGAAGGTAGTATATTGCATGCTCTTTTCAACCAGACTCGTCATGTTGGCCCAACACACACCCCATTGATTTCTCTAATACAGTCAAGTACATAATCAGAGGTCTTCCTTCAACTGGAGGCATCAGGATTGAAGGTTCTTGTAGGTACTCCTTGATCTTGTCAAAAGTTTCTTGGAAATCATTGTTCCATCTGACTACTTGATCTTTCTTCAACAGTTTAAGGGTTGGCTCACAAGTAGCAGTTAAGTGAGATATGAACCGGGTAATATAGTTGAGTCGAGCTAAGAAACCTATGACCTCCTTTTCAGTACAGGGAGCTGGCATCTCTTGTATGGCTTTGACTTTTGCAGGGTCGACTTCAATAACTTTTCCACTGATGATAAAGCCTAGGAGTTTTTCAGACCTCACTCCGAAGGTGCACTTGTTGGGATTCAGTCTCAACTTGTATTTCTTCGACCTCTCAAATAGCTTGTGGAGATGATCAAGGTGTTCTTCCTCAGTTTTTGATCTTGTAATCATATCATCAACATAGACTTTTATTTCATGATGAATCATATCATGAAATAAAGCTACCATAGCTCATTGATAGGTTGCGCCTGCATTCTTCAAACCGAAAGGCATGACCTTATAACAGAAGGTGCCCCAATGTGTAACAAAAGTGGTTTTCTCCATGTCTTCGGGTGCCATTTTGATTTGGTTGTAACTAGAGAATCCATCCATGAAGGAAGAAAACTTTGTGTTGAGCTGTGTTGTCAACCAAGACATCGATATGAGGTAATGGGAAATCATCTTTGGGGCTTGCCCTATTCAAATCCCTATAGTCTACACATATACGGACTTTTCCATCTTGCTTAGGCACTGGGACAACATTTTCCACCCATTGAGGGTATGACGTTACTGCCAGGAAACCTACATCGAACTATTTCATTACCTCAGCTTTTATTTTCTCAGACACTTCTGGCTGCATGCTACGAACCTTTTTCTTGACCGAAGGATAATCTTCCTTCAATGGCAGACGATGAACTACGATATCAGTATCAAGCCCCGATATATCTTTATATGACCAAGCTAACACTTCGACATAGTCGTGTAACATCTAGACCAATCTTCTCTTGACACAATCTTTTAAGTTGGCGCCTATCTTGACTTCTTTTTTGTCTGCCTCAGTACCCAGGTTTATCACATCAACTGATTCCTCGTGTGGTTGAATAGCCTTTTCCTCTTGTATCAGAAGTCTGGAGAGTTCCTTAGGTATTTCACAATCTTCATCACTTTCTTCTTCGGTTTGATAGATTGGGTTTTCAAAGTCATAGATGTCAATAGCAGAGTCGTTGCCAATGAGATTCGGAGTGGATGTGGATCTGCAAATGTGTGTGTGTGTGCATGTAAGGTCACATGGCTATTTTTTTGAGAATACAATAAAGTAAAGAAAGGCAAAGAGCGCAAAATTTGAATGCAAAATAGTCCAATGTTTTTTCATTAAAATGAGCATATGGCATATGAAAATGGCAAATCCTTAACAAATGGACCACTGTGTCGCGGGCAAGGCACATGGCTTAAAGTCATTGTTTTAATGGAAATTACAGACAAAGTTCTCAAAGTAATAAAAATAGTAAATGTAAATTACTCCTAGTTTAAGGAGATTGGAATGAATTCCTTGGTCTTCCAATTGTTGAGCCCTCCGACAGCAGTCGGGTAGATCCAATCATCAAAGTCACAACCAGCATCAGAGTCTTCAAGGGCATTAATCTCATAGTTAATAATACGGAGAGGTGGTTTCCCTATGTGAGCATGTCGAATCTCCTTTTGAGCTTTGGAAGTGAAGCCCAATCCATATTTGTCTGACTTGAAAGGGAAATCAGGAAGTTGTCCCCAAATGGTATAACCTCCTACTTCAATAACAGCACGAGCATCTTTAAGAGAAGCCATCCTTGGTGTATCTTTAGCCACTTCGGGAGTGTCAGGAATGGCCTTGGCAACAATAACCATGGGAACACTTCAAAGCCTTGACAAGGAGTTTCAATGAACTCGTCATTCATTTCAACATATTTGAATGAATTTATATGACTAATCATAAACTCTTCTTCACCACAGACGGTAACAATTTTCCCCTTGACCAAATATTTCAACTTTTGATGTAGTGTGGAAGTCACCGCACCTGCCCCATGTATCCATGGGCGTCCAAGTAGGCAAGTATAAGCAGGACGGATGTCCGTCACATAGAATGTTGAGTTAAAGAGTTGAGACCTAACCTTGATAGGGAGATCAACCTCTACATGGACCATCCTCTTAGAAGCATCAAAAGCCCTTACTATAATGTCACTAGGTTTCAACACCAGTCCATCACAGTCTAGTCTATCCAAAGCTCATTTAGGTAAGACATTGAGAGAAGATCCAGTATCCACTAATACATGTTCCATGATAATGCCCTTGCATTCTATGGAGATGTGGAGAGCTTTATTTTGATTCTTCCTGATTGGGGTCAGATTTGCATCAGGGAACCCTAAACCATTGCCGATAGTCAAGCTTGCTACACAGTTTTCAAATTGGTCATCCGTAGTTTCTTGTGGGACATGTGCATTTTTCAGGAACTTTATCAGTTATTGGGCATGCGCCTCGGAACATAGCAACAAAGATAGCATAGAAATCTTCGAGGGTGTTTGCCCCAACTGTTCCACTATCTTGTAATCACTTTTTCTGATGATTTTCATAATCTCTTCCATCTCTTGGGTAGATGGGTCTTCAATGGTAATATCTTTTATGGGCGCCTCCGTCCTGGCAGGCTCAGTTATTTTTTCCTTTCCTCGAATATCAACAACAAGTTTAACAACAGTAATACGAATGGGTGTATTAGTGTTTGTTAGAGGTGATATTTATGGAGAGAAGATCCTCTCCGTCATAGTAACTTTAGTTGATCGAGAAATGTTTGTAATGTCAGCAATTTCATCGTCATCAATCCAAGAATCTTGTTTGATACTATGGTAGTACACTTCCGCCCCATAATTCCAGGGCACAGCCTTATCAGAAGAGTAGGGGACTGGCTCTGGTGTGGTGATAATTAGTGGAGCTATTCTTGGTTCAACAGGAATCCTAATAGGACCTTTTGAGGTGATCCTAATAGGTTTATTTGAGATAGTAATGATGGACACGTCTTCAAATTCTTGATATACAACTTCGGTAAAACTTTTCACGGATGGAGTTCTTTCAAATAGAATATCATGGTTATCTATCAGGTGTTGGACACCTTTCTTCAGCCACTCACAACCATTAATTTGTACAACATAGTAGCAACAGTCTTCAAGGAAACCAGGGAATACCCCAGATTTCAATAAATTCTCTTTAACAATCTTCAAAGGAGTGGTCAAGTTATTGACAGAGGAAACAAGAGAGGCATATTCAATAGCATTAACACCCTTACCATGATTTGGCATGGGTGCGGTGATTACATTGGGAGTTGGTGGAGGGTCGAATCCAATTGTCTTGTTATCAATCAGGTCTTGGATTTTATTCTTTATAGACCAACAATCATATGTATCATGTCCGGGACTGTTTGAGTGGTAAGCACATTTGGTGTTGAGGTTGTATTTTGGATAAGCAGTATTAGGGTTGGATGGGGGTTCTCGCAAGGTCACCAAATCAGTTTTCAATAGGTGTTGCAGAGCTTGAGATATTTGCATATTGATTTTAGTAAACTTCCTTTTGTGTGCATCTGGTCTTTGTTGATTATTTTGTTGACGCGGTCGTTGAGTTAGAGTTGGATTAGAAATCAGTACAACCCCTACTAAATGATGACGGTCGCTCTTAGCATGGATTCTTGACTCATACACATCATTAGTCTCTTTTTTACCAATAAATGTCTTTTCACAGCATTTGAGGTGGAGGCCATGAGTATTTTCCCGCTTTTAATCCCGCTTTCAACACTCTCACCAGTCAAGATCAATTTAGCGAATTCGGATGATGAACTTCCAATTAATAAGTTGAAAAATGGTCCAGTCAATGTTCCCATAAACATATCTACAAACTCTCTATCTGTTAAAGGTGGATGCACCCTACCAGCCAAGTCTCTCCATTTTTGAGCGTATTCTTTGAATCCCTCAATTTGATCCCATGGTCATTCCTTGCAATTGCACCCTAGTTTGTGCAAGATCAGCGTTATATTAATATTGGCAGTAAAAAGCAGTGGCAAAATCCTCCCAAGTATGGATGTCAGTCCCTTCCAATTGGTAAAAACCACTCTAACTACATCCCAGATAGACTTTCTTGAAAAAAGTGCACCCACAGTTTCTTATCAGCGGTATGCGACTGAACTTTGCTAACATAAGATCTTAGGTGAAGCTTCGGACACGAGACACCATTGTATTTGGTAAAAGCATGGATTTTGAATTTGTGGGGAATGACTACCCCAGGCACCAAACCCAAGTCACCAAAGTCCAAGCCAGACACAACTTGGATTTCTACAACCTTCAATTTGTCTTCTAGTTGCTTATACTTGTCGTTGTCAAGTGGATATTGCTCATCAAAATAATCTTCGTCTTCAGAGATTTGATTGTTTCCACCCCTGGAACGGGTGCTCCTAGAATCTTCATCTTGATTCTCATCCTCCTCGGAGGAGTTTTCTTAAACTTGAACTTGTTGGTCGGGGCCTTTGAATCTCTTCCCCATGTTGATTACAACTTTCTTCTTAATTTTCTTCTTCATGACAAGAAGTGACAACATTTCTTGCTGCCCCTTTGCTATGTTGAGCAGAGTTTCTTGAAATTGAGAGTTTTGAGTCTGCAAGTTCTTCACAGTTTGCTCGAGATCCATCTTATACTGAAATAAACAGTAGAAATATGAGGAAACCTGTGTCGGAAAACATGCTTATGATATGATGCATGTTATGCGTATGCAATGCTTTCAAGGACCTTTAAGATTTAAATTTGCTTAAACAAAAAAGGAAACAAAAACATTAGTTATATTAATAAGTTCAAAGGTTACAAACTGCCTCTTGGGCTTACAATGAAAGAAAAACCACAAAATGAAATTACACAACAAAAGACTCAGGTCTCCCATGGACGCTTCCTCTTTGGACCGATGTAGGAATTCAAGTTTCACTCCTCGTGGAGTTTCCTTGTGAGCTCCAATACTTTCTACTCGCTTGAGTAGAATTAGGCTTCAAATGTGTCTCGCTCCCCCTTGAGTTGAATACACGACCTTTGTAATTCCCCGGGAGTAGTAGGCATGTCAGGATGAAGAATGGTGTAAGGAGCTTCTCCTTTGGCAATAGGCTCCATAATGATTGGTAGGATGGCCATATATGGCATCATGAGGTTTTGAGCGCGAGCTCGCACCCACTTGAGATAAGGTTCCAAAGGAATGGAGTTATTATGCCCTAAAGTTTTGACATCAACGTTGTTCACCATGCCCCAAGCTCGTACAAATCTTTGACGATAACCTTAGACATCGTTCTCATAATCAAACACAATAACTTGGACAAGTGCGTCATGCGGACCATCCCTCCGAGCGTAACCAAATTATCGTAAAGTCAAACAAGGATTATAAGTGATACCTCCCCTAATGCCAAGGGCAGGGACATTAGGGAATTCCCCACAACAATCAATAATGGTGACATCTTCCAAAGATCGAGAACACCAATGAATATCCGAATGCGAGAGTGACATCAACCTTTAAGACCACTTCATGCCTTGTTCATTCTTCAAAACTGAACGAGGAAGGTGCGAAATAAACCAACTAGCCAGCAAATGAGTGCAACATATAATAATTCCCCTTCTCTCCATGGTACGGGCGTGAAGAGAATGCAAAATGTCTCCGAGTAAGGTAGGCACCAGGTTACGAGATAGGAAGATTTTGACCGTATTCACATCTATAAGTTGGTATGGATTAGGGAACAATACCACCCCATAGATTAGAAGAGCCAAAACTTCTTCAAAAGCTTGCAAATCTAGAGCATCCCAAAATAGTTGAACCTTCTCAAACAGAAACTTGGCTAGAAAACCTTTAACCTCACTTCTGGTTTCCCAATTAGCCATAATGTCGGGCCGTTACAAATGTAAGGCTAGAACAATCTCCTCAGGTCTTGGGTCTTTCTCAATACCGGTGAAGGGTAATTTACCAAGAATAGGCACTCCCAATAGTTGAGAGAACTCCTCAATGATATGTACTAATTGGTAATCAGGAAATGTAAAACATTGATGTTTAGGGTCAAAGAATTGAAAAAGCACATGTATCATGTCTTCTTCAAAGTTTGAGGTAACCAAGTTGAGGAGTCGACCATACTTCTTGGTGAACGGAGATTTTTCAGGGACCCTTGATGCTAACTCCTTGAGTTGAGGAGAAACTTTCACAAGGTTGATTCAGATGGTATTTCTGCGAATAGAAGCCATATCCTACAAAATAGAACAAAGATAAATCTCTAGGTCCTTGAAATGGTTAGTGCAAATGTTATGGTTTGATGTCATGATGTTATGTACAAATAATCATATAGAAGCAAAACAAACAAACCCTTAGGTTTAGGCTTGCATGGGGTTCATAGGTAAGTACCCTATTGAAGTTTAGTTGGTTCAACCTATCCTAAAAAGTAATTGGGTTCTAAGGAATATCAATATCATTGATCTTTCTTAATCGGGAATTGTTTCAGCACAAGCCTCTTTATTGGCGACCGAAATATCCTGAAAGTATGATCTCAATGAGCGTAGTATCGAGTATCAACCAACTTCAGACTGCACCAAAGTCGGCTATCTCACTACTTCATAATGGCCAAGTTGTTCAGCTAAAGGTTCTAAGGTCAGTTATTGCTTTATGACACCACACAGCAGCCCCGTATTCTCCTCGATTCTCCACAAGGGATATCGGTACCCACAAATGTGTCACACTAATGTAGCTATTTCTTCAACTATATCGGTATACGCCATACAATCTCCGTAATCTTTTATACTTACCTAATATTGTTCCCAAATTCGGGTAGAGGATCTATAAAAACCCAAACATAACCCATAATGTAAATCAAGCAATTCAAACAATGAAAGCATTTAAAGGTGATATAGTCTCTAAGGTAACCCCAATTTAAAGTTAGTCCCCAGCAGAGTCGCCAGTTCTATGATACGGTGGGAGAACTGACTTGGGTGTTTTGCATTTTATTGCAATTATTGCAGATAGTAAGAGTCACCACTGACTTTTCTTTTATCCAATAAAGGAAAAGGTGAAAAGAATAGGAAAGACCTTTTGAGAATTTTCTTGAGTTCGGGGGGTAGGTTATGAAAAGGGAAGGTATTAGCACCTTTTTCATCCGTAGTTATCTACGGGCTCTTAGTTGCTAGCTTATTTTGAAATGCTTTGTTTGAAACATATTTGTGATTGTTTTGAAAGTATTTTTGAAAAGTGCCTTTGTTTAAGCGAACTTTGTAATGATTCTCACCTCTATAAGAATGTATACAAAGTGTTGACTTTTGAAAATATTCCATGAAAGTGTTGGTGTGTTTGAAAGATGTTTTGTTTGAAATGTTTGTGGGAAAGCAACTACGAGCATTCTACCTACTCAAAAAGTATTTGTTCTTTTCCTCATCCTTTAGATAGTGTTGTCTTACTATTAGTTAGTAAGCAACCATATCATTGAATATGAAGGGACAAGCGTGGGTCATCGTACAATCATAGAAGGCAAAATTATAGGATACCTTAGTAATTTGTTGTAAGGGTCTAAGATCGTTTCCCGAAGGCAATGTTGTAAGGTCATCGAGGGACTACGATCTCGTATTCGAGAGTTTTTTATAAAGTATCCGACGTTCGAGGGACGTGATTATTTTATTCTAAGGCAACAAGTGTGGGTTAACCCTTGAGGTGCAAGTGTGAAAAGTGTTTTGATTGCATGCATTTTGGCTTTGAAATTAGGGTTTTCTATTTATTGATTTTATATCTTTCCATACAAACCCTAATTACTAGCAATAATATTGAAAGCGAAAAATTGCGGGAATTTAAAGTTCTACGCTATTACAATACTTTTGGGGATGGGGATACAAATTTACAAATGGGGATGAAAGCAATTAAAACCTAATTACTAATAATGCAAAATAATAAAATGTACAAGAATATAAAGATAATGGAAAAGGAAATGTTTTTATGAGTTTTTTGGTAGAAGAGGTTTTATGGTTAACCTAATTAAACTAATAAAAAGAAAGAAAATAAATAATTAATCTAATTTGACTAAATAAAACAAAACTTTAAAAGAATTAAATTGATTAAGAAAACAATTTTTAGGGTTTTTTATGTTTAAGAAAATAAAATTAAAAAAATAGAAATAAAAGATAATTAGCCTAAATATTTAATAAAATATTTTTGGTATTTTTTGATTAAAAGTAATAATAATAATAATAATAATAATAATAATAATAATAATAATAATAATAATAATAATAATAACAATAATATAAATAAAATTAAAAAAATAAGAAATAAGAAATAAAAGGAAAATAAAATAAAAATATTAAAGATTAAGTCAGGGGGTTTGAAAATGATTTAAGAGGTAAATAAACAAAACAGTTTGGTTATAAGCCCAAAAATGGTTTTTTTTGTACACGTCAGAAAATAAAAACAAAATAAAATGGCTGTGTATGGTTTAGCATTCAGGGGTGTGAGGAAAATTAAGAAGGCAAGGCCCAATTGCTGAAAAGCCCAGGCGCTGCAAAGTGAAATAAGGAAAATGTGGAAAAAAAAGGTGTCACTGGGGCTCGATCCCAGGACCCTTAGCATCAATGCCTTATGCGCGCTCCTCCTGCCACTGGGGTGGCTGTTTTATCCGTTAATAATACAATAATCAATAAACTTAAAATAAAACATGTCCATGGCTGTACTTAATCTTCAACCTCGCGACATAACCAGAGCTTTGTAACTTTCTCATTTCACAACTATTTCAGAAATTATAAACATCAAACTTGTTAGAAATTTCACCATGATTCCAAATATGTAAATAACTAAAACAGTAGATCAAAGATGAGTACGTATTGTAAGTGTTTAGTTATTGGCATGTATTTTTGGTAAAACCAGGTGTGTGAATGTCATGACTGATGTCATAACATTCTGGATTATTAGGTACTTTATGCAGAAAAAGAATGGCATACAGAAGCTGCTATTTATGAGTGTGTATCTGAGCATTTTGCAATGATCACATTTATTACTTTCTACCAAAATCAGTAAACAGGATCTCTGTTGTCATAACAGATGTTAAGACATCCTGTACTGATCTAACAGTTATGCAGTTTGGTTAATTCTGAGATTTTTCAGGAATTTGGTTCATACATTCCAGAACAGAATCTCACGTGGACTTTAGGTTAACTGAGCTCAACCATAATCTGGTTGATAAAGTCTTGTGACCAAGTCTTGTGGTTAACCCTAATTAACCCTAGCTTTTCGTGGAAGCCCTAACTGAAGAAACAACTGCATATATATTCAATAGGAAAGCTAATTGTAAATTAACTCTTAGACAGAAGATCAATTAGGAGCTGTATAGTTTTAACTGTTGTAATCCAAGCAATTATCATTGTGATAAGTGACTTGGAGTAGGTTTTGATTGTAAGGGTTGTGTATCACTCAAAGCTTTGAAGCAAGAGTGTTTGTGTCTCTTGACTAAAGCTTTGAAGCAAGGTCAAGTTAGGTTTATGTATCACTCAAAGCTTTGAAGCACGAGTGTTTGTGTTACTTGATTAAAAGCTGTGAAGCATAATCAAGTGTATGTTCTGAAGAGTGTCTTCATTATTTCATTAGTCAATTGTTTAAGTATCACTGCTGTGATTGAGGGGGAGTGAGTAGGAACTCAGGTTTAAGTTGAACTTAGATTGAAGTCGCATTGGGTATGTCTTAAGTGAAGGAGATAAACTGGTTGGTTTATTCCTGAATTAATATCTCTTATAGTGGATTTCCTCCCTGGCTTGGTAGCCCCCAGAGTAGGTGTTGTTTCACACTGAACTGGGTAAACAATTGACTGTGTTCTTTACTGCTTTTTGTTTTACTGTCTTATAGAAAGTCAGATACGGTGTCATAACATTCACTGTGACATTGAGTATCTGCTGCCAGAATTTCAATTGGTATCAGAGCAGGCACTCTGCCTGTCTTACTGGGTGAGATCTAGGGATATCACTTTCTGGCGCTATGGACAAAGAAGGATTTTTTGGAAACAGACCACCCATACTGGATGGATCAAATTATGACTACTGGAAACCTCGTATGATTGCCTTCTTAAAATCACTGGACAAAAAGGCTTGGAGAGCTGCTGACAAAGGATGGAACCATCCCACCATAACTGAGAAAGATGGGACAATCAGTCTGAAGCCTGAGGAAGAATGGAGCAAAGAAGAAGATGAGTTAGCCCTGGGTAATTCCAAAGCTTTAAATGCCTTGTTCAATGGAATTGATAGAAACATATTCAGACTAGCACATCAATGTAAACTGGCCAAGGAAGTGTGGGACACTCTCAAAACTACCCATGAGGGCACATCCAAAGTAAAAATGTCAAGGCTTCAGATGCTGACTACCAAGTTTGAGAACCTAAGGATGATGGAAGATGAAACCATTCATGAGTTTCACGTGAACATCTTGGAGATTGCCAACACCTCAGGAGCATTGGGAGAAAAGATGTCAGAAGAAAAACTGGTGAGAAAGATTCTCAGATCCTTGCCTAAAAGATTTGCAATGAAGGTAACTGCTATAGAGGAAGCCCAGGATATCAGCAAGTTGAAGGTGGATGAACTCATTGGGTCTCTTCAGACTTTTGAGATGGGAATCAGTGACAATGTTGACAAGAAAAACAAGAGCATAGCACTTGTATCCAACACTGAAGATGAAAACAAGGAGGATGAAGAAGAAAATATTTCAGAAGCTATAGCCATGCTTGGAAGACAATTCAACAAACTCATCAAGAGAATGGATTCAAAGTCAAGGTCAAATGTTAAGAACATCCCTTCTGAAATTAACAGATCTTATGACTCCAGCAGAAGACTAAAGTCTGAAGAGAAGGGAAATCAAAGTAGAGGAATTCAATGCCATGGATGTGAAGGATATGGGCATATTCGAGCTGAATGTCCTACCTTTCTTAAGAAACAAAAGAAAGGAATGTCTGTTACCTGGTCTGACTGTGATTCAGAAAGTAATTCTGAAGAAGAATCTGCCAAACTAGTTACTGCACTAACTGGTGTTTGTACCTCTGAAAGTGACACTAGTGATGAGGAAGTGACATTTGAAGAACTGGCTGATACCTACAAGAAATTATGTATCAGAAGTGCTGAAGTCTGTCTGTAAAATGAGAGACAAACAAAACTCATAATAAAGTTGGAGGCTGAAAAAAGGGCAAACATTGAAACTATAAGTCATCTAGAAGGGGAAGTTCAAATGCTGAACTCAAAACTTAACCAGATGACCAAATCTGTCAAGATGCTGACAAATGGAACTGACAAATTGGAAGAAATCCTTCAGGTTGGACAAAATGTGGGAAACAAGTCTGGTCTAGGATTTGTGGCAGCAAAGAAATCTGGTGCAGACAAGAAGATCAGGCCTGATAAACAAATGTCAAAGCAGATGTCACAACATAGCACTCAACATCGGGAACAGAGAAATATGAAGAAAAAGTACCAAAGATGGAGATGTCATCATTGTGGGAGGTTTGGTCACATAAAGCCATTCTGCTTCAGATTGTATGGATACCCTAATCAGAACCCAGGTGTCAAACCTAAGTCTAACAAGGTACCACATACTCCACAGTGGAAGAAAAAGGCTACTGCCCTGATAGCCCACACTTCCCTTAGAGTCTCTGCAAAGGAAGACTGGTACTTTGACAGTGGGTGTTCTAAGCACATGACTGGAATCAAGAACCTTCTCAATAATGTTAAACCTCACACCACTAGTTATGTGACCTTTGGAGATGGTGCTAGAGGAGAAATCAAAGGAGTTGGTAATTTGGACTGCCATGGAGTTCCAAATCTAAATGAAGTACTATTGGTAAAAGGCCTGACTGCTAATCTCATTAGTATCAGTCAATTATGTGATCTAGGATTCAAGGTCAACTTCTCAAAATCTGAATGTCTTGTAACTAATGAGAAACAAGAAGTTGTAATGAAAGGAGTCAGATCTAAAGACAAATGTTACTTGTGGGAGCCTGAGAACACTAATTACTCCACTGTGTGTTCTATTGCCAAAGAAGAAAAAGAGGTGAAACTGTGGCACCAAAAACTTGGCCATCTTCATCTAAGAGGAATGAAAAGGATTATATCCATGGAGGCAGTCAGAGGGATTCCAAGACTGCAAATTGATGAAGGGAGAGTTTGTGGTGAATGTCAGGTTGGTAAGCAGACTAGGATGTCACATCCAAAGTCAAGACATCTGACCACCTCTAAGGTTCTAGAACTTCTACATATGGATCTGATGGGACCAATGCAGGTGGAAAGTCTTGGTGGAAAAAGATGTGCCTATGTTGTTGTGGATGATTTTTCCAGATTCACCTGGATTAACTTCATTAGGGAAAAATCTGATGTATTTGAAGTTTTTAAAGAACTGTGCAAAAGAATTCAAAGAGAAAAAGAAGGATGTATTGTCAGAATCAGAAGTGATCATGGCAAGGAATTTGAAAACAGTAAGTTTAATGAGTTCTGTTCCTCAGAAGGAATTAGTCATGAATTCTCTTCTCCTATAACTCCTCAACAAAATGGAGTTGTAGAAAGGAAAAATAGGACCATACAGGAATCTGCCAGAGCAATGATACATGCCAAAAGACTTCCTATTCATTTTTGGACTGAAGCTATGAATACAGCCTGTTATGTCCATAACAGAGTTACTTTGAGAAAGGGAACCTCATCCACCATTTATGAACTCTGGAAAGGAAGAAAGCCAATTGTGAAGTACTTCCATGTATTTGGTAGCAAATGCTATATTCTGGCAGATCGTGAACAAAGGAGAAAGCTGGACCCTAAAAGTGATGAAGGTATATTTCTAGGATACTCCTCCAACAGTAGAGCTTATAGGGTATTCAATTCCAGGACCAAAGTCATGATGGAATCAATAAATGTCATAGTTGATGATTATCATGAGGAAACAGATGTCCCTTGTAACGTTGAGACATTCTTTGAGACTTCAACTCAACAGAATAATCTACCTAACACTACTGCATCAGCCTCTGAATCAAAGGAAGCTATCAAAAACAACCCTCAATGAGTGTAGTATCGAGTATCTACCAACTTCGGACTGCACCAAAGTCGGTCATCTCACTACCCCTAAAAAGGCTAAGATGGTCAATTAAGGTTCTAAGAGTTCGTTAGTGTTTCGCGACATCACTCAGCGGCCCCGTACTCTCCTTGATTGAACTCAAGGGTTACCGGTACTCACAAATATGTCACACTAACATAGCTTACTGCTTCAACCGTGTCGGTATACCCCGCACAGTTCCCTCACTGTTTTTTGCTATTTACCTAAAAAGGTGCCCCAAATCCGGGTGTAGGATTTACAACAAACCCAAACAAGAACCCAAAAGATAAAGCAATCAAGTCAATCAAAGCAAGAATGTAAAGGTGATCTAAACCCTAAGGTAACCCCACTTTTAAATAACTCCCCAGCAGAGTCGCCAGTTCTGTGATACGGTGGGAGAACTGACTTGAGTTTTGCATTTGTTTTCGCACTTGTTCGGTTTAGCAAGAGTCGCCACCGACTTTTTATTTTATCCTAAAGGAAAGGTTAAAAAGCACAGGAAAAAACCTTTTGAGATGTTTCGTGGGTTCGGGGGGTAGATTATGAAAAGGGAAGGTATTAGCACCCTTTTCATCCATGGTTATCCATGGGCTCTTAGTTACTTGGTTTTTAGATCACTTTGCCTTGATTTTTGATTGCTTGAAAATGGTGTGTGTATTTGTGTTTTGAAAATGTTTTTGAAATAGACGCCTTTGTTTCGGCAACCGATGTAATGACTCGTGTTTGAGTATATACAAAGGTGTGTATCTTTTTCGAAAAGATGTTTCAAATGTTTTTGTTTTGAAAGTGTTTGTGGAGTGTGGTTTGAAAAGTAGGCAAGTGTTTTTGCAAGTTGATCAAGTAACTAAGAGTTTGTCTACCCCTAAATTTACTCAAAGGTTTTTTCTTATGTTTTAACCCCTTTTTGACAATTTTGTTCCACCATTGTAATTGGTGGACAATCTTGCATTTAGGATGTTTAACGGGACAGGCGTGGGTCATCGTATGGACCATGAATGCAATGGTGCCAAGTGTCTTTGGCAATTTGCTTGAAGGGACTATGATCATTTTGATAGGCAACTTTCGAAAGCGTTATCGAGGGACTTATGATCATTTGAATTGTTTTGCCAAAGAAACTCGACGTGCAAGCATGGCCCATTTTGGAAGGCAACATGTGGGATTACCCTAGGGGGTGCAAGTGTGATTGTGTATTGATTTCATGTATTTGTCTTGTATTAGGTTATCTAGCGTTCGATTTTATGTACATACAAACCCTAGGTCTAACCATGGTATATTTGAAAGCGGTAAATTGCGGGAATTTAAAGTCTACGCTATTACAAAATAGTATCCGGGAGTGGGGGTACAAATTTACAAATGGGGATGAGACTTTAGGAGCGTAGTGTCCAAATAATTACAACCAAATCGAATTGCGATCGCAAATATAATAAGTATCAAATGTATAGCATAAAGGCAATGTAAAAGGTAACAATGTTTGCGTGTATTATAAATGTGTAAGTGTATGTGTAAATGCATGTCAACATATTTGTGTATTGCGTATGAGATTTATTTACAAGTGAAAAATGTTAATTTAATAAGAAAATTACGTATTGTTAACTTAATGAAAAGAATTAAATATTTGGTTTATTTTAATTTTGTATTCTCGTATTTTGTTAAATAAGGAAATTTAATTAAAAGAAAAAGAAAATGTTTTAAATTTGAAAAAAATATTATGTTCATGTTTGTTTTAGTTAATACTCTTATACAAAATTATAATTATATTATATAAAAAAAGTATAAAAAATTAATGTAAAGAAAACAAAAATTAATGTATTTAATTAAGTTATAAAAAGATATTAGGGCGATAAAAAAAATGTTTTTAGTTTTTTAAAAGAACATGAATGGGCTTAGGGAGTCTTGTGGCCCATACATAATTTGAACAGAAGCCAGGGGGGGTGTTAATTGGAAACTCGTTTTGGGCTTATGCTTGCTTTCGTGGGACAGAGCCCAAGTTTGAATCAATTTTGTTTAGGGTTCGTGAGTTTTGTGTCATTAGGGTTCACGAGCTTGAGAGTTACAGCGCCGTTCTTCTTCGCCTTCACTGCTTCTTTGTCTTCTTCATCCTCCTCGCCACGGATTCAGAACAGCCTCCCTCGCCCAAAGCCGCCAAGCGTTATCAATCTTTCTTCTCCCTTCGTGTGCCGCTTAGGCGATGCTTACAAGGTGGCGATTTCTGTCTCTATGTTTCGAGGTTTACATCAATTATCTTTTGCATGTTTTAGTTTCGTTTATTGATTCTGATTATTCGCGTTTTTTGTTTGAGGTGTGAAGAGAAGGAAAAATTATATTACCTTTTGGGGAGACGGAGGAGAAGGGAATTTGGAGGCGTTTCCGATGGCTTGACGGCGAGGGGCGGTGATGACGTGCTAGCTTGGAACCCTGGTATCTTCGCTTTTTTGGCTCTTTGTTGGGTTTAATGATGCATTTCTGAAAGCCTAGCTTAACTTCCTTTTTCTCTTCTTCTCTTATCCTCGCTTCTGCTTCTGTGTGTTTGGTTGCCTTGGATGATGTTGCCTTCGTTTGTATGCTTAGGGATTTTTTGATGATGAGACACTTGAAATGCTTGATATCTGATATGTTCTGAGTATACTTTGTATGCTTGAGTATTGTTGTGTCTGCTATTGAATATGTTGCGCTTGATCTGTCGCCTTGAAATGCTTGCCCTGTGATGAGAATGCTCTGAGGGCCTCTTTGTGTTGCCTTTGAATGCTTCGAGTGGTAAAGCTTGAGTTTGTTTGAGGCTTCTGGGTTATGGCTTGACATATTTATTGATGGTTAAGGCCTTTAGGCTAGAAGCTTGTGGTATTTTGTTTATGTCATTTCTGGTTTTTTGAAAGGGCTTTGAGCTGATACCGGTTGGGTTGCCAGTGGTTTAGGCTTGGACAATTTTAGCTTGGCCTTTGGTGAGTTACTGGTTTTTGCTTGTGTTTGAATAGTAAGGCTCGTGCAGGTTAGCAGGAAGGTTCAAAGCTTGGACTTGTATGGCCTTAGGTATATGTTACCAAAACTGTGTTTTATGCAGGTTCTTGGCTTTGTTGGCTTAAAAATTGTCTTGAAAGGGTTTTTCTTTGACAGGTTTAATGGCTATGGTTTTTTGGGTGAACTTACAGGTTTTTGCTGGCTATAGGCGTGTATGTTTTTTATGCTTAAGGTTTGATGGACTGGTTTGTGTTTTTTTTAGGCTCCCTCCGGTTTAGAACCAAGGCTTTGTGTTATATGCCCCAAACAGGTTGAGGGTTTGAATTAGGCTTGAAGGTTTAAGTGTGGATAGGCAGTTCTGTTTCTTTTTCTTGACAGTTTTGTTTGTATTCTGATTTCTTCTGCCTTCTGCCCTACTGTTTTATTGCAGTTTTGTTTTTATATATCTTGTCCTCATGCCTAAACCTGTAAGCCTATTCTTTTCCTCTCTTCTTCTCTCTCTAGTACAGCTTTAAGCATTAAAAAATGTTTATGTTTGTACTTGGCTCTGAAAAGGCAACTGCTGGAAAATGATGAGATTGAAACCTTGCTTGCAATATTGGTTTTACCCTGCATACTTTATCTTTTCTTCCAGATTTTATGCTGCATCTTTGTTGACAACCTTTTGATAGCCTTTTGTACTTTGATATCTTTGACAGCTTTTTGGATAGTTTGACAATGTGACTTTATAGTTCAGTTTGGATTTGGACTTTGTACTTGCACATGCTGTTGGTTTTGAACTATGCAGTGGGTTGACAAATTTGACTTGTGCAATTTGTATACTTGGTGCCTTCATACTTTAATTTGCAAACATTTTTCACCCCTCTCTGTGAACCGGGAGAAATCTCGTGATTTGCAGAGAGGGCGAACTGATTCCAGCCAGTTGCCTTTAATGATGAACCTGAATTAACTGTTTGTCTTCTATTTATTTTATCTGCAATTGACTTTTCTTTTGTTTCTTATTTTTTTGCAGATAGAATTAAATGAAGCAGAGGGAGCATTGGATAGAAGAATGAAGATTAGGAAACTTAGAAAAATTAGCATAGTTTTATTCCAAATTTAATTGTTTGTAAAATTATCATTATAAATACTTTGTAAACAAATACTGTATTTAAATAATAATTGTAAAAAATAATTTTAAGATGAATAAAATCCACTTTTTATCAGTTAATTCCTTTTCTTCTTTTCAATTGTTTATTATTTATAATTCTTTAAATTATTATAATTGAAAATAAATTCCAACCATTTAACTCAGAATAATAAATAAACCATAAACGTCCGGCATCTTGAATAATCAAAGCAATGCACTGTCAAATTACACATGCCCAAATGTCTTTTCCTTTTACTGATTTTAATCAAACACTGCAAACTCAATCCAAATGCTTCAGTCCACATCTCAGAATAACTTGACAAGCACTGTAGAATTAAATCTTTCTGAGGAATCTGCGCACAAACCCTAGTTCTTGATTAAATGTCAAAGAAACGCCCGCCTGATCAAAACCTGAGCCAAAATCAACCAAACCTTAGCAATCTGCCTGAACTGTTTTAAAATCAATGAAAACCCTAATTTTGTCTGACTGACGAGAAAAGTCTGTTTGACCGATTCTTGAGCCAGTCTGAAAAATCAGGAAAAGCTCGAAGCTGTGATTTCTTGAGGAGAGATACGAGGGTAAATTTTGGGGTACAACAGTTGCCCCTGTTCAATCTTCTTGGACCTGAAGAGTTAGACTGGCAAGTTTGCCTTTCGTGACTCGAGGGTAAAAGGAGATTGGACACTAGAGTGCCCAGAAAATTTGCACTCGGTGATGTGATGGTAGAGGGAATGGGCTTAAAGATGCCATTTGGTGATGGGCTTAAAGATGCCATCTGGTGACTGCTGATAGGAGGATGGGTTTATAGATGCCATCTGGAAATAGGCTTAAAGATGCCATTTGGAAGTGTTCGTTGAGGAGGATGGGCTTATAGATGCCATCTGGAAATGGGCTTAAAGATGCCATTTGGAAGTGTTCGGAGGAGGATGGGCTTATAGATGCCATCTGAAGGTGATTGTTGAACTGTATGTCACTGGTGAGTGGACGAGTATCCGAAAGGTATCCATGTTTTGGAACATCTCTAAACTGGGGGTCTGAACCAGCAATAGATCGACATCCATGTTTGGAGAATCTGTAAACTGTTTTCAGGAGTTGGAGTTGAATAAGCAATAGAGCAGCATCCGTTGTTGGGAAGCGTCTGTAAACTGTTTTCAAAAGTTGCATCTGAACAAGTGATAGATTAACATCCGGTGTTGGGAAGAATCCGTAAACCGTTTTCAGAAGTCTTGAAGTAGAGAAGGAACCGGTGTAGGGTTTCCTGATGACGAGTCCGTGTGAAACTGCGTCTGGATGAATCTGGAATAAGTATCAGAATGTCGCCGTATTTGGGTCACATCTAAACTAATTCTGGATGAATCTGGAATAAGTATCAGAATGTCGTCGTGTCTGGATCACGTCTGAACTATTTCTAGAAAGAATCTCGGAAGATGATGGTCTTTGTCTTTTGACTGCTCTTTCCTGAAAAGGTAAAGAGTTAGTTGTTATGCAATGTCATGATGCGTGATGCAATGTATGTGACATCAATGTTTATGACATGAATGTGATGAATGCGCATGTAAACTGATGAGCTGTCTTGCTGAGGATATATGAATCCTGGATGGCTGAAGATAAAACAATCTTGATTGATGCCGGGGAAAGCAATTCCTTGACTGATGCTGGGGAGGGCAAGAATCTTTTGATTGCTGCATACGAGAAGTCCTGGGACCACTGTTGGGGAATCAGAAGCTTGGGTTGTATGCCAAACTACTGGGGAATTCCTATCTTGAGGAGATCTTCACTGGAGAATATTCGAATATTCTGTGAGATGCTGAGAATGAGAGTCTTCACTCTGCTTGGGGATTGATAGTTGGAAGTTTTAGCTCCGCTGAGGATTTTGAATCTTGACTCTGAGGGGAGTTAGCTTCTGGAAGGTTCTCTGGCTGGGGATATCAGCTTTGAGAAAGCTCCTGCTCTGTTGAGGATCCTGAAGGTAAACTCTGTTTGAGAACTCAGGTTATGTGCCACTTTGAGAATGAGAATCTTCATTCTGTCGGGAATGTCAGGAATTGGGAGTGTACCAATCTTCTGAGGTGATGAGAAATCTTCATGCTGTTAACAATCAGAAACTGGGAGCATACCAATCTTCTGAGGTTTTGAGGATGAGAGTCTTCATTCTTGAGAGAAACAGATTTTTTAGTTGTCTGTTATCTTGTTGGTGGTTGTAATTTCCAGCAGGTGATGTGAAAATTTGATGATTACTACTCCAAAATGAAGGAACCTAGATGATTACTACTTCAAGATGAAGGAACCTGGATGATTACTACTTCAAGATGAAGGAACCTGGATGATTACTACTTCAAGATGAAGGAACCTGGATGATTACTACTTCAAGATGAAGGAACCTGGATGATTACTACTTCAAGATGAAGGAACCTGGATGATTACTACTTCAAGATGAAGGAACCTGGATGATTACTACTTCAAGATGAAGGAACCTTGTCTGCTGATCAATCTGCATATGTTAAGAAATGCTGTTGAAATGTAATTTGTTTTGGAGAATAAATCCTTGACAAATGTTGGGGAAATAAACCCATGATTGCTGGTCTTCTAGAGAAGTTTCATCACTGCCCCCAGTATCAGATGCATGTGATATTTCCAGGAGACTTGGTCCGTTCGTAACCCTTGATATTGACATTCGAATTCCCCAAGTGATGGTGACGGAGACTTGCCCCAGGTTAATCCGCAACTGAGAGATTTGTTGAAATCTTGACTGGACTGCCCCAGGTTAATTGAACTTTGAAAGATCTGTTGCAACCTTGACCGGACTGCCCCAGGTGAATTGGATGGTGACATGTCATGCCCCTTGTTGATAGGAGATTTGTTAATGGAAGTGTCGTCCTTTTGAAGTGATTTTATTCACTGAGAAAGTTTTCTTTCCTCCGAACATTCGCTGTATGAATTTCTTCGCTGTCAAACAAATAGTCAAATGAAAACAGTGATATCCAAACAATGCAAAGTTTATGTTTGTCTCGAAGTTTTGAAAGATGCGTTTTTTAGCAGAAAACTTTTTATAAGACAAATCAACACAAGATCTTAGAGCAAAGCCTTACAGGAGTCAGGATACCTTTGGTAACAGTATGCTTTCGAACTAACCCATGCTTCAATTAGGACTTTTGAAGGGTTGTAACGTGGCTTGGTTCACGGTTTAAGAAACAAAGGATAGAGGCTCAAAGTATATTTGTACCCACCCGTTCTTCGTGATGTTCTCCAATCCTAAGCTCAGTTAATTGTGTGTCACACTCTGTTCGAGTTTGGAACATCTTTTGGGTGATGGTTCACCAATTGAAATTGGGAGACAGTCATCGTCTCCTTTTCTCTTGCAACATTTCTCATGTTGTTGAGGATTTTTAATGACTTCACTATTTTGATTTTGATTTGTTATCCCTAACTTTTGCCTGACTTCTCCCGTTTTTGGGATTACAGTCAGCGGGATGCCCCAGCTTTCTTAAGCCTCCTTTACAGGTTTTAGCTCAGCGGGCTTTTCTTTTTTGAGAGATTGACTGCCTATGTGATAGGGAACCACCCTTGTCTTTTGATTCCAAAGGAATGCTTTTGATTTCATTCGTTGTTCGTTGTGTTACGAACTGAGAGTTTGCGACTTCAACGCGCATTTTTTTGGATTAACTGAGATACTACCCTGCCACGGGTTTATATCAAAGGTTTTGATTGTTTAGAACAGGAAACTCCTACTTCTTTGGCTAGAAGGGGTTGACTAGGGATCATCTTCCTTATAAATCCAGTGTTTGGGAATTGAAAGAAATGCATGTACATCATCATCAAGGTCTGTTCAAAAGCATACTGTATGAGATCATGGTATTGTTTCGTCATCCTCCCTCTAAGGGTTTGCAGCCTTTGATCAAGAGTTAAATATCATAAAGGAATCATGAGAGTAGCGAAAACGAATGGATGAATTCAAGACAAACATATGCAATGCATTAATGAAACAGAGTTTGACATTAAGAGATAATTGTTCGAATGACAAAGATATTACATCTTGAAAATTCAGATGAAACAAAAACAATCTCAATGATTTGGCATATCAGCAGTGATCACACTTGGGGGGTCAAAACATGATCTCCCCGGTATCAATCAAGTCCTGAATCTGGTTCTTCAAAGTCCAACAACTGTCAGTGTCATGCCCAGGACTGTCAGAATGGTAGGCGCATCTCACACTCGGGTCAAACCTAGAAGAGGAAGTATCAGTATTTTGAGGAGAGTCCTTTGGCGTGATTAACTTCAACTTCAGCAATTGTTGAAATGCTTGAGACAGAGGCATGTTGATGTCAGTGTACTTCCTTTCTTGATATCTCACCCTATGTCTCTTGCCCCGTTTTTGTTGAACAGTTGCGGGATCAGAGATTAGGATTGCCCCTGCATGTTGATCATGACGACCCTTTTGACTAGTCACTGCACTGGACTCTTGCTTTCCGTTGTAGGGAAATATCTGAATATCGGAGGTTGTAGCTCCTTGGATCTTTCCACTCTTGATGCCAGCTTCGACCCTTTCGCCGGTCAATATCAGCTCGGTGAACCCGGCTGAGGAGCTCCCAATTAAGTGGTTGAAGAAAGGCCCTGTCAGAGTTCCCATGAAGATGTCAATCAGCTCCCTATCAGTTAAAGGAGGTTGCACCCTACCAGCCAAATCTCTCCACCTTTGAGCATACCCTTTAAAGCTCTCGTTAGAACCCATGGTCATGTTCTGCAATTGCACACGAGTTGGTGCAAGATCAGCATTGTACTGATACTGTTTGTAAAAAGCAGTAGCCAAGTCCCCCCAGGTACGGATGCGAGAACTCTCCAATTGATAGAACCACTCGAGTTGGGTCCCTACCAAGCTTTCTTGGAAGAAATGGGTCCAAAACCTTGGATCAGCCGTGTATGGTTGAATCTTGCGGACATAAGACCTTAGATGCGTCTTAGGGCAAGAGACTCCATCGTACATGGCAAAGGTAGAGACTTTGAACTTTTGAGGGATGACCAATCCAGGAACTAGACCCAAGTCTCCTAAATCCAAGCCAGGTATTGGTCGAACCTCCATGGCATCGAGGCGATCCTCCAACTATTTGTACTTATCATCAGCGAGAGAGTGTTGTTCCTCGGAGTAGTCAACTTCATCAATCCCCAAATTGTGGTCTTCTTCAAGACTGACCCCCTTGTTTTTGAGAAGGAGAGCTTCCAGATCCTCTTTCCCTTTACCCATGGCCAGAAGCACTTGCCGGAAATGAGCGTTTTGAGCTTGGAGATCTTTGATAGTCTGCTCGAGAGCCATCTCTTACTGAAATAAACAGTAAGAGAGTAAGGAAACCTGAAAAGGAAAAACTGTCAAGATGCAATGCATGATATGTGGATGCATGCTTTCAAGGATCTCTTGGGGTAAACACAAGAGAATGTTAGAGGTTAAACTTCTGTTTTTTGACTGGAGATCTTTGCACCGGTGGACGTCTTTCTGCGAGAATCAAGCTCACCATGTCAAGTGGGTCATAGCCCCCGATTCAAGTTGTTGTACTTGACTTTGATTGGAGAACTTTGTATCAGTGGATGTCTTTCCACGAGAATCAAGCTCACCATGTCAAGTGGGTCATAGCCCCTGATTCAAGTTGTTGTATTTGATCTTTGATTGGCATTTGTTTAGAGGAGAAACCTCTTGCCCATGGTAGACGTCTGGTTCAATGTAACCCTGCATCAAAAGAACCCTCGAGATCCTTGAAAAGGTTATTGAAAATGCCATGGTATGATGTTATGATGTTATGTACATGTATGCAAAAAGCAAGTGAGTGTATATACAGGTAATCATATTCACACAAAGCAAACAAGTCCTTAGGTTTAGGTTTGCATGGGGTTGTAGGTAAGTACCCTCTTGAAGTTAGTTGGCTCATCCTGTTCTAAAATAGAAACCGGGTTCTAAGGAGCTCAATATCATTGGATTGTTTTCTGTGTTCATTGTTTCGGTTTAGCCACTTAACTGGCGACCAAAATATTCCAAGAAAACAACCCTCAATGAGTGTAGTATTGAGTATCTACCAACTTCGGACTGCACCAAAGTCGGTCATCTCACTACCCCTAAAAAGGCTAAGATGGTCAATTAAGGTTCTAAGAGTTCGTTAGTGCTTCGCGACATCACTCAGCGGCCCCGTACTCTCCTTGATTGAACTCAAGGGTTACCGGTACTCACAAATATGTCACACTAACATAGCTTACTGCTTCAACTGTGTCGGTATACCCCGCATAGTTCCCTCACAGTTTTTTGCTATTTACCTAAAAAGGTGCCCCAAATCCGGGTGTAGGATTTACAACAAACCCAAACAAGAACCCAAAAGATAAAGCAATCAAGTCAATCAAAGCAAGAATGTAAAGGTGATCTAAACCCTAAGGTAACCCCACTTTTAAATAACTCCCCAGCAGAGTCGCCAGTTCTGTGATACGGTGGGAGAACTGACTTGAGTTTTGCGTTTGTTTACGCACTTGTTCGGTTTAGCAAGAGTCGCCACCGACTTTTTATTTTATCCTAAAGGAAAGGTTAAAAAGCACAGGAAAAAACCTTTTGAGATGTTTCGTGGGTTCGGGGGGTAGATTATGAAAAGGGAAGGTATTAGCACCCTTTTCATCCATGGTTATCCATGGGCTCTTAGTTACTTGGTTTTTAGATCACTTTGCCTTGATTTTTGATTGCTTGAAAATGGTGTGTGTATTTGTGTTTTGAAAATGTTTTTGAAATAGACGCCTTTGTTTCGGCAACCGATGTAATGACTCGTGTTTGAGTATATACAAAGGTGTGTATCTTTTTCGAAAAGATGTTTCAAATGTTTTTGTTTTGAAAGTGTTTGTGGAGTGTGGTTTGAAAAGTAGGCAAGTGTTTTTGCAAGTTGATCAAGTAACTAAGAGTTTGTCTACCCCTAAATTTACTCAAAGGTTTTTTCTTATGTTTTAACCCCTTTTTGACAATTTTGTTCCACCATTGTAATTGGTGGACAATCTTGCGTTTAGGATGTTTAACGGGACAGGCGTGGGTCATCGTATGGACCATGAATGCAATGGTGCAAAGTGTCTTTGGCAATTTGCTTGAAGGGACTATGATCATTTTGATAGGCAACTTTCGAAAGCGTCATCGAGGGACTTATGATCATTTGAATTGTTTTGCCAAAGAAACTCGACGTGCAAGCATGGCCCATTTTGGAAGGCAACATGTGGGATTATCCTAGGGGGTGCAAGTGTGATTGTGTATTGATTTCATGTATTTGTCTTGTATTAGTTTATCTAGCGTTCGATTTTATGTACATACAAACCCTAGGTCTAACCATGGTATATTTAAAGGGGTAAACTGCGGGAATTTAAAGTCTACGCTATTACAAAATAGAATCTGGGAGTGGGGGGTACAAATTTACAAATGGGGATGAGACTTTAGGAGCGTAGTGTCCAAATAATTACAACCAAATCGAATTGCGATCGCAAATATAATAAGTATCAAATGTATAGCATAAAGGCAATGTAAAAGGTAACAATGTTTGCGTGTATTGTAAATGTGTAAGTGTATGTGTAAATGCATGTCAACGTATTTGTGTATTGCATATGAGATTTATTTACAAGTGAAAAATGTTAATTTAATAAGAAAATTACGTATTGTTAACTTAATGAAAAGAATTAAATATTTGGTTTATTTTAATTTTGTATTCTCGTATTTTGTTAAATAAGGAAATTTAATTAAAAGAAAAAGAAAATGTTTTAAATTTGAAAAAAATATTATGTTCATGTTTGTTTTAGTTAATACTCTTATACAAAATTATAATTATATTATATAAAAAAAGTATAAAAAATTAATGTAAAGAAAACAAAAATTAATGTATTTAATTAAGTTATAAAAAGATATTAGGGCGATAAAAGAAAAATGTTTTTAGTCTTTTAAAAGAACATGAATTGGCTTAGGGAGTCTTGTGGCCCATACATAATTTGAACAGAAGCCAGGGGGGTGTCAATTGGAAACTCGTTTTGGGCTTATGCTTGCTTTCGTGGGACAGAGCCCAAGTTTGAATCAATTTTGTTTAGGGTTCGTGAGTTTTGTGTCATTAGGGTTCACGAGCTTGAGAGTTACAGCGCCGTTCTTCTTCGCCTTCACTGCTTCTTTGTCTTCTTCATCCTCCTCGCCACGGATTCAGAACAGCCTCCCTCGCCCAAAGCCGCCAAGCGTTATCAATCCTTCTTCTCCCTTCGTGTGCCGCTCAGGCGATGCTTACAAGGTGGCGATTTCTGTCTCTATGTTTCGAGGTTTACATTAATTCTCTTTTGCATGTTTTAGTTTCGTTTATTGATTCTGATTATTCGCGTTTTTTGTTTGAGGTGTGAAGAGAAGGAAAAATTATATTACCTTTTGGGGAGACGTAGGAGAAGGGAATTTGGAGGCGTTTCCGGTGGCTTGACGGTGAGGGGCGGTGATGGCGTGCTAGCTTGGAACCCTGGTATCTTCGCTTTTTTGGCTCTTTGTTGGGTTTAATGATGCATTTCTGAAAGCCTAGCTTAACTTCCTTTTTCTCTTCTTCTCTTATCCTCGCTTCTGCTTCTGTGTGTTTGGTTGCCTTGGATGATGTTGCCTTCATTTGTATGCTTAGGGATTTTTTGATGATGAGACACTTGAAATGCTTGATATCTGATATGTTCTGAGTATACTTTGTATGCTTGAGTATTGTTGTGTCTGCTATTGAATATGTTGCGCTTGATCTGTCGCCTTGAAATGCTTGCCCTGTGATGAGAATGCTCTGAGGGCCTCTTTGTGTTGCCTTTGAATGCTTCGAGTGGTAAAGCTTGAGTTTGTTTGAGGCTTCTGGGTTATGGCTTGACAGATTTATTGATGGTTAAGGCCTTTAGGCTAGAAGCTTGTGGTATTTTGTTTATGTCATTTCTGGTTTTTTGAAAGGGCTTTGAGCTGATATCAGTTGGGTTGCCAGTGGTTTAGGCTTGGACAGTTTTAGCTTGGCCTTTGGTGAGTTACTGGTTTTTGCTTGTGTTTGAATAGTAAGGCTCGTGCAGGTTAGCAGGCAGGTTCAAAGCTTGGACTTGTATGGCCTTAGGTATATGTTTCCAAAACTGTGTTTTATGCAGGTTCTTGGCTTTGTTGGCTTAAAAATTGTCTTGAAAGGGTTTTTCTTTGACAGGTTTAATGGCTATGGTTTTTTGGGTGAACTTACAGGTTTTTGCTGGCTATAGGCGTGTATGTTTTTTATGCTTAAGGTTTGATGGACTGGTTTGTGTTTTTTTTAGGCTCCCTCCGGTTTAGAACCAAGGCTTTGTGTTATATGCCCCAAACAGGTTGAGGGTTTGAATCAGGTTTGAAGGTTTAAGTGTGGATAGACAGTTCTGTTTCTTTTTCTTGACAGTTTTGTTTGTATTCTGATTTCTTCTGCCTTCTGCCCTACTGTTTTATTGCAGTTTTGTTTTTATATATCTTGTCCTCATGCCTAAACATGTAAGCCTATTCTTTTCCTCTCTTCTTCTCTCTCCAGTACAGCTTTAAGCATTAAAAAAATGTTTATGTTTGTACTTGGCTCTGAAAAGGCAACTGCTGGAAAATGATGAGATTGAAACCTTGCTTGCAATATTGGTTTTACCCTGCATACTTTATCTTTTCTTCCAGATTTTATGCTGCATCTTTATTGACAACCTTTTGGATAGCCTTTTGTACTTTGATATCTTTGACAGCTTTTTGGATAGTTTGACAATGTGACTTTATAGTTCAGTTTGGATTTGGACTTTGTACTTGCACATGCTGTTGGTTTTGAACTATGCAGTGGGTTGACAAATTTGACTTGTGCAATTTGTATACTTGGTGCCTTCATACTTTAATTTGCAAACATTTTTCACCCCTCTCTGTGAACCGGGAGAAATCTCGTGATTTGCAGAGAGGGCGAACTGATTCCAGCCAGTTGCCTTTAATGATGAACCTGAATTAACTGTTTGTCTTCTATTTATTTTATCTGCAATTGACTTTTCTTTTGTTTCTTATTTTTTTGCAGATAGAATCAAATGAAGCATAGGGAGCATTGGATAGAAGAATGAAGATTAGGAAACTTAGAAAAATTAGGATAGTTTTATTCCAAATTTAATTGTTTGTAAAATTATCATTATAAATACTTTGTAAACAAATACTGTATTTAAATAATAATTGTAACAAATAATTTAAAGATGAATAAAATCCACTTTTTATCAGTTAATTCCTTTTCTTCTTTTCAATTGTTTATTATTTATAATTCTTTAAATTATAATAATTGAAAATAAATTCCAACCATTTAACTCAGAATAATAAATAAACCATAAACGTCCGACATCTTGAATAATCAAAGCAATGCACTGTCAAATTACACATGCCCAAATGTCTTTTCCTTTTACTGATTTTAATCAAACACTGCAAACTCAATCCAAATGCTTCAGCCCACATCTCAGAATAACTTGACAAGCACTGTAGAATTAAATCTTTCTGAGGAATCTGCGCACAAACCCTAGTTCTTGATTAAATGTCAAAGAAACGCCCGCCTGATCAAAACCTGAGCCAAAATCAACCAAACCTTAGCAATCTGCCTGAACTGTTTTAAAATCAATGAAAACCCTAATTTTGTCTAACTGACGAGAAAAGTCTGTTTGACCGATTCTTGAGCCAGTCTGAAAAATCAGGAAAAGCTCGAAGTTGTGATTTCTTGAGGAGAGATACGAGGGCAAATTTTGGGGTACAACAGTTGCCGCTGTTCAATCTTCTTGGACCTGAAGAGTTAGACTGGCAAGTTTGCCTTTCGCGACTCGAGGGTAAAATGAGATTGGACACTAGAGTGCCCAGAAAATTTGCACTCGGTGATGTGATGGTAGAGGGAATGGGCTTAAAGATGCCATTTGGTGATGGGCTTAAAGATGCCATCTGGTGAATGCTGATAGGAGGATGGGCTTATAGATGCCATCTGGAAATGGGCTTAAAGATGCCATTTGGAAGTGTTCGTTGAGGAGGATGGGCTTATAAATGCCATCTGGAAATGGGCTTAAAGATTCCATTTGGAAGTGTTCGGAGGAGGATGGGCTTATAGATGCCATTTGAAGGTGATTGTTGAACTGTATGTCACTGGTGAGTGGACGAGTATCCGAAAGGTATCCATGTTTTGGAACATATCTAAACTGGGGGTCTGAACCAGCAATAGATCGATATCCATGTTTGGAGAATCTGTAAACTGTTTTCAGGAGTTGGAGTTGAATAAGCAATATAGCAGCATCCGTTGTTGGGAAGCGTCCGTAAACTGTTTTCAAAAGTTGCATCTGAACAAGTGATAGATTAACATCCGGTGTTGGGAAGAATCCGTAAACCATTTTCAGAAGTCTTGAAATGGAGAAGGAACCGGTGTAGGGTTTCCTGATGACGAGTCCGTGTGAAACTGCGTCTGGATGAATCTGGAATAAGTATCAGAATGTCGCCGTATTTGGGTCACATCTGAACTAATTCTGGATGAATCGGGAATAAGTATCAGAATTTCGCCGTGTCTGGGTCACGTCTGAAATATTTCTAGAAAGAATCTCGGAAGATGATGGTCTTTGTCTTTTGACTGCTCTTTCCTGAAAAGGTAAAGAGTTAGTTGTTATGCAATGTCATGATGCGTGATGCAATGTATGTGACATCAATGTTTATGACATGAATGTGATGAATGCGCATGTAAACTGATGAGCTGTCTTGCTGAGGATATATGAATCCTGGATGGCTGAATATAAAAGAATCTTGATTGCTGCCGGGGAAAGCAATTCCTTGACTGATGCTGGGGAGGGCAAGAATCTTTTGATTGCTGCATACGAGAAGTCCTGGGACCACTGTTGGGGAATCAGAAGCTTGGGTTGTATGCCAAACTACTGGGGAATTCCTGTCTTGAGGAGATCTTCACTGGAGAATATTCGAATATTCTGTGAGATGCTGAGAATGAGAGTCTTCACTCTGCTTGGGGATTGATAGTTGGAAGTTTTAGCTCCGCTGGGGATTTTGAATCTTGACTCTGAGGGGAGTTAGCTTCTGGAAGGTTCTCTGGCTGGGGATATCAGCTTTGAGAAAGCTCCTGCTCTGTTGAGGATCCTGAAGGTAAACTCTGTTTGAGAACTCAGGTTATGTGCCACTTTGAGAATGAGAATCTTCATTCTGTCGGGAATGTCAGGAATTGGGAGTGTACCAATCTTCTGAGGTGATGAGAAATCTTCATGCTGTTAACGATCAGAAACTGAGAGCATACCAATCTTCTGAGGTTTTGAGGATGAGAGTCTTCATTCTTGAGAGAAACAGATTTTTTAGTTGTCTGTTATCTTGTTGGTGGTTGTAATTTCCAGCAAGTGATGTGAAAATTTGATGATTACTACTCCAAAATGAAGGAACCTAGATGATTACTACTTCAAGATGAAGGAACCTGGATGATTACTACTTCAAGATGAAGGAACCTGGATGATTACTACTTCAAGATGAAGGAACCTGGATGATTACTACTTCAAGATGAAGGAACCTGGATGATTACTACTTCAAGATGAAGGAACCTGGATGATTACTACTTCAAGATGAAGGAACCTGGATGATTACTACTTCAAGATGAAGGAACCTGGATGATTACTACTTCAAGATGAAGGAACCTGGATGATTACTACTTCAAGATGAAGGAACCTGGATGATTACTACTTCAAGATGAAGGAACCTTGTCTGCTGATCAATCTGCATATGTTAAGAAATGTTGTTGAAATGTAATTTGTTTTGGAGAATAAATCCTTGACAAATGTTGGGGAAATAAACCCATGATTGCTAGTCTGCTAGAGAAGTTTCATCACTGCCCCCAGTATCAGATGCATGTGATATTGCCAGGAGACTTGGTCTGTTCGTAACCCTTGATATTGACATTCGAATGCCCCAAGTGATGGTGACGGAGACTTGCCCCAGGTTAATCCGCAACTGAGAGATTTGTTGAAATCTTGACTGGACTGCCCCAGGTTAACTGAACTTTGAAAGATCTGTTGCAACCTTGACCGGACTGCCCCAGGTGAATTGGATGGTGACATGTCAGGCCCCTTGGTGTATAGGAGATTTGTTAATGGAAGTGTCGTCCTTTTGAAGTGATTTTATTCACTGAGAAAGTTTTCGTTCCTCCGAACATTCGCTGTGTGAATTTATTCCCTATCAAACAAATAGTCAAATGCAAACAGTGATATCCAAACAATGCAAAGTTTATGTTTGTCTCGAAGTTTTGAAAGATGCGTTTTTTAGCAGAAAACTTTTTATAAGACAAATCAACACAAGATCTTAGAGCAAAGCCTTACAGGAGTCAGGATACCTTTGGTAACAGTATGCTTTCGAACTAACCCATGCTTCAATTAGGACTTTTTAAGGGTTGTAACGTGGCTTGGTTCACGGTTTAAGAAACAAAGGATAGAGGCTCAAAGTATATTTGTACCCACCCGTTCTTCGTGATGTTCTCCAATCCTAAGCTCAGTTAATTGTGCGTCGCACTCTGTTCGAGTTTGGAACATCTTTTGGGTGATGGTTCACCAATTGAAATTGGGAGACAGTCATTGTCTCCTTTTCTCTTGCAACATTTTTCATGTTGTTGAGGATTTTTAATGACCTCACTATTTTGATTTTGATTTGTTATCCCTAACTTTTGCCTGACTTCTCCCGTTTTTGGGATTACAGTCAGCGGGATGCCCCAGCTTTCTTAAGCCTCCTTTACAGGTTTTAGCTCAGCGGGCTTTTCTTTTTTGAGAGATTGACTGCCTATGTGATAGGGAACCACCCTTGTCTTTTGATTCCAAAGGAATGCTTTTGATTTCATTCGTTGTTCGTTGTGTTACGAACTGAGAGTTTGCGACTTCAACGCGCATTTTTTTGGATTAACTGAGATACTACCCTGCCACGGGTTTATATCAAAGGTTTTGATTGTTTAGAACAGGAAACTCCTACTTCTTTGGCTAGAAGGGGTTGACTAGGGATCATCTTCCTTATAACTCCAGTGTTTGGGAATTGAAAGAAATGCATGTACATCATCAGCAAGGTCTGTTCAAAAGCATACTGTATGAGATCATGGTATTGTTTCGTCATCCTCCCTCTAAGGGTTTGCAGCCTTTTATCAAGAGTTAAATATCATAAAGGAAGCATAAGAGTAGCGAAAACGAATGGATGAATTCAAGACAAACATATGCAATGCATTAATGAAACAGAGTTTGACATTAAGAGATAATTGTTCGAATGACAAAGATATTACATCTTGAAAATTCAGATGAAACAAAAACAATCTCAATGATTTGGCATATCAGCAGTGATCACACTTGGGGGGTCAAAACATGATCTCCCCGGTATCAATCAAGTCCTGAATCTGGTTCTTCAAAGTCCAACAGCTGTCAGTGTCATGCCCAGGACTGTCAGAATGGTAGGCGCATCTCACACTCGGGTCAAACCTAGAAGAGGAAGTATCAGGATTTTGAGGAGAGTCCTTTGGCGTGATTAACTTCAACTTCAGCAATTGTTGAAATGCTTGAGACAGAGGCATGTTGATGTCAGTGTACTGCCTTTCTTGATATCTCACCCTATGTCTCTTGCCCCGTTTTTGTTGAACAGTTGCGGGATCAGAGATTAGGATTGCCCCTGCATGTTGATCATGACGACCCTTTTGACTAGTCACTGCACTGGACTCTTGCTTTCCGTTGTAGGGAAATATCTGAATATCGGAGGTTGTAGCTCCTTGGATCTTTCCACTCTTGATGCCAGCTTCGACCCTTTCGCCGGTCAATATCAGCTCGGTGAACCCGGCTGAGGAGCTCCCAATTAAGTGGTTGAAGAAAGGCCCTGTCAGAGTTCCCATGAAGATGTCAATCAGCTCCCTATCAGTTAAAGGAGGTTGCGCCCTACCAGCCAAATCTCTCCACCTTTGAGCATACCCTTTAAAGCTCTCGTCAGAACCCATGGTCATGTTCTGCAATTGCACACGAGTTGGTGCAAGATCAGCATTGTACTGATACTGTTTGTAAAAAGCAGTAGCCAAGTCCCCCCAGGTACGGATGCGAGAACTCTCCAATTGATAGAACCACTCGAGTTGGGTCCCTACCAAGCTTTCTTGGAAGAAATGGATCCAAAACCTTGGATCATCCGTGTATGGTTGAATCTTTCGGACATAAGACCTTAGATGCGTCTTAGGGCAAGAGACTCCATCGTACATGGCAAAGGTAGGGACTTTGAACTTTTGAGGGATGACCAATCCAGGAACTAGACCCAAGTCTCCTAAATCCAAGCCATGTATTGGTCGAACCTCCATGGCATCGAGGCGATCCTCCAACTGTTTGTACTTGTCATCAGCGAGAGAGTGTTGTTCCTCGGAGTAGTCAACTTCATCAATCCCCAAATTGTGGTCTTCTTCAAGACTGACCCCCTTGTTTTTGAGAAGGAGAGCTTCCAGATCCTCTTGCCCTTTACCCATGGCCAGAAGCACTTGCCGGAAATGAGAGTTTTGAGCTTGGAGATCTTTGATAGTCTGCTCGAGAGCCATCTCTTACTGAAATAAACAGTAGGAGAGTAAGGAAACCTGAAAAGGAAAAACTGTCAAGATGCAATGCATGATATGTGGATGCATGCTTTCAAGGATCTCTTGGGGTAAACACAAGAGAATGTTAGAGGTTAAACTTCAGTTTTTTGACTGGAGATCATTGCACCGGTGGACGTCTTTCTGCGAGAATCAAGCTCACCATGTCAAGTGGGTCATAGCCCCCGATTCAAGTTGTTGTACTTGACTTTGATTGGAGAACTTTGTATCGGTGGATGTCTTTCCACGAGAATCAAGCTCACCATGTCAAGTGGGTCATAGCCCCTGATTCAAGTTGTTGTATTTGATCTTTGATTGGCATTTGTTTAGAGGAGAAACCTCTTGCCCATGGTAGACGTCTGGTTCAATGTAACCCTGCATCAAAAGAACCCTCGAGATCCTTGAAAAGGTTATTGAAAATGCCATGGTATGATGTTATGATGTTATGTACATGTATGCAAAAAGCAAGTGAGTGTATATACAGGTAATCATATTCACACAAAGCAAACAAGTCCTTAGGTTTAGGTTTGCATGGGGTTGTAGGTAAGTACCCTCTTGAAGTTAGTTGGCTCATCCTGTCCTAAAATAGAAACCGGGTTCTAAGGAGCTCAATATCATTGGATTGTTTTCTGTGTTCATTGTTTCGGTTTAGCCACTTAACTGGCGACCAAAATATTCCAAGAAAACAACCCTCAATGAGTGTAGTATCGAGTATCTACCAACTTCGGACTGCACCAAAGTCGGTCATCTCACTACCCCTAAAAAGGCTAAGATGGTCAATTAAGGTTCTAAGAGTTCGTTAGTGCTTCGCGACATCACTCAGCGGCCCCGTACTCTCCTTGATTGAACTCAAGGGTTACCGGTACTCACAAATATGTCACACTAACATAGCTTACTGCTTCAACCGTGTCGGTATACCCCACATAGTTCCCTCACAGTTTTTTGCTATTTACCTAAAAAGGTGCCCCAAATCTGGGTGTAGGATTTACAACAAACCCAAACAAGAACCCAAAAGATAAAGCAATCAAGTCAATCAAAGCAAGAATGTAAAGGTGATCTAAACCCTAAGGTAACCCCACTTTTAAATAACTCCCCAGCAGAGTCGCCAGTTCTGTGATACGGTGGGAGAACTGACTTGAGTTTTGCGTTTGTTTTCGCACTTGTTCGGTTTAGCAAGAGTCGCCACCGACTTTTTATTTTATCCTAAAGGAAAGGTTAAAAAGCACAGGAAAAAACCTTTTGAGATGTTTCGTGGGTTCGGGGGGTAGATTATGAAAAGGGAAGGTATTAGCACCCTTTTCATCCATGGTTATCCATGGGCTCTTAGTTACTTGGTTTTTAGATCACTTTGCCTTGATTTTTGATTGCTTGAAAATGGTGTGTGTATTTGTGTTTTGAAAATGTTTTTGAAATATACGCCTTTGTTTCGGCAACCGATGTAATGACTCGTGTTTGAGTATATACAAAGGTGTGTATCTTTTTCGAAAAGATGTTTCAAATGTTTTTGTTTTGAAAGTGTTTGTGGAGTGTGGTTTGAAAAGTAGGCAAGTGTTTTTGCAAGTTGATCAAGTAACTAAGAGTTTGTCTACCCCTAAATTTACTCAAAGGTTTTTTCTTATGTTTTAACCCCTTTTTGACAATTTTGTTCCATCATTGTAATTGGTGGACAATCTTGCGTTTAGGATGTTTAACGGGACAGGCGCGGGTCATCGTATGGACCATGAATGCAATGGTGCCAAGTGTCTTTGGCAATTTTCTTGAAGGGACTATGATCATTTTGATAGGCAACTTTCGAAAGCGTCATTGAGGGACTTATGATCATTTGAATTGTTTTGCCAAAGAAACTCGACGTGCAAGCATGGCCCATTTTGGAAGGCAACATGTGGGATTACCCTAGGGGGTGCAAGTGTGATTGTGTATTGATTTCATGTATTTGTCTTGTATTAGGTTATCTAGCGTTCGATTTTATGTACATACAAACCCTAGGTCTAACCATAGTATATTTGAAAGCGGTAAATTGCGGGAATTTAAAGTCTACGCTATTACAAAATAGTATCCGGGAGTGGAGGGTACAAATTTACAAATGGGGATGAGACTTTAGGAGCGTAGTGTCCAAATAATTACAACCAAATCGAATTGCGATCGCAAATATAATAAGTATCAAATGTATAGCATAAAGGCAATGTAAAAGGTAACAATGTTTGCGTGTATTGTAAATGTGTAAGTGTATGTGTAAATGCATGTCAACGTATTTGTGTATTGCGTATGAGATTTATTTACAAGTGAAAAATGTTAATTTAATAAGAAAATTACGTATTGTTAACTTAATGAAAAGAATTAAATATTTGGTTTATTTTAATTTTGTATTCTCGTATTTTGTTAAATAAGGAAATTTAATTAAAAGAAAAAGAAAATGTTTTAAATTTGAAAAAAATATTATGTTCATGTTTGTTTTAGTTAATACTCTTATACAAAATTATAATTATATTATATAAAAAAAGTATAAAAAATTAATGTAAAGAAAACAAAAATTAATGTATTTAATTAAGTTATAAAAAGATATTAGGGCGATAAAAGAAAAAAAAAATTAGTTTTTTAAAAGAACATGAATGGGCTTAGGGAGTCTTGTGGCCCATACATAATTTGAACAGAAGCCAGGGGGGGGTGTCAATTGGAAACTCGTTTTGGGCTTATGCTTGCTTTCGTGGGACAGAGCCCAAGTTTGAATCAATTTTGTTTAGGGTTCGTGAGTTTTGTGTCATTAGGGTTCACGAGCTTGAGAGTTACAGCGCCGTTCTTCTTCGCCTTCACTGCTTCTTTGTCTTCTTCATCCTCCTCGCCATGGATTCAGAACAGCCTCCCTCGCCCAAAGCCGCCAAGCGTTATCAATCCTTCTTCTCCCTTCGTGTGCCGCTCAGGCGATGCTTACAAGGTGGCGATTTCTGTCTCTATGTTTCGAGGTTTACATTAATTCTCTTTTGCATGTTTTAGTTTCGTTTATTGATTCTGATTATTCGCGTTTTTTGTTTGAGGTGTGAAGAGAAGGAAAAATTATATTACCTTTTGGGGAGACGGAGGAGAAGGGAATTTGGAGGCGTTTCCGGTGGCTTGACGGCGAGGGGCGGTGATGGCGTGCTAGCTTGGAACCCTGGTATCTTCGCTTTTTTGGCTCTTTGTTGGGTTTAATGATGCATTTCTGAAATCCTAGCTTAACTTCCTTTTTCTCTTCTTCTCTTATCCTCGCTTCTGCTTCTGTGTGTTTGGTTGCCTTGGATGATGTTGCCTTCGTTTGTATGCTTAGGGATTTTTTGATGATGAGACACTTGAAATGCTTGATATCTGATATGTTCTGAGTATACTTTGTATGCTTGAGTATTGTTGTGTCTGCTATTGAATATGTTGCGCTTGATTTGTCGCCTTGAAATGCTTGCCCTGTGATGAGAATGCTCTGAGGGCCTCTTTGTGTTGCCTTTGAATGCTTCGAGTGGTAAAGCTTGAGTTTGTTTGAGGCTTCTGGGTTATGGCTTGACAAATTTATTGATGGTTAAGGCCTTTAGGCTAGAAGCTTGTGGTATTTTGTTTATGTCATTTCTGGTTTTTTAAAAGGGCTTTGAGCTGATACCGGTTGGGTTGCCAGTGGTTTAGGCTTGGACAGTTTTAGCTTGGCCTTTGGTGAGTTACTGGTTTTTGCTTGTGTTTGAATAGTAAGGCTCGTGCAGGTTAGCAGGCAGATTCAAAGCTTGGACTTGTATGGCCTTAGGTATATGTTTCCAAAACTGTGTTTTATGCAGGTTTTTGGCTTTGTTGGCTTAAAAATTGTCTTGAAAGGGTTTTTCTTTGACAGGTTTAATGGCTATGGTTTTTTGGGTGAACTTACAGGTTTTTGCTGGCTATAGGCGTGTATGATTTTTATGCTTAAGGTTTGATGGACTGGTTTGTGTTTTTTTTAGGCTCCCTCCGGTTTAGAACCAAGGCTTTGTGTTATATGCCCCAAACAGGTTAAGGGTTTGAATCAGGTTTGAAGGTTTAAGTGTGGATAGGCAGTTCTGTTTATTTTTCTTGACAGTTTTGTTTGTATTCTGATTTCTTCTGCCTTCTGCCCTACTGTTTTATTGTAGTTTTGTTTTTATATATCTTGTCCTCATGCCTAAACCTGTAAGCCTATTCTTTTCCTCTCTTCTTCTCTCTCCAGTACAGCTTTAAGCATTAAAAAATGTTTATGTTTGTACTTGGCTCTGAAAAGGCAACTGCTGGAAAATGATGAGATTGAAACCTTGCTTGCAATATTGGTTTTACCCTGCATACTTTATCTTTTCTTCCAGATTTTATGCTGCATCTTTGTTGACAACCTTTTGATAGCCTTTTGTACTTTGATATCTTTGACAGCTTTTTGGATAGTTTGACAATGTGACTTTATAGTTCAGTTTGGATTTGGACTTTGTACTTTCACATGCTGTTGGTTTTGAACTATGCAGTGGGTTGACAAATTTGACTTGTGCAATTTGTATACTTGGTTCCTTCATACTTTAATTTGCAAACATTTTTCACCCCTCTCTGTGAACCGGGAGAAATCTCGTGATTTGCAGAGAGGGCGAACTGATTCCATCCAGTTGCCTTTAATTATGAACCTGAATTAATTGTTTGTCTTCTATTTATTTTATCTGCAATTGACTTTTCTTTTGTTTCTTTTTTTTTTTGCAGATAGAATCAAATGAAGCAGAGGGAGCATTGGATAGAAGAATGAAGATTAGGAAACTTAGAAAAATTAGGATAGTTTTATTCCAAATTTAATTGTTTGTAAAATTATCATTATAAATACTTTGTAAACAAATACTGTATTTAAATAATAATTGTAACAAATAATTTAAAGATGAATAAAATCCACTTTTTATCAGTTAATTCCTTTTCTTCTTTTCAATTGTTTATTATTTATAATTCTTTAAATTATAATAATTGAAAATAAATTCCAACCATTTAACTCAGAATAATAAATAAACCATAAACGTCTGACATCTTGAATAATCAAAGCAATGCACTGTCAAATTACACATGCCCAAATGTCTTTTCCTTTTACTGATTTTAATCAAACACTGCAAACTCAATCCAAATGCTTCAGTCCACATCTCAGAATAACTTGACAAGCACTGTAGAATTAAATCTTTCTGAGGAATCTGTGCACAAACCCTAGTTATTGATTAAATGTCAAAGAAACGCCCGCCTGATCAAAACCTGAGCCAAAATCAACCAAACCTTAGCAATCTGCCTGAACTGTTTTAAAATCAATGAAAACCCTAATTTTGTCTGACTGACGAGAAAAGTCTGTTTGACCGATTCTTGAGCCAGTCTTAAAAATTAGGAAAAGCTCGAAGCTGTGATTTCTTGAGGAGAGATACGAGGGCAAATTTTGGGGTACAACACCCTGAACTAGAGGTTACTGACAATGAAGTATGCCAAACCATCACTGCAAGACAAGTCAAGTGTTGGCCCTTAAAAGGCAAGCTGAATGCTAGCAAGCTAAGCATGAAATTTGCCATCCTGCACAAGATTAGTGCAGCCAATTGGGTTCCTACCAACCATAAATCAACCATCTCCACAGGATTGGGGAGATTCATTTATGCTGTTGGAACCAGTACTGAATTTGACTATGGCAGGTATATCTTTGATCAAACTTTAAAACATGCTGGAAGCTATGCTGTTAAAGGCCCTATTGCCTTTCCCTCCCTCCTATGTGGTATTGTCCTTGCTCAGTATCCAGACATTCTGGTGGAAAGAGATATTGTATGCAAAAGATCCCCTGCTCTTGGGTTGCACTATAAGCTATTCCAGGGATCTCATGTTCCTGAAATTGTCATGACATCAGCTGAGACGTCAACTGTAAAAACTCAGTCCAAGACATCTGATGTTATAGCTGTGCTGAAGGAAACCTGCAAAGAGCTGGAGACAAGGAAAAAGACTCTTGAGAACCTAATTGCCAGATTAGAACAGGAGGAGACTGAAGGACAAAGAAGGGAAGAGGATGCTGCTGAAGATCAGCTCAATGCTGAAGAAAGTGCCTCCTCTGAAGATGACAGTGCTTAAAGTTTGGTGGAGTTGTCAAGCTTGATGCTGGTTCCTGTTGCTGCAAGTGATTTCAGATTTTTTTTGTTTTTATTACTCATTTTGGATGACTGTATAACATATAAGTACATGTATCTTTGGCCTATTTGTGGCTAAAGAGAGGGAGATATTTTGTGTTAATTACTTGGTAGACATTATTTTTTTCTGCAGACATATTCATTCTGCTGCTCTCTATTCTCTGATTGCTTAGGGGTTTTAGCCAAAAATTTGCCAAAGGGGGAGTTTGTAAGTGTTTAGTTATTGGCATGTATTTTTGGTAAAACCAGGTGTGTGAATGTCATGACTGATGTCATAACATTCTGGATTATTAGGTACTTTATGCAGAAAAAGAATGGCATACAGAAGCTGCTATTTATGAGTGTGTATCTGAGCATTTTGCAATGATCACATTTATTACTTTCTACCAAAATCAGTAAACAGGATCTCTGTTGTCATAACAGATGTTAAGACATCCTGTACTGATCTAACAGTTATGCAGTTTGGTTAATTCTGAGATTTTTCAAGAATTTGGTTCATACATTCCAGAACAGAATCTCACGTGGACTTTAGGTTAACTGAGCTCAACCGTAATCTGGTTGATAAAGTCTTGTGACCAAGTCTTGTGGTTAACCCTAATTAACCCTAGCTTTTCGTGGAAGCCCTAACTGAAGAAACAGCTGCATATATATTCAACAGGAAAGCTGATTGGAAATTAACTCTTAGACAAAAGATCAATTAGGAGCTGTATAGTTTTAACTGCTGTAATCCAAGCAAGTATCATTGTGATAAGTGACTTGGAGTAGGTTTTGATTGTAAGGGTTGTGTATCACTCAAAGCTTTGAAGCAAGAGTGTTTGTGTCTCTTGACTAAAGCTTTGAAGCAAGGTCAAGTTAGGTTTATGTATCACTCAAAGCTTTGAAGCACGAGTGTTTGTGTTACTTGATTAAAAGTTGTGAAGCATAATCAAGTGTATGTTCTGAAGAGTGTCTTCATTATTTCATTAGTCAATTGTTTAAGTATCACTGCTGTGATTGAGGGGGAGTGAGTAGGAACTCAGGTTTAAGTTGAACTTAGATTGAAGTTGCATTGGGTAGTGTTTCCAGTGATTTCTGGTAAACAACCGCTAGTCTTCCAAACTATCGAATAATCTTTATTAACGCTACTCAATCTCTTTGGTAACTCACAGGATCGACTAGATTGATCCTAGGACTCCTTGGATATTAAGGTTACTCTCACAATCGAACGATTATTCATGGGTGCTATTGTATAAATGTTTGGTTTATTTCGATCCTCCTCTCTAAGAGTTTAAAATATGGTCAAAATGTATGTGAAAACTAAGTTATACGAATAATTGCTAATTGTAATGCTGATTGACAAGACATATAAAACTGTATGGAAAATGAAGTAACTGGTTTCGATCCATAAAACATTTAACACAAAAGGTTTCTGGAATGTGGAAGTTTAAAATGTGAAGAAAGCGTTTAATGCAAGAAATCTAGAAATGACTTTAAGTGAAAGTACATGTTTGAAGAATAATACTTGAAAGTAAAGACATTGAAAGCGTAAAAGTTCTCTGAAATATAGAGTGCTTCGAAATATAAAGAATGCATTAAAATGTAAAACTTTGAAGAAAAGACTTTGAAATGAAAAGACAGTAAATAAAGAAACTTGCAAATGTTATTCGACAGAAAGAAAAAGAAGGAAAGTGCTGGAAATAGTAAAAAGGCTTTTATTAAATTAGAAATACATGGTGCTATCATACATACATCTCTCTTGCATTCGTTTCCCTTGCCATGTGGTAGTTTGAATGTTATTGAGTATTTTGTATAACAGATATGACACCCTGAAATCCTAACACTAAGACTTCTATTTATACTAATTCGACCCTAACGGTCTCGCTACAAGATCATGCCACGTTTCGAACATGCAAGACAATGCTCCTTTCATCTTTCCACGTGTCCCCAAATGCTCCAACACATAACTTTCAAACTTTGAAAGTCCCGCTTTCATTTAAATTTCAAATGCTTTGGTGTTTCTCTGCTTCGAACGCTCTTCTCAGACTTAGCTTCGCTGCTGTTTCGAGACCCCTTTGGATACGCTCCCAAGATCACCGTTCGAAGCTTCAAGCTTTGACACACTCATTCGAAACACTGCTTCTGCAATTTCGAAGCGTGGTGTTTTAATTCCATTTTGATCAGAACTTCTAGCTCTTTTGTATTCTAAATAACATTATCAAAATCTTCAGCCAACAAATTGCCCCTTTAAAATATGTATTTCGATCTCTCTGAGAAATACCTATTTTAAATATTTATACAAGATTTTGATAGGATCTTCGAATCATCATAGCATTTAATGCGTTTGACCCTAGTCACATCAATCATAGCACCCTTTGGGTACCTTAACCGCCCAAAGTCACTTCACAGCATGGTGCAGTTATAAGTAATGATTGTTTTTAAAATCACGCCTATTACCTATATCAACTTCTCGCCACCTCTTCATCACACCAATCCATGATCTCCACGTATCATACTTTCACTCGGTGGATGTTTCATCTTCTTATTATAAAACGTCAATTTAACCTTCCCTTTTCCTTCTTTACATTCTAAACCTTTCAAACTCTGGAATTTTACTCTTCTTCTCTCATAAACACTCTAAGCTCTCAAACAACAAAAATGTCTTCTTCCACATCATCCCAACTCAAGAAAGCCTCCAAGAAGAAGGGAAAAACTACAGGAGCAACTATGGAGAGTAAAATCGTCACCATTCAAGGCCAATCTGCTCTTGCTCCTCAAATGATTTCCAAAGAAAAAGAAATGCTGTACGCATCACAGGTACTCATCCCTACCCATGTTGCTGGTAAGAGGTTAGCCTTAAATGGCCCTCTTACAGTTTTTGAAATACTAAAGGACACCAGGACCATTTTTCCCGTGTGTTATAACTTCAAACCTTTATTCAACAAAATGGATGCCCCTAGGGCAGTAGAATTTCTTAATCCGAAAACCACAGAAACCTCAACTGTTCATCCCAAGGACCCATTTATCTTGGATTATGTAAAAAGTAATTTTAAACCATTCCGATCTTGCCCTACTGCTGATGTTGCTTATCAAAACTGGTTTACGAAAGTAGAAGCCAAAAAATCCCAACAATGGGAAGAACTAGGCATTTATAACCTTATTAAGCTATCGAAACCTGGATTCACCTATAGTCATCCCCTGCTATTTGCGTCCCTCTACTTCTGGGATAGTACCTACAACACTTTCCATCTTCCAGGTGGAATGATCACCCCAACCTTCTTCGATATAGCAGCCATTACCGGACTGTCGCCAGTGGGGGAAACTTATGTTCCTGACAATGAAGAGCACTCGAGCATAATTGACTTCGAAGTCAAGTTAGCCAGCTTCTCCAAATTTATCGGCCATTATCATGCTGAAGGGGATAATGTGTCTGACACAGAGCATATTGCTTTCTTAACCCTGTGGCTGTCCAGGTACGTTTTCTGCAGTAGATCCCTGCAGGTAGCTAGTAGGTTCATTCCTTTAGCTAGGGATTTACATGAAAATCGCAAAGTGTGCCTAAGCGAATTACTCTTAGTTGACCTCTATGAGAGCCTGAGGTCAGCTGTTTCGAGCCTCAAATCCCACAATTCCAAAAACATTCTTTTAGCTGGCCCATTTTGGTTACTTCAATTATGGCTCAATGCCATGTTCGAACCTTCTTTATCAACCGCCAATACCATAGATGAACAAGATTCAGAAATAAGTGATAGGATAGTCGAAGGCACTAGGCTTCGAAGACTAACCCCTAATGATGACAAGGACGACTTCAAGGTTCAATTCTCGAAGTACATCTTGATACTTTCAAAAAGACATAAATTCGAAGAGAGCATGGCGCCCTTTGCTTCGAGGGCTCATGGACCTTCTTGGTTCACCATGGCTCTCTCAGAAGCCATCAAGAGTAAGGAAATCCAAGATGTGTGGAGAGCTTTCTTGCTTCCTAGACTTATCTCTTCAAGGATAACCCCAGCTAAGAACCAAATTCTTCTCTTTGCCTACCAACCAAACTTCGTTTCGAGGCAGTTTGGCCTATGCCAACTGATTCCTGAACCTTTGTTCCAGACTGAGAGCGCCATCACATCTGGTCGAACTTTCAAGGCAAGGGAAGCCAAGATCCAACAAGAACAATATCAGGGCTTTGCCCAATTTGAACTGATAGCCTTCGAACCTACTCATCTCGCGGCCAAAGGATTTCTGGAGTGGTGGATTAAGTTTTATCAAACTTGTATGTTCGATACACTTACTATTCAACAGAAACTAATTGATGCCTTCGATGTGCAGGTACCAGCAAAGAAAGGTATGTTTACTCATGCCAAAGAAATAAAAGCTTTTCAAAATTACTTCGAAACTACTTACGATCCCACACGCTTGGACTCCACTGTGCATCAAGCGGCTGAGACCTTGAAGGAAAAATTTAAACAAAAAGTTTCCAAGCTAAAACTTCCTTCAGGGCTGTCACCTGAGGATAGGTATAGGTTGGCATTCGAAATGCATCCACCTAAATTTCCCAGATTACCTACCTCAGAATTGGCTCTGGCTTGGTTTCCCCCATATCCATGGTGGTTTACTTGCAAAGAGATGTTCAAATATCTTCAAAGGAAACCAAAGCCATCTGAGACTGTGACATGGGCTCGACACTGGCTTCATGATTTCCCAGGACATCTTCGATATGACCTTTCTGCCATGTCAATTAAATCTGATCAAGGCACAGGTGCGAATGCTTGGGAAAAACTCCCAAATATCTTTTATTTTCCAAATCTTTAACCTTTGCTTTAAATGTTTTGATTTTCAGCTATCAGGATAAAGACCACTGCCTCGAAATCGAAGGAAGGGAGTGCCTCTCAAGCCTCCATCGAAACTACCGAAAAGACTAATCCACCCGAAACGACTACTGCTGCTGCAACTACACCAACAACAACAACGCCAATAACAACAAGTGCCCCAATTCCAACGGTAATCACTTAGTTTTTTCATGCTTCGAATTCACTCAATCCCTTTATATCTAACTTCGTTAAAATTCGTTCAGACCAACAAGCTTCCCCCCACTACTCCCAAGAAGCGGAAACCAAGCACCACTGGGGAAGATCTGACTGCTGGAGGAAACTCAAACACTGCTTCGAAGAAGAAGCTAAAGAAAGCTACACCCAAAAGTACTGTTCCTACTAGTGTCTCTGGACTCGACTCCAGGGATGCTGCTCCCTTACCACAATCCAAAAATCCACCTTCGACCTCCAACCCACAGTTGGAACGCATAGCTAGCAACCTCTCTTCTGAGGGGCCACAGGTAAATCGAACTTCTTCTAAAAATGTTTAACTTCTTATTACCTTGGTGAGTGTCATCCTTTAACACTTTGCTGCTCCTTGCAGAACATCCTGAATCCCACTTCTACTATTTCGACCTCACCGTCCAGGGCTGCTGTTCCGCTTAACTCCTCTCCTCAAGGAGACTCTAGCAATTTGGTCCAAAACAAAGGTTCTTCCAACGTGGCGGTTTTGGCTGGAACTTCTGAGCAGCCAGATGACCAAGGTACCTCCATTCCTCTGAAAGAGGTGAACGAAACCATACCTCAAACGTCTGCAGAGGATTCACAAAGGGTTCTTCAAAAGTCCCCCCTTGAAACTCTTCAAGAGGATCCAAAGGATACTCGGACTGAAGAGGAAAAAGCTGATTCTGGGCAAGGATTCGAAGAATCTGCAGACGAAGAATCTGAGGAGGAAAACGCCAATGATGGGGAAAACGACAACGATGGTTCGACTGCCGGGATGGAGTCTAATGCACATAGCGGTGAAAAGGATGGTATCGAAGTGGTAGATTTGGACGAGGATGAAGAAGATCAAGAGTACGAAGCAAATGAAGGGGATGGTGATACAATCAACGAAAACCCAGAGGTTGAAACAAACGAGGTTCCCCTACGCGTGGAATTCCCCCAATCCTCTCCGTCTCGAATGACTGACGAGGAACTGGCACTTCTGAGGCGAAATGACCCTATTGGGTACATGAAGGCAAAGTTGGCCCAGAGGGACGTTCCACTCGCTAGGGCTGGCACAAGTTCAACCAGCTATCCTCTTCCCACAGATGAAAGAGTTGTTCTTCTCAACAAAATTAGGAGAACTATTCTCAATGTGGATATCTTCGAAGTGCTTAAGCAAGATAGTACTGCTTGCTATACTATGAAGGAGCTGCTTACAAAGGTTAATCTTTCCAGCTGCTCTTTGCCAGTTAGTACTCTCTTGTTTGATCTTCAGAATTTGCTGGACAACGTAACTGGCTATCTTCTCCAAGACGAATCTGCTGCCAAGAAGGTTCACGAGAAACGCATTGCTATGGATGCCGCCTATGAACAAGCTTCGAAGCTTTCTCAAGAAGCTGAAGATCAGGCTATGCATCTGAAGCAGGCAAAAACTGAATATGAGGCTCGAGCTGAGTCCATTCTTGTTTGGGAAAGGCAGATTCTGGAACTTCAACAGAAAGTTAAGGAGGCTAAGGAACAACAACTAGCCTTCGAAACTAATCCTGCAGGTAACCAATTCGAAGAGCTTCTCAACCGGGGGCTTGCAGAAATGGAGACTGCAGAACAACTTAAAGGAGAAGTGGCAACCTTGGAAGGTGCCAGGCGGTTTGCTCAGCAAAGACTTGAAACATTTCGAAGTACCTTTACTCGATTGAAAAATAATGTTTATTTCTAGATTTTTGTCTATCTGACCATAACTTTGGTTCTTTCAATGTAATATTCGAACAACGCCATTTTGGCATTCTTATCTTGCCATCTTGGCTTTTTATAATACTTTGTTTACGTTGTTACTATTCGAATTTCCCGCAGGCTTGGTTTATATTTCTTTAAATATTTCCCATTAACCTTTAGGACACGTTTATCATCCAAGAGTTCTTCGACTTCGTAGGCATTGTTAGAGAAAACTTTTAGTACTCGAAAAGGTCCTTCCCAATGAGGTGACCATTTACCTAATGCTTTGTTCTTCTTATCCATAGGCAATATGACTCTCCAAACCAAGTCATTAATAACGAATACTTTTTTCTTCACCCTCTTATTGTATGTTCTGGCCACTCTTTCTTTTTGCCTCATCAAAATCTCCAACGCATGTAATCTAATTTCGTCCAACTCACATCCTTTCGCAAAGTCTATGCAATCTTTGAGCATGCTAGGCCAGTACAAACCATATCGAAATAGCAACCATTTCATTTTATGGCCTGCTTGGTGTGCCCCACATGCCCCATTATGGACTTCAGACAATGCTAAATATGCCTCACTCTCTCCTAGGCATTTCAATAAAACACCTTCTTGGGTCTTTTTGAACAATTCGTTCCCCATGAGGAGATATGACAATGCTCTATATTTTGTTTTTCTATCTACTTTTAGAGTTGGGTCTGCTAAATAACTCTTTAATGGACTTCGCCAATCTGTATCTGACAAAGTATTTATGGCTAGAATTTCGAATCCCTGTTTCTCGGCATATCCCAATCTCATACTTTCCAGATCCGATGGTGTGAATCTAGTAGCCATAACTCTTCCCCTTATTTCGACCAAATCCTTAAGATTCTTGGTGGATACTCTATAACCTGAAGCCAACTGCGCTAAGTCATTTGCTTCTTGGTTTTCTAATCTTGGTATGTGTTGAATATCCATGTATTCAAACTTTCTCAATAGCCTATTGACTATGACGAAGTATATCATTAGATTTTCCTTTATGCACTTATATTCTTTTGTAATTTGTTTGACCACCAACTCAGAATCTCCTTTAATTTCGACTCTGGTTGCCCCCAATTCCAACAAAGCTTCAAGTCCCACAATGAGCGCTTCATACTCAGCTTCGTTGTTCGAACAACGAGGACCATCCAATTTATACTTGAATTTTGTTGGAATTCCTTCAGGAGAAATTAGAAGGACTCCAACACCACTTCCATTCTTGTGGGTTGAACCATCAAAGTACAATTTCCATGGTTGCATTTCGACGTAACTCATGCTTGTCTGCTCAACCAACGAATGATCCACAATGAAATCAGAAATCACTTGACCTTTCATAGCTTTTAAGGGCATGAACGTCAATGAATATTCTGTTAAGGCCAGAGCCCACTTTCCAACTCTACTATGCATTATTGGCTTTGAAAGCATATGTTTAATGACATCGAAGTGAGACGAAACATAAACATCAACAGGTTTTATATAATACTTGAGTTTCATACAAGAGAAATACAAACAGAGACATAGCTTTTCTAAATTGCTATATCTGGTCTCTGCATCATTCAGCACTCTACTTAGATAGTATATGGCTCTTTCGACGCCATTGTTATCTTCTTGTGCTAACATACTACCTATGCTAACTTCAGAGGCAGATATGTACAATCTCATGGGCTTCCCCCATGATGGTGGAGACAACATAGGAGGCTGAGAAAGATATTCTTTTATTTTGTCAAACGCCTCCTGGTGAGCTTCGTTCCATTCGAAGGCTTGACCTTGCTTCAGACGAAGTAACGGAGAGAAAGCTTGAGTCCTTCCACTCAGGTTCGAAATGAATCTTCTGAGGAAGTTAACTTTCCCTAGCAGAGATTGCAACTCCCTTTTTGACGCAGGTGCTTTCGTCTCCATTATGGCTTTGGTTTTGTTCTGGTTGATTTCAATTCCTTTCTTGTGGACCACAAAACCAAGAAAATCTCCAGCCTGCACAAAAAATGCACATTTAAGGGGATTCATTTTTAAGCCATGTTTTCTCATTCGCTCGAATGATTGGCTTAAATGATGCAAATGTGCTTCTGCAGATATAGATTTGATGACTATATCATCAATATACACCTGCATGAAGGTTTCGATAAAGTCATGAAAGATTGAATTCATCGCCCTTTGATAAGTTGCCCCAGCATTTTTTAAACCAAAAGGCATCACCACCCATTCGTAGGTGCCTAAGGCTCCTGGGCAACGAAATGCTGTTTTTGCAACATCTTCTTCAGCAATGAAAATCTGGTTATATCCAGAGTATCCATCTAACATGCTCAAGTATTCGAATCCTGCAGCAGAATCTACTAGCATTTCTGCCACGGGCATGGAATATTCATCTTTAGGGGTTGCAGTATTTAAATCCCTAAAATCTATGCAAATCCTTAAAGAACCATTTTTCTTGATAACAGGTACTATGTTTGCTAACCATTCGACGTACCTTGTTGTTCTGATGAATTTGCAACGCAGCAACCTTTCGATCTCAGCTTTAATTTTTGTGAGAACTGCTGGCGCGAATCTTCTGGGAGTTTGTTTGATGGGCCTCTTGCCATCTTTGATTGGCAGCCTATGTTCGACCAACTCCCTCTTTAAACCAGGCATCTCATCATAATCCCATGCGAAACAATCTTTGTTCTCCTTAAGGATTTCGATCACTTTTTCCTTGAGGCCTGGGCTAAGTTTAGCACTTACGTAAGTTACTCTTTTCGTTTTGTCATCCCCTAAGTTGACTTCTTCGAGTGGGTCCTGTGCCAACATTTTGACACCTGAGTTTGTGGGATCCCTTTCGAAGCCTAAGGGTTCTTTGTCATAGATGGCATCTAACCTTTGATCCATCTCCAACTCTTCGCTGGGTGAGCATTTCGAACCCCCCCCCACTAACTTCATTCGTTTTTTCAAATGATTCATTTATTTCAGCCTCTAAGGCCGCTTTTGATTCATTCTCAGCCATATAGGCCGAAATCCTTTCGAGAAAGGTAGACTCAGTCATGATTAAGTTTGTCGAAGTCCCAGCCTGCTGGCCGTTTTTGTATAGCACCTTCACCTTCCTCTTCTTTACTGATTATTGTTCTATCCCAGTAAAGTCCATCATGACGAAGTGTCATGTAGTAGTGGGCATTTCTAGTTTCATTCATCTCATCATTTGGAACACATGGAGCAATCTTTGCCAGATTTTTATCATAATCCCTTTTGTCAACTAGATTGACAGTTGACATAAAGTAACTCTGGTCTGCTTCGATATTTTCCACGATTCCGTCATCTCTCCACAGGACTAGTCGTTGATGCATTGACGAAGGAACTGCTCCCACGCCATGGATCCACTCTCTTCCTAGCAGTAGGTTATAGTTGTCTTTGGCTTCGACAACCATAAACATGGTGGGCCTGCAACTTGAGCCTATTGTTAATTCCAACTGGACCACCCCCAGTGTTTTACCCACTTTTCCTTCATAATTGGATAGAACCATATTATGGGGCTTGATATCCCCTTCGCGGATTTCCAACCTTTTTAGCATGAAATGGGGAATCAGATTGACTGCAGCACCCCCATCCACTAGAACTTTGTTCACACCATGGACACCCACTTTCGCCCGAATGAAAAGTGGTTTGAGATGATTTTTCATTGTAGGCTCTGGACGTTCGAAGAACGCATTTTGTTCTTCAACAGCCCCATTGTCCATCACGTAGTAGCATACGGGCCTATGTTTCATTAAATCTGTGGTGTCTTCTTCCTCATATTCATTGATTTCGGTTTCTTGCCCGAATTCGCAGGGAAGCACAGACACTACGTTACAGTTCAGGTTAAATGAGGACTCCCCCTCCGATTCGAAGTTATCTGTTATCATATCTTCGTCCTCTTCCGGGCCTGGGGTGTATTCCTTTGGTCCGTCTTGTTGGCCTTCAGAAAAAAGCCTTCTGTTGACTGGAGGTTTCTCTTCCGTCTGACCTTTTGGTTTATTGGTGCTTGATTCACCTTGTATCTTTGTTGAAGTATCCCCTTTGTTTGCCACAGCTTCTCTTTCAGCCTTTCGAATCCTTTGCTGTCTGCGCCACTGGGATCTTGACATGGGGTTCCTCCCTTTGTAATTTTCTAATCTGACTTCCTCCCTTTTTTGTGTGTTGAATTGCCTCCTGTATGTCACAGCATGGCGTGCATTTCGTTCAGCATTCCTCCATTTGTCTTTGCCTTTGTCATTTCTGACTTGCAGCCATCTATCGGTTGGTACTTCAGCAGGGAGTTTAAAAGTCACTCTTCGAGCAACTTTGGGGTGGGGGCTATCAGGTCTTCGCTGTTTGTATCTGCTGTCGAAACGCGGACCCATCTGGGCGGTTTCTTGATGGCTCCAGCAAGGGGCGAAGGGGATCGTTTCGAAGGCCCTAGCCATGCTTTGGTCATACACAGCAGAACATCTTGGGCACACCAAGCACTTAGTTGCCCCCTTGTAGCAGCGAAAAACAAACTCCAATAAACTCTCTCCAGCCTTGGGGTAGCATCTAAAAAGTTGGTTATCCTGGCGCCAATTGTTGCCAGTTCGAGCCCTCTGTACCCTTTCGAAATTTGCAGCAATTCTTTGGTTGCAGAGGATGCTGCACCTAGGGCACAGTATCATGCCTGGATCTCCTTTGTGGCATGACATGAGATAGTCTTTGAGAGTATCATCTCCAGCGTGATTGTCCCCCATCCTATGCTTTTCTTTTTCTAAGTATTTTTCCACTTCCTTCATCTCAGAGCGGGGTCTTTCCATGTCCACCATATTTATTTCCAAATCCCCCTCTTTTGTTTCGTCATCGCCCCATCCTGTGGGCTTTATATCCTCGATCTGGACCTTCGAACTTTCTGGGGCAGAATATTTGACCAGATAGTCATATTTTCCACTGGGTTCCCCTAGAGTGTCCCATATTTCCTTCTGAGAGGGGACTGGCTGCGTAATTCGGACTTTCTCTAATTCCAAACTCAAGCCCTCAGTGACTTGTGTAAATCCTTCGTTGTGATCCCCTTGGCCTTCAGTAGCCTGGGTTTCTCCTGCAACAGCCGCAGGTCCAGCAATCGAAGTGTCTGGTGTGTTCTGGATGCCTTCAGTGACTTCCTCGCTGACTTCGACCATCACCCAGTTTTCGACTTCAATGTCCTTCTCTCCAGTTAGGGTGTCGCTTCGATCAATTTCCACCATGTTGACTTCTCCAATGCATGCAGGCTCGGAGTAGTTGGTGTCTGCGACGTCCAAAGGATCTTCGTCCACTTTCATCTTCATCTTATCAGCAAACTTTAATCTGCCATCTTTGATTGCGTTTTGAATCAAATCCCTGAAAAGAAAACATTGTGAGGTCTTGTGGCCTAGGAAACTATGATATTTGCAAAATCCCCTTTTCTTCCTCTGGTCCAAAGGGGGTATTTTGACATTTGATGGCACAATTAGTTGGCCATCTTTGACAAGCAAGTCAAAGATTTCGTCACATTTAGTGACATCGAAGGTGTAAACCTTCTTTGGAAACTTATCACTTTTCTCATTTTCAACAACATCTTTCCCTTTCGTAGGAACTAACATTTTGCAGGAGTAAGGCGGGGCCTGTTTTAATTCAGCGAGGTCGATTTCGACCTCTTCGAATTCGAATTCAGGATATTCTTCTACTTCCTCAGTTCCAACATAGGAAATCCTTTCTTTCTTACTATTCTTAAAGACTCGGGCTTTTTCGGCTTTTAGTCTTTCGACCTGCCGAACCCTATCGGCTAACTGAGCCATATCCCTCAAATGCTGAGTATCTAATTTCTTTCGAATAGAGTAATCCAATCCCCCAGCGGCCATTTCGACTAACTCATGCTCAGGCACTACTGTGTAACATCTGGATTTTAACAGCCTAAATCTATTCAAATAGTCATCAATGGGTTCAGTGAACTTTCTCTTAACACTGGCCAATTCCTTCAGACTTATTTTCGATTGTCCCATGTAAAATTGTTCATGGAATAATCTCTCTAAAAGGGTCCAAGTATCAACAGACCCAGGAGGCAACGTGGTAAACCAAGTGAAAGCATTTTTTGTCAAGGAACTTGGGAAATATTTGATTCTAAGATCTTCATTATTGGCTATATCCCCCGCTTCGGTTAAATATCTCGCTATGTGTTCGACTGTTGACTCGTTGGTATCCCCAGCGAACTTTGTAAATTTAGGGACTTTGTATCCCCTTGGTAAATCAGTATGCATTATACAATCTAATATAGGAGAGGCGTAATTTGGCCTCCTCATTCCCATATTGAGGCCGTTTTGGGTCATGATCCTCTCTATCATGGTGGTCAGATTATTTTCTGCCAAGATGTTATCGTTTCGAATCCTATGAACGACAGCATCGGCATCTTGGTTTCGACCAACCAAAACAACTCCCCTAGGTTGTTCTCCTCGAAATTCTGGGGCTTCTGGTCTTTCGATCCTTGCCCCTGTTTCCATAACTTCCCTTTGTGGGCCTGGAATTATTGGGGCTTCTAACCTTGGTGCTCTGGCCCCTAAGTTAACCTCTTCTCTGGGTGGTCTATGAATTGGGTCGTTGGCAATTTGTTCTATAACAGGCACGTTTGTTCGAAATCCCGCCTGGTTCTGCCTACGCCTTTCTGTGGGAGCAAAGAAATCTGCTATTCGACTCATATTGTCAGCGTTTTCCCTGTTCGTCACAGTTACATTCTGAACTATTGGGGCGAATATTTCCTGCATGGTTTGCGCTAACACCCCTATCATATTGTGGTTGCTTTCATCCATCAATTGCCTAAAAGCCAACTGGTTATCTGTGGTTAGGGTAGGCAACGTGCTATAACCCACTGACCCTTGGTTATTTGACATAAATTGGTTTGCCCCAGACCCAGATCCTAGTTGTGGGGATGAATTCGATGTGGAATTGTGTAAACCTGCCATAAAAGATGTTGGCATTCCGTAAGAAGAACTTCTAATTCTATTCCCATCGAAGCCGGGTGGTCTAGTTGATGGAGTGGCGAAATGGGATTGTGTCCCAGGTGGCGGAACGAATCCCCCAGGATAGCCCATAGTTCCAGTATTTCCTAAGATCGAACTGTTGGTTGATACGCCACTTACTCCGTTGGTGGCCATGTTACTGGTTGAAGATGCAACAGCCTGTGCATTCGAAGGCATTACATTAGATGCTCCGCTCGAAATGGACGCGTTAGTGCCTGTTGCCTGTGGGCCACCTTGGTCTCCTTGTTGATTGTCTGAATTAGACATTTTGTCCAAACGTTTTCTTCTGGATAAAGGTTGGTTGCTGTTGGTTATCTTACCACTTCTCAGGTTCATAAAACAGCAAACTTCTTGGGTTCCTACGTTTCTGGGATGGCTATGTCTCGACAATCCTTAATTCTGATATCCAACTATTGGTCCCATCAGGTGTGCCAATTTGTTTCCAGTGATTTCTGGTAAACAACCGCTAGTCTTCCAAACTATCGAATAATCTTTATTAACGCTACTCAATCTCTTTGGTAACTCACAGGATCGACTAGATTGATCCTAGGACTCCTTGGATATTAAGGTTACTCTCACAATCGAACGATTATTCATGGGTGCTATTGTATAAATGTTTGGTTTATTTCGATCCTCCTCTCTAAGAGTTTAAAATATGGTCAAAATGTATGTGAAAACTAAGTTATACGAATAATTGCTAATTGTAATGCTGATTGACAAGACATATAAAACTGTATGGAAAATGAAGTAACTGGTTTCGATCCATAAAACATTTAACACAAAAGGTTTCTGGAATGTGGAAGTTTAAAATGTGAAGAAAGCGTTTAATGCAAGAAATCTAGAAATGACTTTAAGTGAAAGTACATGTTTGAAGAATAATACTTGAAAGTAAAGACATTGAAAGCGTAAAAGTTCTCTGAAATATAGAGTGCTTCGAAATATAAAGAATGCAGTAAAATGTAAAACTTTGAAGAAAAGACTTTGAAATGAAAAGACAGTAAATAAAGAAACTTGCAAATGTTATTCGACAGAAAGAAAAAGAAGGAAAGTGCTGGAAATAGTAAAAAGGCTTTTATTAAATTAGAAATACATGGTGCTATCATACATACATCTCTCTTGCATTCGTTTCCCTTGCCATGTGGTAGTTTGAATGTTATTGAGTATTTTGTATAACAGATATGACACCCTGAAATCCTAACACTAAGACTTCTATTTATACTAATTCGACCCTAACGGTCTCGCTACAAGATCATGCCACGTTTCGAACATGCAAGACAATGCTCCTTTCATCTTTCCACGTGTCCCCAAATGCTCCAACACATAACTTTCAAACTTTGAAAGTCCCGCTTTCATTTAAATTTCAAATGCTTTGGTGTTTCTCTGCTTCGAACGCTCTTCTCAGACTTAGCTTCGCTGCTGTTTCGAGACCCCTTTGGATACGCTTCCAAGATCACCGTTCGAAGCTTCAAGCTTTGACACACTCATTCGAAACACTGCTTCTGCAATTTCGAAGCGTGGTGTTTTAATTCCATTTCGATCAGAACTTCTAGCTCTTTTGTATTCTAAATAACATTATCAAAATCTTCAGCCAACAGGTAGGTCTTAAGTGAAGGAGATAAACTGGTTGATTTATTCCTGAATTAATATCTCTTATAGTGGATTTCCTCCCTGGCTTGGTAGCCCCCAGAGTAGGTGTTGTTTCACACTGAACTGGGTAAACAATTGACTGTGTTCTTTACTGCTTTTTGTTTTACTGTCTTATAGAAAGTCAGATACGGTGTCATAACATTCACTGTGACATTGAGTATCTGCTTCCAGAATTTCACGTATTTTAAATGGTACCAAATTTGACCTAACTTTTTCAAAAAGTTCAACTCTAAAGTTCTCACTACTCAGGCAACATAAATGAATTCTAAGGACATGGTCAGTTTCAGGGCTATAATGTCTACATTTTATCTTTGAAAATGGGAAGCTAACAATGCCTATATGAAGAGTTCAAAAGTCATAAAACTTACCTTGAAAATGGAATTCGTATTTTGAGTTTGAGCTTGCTTCAAGATGCTGCAATGATCAGGTTAGCTTCCTTGGACCTCTAAGAAGCTAATGCATTGCTTAACTTGAGTTGAGAGTGGCTGAAATGGTCTGGAGAAGTCCAAATGCAAGCTCTGTTTTTGAGTTTAGACAATGGTGAAAATGGAGTTACAGTTAGGAAACAGGGATTGAGATGAGTTGTATTTGATGTATGGAAGCTTTTAGAATGATTTTAGGGGAAAACACACGAGTAGATTTTGTGTTTGGATTTCAAAGTCAAAAATGACAAGTTTTTGTGCTTGTGTTGCAATTTCTGATTTGACAGAGAATGAGGGAGTTTTCAGGCTTCTAATATTGTGTCTTAGGTTGCATAATAGTGTCTCAATTTATAGGAGATGGTTTGAAGGCTTGGAGAGGTCAGAAACAAAAGTTCACATGTTATGGATTTTTGTCTTGTTTTTGAAGCAACTTGAAAAATATTGTTTCAGTGCATAGTACAAGCATGGTGTTGCACCCAAAATTTTTCCCTCTCTTTTCTCAAGACATTTCTCACAAAGATCTGAAAAATCTCAAGCTTGCACAAGTATTAACTAGGTCAAGACATCTCCTTAACACTAATACCTTAAAATTAGGGTTTGAGCTTGGACAAGGACAATTGGACTTCTAATAATTCAAATTACTTTCATGGATCATTATGGACCTTCAAGAATTCTCATGTCAAGTTTCAAATCTTGTATCACAAATTTTGCTCAGTCAATTGACCACATAAGCAAAAATCAGTCGTACTGATGAAAAGTCAATTGATGCACAAAAACTCAAACTTTGACTTTTTGGTCAAGATTTAATTTCAAAAATCAAAATTCATCAAGACATTCAAGAATATCAAGTTTTATTATCAAAAAGTCAAGAAAGTCAAAAGTCAATTTGAAAAGTCAAACTTTTCAAGACGGAATTTTTTTCTGTGTTTTGCACATGTTTATTTCATAACTTCATACCAATTTTTCACCACGATGCAAAATGATTCAAAGGAAACTTTAAACATGAAAGTTGTAGATCTTGATAAATTCTACAACTTTGTTTTAGAGGTTTGATGTCCAAAAAATGCTTAGATTTAAAGATATAAGCTCATGAAGACATGACGTTTTCATCTAGCACTTACAGAAATTTTCAACAGACTTTGTTCAGGATTTTATCCCAACTTCTTGGAATTTTTTCACATAGTTCCAAAATTATTTCTCAAAATGGTCAAAATGAAAGTTATAGAGGATGTTTCAAGCTTTCCAAAACATCCAAGAGCATGGGTTTATCATATTTGAGCTATGAGATTCAAGGGTATGAAGTTGGGCATCCATTCTTGAATTGCAAGTCCTTTTGTTGAAGAACACATAACAAAATCCTTATGATATGCTGCATAATCTTGTGTTACATGCCTTCTAACTTTCCAACCTCACCATAATTTAATGCTTACACCTACTTTTGAGCTATTACCCAAGTTTTTTAGCCATTGTCCAAAAGATCTTTCCATTTATGGCATAAAGGCACCATTGCTATTCTTGAAAAGCAAGCTTGTTGGCACCAAACTTGTCTTGAGCCCATACCTTGTTTGCTTCTGATTTTACTCCACCATAAATCATGGAAAGTAGCCCCTTTATACCAGCAACTTTGGTACTTCATCTTTGAACCATGGAGTACTTGACATAGTTTGATATTTGCATCCCGACCAAACTATAACATGATGTCTTGTAAACCTATTCAGCCCTTTTTCACAAAACTTTTGCCTATAAATAGAGGGAGCATTTGAAAGAGAAAAAGGTCAGAAAAAATTAGAGATGAAATCCAGAAGTTTTGTTGTGTAGATAAGCCCTCAAAATCCCATACTCTCAAAAAAAACCATAACTGTCCACAAAGCTCTGACTCTTGAGTTTTGAAGTTCTAATCTTTGATACCTTCATACCTTACAAGTTTTGTCCAAACAAAACACCTAAACACCTTACATCATATAGGAGTTGTTTAAACACAAGAACAACTTTTGTTACATCATCACTGTTTGCCACACAAAAAAAACAGTCACTTGTAACTTGGTTCTTCCAGCTCTAAATCAAAGCACATATTTCAATCTCAAGGTAAGTCTTTTTGACTTTAAACTCTTCATTTCAAGCATCATTAGTGATTCATTTTTGAAGATAAAATATAGTAACCATTGCCCTTGAAGTTAACCCTTTGTTTGTCTTCTTTTTTGTTAATTATATGTTAAGAACTGACTTGTGCAGACATTAAAACAATGTTAGAGTGAAAAATTGCAGCATGAATCGACACATACTCATATGAGTCGACTCATTTTAGTGACAGAACAAGATATGAGTCGACACAAAGCGTCATGAGTCGACACATACTGCTATACAGGCACAAAATAGAAAGATAAAAGGTGCATGAGTCGATATAAAATGTGTATGTGTCAACACAAACAAGAAATGAGTCGACGCATACCATTATGCATCAACTCATACTGAGTTGATTTGGTTTTAGAGGGGCAAGGAATGGTTATGTGTCGATGCATAGAAGCATGTGTCGACACATAAATGTTAAAAAATGTTTTTGCCCTTTCTTTTACACTGTTTTTACATAGTTTACATACTTTCTTCATTGCTATTCAATATGGTTGTAATATTTAAGCTCCTATTTAATCTCCATTCATAAATTATATCCCTCATCCCCCTAATTATGTAATAGCGTAGGATTTTAATTTTCGCAAATTTATTATTTTCATATAATTGTTAGTAATTAGGGTGTGTATGGCAAGATAAAATCAATGCTTAGAAAACCTTAATCTCAAGACAAAAATTTATGCAAACAAACACACTTTTCACACAAGCACCTCTAGGATAACCTCGCTCGTTACCTCGGAAAATAGTCATGTCCCTCAAATATAGACGCTTTAGAAAAGACCCTCGATAAAAAGATCATAGTCCCTCGATGACCCTTCGATGTTGCCTTCGATAAAATGATCTTAGTCCCTGCGAAAATTGCTAAAGCGTCTCATAAGTTGCTTTCAATAACTATACGACAAACCACTCCCGTCCCTTCATATCCAATGATAGGGCTTCTTACCAATCAATGGTAAGATATCAATATCTAAAGGAGGAGGAAAAGAACTAAGACTTTTTGAGTTGGTAGAACGCTCGTAGTTGCTTGCTCACAACATTTCAAAACATCTTTTAAAAACACCAACACTTTTGCATGAAATATTTTCAAAAGTCAACACTTTGTATGCATTCTTATAGAGACAATATGATACGGTGGGAGAGAACTGACTGTTTTTTGGTATGCTGGTTCGCGTTTTGCGTTTGTGTTTGCAAAATGTCGCGGTAAGCAAGAGTCGCCACCGACTTTTATTTTATCCAACAAGGAAAGGAAAAAAGCACAGAAAAATTCCTTTTTCGAGTTGTTTCTCAGGTTCGGGGGGGTAGATTATAGAAAGGGAAGGTGTTAGCACCCTTTCTATCTGTGGTTATCCACGGGCTCTTAGGTACTTGCTCATAGTGTTTTCAAAATTTGCTTTTCTTTGTGTTTGTGGGTTTGAAAAGAGTTTTTGTTTGAAAAGTGTAAGTGCGAAAAGTTTTGTTTTATTTTGAAAGGAGCAAGTACTTAAGAACCATCTACCTACTCGAAAAAGGAATCAATATGTACTAATGTCCTTTAGACAATGCTATCCCACTATTGATGAGTAGGTAGCATCGTCGTTGGAGTTTAAGGGTCAATTCGATTAAGGGATGTGTGGTCACTAAAGCAATGTTAAGACGCCTTAGCGGTAACCCTAATGTCTTAGATCATTTTTCTGAGGCAACCGTTTCGAGGCAACTATGATCTTTGGACAAGAGGGCGACCTCTAAAACTTCCTATACTCAATGACCACGTTCGAAGGCAACCAAGTGAGGTGTACCCTAAGAGTGCGCATGTGTGAGTGTATTATTTTCAGTTAATTTGTCTTTGTACATGTCAATGGTGAGCTATGTTGATTTTAAGTTCATACATTCGATATTATCATGCATTCCCTATTACCAAACATCTAACAGTTTATGAATTGCGAAATTTAAATTTGCGGAAATTAAATCTAAACTATTACAAGGCGTCGGGTATTTACATCGTCAAAAAGCAACCCTTGAATTTAAAGTGCGGAAAATAAATGAAGCGATAAATAAATTAAATAGTCCTAATTAAAGCTATTAAATTCCGGGAAACAATTACATCAATATGGCAAAATATATCGCGCGCGAAAAATTAAATCGAATGCATTTTTTAGGGTTTTGACCCTTTTTTGAAAGAAAGCATTTTTTGGTTTATTTTGGATTAAAAAAGGAATTAAGTTAAGTTAATTAAATAAATAAATTAATTATTTAAAAAGATATTTTTGGATTTTTGGATATTTAAAGAAATAAAATAAATTTGATTAAAGTCAATAAAAACCTAATTTTCTACATTGATTTTAATTATTGCAAAAATATTAAAAGTTATACTTATTTAAAACTAAATTAATTAAGTTAGTATTTATTTACAAAAATAAAAAATGCTGAATTTAATTTTAATAAATAAAATTATATTTTTTTGTTTTTGATTTTTATGAGGAAAAGAAAATTTTAATTGGTTAGTGATTTAAATAATAACAATAAAATAAATAAAGAAAGAAAATAGAAAAAGAAATAACCAAAGGGGGGGGGGGGGGGGGGGGGGTTGGGCCCAGATCAGGGGTGAGAATTGCAATTTTCCAGGCCCATTAACGTGCAAGTCTGGGTTGACCTTCTGATTCTCCACGCACTGGTTGACTTGAGAGCATGATGGACATTCATTCCTGACCATCAGATTTGGCCTGGAGGCCATCTGGCAGATGATTGGATGATGGTATATGGTGTGTTGCGCTTTGGAGTTTACATGGGAATACCTGTTGAAAAATAATAACAAGCAATTGGGGGACCTGGGATTCGAACCCAGGTCCTGTTAGTCACCAAGCACACGCCTTGCCACTAAGCCAACACCTTTCATTTGTTATTATAATGGATAACAATTATTATATATCAAAACAAATAATATGCCAAAATTATAAAAGAAAACGCGCGAGATTTGAACCAACGAATGGGGAGAGGCCACACATTCATCTTCTTCGTTGGCCCCTGGATATTTACCTGCGGATCTATATCTGCAACTAAATCCCTAGGTCGATCCTAAAAAATGTTCTAGGCCATGAAAACTCAAGCCACGACCACAGTCATGCTCGTCTCTTCCTCCTGAACATGCCTATGTCCATTATTTGTTCCAATTTTTCCTGCAAAGAAAACACCCAAAAACAAACTTCTAAAACCCTAGGTTCGGGTATGGCACTACAGATCACATAAACACAATGAAATGATGCAGAAAGGTTCTAAATGGAACGATAAACATGATTGTGTAAAGATTTTGCCAAGAAAATGCAAGAATAATGATATGTGATTTCAAATGTCAAGCGGTTTTCAGAGGGACTTACAGCGCGATTGGGAAGGTGAATGGCCTTGCTTTTGATTGCTACAGACTCAGTGGATGTCCAGCAAGGGGTCTACGTTGAGTTTTTGCTTTGAATCGGCCTCTAGAAAGGATTTCAGTTTCAAGTTTTTTCAAGTTTTTCTCAAGTTTGGTTTTGATGTTTATGCAGCTTCTAGGTTACAATTCTCGTGCCTTTGCATTGTATAGGTAATATGGAATGAATTAGGTCAAGTTTCTTGGGCTGAATCCTTATGCATTGATGATTTAGGATTTGATTTGATCCTCCATGAAAAAGCTTCCAAATTTGTCCAAAAATCCAATATTTTTCATGATATGGTGAGATACGAGTTTGATCATGTCCATGATGATAATTAAGGCATGTATCAATCAAAAAGATACCAAGTGATTAATATTTGGATTTTATTTGGATTTAAATTGATTTAAAATGAATTAATTCAATAAAAATCAAATAAAATAGAAAAATTAATGAATGGACACAAGACTGAAGATAGGACACGTGTGTAGTGTGACAAGATCAAATCAAATGGAAAAAAGTGGGCCCATTTGACAAAATTTGAAGTTTGGGGATAGTTGACTTTTGGCAATTTTGGAAAAATGCCCAATTTCAACAATGCATAACTTCTTCAATTTTGAACTTTTGGAGGTGTTCTTGGACTTTTTAGAAACCTTGAGATGTCCTATAACCAACCCTGTTGGTATCATCTCATTTTTATATTCTATGCTCAAGTTATAAACTTTGGCAAAAAAGGTATTTTTGTTGACTTTCAAAAATGATCTATAATGTCCAAATTTGTAACTTTTTGTGAGTACATTTCTTGATCTTGGGGTGTGAAGATGGATTGTAGCAAATTGCATCTTATTCAAAATGAGCTTTGGATGGATCATTTCTCATAAAGTATGAGAAAGTTATGCTTGGCCAAAGTTGAGTTGACTTTTCCTGCAAAACCCTAATTTAGCAACTTTTGAGTCTTGATGAATTTTGGGCAATCCTTGATGAATCATGATCAACCCTTGATCAAATGATGAAATATCCTTAAAAATGAGAATGTTGACAAAAAATCTTGAAGTTTGACTGTATTTAGGTCATAGTTGACTTTTGCCCTAGCACAATCGATTTTTTGATCTTTTGAGCAATTGACTGACCAAACTTTCTCTGCAAGGCTTGAAATTTGACATGGATGAACTTGATAACATATTAGGACATTGGGTAGAATTTGATGTCATTTAGATGTAAGGACCTTGATGCAACACAAAACCCTAATTTTGAGGTTGATTGCCTTAGGAGATGACTTGACTGTCCAATTCTTGAGCAATCTTGAGACACTTGGAGATTATTCTTGTAATATCTTGAGAAATATGGGAGGGAAAATTTTGGGGTACAACATCTGCCCCTGTTCAATTTTCTTAAACCTGAGGATATAGATTGGCTTTCGGGCCTTTCGTGATCCGAAGGTGGAAGATGATTGAACACTAGAGTGCCCAGAAATTTGCACTCGCATGATGTAGTATCAGCCTTGTGATGTCAAGAATGGGCTTATAGATGCCATTTGGAGATTGTTGGTAGGTGGTCTGAGCTTCGACTGGATCGGCGTCAAAAAAATCTTTAGGAATCGATTTAACTGGACCAGACAAGGTCTTGGGATAACTTCAATTGGATTGGCATCAGAAAAATCTTTAGGAATCGATTTAACTGGACCAGAGGAGGTCTTGTCTTCTTTGACTGGATTGGCATCAGAAAGATCTTTAGGAATCGATTTAGCTGGACCAGAGGAGGTCTTGTCTTCTTTGACTGGATTGGCATCAGAAAAATCCTTAGGAATCGATTTAGCTGGACCAGAGGAGGTCTTGTCTTCTTTGACTGGATTGGCATCAGAAAAATCTTTAGGAATCGATTTAACTGGACCAGAGGAGGTCTTGTCTTCTTTGACTGGATTGGCGTCAGAAAAATCTTTAGGAATCGATTTAACTGGACCAGAGAAGGCCTTTGGCTGGATCGGCATCAGAAAAATCTTTAGGAATCGATTTAACTGGACCAGGAAAGGTCTTGGAATAACTTCAAATAGATCAGCATCAGAAAAATCTTTAGGAATCAATTTGACTGGACCAGAGAAGGCCTTTGACTGGATCGGCATCAGAAAAATCTTTAGGAATCGATTTAACTGGACCAGGCAAGGTATTGGAACAACTTCAACTAGATCGGCATCGGGAAAATCTTTAGGAATCGACTTTACTGGACCAGAGAAGGCCTTTAACTAGATCGGCATTAGAAAAATCTTTAGGAATCGATTTAACTGGACCAGGCAAGGTCTTGGAATAACTTCAATTGGATCGGCATCATGAAAATCTTTAGGAATTGACTTTACTGGACCAGAGAAGGCCTTTGACTGGATCGGCATCAGAAAAATCTTTAGGAGTCGATTTAACTGGACCAGGCAAGGTCTTAAAATAACTTCAACTAGATCGGCATCAGGAAAATCTTTAGGAATCAGCTTTACTGGACCAGAGAAAGCCTTTGACTGGATCGGCATCAGAAAAATCTTTAGGAATCGATTTAACTGGACCAGACAAGGTCTTGGAATAACTTCAACTGGATCGGCATCAGGAAAATCTTTAGGAATCGACTTTATTGGACTGGAGAAGGCCTTTGACTGGATCGGCATCAGAAAAATCTTTAGGAATCGATTTAACTGGACCAGGAAAGGTCTTGAAATAACTTCAACTGGATCGGCATCAGGAAAATCTTTAGGAATCGACTTTACTGGACCAGAGAAGGCTTTTGACTGGATCGACATCAGAAAAATCTTTAGGAATCGATTTAACTGGACCAGGCAAGGTCTTGGAATAACTTCAACTGGATCGGCATCAGGAAAATCTTTAGGAATCGATTTAACTGAACCAGAGAAGGTCTTGGCGCCTTTGGCTGGATCGGCATCAGAAAAATCTTTAGGAATCGATTTAACTGGACCAAACAAGGTCTTTTGATATAGCTGAGAATTTAACTGCATCTTTCCTGAAAGGTAAAGGTCAGTCATATGCAATGCATGATATGGATCAAGCAATGATGTTCTCAACATAAATGAGATTGTACGATATGATGCGTTTATGCATGTATCATGATGTATGGAAATGTAATGTTTTAGCTGGGGAAAATAAATCCTGGATAGCTTGCTGGAGAATAGAGTTGAATTCTTCGCTTCCGTTGGGGAGGGTGAACGAAGGTGATTGCGAGGATAAACCTGTAGGAGAAGAGAACTCCATTGGGGAATAAACTGATGAGGAGGTTACTCTGTGGGGTAGAGATGCTCTGCTGAGGATTCCACTGATAAACTCCGCTAGGGATGGATTACCGTTGCTGGTGATACTGAATCTGTTGAGGATTGAATTCCTGTCTATGAAAGGAAAAAACTTCGCTGGGGATGATCTTTCAGTTGCGACTTACTGGGGATAAACCCTGTTAGACTCTTGTGGGGATAAACCTCGGAATTCTGTTGGGAATGATCCTTTGAACTCAGCTGGGGAGTTTTATTTTGTACTCCGCTGGGGATAAACTTCCAGAGTCTACTGGGGATGATGCTTCAACTCTGTTGGGGAAGCTTTTTCAGACTACACTGGGAAAATTTTAACTCCACTAGGGATATCTTATATTCTGTCGGGGAGTATTCTTATAATCCGTTGGGGAATATTAAGATTGTCGGGGATATTAAGCCTTTTCAGTGTTGATGGTGGATAAACTCTGCTTGGGGGAGAATATCACCGATTCATTCACAGTTGCAAGTTTCGGCTGGGAGAGCTATCATTACTGTCTTACTCTGCGGGGAGTGAAAGTATCTTAGCCATATTCTTCAGCTGAATATACCTTGTACCTGATGGACAGAGCAACTGTACAGTTCAGACAATTCTTATTGCCCCTGTTTCTGATATTACCCGTAATCGTCTTTTGTTTCGCATGTAAACATTCATGAGCAGCAAATAATGTCAAATGCATATATCAAAAATGAACATTGGATGTTCTTTGCAAAACAAAACAGATAAAGGAAAAATAGTTTGAAATTTGTCTGAAAATGAATTTGTATTGATTTTGAAGTTTGACCTGTAAATAGGCGTCTTTGTACAAGAGGCTGACGTCCTAGTAAGAGAACGCCGCCGAATAATAGAATTTATACAATTTGTGAAAAGAAAACAAAACAGATATGTGAATAATCCCACTGGGTTCCAACTCTGCTATTGCCTTTATATCTTCAAGCATCTCATCACTTTGCTGTTGGTTGAAGGTAGATCAGATTGATTAGTGTCGTCCGAGCTTGATAGGTGGTACCGAAGTCTGGATGCAATGTGATCCAATGAGACATAGTGTTACGCTTATCCTTAATTTTTGCCTGGACTGCCCTTTCGGGTTTTCAGTCCACCGGGATACCCTTTTTTGCCCAAGCCGCCTTTTCAGGTTTTCGACTTTCCGGGTGTACAAATTTTTTTTATTTCATCCCTTATTTTTGCCCGAACCCTTTTGGTTCGCCGGGAAGCCCTTATTTTTGCCTAGGCCAGTCAACCTAGCGGGTCTTTAATTATGCGTAGTATCTTTTCACTATGTCTGCATTGACGGGGTGAGGAAGGTCGTCACCATCCATGGTGGTTAGAATCATGGCTCCTCCTGAGAAAATGTTCTTAACCACAAATGGCCCTTCGTAAGTAGGGGTCCATTTTCCCCTGGGATCACCTTGAGGTAGAATAATGCGCTTGATTACCAGATCCCCAACTTGATACTCTTGTCGTTTGACTTTCTTGTTGAATGCCTTGATCATCCGGTTTTGGTACGTCTGACCATGACAAATAGCAGTAAGTCTCCTCTTATCGATTAAGTTCAGCTGATCAAGTCGGGTCTGAATCCAGTCATCTTCGCTCAAACCTGCATCCTTCATGATTCGAAGAGAGGGTATATGAACTTCAGTGGGCAAGACTGCCTCCATACCATATACCAAGGAATAGGGTGTTGCCCCTGTTGACGTCCGTGTTGAGGTATGGTACCCATGAAGAGCAAACAGTAACATCTCGTGCCAATCTTTGTATGTCACTGTCATCTTCTGCACAATCTTCTTAATGTTCTTATTAGCCGCTTCAACATCCCCATTCATCTTCGGCCGGTAGGGAGAAGAGTTGTGATGTTGTATCTTGAATTGCTCGCAGAGCTCAGTGATCATCTTGTTGTTGAGATTGGTACCATTGTCCGTAATGATCCTCTCTGGTACACCGTATCGACAGATCAGATTATTCTGAATGAACCGTGCCACGATGTTCTTGGTTACAGTAGCAAAGGAAACTGCTTCAACCCACTTCGTAAAGTAGTCAATAGCTACCAGGATGAAACGATGCCCGTTGGATGCCGTAGGTCTGATCTCGCCGATCATATCAATGCCCCATATTGCAAAAGGCCAAGGTGCCGTCAAGATGTTCAGAGGAACTGGAGGTATGTGGACCTTATCAGCATAGACTTGGCACTTATGACATGTCCGAGAATGCAGATAATAGTCGGCTTCCATTGTGGACCAATAATATCCTGCCCGTAGGATCTTCTTTGCCATGGTATGTCCACTGGAATGAGTTCCGAAAGTACCTTCATGTAACTCCGCCATGATCCTTTCTGCTTCATTCTTATCCACACAACACAGTAAGGTTGAATCATGGTTACGCTTGTAAAGAATGCCATTGCTGATGAAGAATTTCGCTGCGAACCTCCTCAGAAACTTCTTGTCATTAACGGATGCACCCTCGGGGTATTCCTGAGCTTCAAGATATCTCTTCACCTCATGATACCAGGGGTTTTTTGTTACCTCTTCAGCCTCAAGATCACAGCAATGTGCCGGTTCGTCCAATCTTTCAATAATAATCTGGGGAGCCTCGTTGTCCTAATTAACCTTGAACATAGAAGACATCGTAGCTAGCACGTCTGCCAACTAATTCTCCTCTCTAGGGAAGTGTTCAAAGCTTATCTCCTCGAAATGGGGAAGCAATGTCAACACATACTCCTTGTAAGGAATGAGATTTGGGTGTTTCGTATCCCACTCACCTTTGATCTGACTGATCACGAGAGTGGAATCTCCGAAGACACTTAGAAACTTAATCCTTAGGTCAATTGCTGCTCGGAGACCCATAATGCACGCCTCATACTCCGCCATGTTGTTGGTGCAGTTGAAACATAGTCGGGCGGTTAACGGAGTATGAGAACCTTTGGGAGATATTATCATAGCGCCAATGCCATTCCCTAAAGCGTTCGAAGCTCCATCAAAGTACATAGACCATCGGGATCCTTCCTCAGGTCCTTCATCCGATCCAAGTGTCTCACAATCAGTTACCAACATGATATTCTCGTCCAGAAATTCAAAGTTCATAGACTAGTAATCATCCACTGCCTGATGTGCCAAATGGTCTGCCAACACACTTCCCTTAATTGCCTTTTGGGTCGTATATTGGATGTCATACTCAGTCAAGATCATCTGCCATCTTGCTATTCTTCTGGACAAGGCAGGCTTCTCGAAAATATACTTGATTGGATCCATCTTTGATATCAATAAAGTAGTGTGAGTCAGCATATACTGTCTCAACCGGCGAGCAGCCCATGCCAAAGTGCAGCAAGTTTTCTCGAGCAGTGAGTATCGGGTTTCACAGTCGGTAAAATTTTTGCTAAGGTAATAAATAACATGCTCTTTTCAGCCAAACTCGTCATGTTGACCCAGCACACACCCCATTGAGTTATCGAGTACTGTCAAGTATAAGATCAGAGGTCTCCCTTCAACTGGAGGCATCAGAATAGGTGGCTCTTGGAGATACTCTTTGATTCTTTCGAAAGTGGCCTGGAATTCATCATTCCAACGTACTACTTGATCTTTCTTCAGTAGCTTGAAGATTGGCTCACAAGTAGCAGTCAGGTGCGAGATAAATCGGGCAATGTAGTTCAGACGTCCCAGAAAGCCTCTAACTTCTTTCTCTGTTCTGGGAGTTGGCATCTCCTGTATAGCCTTCACTTTGGCAGGATCCACTTGAATACCCTTATTGCTCACGATGAAACCCAACAGCTTACCAGATCTCACCCCGAAGGTGCACTTGTTCGGGTTTAACCTCAGCTTGTACAACTTCAACCTGTCAAACAACTTCTGCAGATGGTCAAGGTGTTCTTCCTCAGTCTGGGACCTTGCAATCATATCGTCGACGTATACTTCAATCTCATGATGGATCATGTCATGAAACAAAGCAACCATGGCACGCTGATACGTTGCCCCAGCATTTTTCAGTCCAAAAGGCATGACCTTGTAGCAAAAGGTACCCCACTGAGTAACAAAAGTTTTCTTCTCCATGTCTTCGGGAGCCATCTTGATCTGATTATAACCGGAGAAACCATCCATAAAAGAGAATACCTTGTGTTGAGCAGTGTTGTCAACCAGAACGTTGATATGAGGTAGAGGGAAATCATCCTTGGGACTCGCCCTGTTCAAATCCCTATAATCAACACACATTCGAACCTTACCATCCTTCTTCGGCACAGGAACCACGTTGTCCACCCACTAAGGGTAAGAAGTAACTGCTAGAAAACCGGCGCCAAACAGTTTCATAACTTCAGCCTTGATTTTCTCAGACATCTCTGGGCACATTCGGCGGACCTTCTGTTTCACGGGAGGACAGTCTTCCTTGGTAGGCAGGCGATGAACCACAATATCGGTATCCAACCCAGGAATATCTTTGTAAGACCAGGCAAAGATCTCAACATAGTCATGCAGCATCTGAATCAACCGTTGCTTCACACTAAGCTCCAGATTTGCACCGATCTTGACTTCCTTCTTGTCTGTCTCAGTACCCAGATTCACTGATTCCACCGGCTCTTTGTGTGGCTGAATAGCCCTCTCTTCTTGAAGTAACAGTCTTACAAGTTCACCAGGCACTTCGCAATCATCTTCACCTTCATCTTCGGCTAAGTTGATCGGATTTTCGAAGCCATAATTGGCAGTAGCAGAGTCGTTACCAGTGAGATCCAGAGTGGATGTGGACCTGTATATGTGAGTGTGTGTAAAATAGCTATTTTGCAATATATAATAAAGAAAAACAAGGAGCGCAAAATTTGAAATGCAAGAACGTCCAATGCTTTTATTAATGATATATGAAAATGACACACATAAATCCCTCACAAATGAAGCCACGGTGCCTCGGGTAAGACACCAGGCCATAAAGTTTAAAACATTGTCTGTTTACAAATTCAAAACAAAAAGTTTCATTACTGAGTGATAACAGAAACGGGCATAGAATCTTTCGTTGTCCAGTTGCGTAGTCCACCATTGGCAGTCGGGTAAATCCAACTGTCGATATCAAACTCTTCATCATCGTCGCCCCCGATAGCATTCACCCCTGCCTCTTGTTTAGGCTTCTCTGGTGCTCCAAACTCAATCTCCTTCGCATCGATCAAGTCTTGTACCTTATTCTTCAAAACCCAACAATCATCCGTATTATGCCCCGGGCTATCAGAGTGATAAGCACAACAGGCATTAGGGTTGTACTTAGGTGATGTTATATTTGGATTCTTTGGGGCTTCCTTTGGAATCACCAGATTGGTTTTCAGTAATTGTGGCAGAATCTGAGACAAGGTCATGTTAAGACGGGTGAATTGCCTTCAAGGTCTCTCATCTTTCTGTTGATTGTTGTACTGAGGAGCACCAGCAGGTTTTGAAATAACAACCGCATTAACAACTTGGCAGTGTTCAGGTCTATTCTGTCTTCTTGCACTGTAGACAGCACTGGATTCTTTCTTAAAGGGCTTCTTCTCGGTGCTTGATGAGGCACCCTTATGTATCTTACCAGCCTTAATACCAGCCTCAATCCTTTCATCGGTCAAAATTAGCTCCATAAACCCAGATGAAGAGCTTCCAATCAGATGATTGAAAAATGGACCAGACAGGGTCCCCAGAAACATATCAACTAGCTCCCGATCAGCCAAGGGTGGTTATACCCTTCCGGCGAGGTCTCTCCACTTCTGAGCATAATCTTTGAATCCTTAACCCATTCCTATTGACATACCCTGGAGTTGGGTACGCGTAGGAGCAAGGTCGGAGTTGTACTGGTACTGCCTGTAGAACGCAGTAGCCAAATCTTCCCAACAGCGGATGCTGGCTCCGTCCAACTGGTAGAATCACTCAAGCTGAGTCCCTGAGAGACTGTCCTGAAAGAAATGGATCCATAGGTTCTTATCAGTGGTGTACGGCTGAATCTTCCTCACATATGACCGGAGGTGCAGCTTAGGACAAGAAACTCTGTCATACTTAGCAAAGGTTGGTGCCTTGAATTTGTGGGGAACCACCACCCCAGATGATAGACCTAGATCACCAAAGTCCAGACCATGCACTTTCTGAACTTCCATAGCACTCAACCGGTCTTCCAGTTGCTTGTATCTATCCTCAGCTGGAGGATATTGTTCTTCGTCGAAGTCTGTCTCATTGTCGGAGACCACAGGGCTAGGAACCCTCCTTTCTTCCTGACTATCTTTCCCTCCGGATGAGGTGGTCAAATCAACTTCATTCTGAAACCTGTTTCCAAACCTGTGCCCTGTATTAAACAGGATTGTCCTCTTCTTCTTCTTCTTCTTCTTCTTCTCTTTCAGAATCAGGGTCTTCAGATCTTGCTGACCCTTAGCTAGATTCATGAACAACTCTTGAAATTGGGCATTCTGGGCCTGGAGGGCCTTGATTGCTTGCTCAGTTGAAGGTTCAGCAGACATGATGAGTGCTGAAATAAACAACGAAGAAGATAAGAGCCCTGTAATGGGTACCTGTTATGGATTGCATGGGATGAAATGCGTATGATTATGATTTCAAAGATAATCGGGAGATTCAAATTTGTAAACAAGAAAGGAAACACACTTTATTAGATAAACTTCGTAATTCAAATCATTCAACAAATTTCCCTGAAGGCGTTACAAGAATGGAAATACTGAAAAGTAAATGAAAACTGGAAAGGAAATAAACAAAGGACAATCAGTGCTCCCATGGTCTCTTCTTGTCAGTGCGGACATAGTCATTGAGAATTCGCTCGTTCTCCAACTTCCTAGTCAACCTCTGGATCTTCTGCTCTTGCTCGTTAAACTTCTCTCGGTAAGCATTACGTTCCTCTCTCATCTGCATCCAAGATCTCTTCAGTTCCCCAATGTCAGTGGGCATGTAAGGATGGAGGATGGTTGGAAGAACCCCTTCTTCATTAGCAATTTCAACAATGATAGGCCGGACGGCTTCATATGGCATACCCAGCTTTTGGGCACGGATACAAACCCATATGAGATATGGCTCCATTGGCAGAGAAGTCTTTGGACCCAGCTCGTGTGGATCAGATCTATGAACTCTATCCCAAGCCCTTATGAACCTGCGACGTTGCTCATCGCTATCTCCTTGAAAATCAAAGATGATACTAGGCATTAGCATCTCATGAGGTCCTTCTATTCTGGCTCTCCCAAACTGACGCAGGGACAAGCACGGATTGTAAGAAATTCCTCCATGGGTTCCTAACAGTGGAACATTGGGATACTCCCCACAGCGATCAATGATAGCCTCCTCATCCATACCCTTAAGATTCCAGATAATGTCATTATGAGAGAGAGACATAACTCTATAAGCCCAGCCCATGCCTTTTTTGTTCTTCAGCACGAATTTGGGAAGGCGCGAAATAAACCACCTCGCCAATAAGGGAGCACAGCACATCAAGGTTCCCCGCTTTCAGGCGGTACGAGCATAAAGCTGATGAAGGATGTCACCCAAGAGAGTGGGTACAGGATTTTGAGAGACGAAGATTCTTACCGTATTAACATCAACAAAGGAGTCAGAGTTTGAAAACAATACCAAGCCATATATCAAAAGAGCCAGAATATCCTCGAATGCCTTGAAATCTAGACTATCCCAGAAGTAATTAGCCTTACCAACCAAGAACTTAGTCAGAAAGCCCTTTGCTCCACTTCTAGTCTCCCAATTAGCCATTACCTCTTCTTTGGTCATATGAAGGGCTGCAGCAATCTCTTCGAGCCTAAGAATCTTCTCCCAACCAGTAAACGGGGTATGCTCCAGAATAGAGATACCGAGCAGGTCAGAGAACTCTTCTAAGGTGGGAACCAGCTGGTAGTCCTGGAAAGTAAAGCAATGGTACAATGGATCATAGAACTGGACTAGGACACTCATCATCTTATCATCCAATTTGGAGGTGACCAAACTGAGAAGATAACCATGTCTCTTGAGGAAGGAAGTAGTATCAGGCATCTTTTCAATCAACTCTTTAAGCAAGGTGGGAACTTGGACAAAGTTGATCCGGATGGTATTCCTACGCATGGGCATCATGATGACCTACAAAACAGAACAAAGATGAATCCCTCCTGTCTTTGAAATAGGTTAGTCCAATGCAAGATGTATGCAATGTTATGATGTCATGATAGAAAGCACATCACACGTATCCACAAATATCAAACATGGTAAAGGCACACAAGTCACACAGAGAGCCCTTAGATTTCAGGCTGGCAAGGAGCTTAGGTACTACCCTCTTTCAGTTCAGTTGGTTCAAACCTGTCCTAAAAATAGTAATTGGGTTCTAGAGGATCTCAATATCACTGACTACCCTCGATCGATCATAATTCCAGTTTATCAACCTTTTCTTGCAGCCGGAATCATCGCGAGAGTTTAGTCTCAATGAGTGTAGCATACTGCTACTGTTCTATGGCCAAGTTGGTCAATTTAAAGGTTCTAAGGTCAGTTGGTGCTTAATGACCCCTTAGATGACCCATATTATCCTCGTTGCGCCACAAGGGATATCGGTACAATCTAAAGTGCCACACTAACGTAGCTACTGCTTCAAACGTATCGGTCTATGCCGTACAGTTCCCTCACAGTTTATTGCTCCTAACTCAAAAATGATCTCATTGAGTTCTTTGACATTTTGGAAAGCTTGAAACATCCTATAAAACTTTCATGTTTTCCACTTTTTCAAAATCCAATTGGAACTATGTGAAAAATGGTCAAGAAGTTAGGTCAAAAATCTACCTAAACTAGGTCAAATTTTCACTAAGTGTTTTAGAAAAAGTGCATGACTTCATGAATTTATAACTAAAAATCCAAACACTTCTAGGACTTGATCAGTAAAGCAAAGTTGTATATCTCATCAAGATCTACAACTTTCATTTTGAAATTTTTCTTTGAATCATCTCGCATCTTGGTGAAAAAATGGCATGAAGTAATGAAATTATCATGTATAAAAAACTTAGAAAAATTTCTAAGTCTTGAAAAGTTTGACTTTTCACATTGACTTTTGACTTTCTTGATTTCTTGATGATCAAACTTCATACTTTTGAATGTCTTGATGAATTGTGATCTTTGAAATCAAATTTTGATCAAAAAGTCAAAGTTTGACTTTTTGTGCATCAGTTGACTTTTCATCAGTTGATCAAATTTCAACTATCAATTCAATAATCTTGAGGAATATTTTGAACCATCAAACTAGGTCAACATGTTGTATTTAAATCCTTGAGATTATTATTCAAGCCATTAGATAATGCATTAGGTCAAAAGTCAATGATCAGTCAAATACAGTCAAAACCCTAATTTTGACTATTTTGCCCTTTTGGTAAATTAAGTGCTTTTCTTGAGAGATGGTGATCAATACTTGATCAAATGATGAATATGACTTTAAAATGTTGATATTGTCCAAAATTCATGAAGTTTGACTGTAAGTTAACCACAATTGACTTTTTATCTAATATAGTTGATTTTCAGTCATCTGGTCAATTGACTGAGCAAATTTGTGATTCAAGACTTGAAACTTGACATGAGTATTCGTGGAGGTCTATAATGATCCATGAAGGTAATTTGAGACATTATAATTCCAATTATCCTTGTGAAAATCAAAACCCTAATTTGAGGCATCAATGTTTAGGAGATGGTTTGACCTAGTCAAGACTTATGCAAGCTTGAGTTATTGGAGATCTTGTGTGAAATGTCTTGAGAAATGAGAGGGAAAATTTTAGGGTACAACATCATGAATGTGAAGTTTTTAGAAATATTCAGGCTGAATGTTTAAATTTTCTTAGGAAATAGAGAAAAAACTACGATGTTATTTTCTCTAATGATGAGTTAGATGAAGAAAGTGAATACAATCAAGCAAATAATGTTTTGGCATTCATTATTTACATTAAGCAAAGCTAAAATTTAGAATTGCCTAATGATAATGGAGATACTAGTGATAATGATCTATCTGATGATGCTCTTGGTGAAGCTTACAAGAGTGTATCTAAAATGGAATGAAGAATATCAAGTTGTTGAAAATAAGGAGATGATTCAAGCTCTTCTTCAAGACAAAACTCATCCCATTCTAACTATTTTAAAATTTAATGAAGAAGTTGTTCATCTCAATTTTAAACTTGATGGAATGACCAAGTTTGTTCGCATGTTGAATTCTAAAGTTGAGAGCCTTCATGAAATTCTAAGTGTGGACAAATCATCAAATGTCGTAGAGGGAATTGGATATACTGGTTAATAATCAAATTTAAAGAATATGTTTGTTATTCTAAGTGTGGACAAATCATCAAATGTGATTTTTTGAGAAACGAAGTTTCAATGCTTTGTACTTGGTTCATAGAGTTGTTAACTACTTTAAACACAATCCTTCTGACTTTGTGGATGGAGTGTAATCAAGGAAAACAAGTTGGGAGCTCAAGAAGCTGACTTTTTGCATAAATCTTGTTTTACAAGAATGGATATGTTACTTTCTCCCTAAAATGGCAAATTGATTTGGACAAAGCTTGAAACACTTGGATAAGGGCATAATCAGTTATGTAAACCATTAATTATGGAGTGACAAACAAGTTTGAGGCCTGCAAAGCAAGGATTATGCAGCCTAGCATGGATTTGGTTCATGTGTTCATCAAAAATGACTTATAATTCAAGTGACAAAACCCTAACTTCAACTCTTCGATTCTCCCTCTCTAAGAATGATCTCAAGGAGTTCTTGGACATTTTGGAAAGCTGAAATGTGATCTACAACCCATATTTAAATTGCTTTTGAATATTCCACTTGGAACTATATGAAAAAGTGCCATGAAGTTAGGTCAAAATCCTGACCAAATTAGGGCAAAATTTCACTAAGTGTTTAGTTTCATGACCACATGTTCATAAAATTATAACTTGAGATCCAAGAATTTTTGGAAGGAGTTATGTAAAACAAATATTATATATTTAATGGAGATCTACAACTTTCATGTTGGAAGTTTCTCTTGAATCATCTTGCATCATGGTGAAAATTTGGCTCAAAGTTATGAAAAAATGTGAAATTTCCAACACTTAGAAAAATTTCTAAGTTTAGAAATTTTGACTTTTCAAAATGAAATCTTGACTTTTTGATTTCTTGATGATTAAGTTTCATATTTTGACATGTTTTGATGAATTGTGATCCTTGGCACTTGAATTTGACCAACAAGTCAAAGTTTGGCTTTTCAGTATACAGTTGACTTTTGATCAGTTGACTGAAAACTCATTTGTCAATCCATTGGACTTGAGCAATGTTTTGAGCCATGTCAATAGGTAAAAATGATGCAATTGGACCCTTGAGATCATGCCTTAAACCAAATGACCTTTGCTAGGTCAAAAATCAGAAATTTCCCTTTCCCAGTCAAAACCCTAATTTTGACCATTTTGCCCTTTTGGGGATTTGATCAAATTTCTTGAGGAATTGTGGTCCAAACTTGATCAAATGATACATATGAGTCTAAAATGTTGATGTGGATAAAAAATTATGAAGTTTGACTGTAAATTGGCCACAGTTGACTTTTTCCCAATACAACTGATTTTTAGGTCAACTGCTCAATTGACTGAGCAAAAATGTGATTCAAGGCTTGAAACTTGGCATGATTAATCTTGGGGGTCCATGATGATCCATGAAAGTCACATGGGACATTGGAAGTTCAAAAATCCTTGTGCAAACTCAAACCCTAATTTTGGTCATCAATGCATGAGGAGGTGTCTTGAGCTGATCAAACCCTAGTGCAGTCTTGTGCCCAAGGAGATCTTATGAGTAAATTCTTGATAAGTGAGAGGGAAAATTTTGGGGTAAAATAATCTCGTTATGTAGAAATGGATGGAGAATTCATCAAGAGTCCTTGTAAGACTTTTGAAGTGATTTACCCTACCGCTACAGAAGACGTTTCTGCCATTCCTAAGGTTACCAGGGTTCTGCACAAGATGGCTTCCTTGAAAGATACTAAAGTTGTTGTAGAAGAAGGTGGTTGTACTATTTGGGGTAAACTTCCTGACATCCCATATAAATCTGACAAATTTGGTTTGGGTTTCACTGCAGAGGGTCAAAGGGTTGTTTGTCGCACTCATGCTGGAATACCTTTGTTCCATGTCAGCAACAACAGAGTCAATGTAATAGAAGATGCTGACAGTGATTATGACATCGACAGTTGGATCTTTCCTACCATTGCCAACAGGCTCGGCAATTGTAAGACGAAAGACATTATCTCTATCTCCTTTAGTCAGGAGTAATAGCTACATTTCTTTTTTATTGCTTTAAAAAGTTTTGGTTATGTAACGTTTAAACAATAACTTTAAGCCTTGTGTCTTACCCGGGGCACAATGGTCCATTTGTTAAGGGTTGACATTTCATAAATATATTTTCATTTAATAAAAGCATTGGAAGTTTTGCATTCAAATTTTGCGCTCTCTGTATTTCTTTTATTTTTATTGCACTTTCAAATAGCTATGTGTTCTTACACACACCCATACAATAAATTATAGATCCACATCCACTATGGATCCCGTTGATAACGATTTTGCTATTGCCACTTATGACTTTGAAAATCCGATCTACCAAGTCGAGGACGAAGGTGAGGAAGATTGTGAAATACCTTGAGAACTTACCAGACTCTTAATACAAGAAGAAAAGGCTATACAACTGCATGAAGAGTCGGTCGAGGTTATAAACTTGGGTTCTGAAACAGACAGGAAAGAAGTCAAGACAGACGCTAACTTATAGGGAAGTGTCAAGAACAGGTTAATCAAGATGTTGCACGAATATGTTGAGATCTTTGCGTGGTCTTACGAATACATGCCAGGGCTCGATACTGATATTGTGGTTCACCATCTGCCAATGAAAGAGGGTTATTCTCCGATAAAGCAGAAGGTTCGTCGAATGCATTCCGAGATGTCAGAGAAGATCAAGGCTGAGGTTATGAAGCAATTCAACACAATTTTCTTAGCAGTGACACCATATCGTCAATGGGCTGCAAATGTTGTACTGGTACCGAAGAAAGAGGACAAGGTACGCATGTGTGTAGATTATATGGATTTGAACAGGGCAAGCCCCAAGGATGACTTGCCACTTCCACATATTGATTTCTTGGTCGACAACACTGCTCAATACAAGGTATTCTCGTTCATGGATGGTTTCTCAGGGTATAATCAGATCAAGATGGCGCCTGAAGATATGGAGAAAACAACTTTTGTCACACAGTGGGGCACTTTCTGTTACAAGGTTATACCTTTTGGGTTGAAGAATGCTGATGCAACTTATCAGCGTGCCATGGTAGCTTTATTCCATGACATGATTCATCATGAGATAGAGGTTTACATCGACGATATGATAGCCAGATCATAGAATGTAGCCGAGCATCTGGACCATCTACATAAATTGTTTGAGAGACTGAAGAAGTATAAGTTGAGGTTGAATCCGAACAAGTTCACATTTGGGTTTAGGTCCGGTAAACTCATGGGTTTCATCGTCAGCGATAAAGGTATTGAAGTTGATCCTGCCAAGGTCAAAGCTATTCAATAAATGCCTACTCCCTGTACTGAGAAGGAAGTCAGAGGTTTCTTGGGACGACTGAATTACATTTCCCGATTCATTTCTCATTTGACTACTACTTGTGAACCGATCTTCAAGCTGCTGAAGAAAGATCAACTGGTAAAATGGAACGACGACTGCCAGACAACTTTTGAAAAAATAAAGGAGTACCTACAAGAACCTCTGATTCTGATGCCACCAGTGGAAGGAAGACCTATAATCATGTACCTAACAGTGTTAGAGAACTCAATGGGGTATGTACTGGGTCAACATGACAAGTTTGGTCGAAAAGAGCATGCAATATAATACCTTAGCAAAAAATTTATCGACTATGAAACAAGATACTCACTGCTCGAGAAAACTTGATTCGCTTTGGCATGGGCTACTCACCGACTAAGACAGTATATGTTGACCCATACTACTTTATTAATCTCTAAAATGGATCTCATCAAATATATATTCGAGAAGCCAGCTCTCTCCGGAAGGATCGACAAATGGTAAACGGTCTTAACAGAATACGACATTCAGTATACCACTCAGAAAGAAGGATGGCCTCACTCAAAGATGCTCGTGCTATGGTTGAACATAGAGGTTGCACCATCTAGGGATAACTTCCTGATATCCCTTTCAAATCAGATGAATTTGGGTTGGGCATCACTTCTAAGGCTCAAAAGGAGGTTCGATGTGCTCGTGCAAGGAAACCACCTCTCCGCATTAGTAACCATGAGGTTAATGCTCTTGAAGACTCTGAAGCTGATTGTGACTTCGACGATTGGATTTACCCAACTGCTAGTGCATGACTCAACAACTGGAAAACCAAGGACTTCATTTCAATCTCCTTCAACCAGGAGTAACTACCATTTTCTATTTTTATTTACTTTGAGAACTTTGTCTGTAATTTCCATTAAAACAATGACTTTAAACCATGTGCCTTTCCCGGGATATAATGGTCCATTTGTTAAGGGTTTGTCATAATCATATGCCATATGCTCATTTTAATGAAAAACATTGGACTATTTTGCATTCAAATTTTGCGTTATTTTCCTTTCTTTACTTTATTGCATTTTAAAAATATCCATGTGACGTTACATGCACACACACATTTGTAGATCCACATCCACTCTGGATCTCATTGACAATGATCTTGTTATCGCCATCTATGACCTTGAAAATCCAATCTATCAAGCCGAAGACGAAGGTGAAGAAGATTATGAAATACCTAGGAACCAGTTGAAGTGATAAACCCGGTTACTGAGGCAGATAAGAAAGAGGTCAAGATTGGCACCAACTTGGAAGACCATGTCAAGAGCAGATTGGTTCAGATGTTGAAAGACTATATTGATATGTTCACTTGGTCATATAAAGATATGTTGGGGCTTGATACTCATATTGTTGTTCATCGTCTGCCACTGAAGGAAGGATGTCCTCCGTCAAGCAAAAGGTTCATCGCATGCGGCCAGATATGTCTGAGAAAATAAAAGCTGAGGTAATGAAGAAGTTTAATGCAGGTTTCCTAGCAGTGGTGTCATATCCTTAATGGATTGCAAATGTTGTCCCCCGGTGCCAAAGAAAGACGAAGAAGTTCGTATGTGTGTAGACTACGGAGATTTAAATAGGACAATCCCCAAGGATGATTTCCCACTACCATACATTGATGTCTTGGTTGATAACACTGCTCAACACAAAGTTTTCTCCTTCATGGATGGACTCTCTGGTTACAATGAAATCAAAATGCCACCCGAAGACATGGAGAAAACCACTTATGTTACATAGTAGGGCACCTTCTGTTATAAGGACATGCCTTTCGATTTGAAGAATGCAGGTGCAACCTATGAACGGGCTATGGTAGCTCTATTTCATGACATGATCCATCATGAGATAGAAATGTACGTTAATGATATAATTTCAAGGTCGCTGTTGCAATCAGATTTAAAATCAGAGTCGCCACTACTAGTTTTCATCTTAAGGAAGAGAATCTAATAGGAAACCCTAATTTCGTAAACAAAGATTCTAGGTTTCGAACTTCTTTAGATAAAAGAAGGGTGGTAGGCACCTTTCATCTACCTTGTTCACAAGGATACTAGGTCTAGGTTTAATAGTTTTGGGAAAAAGAGTTTTAAATTTTAATAGGGGAACTCGCCACGATTTTAGTCGTATGCCTACGTATCCTCTTAGGAGGAATCAAAGTTCCATTTCGTAGTTCACGGGTGGTTGGTGTTTTTTATGGATTGCATAGAATTGCTTTCAAATTTATCGTTGAACCTTGTCTGGATTGTAAATTGAATGATCGTAGACGCAGTTCGTAGTTTGATTCGAAGACGATGCTATTTAATCCTTTTTGAAAATATCTTGAGGTTTTATTATGTTAGTAGAAAAAAGTTTGATCATTGGTTAGTTGTTTTGATATTTGATTTGATTAAGACGTGGAGCGGGAGAGTCTGATATAGTCTCCTCCTCACGCGTTCTCATCATGTGGCCAGATATTGACCACATGTTGCTTGCGGATGAAATATTTGGAATTGTGTGGATTTTAATTGTTTAATTTAGTATAATAAACTGGTAGACGATGTGTCGACCGATTTAGTTACTCGGAGATAGACGTCTTATTATTTATAGAATATTTGAATTAATTAATATTTATAAAAAATATTTGGATTAATATATTTTTTATGAGATAAGTGATCTAATTACTTTAAATAAACCAAATTAAAACAACCCCCATGATATAACCTAATGAATAAATTAACCGAACTAATTATATAAATCAATCTAATTAAAAAACTAATGTAAATAATTAAAAAGTATACAAGAGCAGCCCCTTATTCACATCACGTTTAGAATTGAAGCAAAGTTAATTTTTAGTTTTGAGTTTTTTAATATATGCTAACCAATCATGCGGTACCACGTAACATGGCCTTTAATAATATGGAAAATGAATAAAAACAAACAAACATAACAAAAGAAAAAAGAGTGACAGTAGCGGAACCGATTCATCTCTCTTAGTAATCACTGTTACTTTATCTTCGACATCCATTGCTTTGTTTCTCATTTATTCCAAGCCACACAAAAACATCAAATAATCAAAAATGTGAAAAGAAAGAAAAAATGAAACTCACAACAGTGGTGGCGGTTGATCTGAAATCGAGGGAGGCCATGGTGGTTCGCATCAGCGTCAGAAATTCGATGGTGCTCGCTTTGATTCGCTGGCTAGTTGGAGGTCGGGACGGTTAAATTGACGGTGAACGGAGGACAGAGGATGCAGGGGAGAGACTGGAAGTAGAATGAAGCCGGAGTCGTTGAAGTGCTTGCGAAGGCGGATTTGAGCGGTGTGGCTGATATCGAGATGTTGCTCGTCATTGGAATGATGCACGATGTTGCTGGAGGGAGTAGGCAGCGGAACGATGGGCACCGGAGGCACTTCACGCTGATTGGGTGTTGCTGTTTTTGATCGAAGCAGGTTGTCAGGATCTGAGTAGAGGAGGTCGCAACAGCCGCGGCAGACCGTCGATTGGCATAGACCGGCGTTGCGATTGAGACGTGCGAAGAGTTGTTATGTTTGCGCTTGTGAAGAGGTTGACATTGTTGTTGGTTGTCCCTTTGTTCTTTTTTTTTATTGACAGCAACAATTTAGTTTGAAGTATCATTATTACTATTATTTTTGCTCTGTTTGCAAACTTCTGTTATGCTTCTTCTATGGTACCTGCAGATTATTAGTAATAACAGAAAAAAATGTTTGATAGACCTTTTGAAATGGTTTTGAAATAAAAGAGGTGACGGGTGAGCTTACAGGGACTGTTTGCCTAAGGATTTGGTTTTCACATAAACATGATAGTAAAAATATGGTTACTCACCGATAAAGATTTGCCTCGGGGGCTAGTATGTTATGAATTTTGACTTATGTAGGTTTAAGAAAATATGTACAAGGCGTCTATAAAGAAGAGTAAAAATTGTTAGTAGTAAAAATATACATTGAGCGGACGTTAGTGAAAAAATTTACGCCATATAATTGTTTAGTATAAAATATAATATCATAAAACCAGCCGTTAAACATAATCTTATGATTCAAACAAATATTTCGAAATTAAAACAAATAAGATTAAAATTAAGAGAGAGACAAAAATTTAAGAAGTAAAAAAGGAGGCCTCATAGAAATCATCGGCCAAAATTGTTAAAAAAACGTAGAAACTTGAAAAGATGTGTGTTAGTAAAAATGCATAATTGTGTGTTTAAGAAAATTGCAAAATTCTGTATGATTGTTGATACTGTGGAAATCATGAATGAAAAATTAGGACAACAAATTAGTCATGTTTATAAAGTTGAATTAGGTTAAAAACTTGAAGAGAAAGTTAGCCCAAAATGAATAAAAAGCCCAAATTAGATTTTATCTATTAATAAGTTGTTTTGACTATTTTTTAAATAAAATAATATTTTAATAAAAAAGTAATATTTTTAAAATATAATAAATAAATAAATACGAAAATATAATTTAATAATAAAAATATGATTTTTGTGGTTTAGAAAATGAAAATAAAGTTAGTAACAACAAAAATATTCAAAGTGCACCGAGTGAGATTCAAACCTGTGGCCTTCTACTTGTAAGTCTTTCTCCCTTACCAATTGTGTTGTGTTACTTATTCGAAAGTAAAAAGCCAATTAAAAGTATATGACAGCGAACAATTATTTTCTATTTTTTATAAAAATATAAATAATTATTATATTTTCAAACAGACTTGAAAGCAAATTTTTATTAAAGAACATCGGCATGTTAATATAATTAAATCAAAGGAATTTTATATTTGTAACACCCAAATTTGAAAATCAATTTGACGGTAGCACTAAGGCGGACAAATTTGGGGTATGACAGTCACAAACTGAGGAAGAACACCTTGATCATCTTCACAAGCTACTTGAAAGATTGAAGAAGTACAAGTTGAGGCTGAATCCCAACAAATGCACCTTCGGGGTAAGGTCTGGAAATATTCTAGGTTTCGTCGTTAGTGGGAAAGGTATTGAAGTCGATCCTGCAAAAGTCAAAGCCATACAAGAGATGTCAGCTCCCTATACTGAGAAGGAAGTCATAGGTTTCTTAGGTCGACTCAACTACATTGCCTGATTCATCTCTCACTTAATTGCTACCTGTGAGCCGATCTTCAAACTCTTGAAGAAAGATCAAGTAGTCAGATGGAATGACGACTTCCAAGTAGCTTTTGACAAGATCAAAGAGTAATCACAAGAACCTCCAATCCTGATGCCTCCAGTTGAAGGAAGACCTCTGATTATGTACTTGACTATATTAGAGAATTCAATGGGGTGTGTGTTGGGTCAACATGATGAGTCTGACCGAAAAGAGCATGCAATATACTACCTTAGCAAAAAGTTTACCGACTGTGAAACCATATATTCACTGCTCGAGAAAACTTGTTGCGCTTTGGCATGGGTTGCTCGCCGACTAAGACAGTATATGTTGACTCATACTACCTTATTGATTTCTAAGATATATCCCATCAAGTATATCTTCGAGAAACCAGCTCTTTCCGAACAAATGGCTAGATGGAAAATGATCTCTACTGAATATGACATCCAATACACTACACAATACCAATCAAGGGAAGTGTGCTGGCGGATCATTTGGTCCATCAAGTTGTTGATGAATACTAATCCATGAACTTTGAATTCTCAGACGAGAATATCATGCTGATAACTGATTGTGAAAAGCCTGGACCATATGAAGGACCTGAACAAGGATCCCAATTGACTATGGTTTTTGATGGAGCTTCCAATGCCTTAGGTAACGGAATTGGTGTTGTGATCACTTCTCCTGAAGGTTTCCATACGCCGTTCACTGCCAGATTGTGCTTCGACTGTACAAACAACATGGCCGAGTATGAAGTGTGCATCTTGGGTCTAAAGGTTGCCATTGACCTAAGAATTAAATGCTTAAGTGTATACTGATATTCAGCCCTAGTAATCAGTCAAGTTAAAGGAGAGTGAGATACCAAACATCCAAATCTGATCCCATAAAAAGAGCACGTGCTAACCTTGATCCCTTACTTCGAAGAGGTCACCTTTGACACTTTCCAAGGGAAGAAAACCAGTTGGCAGATGCCTTAGCAACTATGTCGTCTATGTTCAAGGTCAATTGGGACAATAAAGCTCCCAAAATTACTATCGAAAGATTTGACGAACCTGCGCACTGTTATGAGATCGACACAATGAGGAGAAGTCTTGGTATCATGAGGTGAGGAGGTACCTCAAAGCACACGAGTACCCTGAAAGAGCTTCATTCAAAAACAAAAAAAAAATCTTACGAAGGTTCTTAGCCAAATTCTTCCTAAGCAATGGGATCCTGTACAAACGTAACCATGATGCTACTCTGCTTTGTTGTATGGACAAGAAAGAAGCAGAAAAGATCATGGAAGACATGCATGAAGGTATCTTTGGAACTCACTCTAGCGGGCGCACTATGGCCAAGAAGATTTTGAGGGCTGGTTACTATTGGTTGATTATGGAAACTGATTGTCACCACCACTCGAGGACTTGCCATAAGTGTCAAATCTATACCGACAAGGTTCAAGTGCCTCCAATTCCTTTGAATGTCATGACTGCTCCGTGTCTACTTGCGATATGGGGAATTAACATGATTGGAGAGATCAAGCCCACTGTCTCCATGGACATCGTTTCATCCTGGTTGCCATTGACTACTTCACCAAATGGGTCAAAGCAGCTACATTTGCCTCAGTTACCAAGAATGTTGTAGCTCGATTTATCAAGCATAACCTCATCTTTCAGTACGACATCCCTGAAAGGATTATCACTGACAACGAAACCAACCTCAACAATTCCATGATCATTGAACTCTGCACGCAGTTCAAAATCAAGCACCACAATTCTTCTCCATACAGACCTAAGATGAATGGCGCATTGGAAGCTGCCAACAAAAACATGAATAAGATTGTGCAAAAGATAGTGGTGACCTATAAAGACTGGCATGAGATGCTACCATTTTCTCTTCATGGCTATCGTACCTCGGCACGAACATCAACTGGGGCAACCTCATTCTCCTTAGTCTATGGAATGGAAGTCGTCCTGCATGTCGAAGTTCATATCCCTTCCTTAAGGATTATGAAAGAAGTAGACTTGGGCGAAGGCAAATGGATTCAGACTAGGTTGGATCAGTTGAACTTGATTGATGAAAAAAGGCTAGTTTCTGTTTGTCATGGTCAAATGTATCAAAAGCATATGATCAAGGCATTTAACAAAAAGATCAAACATCGAGTATACCAGGATGGTGACTTGGTAATAAAGCACATCATTTTACCACAAGGCGGTCATAGGGCAAATGGACTCCCACTTACAAATGGTCATTTGTTGTCAAGAAAGTATTCTCTGGCGGTGCTATGATACTAACCACTATGGACAACAAAGATTTCCTGCATCCTGTGAACACATACATGGTCAAAAAATACTACGCATAAAGAATGACCCGCTAGGTTGACATACTTAGGCAAAAATAAGGGTAACCCGGCAAACCAAAAGGGTTCGAGTAAAAATTATGGATATATACAAAAGATTGTACACCCGGCAAGTCGAAAACCTGAAAGGGCGACTTGGGCAAAAATGGGTATCCTGGTGGACTACAAACCTGAAAGGGTGGTTCAGGAAAAAGTTAAGGGTTAAAGCGTACGACTATGTCCCGTCAGATCACTAATAGACAGCTTTATTACAAAGGTCAAAGGTTAAAGGTACAAGATCATTTCAATCAACTTCTTCTAAAGGCAAGGGATGATGTTCTAAGACATAGGGGCAATAGCAGAGTTGGAACCCAATGAGATCACTTCCACATGGCTATATAATTTTTATTTTCACTTTGTATTCTTTTCATTTTTTTGACGACTTCCTCTTACTAGGATTTATGTCTCCATGTACAAAAATGCATGTTTATAGGCAAATTATCAATACAAATATACTTTTTGAAGTGAGAACTTTTTGTTTCACTGTTTTGAGTGCAAAAACGTCCAATGACTAAAATTGATTGAACATATGCATATGAACATTAATTAACTGTTAAGAAATATACACACAAGAACAGTAATAAGCGCTTACTTAAGGATTTGGGATATTCCCAGAGTCACTTCAATAGGATTATCCCCACAGAGTGAAGTCATACATTCTCCATCCAGAGTTCCAATCAGCATATCTCCAGGAAATTCTCTTCCCCAACCAAGTTTGGTCTTCCAAAGCTGAGAAAGAAACCTCTCCAAAGTTCTTCCCCAGATGAATCCATTTCCCCAGTAAGGCCTTCAAAATACTTTCCTCAGCAGGGTTTATTCCTCAAACTACTACAAATCAACTGACAGAACCCCTCTTCTCCAATAAAGTTGATACTATCCCCAGAAAGTTGCTACAAAGCCTGGAATCCGACCAGATAACAGTTAACTTTAACCCCCCCCCCCTCAACATTCCCCGCTGAGTTTCCTCAAACAGTAAACAAGAATTCCCAGCGGAAGCACTCTAGACAAGGTTGAAGATACACATACTCTTCACCCCCAGCGATACTCCGGGATTTAGCTTCCTAAAACTCCCTAGCAGTAGTCAGGGATTTATTTTCCCAGACAAAGATACACTTCAATAATATTTAATGTTCATACATCATAGCATATACACGACAAAATTCATACAGCACAGTCTAATTTATTTTGAGAACATCATTATGCAATACATGCATCATAAAATCGCATACATCTAATTCTTTACCTTTTCAGGAAAGATCAGTCACCAGCTGAATACCATCAACAACAAACATTTCCAATTTCAAGACCTCTACTATTTCAGTTTAAATCGATCAATGATTTATCCTGATTCCGTTCTGGTGGGCTCTTTCTCTGGTTCAGTTAAATCGCTCCTAAGATTTATACTGATTCATTATCCAGTAAAAGACAATTTCATACCTCTACTGGTTCAGTTTAAATCGACCAATGATTTATCCTGATTCCGTTCTGGTGGACCCTTTCTCTGGTTCAGTTAAATCGCTCCTAAGATTTATACTGATTCATTATCCAATTAAAGACAGTTTCAGACCTCTACTGGTTCAGTTTAAATTGATCAATGATTTATCCTTATTCCGTTCTGGTAGACCCTTTCTCTGGTTCAGTTAAATCGCTCCTAATATTTATATTGATTTGTTATCCAATTAAAGACAATTTCATACCTCTACTGGTTCAGTTTAAATTAACCAATGATTTATCCTGATTCCGTTCTGGTGGACCATTTCTCTGGTTTAGTTAAATTTCTCCTAAGATTTATACTGATTCGTTATCCAGTTAAAGACAATTTCAGACATCTACTGGTTCAATTTAAATTGATCAATGATTTATCCTGATTCCGTTCCGGTGGACCCTTTCTCTGGTTCAGTTAAATCGCTCCTAAGATTCATACTGATTCATTATCCAGTTAAAGACAATTTCAGACCTCTACTGGTTCAGTTTAAATCGACCAATGATTTATCCTGATTCCTTTCTGGTGAACCCTTTCTCTGTTTTAAATAAGTCGCTCCTAAGATTTATGCTGATTCATTATCCAGTTAAAGATTATTACAGACATTTGCTATTTCAGTATGAATCGACCAAAGATTTATTCTGATACTTCTTCTAATCTCTATCAACAGTCACTTTGGATGGCATCTATAAGCCTATCTCCGATAACTCTTCATTACCACTCCAAATCAACCAACAGTACTACTTTGTGCACAAACGAGTGCAAATTTCTGGTCACTTTAGTGTTCAATCATCTTCCACCTTCAAGTTACGAAAAGTGGACACGTCAATCTTACTTTTCAAGTTTAAGATGATTGAACATGGGCAGCTATTGTACCCCAAAATTTTCCCTCTCTTTTCTAAAGACACTTCTCACATAGATCTTCAATAGCTCAAGATTGCACAAGTGTTGGCTAGGTCAAGTCACCTCCTAAACATTGATGCCTCAAATTAGGGTTTTGATTTTCATAGGGACAATTTTACTTCTATTTCCTCAAATTACTTTCATGGTTCATTATAGACCTCCAAGAACACTCATGCCATGTTTCAAGTTTTGGATCACAATTTTGCTCAGTCAATTGATTAGATGATTGAAAATCAGTTGTATTGGGTAAAAAGTCAACTTACACTCAAACTTCAATATTTTTGACCAATATCAACATTTTGAAGTCATATTCATCAATTGATCAAGTTTGGATCATAATTCCTCAAGAAAAGTGTTCAAATCATCAAAGGGGCAAAATGGTCAAAATTAGGGTTTTGACTGAGAATGACTGATTTTGGACTTTTGACCTAATACATCACTTATTTGTTGGGAACATGGTATCAAGGATTCAAGCACATTATCTTGACCTAATTTCATGATTCAAATCATTCCTCAAGATCAAACAATTTATAGATGAAATTTAGTTAACTGGTATAAAAGTCAACTGATATACCAAAAGTTAAACTGATTTTTTTTGTCAACATTGAGTCTCAAAGATAAAAATTCATCAATACATTCAAAAATATGAAGCTTAATCATCAAGAAATCAATATATTCAAAAGTCAAACTTTTCAAGACTTTAGAAATTTTTCTAAGAGTTTTTGTACATGATAATTTCACTACTTCATGCCAATTTTTCACCAAGATGCAAGATGATTCAAAGGAAACTTTCAACATGAGAGTTGTAGATCTTGATGAGATCTAAAACTTTGTATTAGAGGGCTCATATCTAAAAAATGCTTAGATTTTGATTTATAAGCCCATGAAGTCATGCACTTTTTCTTAAACACTTAGTGAAAATTTGACCTAGTTTAGGCAGATTTTTGTTCCAACTTCTTGGCCATTTTCACATAGTTCCAATTGGATTTTGCAAAAGTGGAAAACATAAAAGTTGTATATAATGTTTCAAGATTTCCAAAATGTCCAGGAACTTGAAGATATCATTTTTGAGCTAAGAGAATCGAAGAAAAGAAGTTAGGAATCCATTCTTGAATTACAAGTCATTTTGATGATGAACACACAAACAAAACCCCAACCAAAGCTACAAGATCTCTCTTTTCAGGTTATGTTCTCTCAAAATATATGCATAATCAAGCAACTACACAAACCCTAAGTGTATTACACAAAGATTTGAAGCTTTCTCCAAGTCTTGATACCATTTATGATTAGAAATGTAAAAGCAACATTTCCATTTGCATAAAGCTTCACTTTTCCAACAACTCTCTTCTTTCAAGCTTGAAATCTGTTCTAAAGATCACAAAAAAATCTCAATATCAGAAGCAAACCACAAGAGTCTACAAAGCATTGCTAAGCTCCTTGATTCACTCCTTTCTTCATCATGAAGCAACTTGTCTTTATGCATTTGAAAAAATCTATAACATATGATTCTAATCATCTCAAGTCCTCAAACCTTTCCCTATAAATAGAGACAACATTTACAAACCAAGGACACAAATGAAAAAGCCTTGAAACTCCCTCAAACTCCCTAAAACTCAAAATTTCTCTTAAACTGCATTTTTGTGCCATTTCTGACTTTGAATTTCAAACTCACATTTCACTCGTGCGTTCTTCCTTAAAACCAATCATAAAGCACCTATACATCATTTAGAAGCAAACCAAACATTTGTTACAGTTCTGTAACTCCATTTTCATCTTCCTCTATTTCAAAAATCAGAAGCTTTCACATTGACTTCTACAAGAGGATTCAGCCACTCTCAATCTAAAGTAGTTATTACAATAGCTTCCTGGAGGTTTAAGGAAGCTAACCAAATCATTGTAGCACCTTGAAGTGAGCTCAAACTCAAAACACGAATTTCATTTTCAAGGTGAGTTTTCTAGTTTTCTATCTCTTCATACATACATCATTTGACTTCCATTTTCAAAGGTAAAATATAGATATCATAGCCCTGAAACTAACCATGCTCTTATAATTCATTTATGTTGACTAAGTAATGTGAATTTTAAGTTTGAAATTGCTGAAAAAATTAGGTCAGATTTGGTACCACTTAAAATTCATGCTCATCTTTGATTAATAGCTTTAGTTATTTATATGTCTGAACTCGTGATGAAATTTGGAGTAAGTTTCATGTTTATACTTTTGTAAATGGTTGAGAAATGAGGAAGTTACAAAATTCAAAAATGGTAATGAAGAGGCTGGCACGAGGTTAGGGATGAAGTCATATTCAGAACCAATTTTATTTTAAATTTAGCGCAACATACATTTTGACCGGATGAAACAGCCACCCCAGTAGCAGGAGGAGCGCGCGTAAGGCATTACCCTATAGAGACCTGGATTCGAGCCCCAGTGGTACCCTTTTGTATTTTTTTCATGTTTTCTTTGCAGATTCGGTGCATCAAGCATAGCGCGCGTACCATACATCCTCATCGCTGGACATTTGATCATTGGACACGTAAATCTAACACTCCACAATGCAGGACAATGGTACATCATCACATGCTAGCCACACATGATTCAACGGGCGCTGGGCCTTTCAGTCTTGGGGCCTCATCCCTTTTTTTGTTTTTGCTTACATATACACCCCTGTTACTTTTCATACTCAGGCCCATACATTTATTTTTTTATTTTATTTTCTGAACTCAACAAAAAAACCACATTTGGGCCTAGCGCCCTTTTTGCTACTTTTAACTCCCATCTTTCATTTAAAACCCCCTAGCCCAATATTTTCTTATTCCTTATATTTTCTTATTTTTATTTCTTTATTTATTTTAATTAATCTAAACATACAAAATATATTTTCTTAAACTAAAAATACAAAAAATATATTTTCTTAAATAACTAAATTATTAAATATTTTAATTTAGACATTTATTTTTATTTTTAAATACTTAAAACTAGTTTTATTTATTTTATACACTTTAATTTTTTTTTAAATTAGTATTAACATTCATTTTATTTTCTAAATGAATCATTTAGACTTAGGTTTTATTTTCTCCTCAAAACTTCAAATAAACTTAGATTTTAGGTCTTGTTAATAATTAATTAATTTCTTTTAACTAGTCTAATTAGGTTAACTATAAAATCTTCTCATACAAAAAACCAAAAAACCAATTTTATTTTTATTTTACATTATCTTTATATTCTTGTACATTTTATTTGGCATTATTCAATATGGTTGTAATAGTAATTAGGTTTTAATTGTTTTCATCCCCATTTGTAATTTGTAATTTGTATCCCCATCCCCTAAAATGATGTAATAGCGTAGAACTTTTAATTTCCATAATTTATCGCTTTCAATATTATTGTTAGTAATTAGGGTTTGTATGGCAAGACTAAAATCAAACAAGTAGATAACCCTAATTCAAGATAATTTAAACGAAAACAACACACTTTGCACACTTGCACCTCTAGGGTTAACTCACACTTGTTTCCTGAGAATAAAAACAGTCATGTCTATCGAACGTGGGATACTTTAGCAAAGACCCTCGATTACAAGATCGTGGTCCCTTGATGACCCTTCGATGTTGCCTTCGGTAAATGATCTTAGACCCTTATGATACATTTTTAAGGTATCCTACAATATTGCCTTCTATGACTGTACAATGACCTACGCATGTCCCTTCACATCTAATGATATGGTTTCTTATTAACTAATGGTAAGATAATACTATCTAAAGGAGGAGGAAAAGAACTAAGACTTTTTGAGTAGGTAGAACGTTCGTAGTTGCTTTCTCACAAACATTTCAAACAAAACATCTTTCAAACACACCACACTTTCATGAAATATTTTCAAAAGTCAACACTTTGTATACATTTTTATAGAGACAAGAATCATTAGAGTTCGCCTAAACAAGAGCACTTTTCAAAAATACTCTAAAAAACAAACCACAAATACATTTATAAAGCATTTCAAAGTGAGCTAGCAACTAAGAGCCCGTAGATAACTACGGGTGAAAAGGGTGCTAACACATTCCCTTTTCATAACCTACCCCCCGAACTCAAGAAAATTCTCAAAAGGTCTTTCTTGTTCTTTTCACCCTTTCCTTTATTGGATAAAAGAAAAGTCGGTGGTGACTCTTGTTATCCGCAACAATTGCGATAAAACACAAAACACCCAAGTCAGCTCTCCCACCATATTATAGGCGGTTTAGGCAAAAGTTCGAGACATAAACTGAATAAATCTTACCTGTTGGTTGAAAACCCGCAAGGGCAACCTAGGAAAAAGTTAGTGATTTCTTGACAAGTAACTGCGTTAGACAGGACTGGATCAGTGAAGCAACAATCTTCTCAAATTTTCATCACACTTCAACTAAGGCCTCTGGTCAGGAGTTCAAAGTTGTTAGGGAGAATAGTGGTTATTGTATTTCAATGTATCTTTTCCATATACTTACCATTTTACAAACTTTGTAATCATTCGTGGAGTCACGCCATTTGCGGACTACCATTCTATTAATAAAGTTTGAGCCTTTATCCAATTCTTTGTGGTTCTTATTTTATTCTATTTACAAAAATTTCATTTATTATTGATAGTAATTTTCAAAACAAAAAGACTTAATAATAAAAACATGTTTTTGAAAATAATTTGCAAATCACCTTTTACTTCTGATTTTGTGATTCAAGTGGAATAAAAGTTGTGATTCCAAGAATGGACTAACCCTAGAATTCTGAAGGGATTCCTTAAGATGTATCTCAAAATTACTTTTTCTGATACACACATGATCCATTTGTGTTCTGGATACTTGGATTTCATACCAATTGATATATGGGGTGTGGGGTTGGTTATATCCTCTTTCCCAAGTTAAGTCTTAGCTCAGATCATATTCAGGTTGACTTTCTAAGGCGAAGTATTTCTTGACTGCGTGAGCATTCATGGGACGTAGGAACTCCTCGCTATCCATAGTTTCAAGAGTCAACGAACCTCCAGAGAAGGATTTCTTGACAACATATGGGCCTTCATAATTGAGAGTCCACTTGCCCCTGGAATTAGTGTTAAAAGACATGATCTTTCTGAGCACGAGGTCTCCTTCTCTGAATTCACGGGGCTTGACCTTCTTATCAAAAGCTTTCTTCATTATTTTCTGATATAATTTTCCATGGCACAGGGCTGTCATTCTCTTTTCTTCAATCAAATTCAACTGGTCAAACCTGTTCTGGACTCATTAAGTTTAGGACAACTTGGTTTCCATTATTACACGTAAAGAGGGAATCTCAACCTCAACGGGGAGTACTGCTTCTATAGAGTATACAAGAGAAACGAGGTTGCTCCTGTCGAAGTGCGGACATATGTACGATACCCATGAAAAGCAAAAGGAAGTATCTCATGCTAATCTTTATTGGTAACAACCATATTCTGGATGATCTTATTGATATTTTTATTAGAAGCTTCAACAACCCCATTCATCTTAGGCCTGTAAGGAGACGAATTGTGATGGACAATTTTGAATTCTTCACAAAGTTCTGTCATCATCTTGTTATTTAGATTTTATCCATTGTTAGTAATAATCCTACTTGGCACACCATACCGACATAAAATATTATTCTTCACAAAACGCACTACTACCTGCTTGGTGACATTAGCATAAGAAGCTGCTTCCACCCATTTAGTAAAGTAGTCAATTGCCACCAAGATGAAACGATATCCATTTGATGCCTTGGGTTTAATCATTCCAATCATATCAATACCCCGCATAGAAAAAGGCAAATGGGAAGAAATAACATTGAGAAGCATTGGAGGCACATGAATCTTATCAGCATAAATTTGGCACTTATGACACTTCTTCACAAATTTGTAACACTCAGATTCTATTGTCAGCTAATAGTAACCTTCCCTAAGCATCTTTTTTGCCATTGAATGTTCATTGGCATGGGTACCAAAGGAACCTTCATGGATCTCATGCATAAACATGTTTGCTTCGTGTCTATCCACACGTCTGAGCAAGACCATGTCGTAATTTCTTTTGTATAGCACATCTTCATTGAGGAAAAATCTACCTGCCAGACTTCTCAATGTCTTTCTATCTTTATTTGACGCCCCGAGGGGGTACTCTCGAGTCTAAGGAAGTGCTTGATATCATAATACCAAGGTTTTTCATCTGACGTACCCTCTATAGCAAACACATGAACGGGTCTGTCAAGACGTCGAACAATGATCTGAGGTACATCATTCCAAGTATTCACTTGATACATGGAAGCCAAGGTGGCTAAGGAATCTTCCATCTGATTCTCATCTCTGGGAATGTTATGGAATTCAACTTTATTAAAGAAAGGTAACAATCTTCTAGCATAATCTTTGTAGGGAATCAAGCCAACGTGACGAGTATCCCATTCTCCTTTAATATGATTTATTACCAAAGCTGAATCACCATATACATCCAAACTTTTGATTCTGATATCTATAGCCTCTTCAAGACCCATGATACAAGCTTCATATTCTGCCATGTCATTGGTGCAATCAAAAGTCAACCTTGCAGTAAAAGGAATATGTGATCCATGGGGAGTGATAATCACGACACCAATTCCCTTCCCATAAGCATTTACAGCTCTATCAAATACCATATGCCATCGGGATTCAGGATCAGGACCTTCCTCAAGCAAAGTCTCATCACAATCTTTTGCTTTCAAATACATTACATCCTCATCCGAGAAATCATATTTAACAGGTTGATAATCATCAATTGGTTGGTGAGCAAGATAATCCGCCAACACACTGCTTTTTATAGCCTTTTGAGTTCGGTATTCAATATCATATTCAGACAATAGCATCTGCCAACGGGAAATTCTTCCAGTAAGAGAAGGCTTTTCAAAAATATACTTAATTGAATCCATTTTGGAAACCAACCAAGTAGTATGTTTCAACATATATTTCCGCAATCGCTTTGTCGCCTAAGCCAAAGCGCAACATGTTTTTTCCAGCATAGAATACCGTGATTCACAGTCGATAAACTTCATACAGAGATGATAAATGGCATATTCTTTTCTTCCCGTTTTATCTTGTTATCCCAAAGTACAACCCATAGAATTATCTAACATAGTTAGATACATAATCAATGGTCTTCCTTCAACTGGAGGGAGCAAGATAAGAGGTTCAAGTAAATTCTCTTTAATGCTTTCAAATGTCCTTTGGAAATCGTCCGTCCATACACAACCTTGATCTTTCTTTAATAACTTAAAGATTGGTTCACATGTTGCAGTCATATGGGAAATAAATCTGGAAATGTAATTCAAACATCCAAGGAAGCCTCTAACTTTATTTTCAGTTCTTGGTGCAGGCATTTCTTGAATTTCTTTAACTTTATCAAGATCAACTTCAATTCCTTTTTGGCTGACAATGAAACCTAGCAATTTTCCTGAACAAACACCAAAAGTACATTTATTTTGATTCAAGCGGAGACGAAACTTTCTCAAACGCTGAAACAATTTCAACAAATCTTCTATATGCCCTTCCTCGGTCTGGGATTTGGAAATCATATCATCAACATATACCTTAATTTATTTGTGCATCAGATCATGGAATAGGGTTGTCATAGCCCTCTGGTATGTTGCACCAGTGTTCTTCAACCCGAAGGGCATCACTCTGTAAAAGAATGTTCCCTAGGGTGTTATAAACATTTTTTTCCATGTCCTCAGGAGCACATCTGATTTGATTGTATCCGGAAAATCCATCCATGAATGAAAATACTTTCAATTTCATTGTACTATCAACCAATATATGGATATTCAGAAATGGAAAGTCATCTTTTGGACTAGCTTTATTTAAATCTCTATAATGAACACACATGCGGAATTTTCTATCTTTTTTCAGTACTGGAAAAATTTTGGCAATCCATTGATGGTACACTGATGTCACAAGGAAACCGACATCAATTTGTTTTAAAACATCTTCTTTAATCTTCACTACCATGTTAGGATGAGTTCTTCCCATCTTCTGCTTGATTGGTGGGCATTCTGGCTTTAGCGGCAAATAGTGCTCCACAATATCGGTATCTAGACCAGGCATATCTTGATAAGACCAAGCAAATATATCCACATATTCCTTCAACAATTCAATCAACTTGATTTTCACATCATGATGAAGTAGTGACCCAATCTTGACTTCCTTTGTATCTACCTCTGAACCCAAGTTAATTGTCTCCAACGGATCTTTATATGGCTGAATGGCATTTTCCTCGCGCTCAAGAAACCGTGAAACCTCTTCTGGGATTTCATCATACTCTTCTTCCTCAGTGTAATACGGTGGGAGAACTGACTTTACTAGTTTTTCATTTTATCTCAAATGTTGCGGTTACCAAGAGTCGCCATCGGCTTTTCTTTTATCCAGTAAAGGAAAGGGTGAAAAGAACAGGAAAGACCTTTTTAAAGATTTTGAGTTCAGGGGTAGATTATGGAAAGGGAAGGTGTTAGCACCCTTTCCATCCGTAGTTATCTACGGGCTCTTAGTTGCTAGCTCATTTTGAAAATTCTTTTTGTGTAAGTGTATTTTTGAAAATATTTTTGAAAAGACACCTTAGTGCGGAAAAGTTTGTAATGATTCTCGTATCATTGAAAACGCATACAAAGTGTTTTTGTCTTTGAAAATATTTAGAAAAAGAGAGTGTATGTATGAGAAATTTTTTTTTTGTGAGCAAGCAACTACGAGCTGTCTATCTACTCAAATGGTATTTGTTCTTTTTCTCTTTTCCTTTAGATAGTGCTATCCCATCATTAGTTGGTGGGTAGCCCTATCATTGGATGTTTTAGGGAAAAGCGCGGGTCATCGTACAGTCATAAAGGAAACTCGTAGGGCACTTTAGCAATTTTATCGTAAGGGACTAGATCGTTTACCGAAGGAAGCATCGAAGGGTCATTGAGGGACTACTATATTTTTAACCGAGGGTCTTTGCTAAAACATCCCACGTTCGAGGGACATGACCGTTTTTCCGAAGGCAACAAGTGGAGGTACCTTAGAGGTGCGCATGTGTGAAGTGTGTTGTGTTTCAGTTATATTTGTCTTAAATGTTAGGTTTTCTAACGTTTGATTTTAAGTCTTATCATGCAATACCTATTAGCATACATCTAGCAGTTAAATATATACAAGTGTAGAAAAATAAAAAATGTGGAAATTAAACTACGCTATTACATCGCTTCGGGATGGGGGGAAAACAAACCAGAAATTGGGGAAAGAAAAATGTAAAAAGTCCTAGTTTAAACTATTACATCCCTTTGTACAATTACATAATTACTATAAGGTGAAAAATAAATAAACGTGTGGAGGAAGAGAAGTGGAAGATATAAAACCTTAAAGAATAAAAATATTTTTTTGTTCTTTTTGTTTAGAAAACAATTGAATTATAAACCTAATTCTAATAAAATTTTAATAAATAAAATACACTTAGAGGAATTAAATTAATTTAATCAAAATTAATAAAAATTAATTTAATTAAAAAAACTTAAATTTGATTTTTTTTTATTTATAATTTTTTATTGATTAAAGTAAAACTGATTTAAAAAAGAAAATGTTAGTTAAAACAAAATAAAGAAAATTAAAATAAAAAGCCTGCAAACAAATAAAATGGGGGGTGCGAATCAGAAGTTCTTAGGCCCAAAAATCAAGAGCCCAGGAGTTGCAAAAGGAAATGGGAGGTGTGAAGATCTGAAGTCACAAGGCCCAACTTGGCAAATCCCAACATTACGCTGGATCCAGTATGGATGGCCTTTGAAGGTCCATGATTGGAAGCATACATATGAGGTGCTGGATCTAAACCCATTATGATCTAATGGTCAGGACGTGAAGTGCATCGCGTGCGAATGGATCTGTTTGGTACAGGATCTGAAAGCAGAAAATATGAGAAAAATAAAACTCCCTCGCACCTGAATCGAACCCTAGGCCTAGAGGGGGTATGCCTTAAGTGCATGTGTGTTGCCACTGGGGTAGCGTGTTTTATCCGTTAGTACAATGAATCAATAACATTATAATATAAAATGAATTCAAAAAATATATTAAAAAAAGAAATGAAACGCGCGCTGGGTGGCCCCCTCTGAAATTTGAATGAACGAATCAGGGAGCAGTGTTTAGCCACGCAAGCCCTTGACCGCCGTCTACAAAAGTCAGGCCGGTCAGAGATGGTGGAAACCACCGCCTTCTCCGACGGTCTTCAACACCGAACCTACAAAAATGTGTCAAATTGAAAAAGAAAAGGCACTATCTTGCATGAAATTTCACACTGAGTCTAAATTCAGGGTCAAAACCGGCTAACAACTAATGGAAATAGGGTTCCAATGCAAATGTAAATCACACAGTTAAGAATGGCAAGTGGCCATGTTGACATTCAAGCTAGCATGTAAGGCCTCATTTCAGTCCTAACCATCACCCTGATCACATCTAACCACAAAACATTAGTAAACAATGCATGGATTTTAAGTTTCAGATGCAAATTTTTTTACCGATTGGAGAATGTGGATGGGGTTCTTCTAGGCACGACTAAGAGTGATATTGTCCTGGGTCTGTCCCTGAGAATGTCAGGAAGATGAATGGATGTCTGGAACTTGTTGAGAGTGGCTGGAGAATGAGTTTTCCGGTTGCCCTAACGTAACTTTGAGAAATTTTGAAATTTTAGAGAGCTTTCTTTGAGCAGCTATGCGTGTCCCCTTGCTTTTGATTGTGTTTGCTTTATATAAAGGGAGGAGAGGCTTGATTAATCATGGTACAGAATCAAAACATTAAGCCATGGTTTAAAGATAAAAATCATTATTTGAAATATATCCATATTTGTAGCATTCTTGCCAATTTGAACTTGCAATGAACCTAAACCATTTATGTGTATCTTGCACGAATTATTAAGCCTCATAGTTGATTAAATCAAGCCCACATGCATTAGCCCATGCTCTCTTGTGATTTTGTTTAATTTATTTTGTTTTAAGTTAAATAAAATCAAGATAAATATAAATAAAAATCAGAGCCATGTTGTGATACGGTGGCAGAACCGACTGTTATACTGGTTTTTGTTTTGTATTCACAAATTTGCGGTAAGCAAGAGTCGCCACCGACTTTTCTTTTATCCAACAAAGGAAAGGGTGAAAATAACAGAAAAAAACCTTTTTTCAAGATTTTCTAAGTAAGGGGGTAGATTATGGAAAGGGAAGGTGTTAACACCCTTTCCATCCGTGGTTTTTCACGGGCTCTTAGCCACTTGCTCATTTTTTAAAATTGCTTTCGTATTTGTGTGTTTTGAAAAGTTTGCTTGCTTTATGATAACTCTTGTATCAGTCTTCAAGAGTGTTGATAAAGAATTTTTTAAAAGAGTTTTGAAAGTGTGATGTGAAAAAGATTGTTTTGAGCAAGTACATAATAACTATCTACCTACTCAAAAAAGGTGTTCTTTTCCTCCTTTCCTTTAGATAATAATATCCTACTATTAGTGAGTAGTTAGCCTTATCGTTGGATGTTGAGGGACTATCGAAGGGACATTTACGGTCACTAAGGCAACTGGGCAAGAACTCTTAGTAATTTTCCTAAAGTTCTAAGATCACTTTTTTAACCGAGGCAACAATCGAAAGGGTCATCGAGAGACTTGTGATCTCTTGAACGAAAGGAGGTCACTAAAAATTCCCACGTTTCAAAGGCAACCGAAGTGGGAGATACCCTAGGGGTGAATATGTGCAAGTGTGCTTGATTCAGATATATTATCTTTGAATTAAGTTATGCTATGTTCAATTAATCGTTATCTTTCCATACAATCCTATTAGCAATTCATCTAAGCAGTTTATAGTGCGGAAAATAAATTGCAGAAAATAAAAACTCCTAAGCTATTACAAGGCCTCGGGGCAATTACATAATTAAATGTGGAAATTTAAACCCTAATTAAACTATTACAAACCGGGAAACAATTACATAATTAAAAAGTAAAACAGAAAATAATGAATGCGCGAAGAATAAAGAAGCGTTTAAACCCTAAAAATGCTCCTAAATTAAAAGAAAACCTCTTTTTTTGTGTTTTTATTTATTAATGAAAATATCATAATAATATCTGTGATCGATGGAAATAGAACTGACTGTTTTGAAATGCTGGTTCGCGAAATGTCGCGGTAAGCAAGAGTCGCCACCGTCTTTTATTTTCTCCAACAAGGAAAGGACAAAAGCACAACAAAATTCCTTTTCGAGATGTTTCTCGGTTCGGGAGGTCGATTATAGAAAGGGAAGGTGTTAGCACCCTTTCTATCCGTGGTTATCCACGGGCTCTTAGGTACTTGCTCACTATGTTTTCAAAAATGTTTTGCTTTTCTTGTGTTTGTGGGTTTTGAAAAAGTTTGTTTGAAAACTTCGATTTAACTCCTGTATCTGTCCTCAAGAGTGTATGAAGTGTTTGTTTGAAAACTTTTGTCAGAAAAGTGTAGGTGCGAAAAGTATTTTTGTTTTTGAAAGAGCAAGTACCTGAGAACCTCTACCTACTCAAAAGAAATTAAGCTGTGTAAATGTCCTTTAGACAGTACTATCCCACTATTGAGAAGTAGGTAGCACCGTCGTTGAAGTTTTTCGGGTCAATTCGATTATAGGGACATGTGGTCACCAAAGCAATAGTAGGACGCCTTAGCGGTAACCCTAATGTCCTAGATCCTTTTTATTCGAGGCAACCGTTTCGAGGCAACTTGGATCTTTAGACAAGAGGGCGACCTCTAAAGCACCCTATACTCAATGACCACGTCGAGGCAACCAAGTGAGGCGTACCCTAGGAGTGGCATGTGCGAGTGTGTCAGGATTCAGTTAAATTATCTTTGCACATGTTATAGTGAGCTACAGGTTGATTTTAATTTCAGAGATAAGTCTTGTCATGCATAGCCTAATTAATATACATCTAACAGTTAATAGTTGCGAAAAATAAATGTACGCTATTACAAGGCGTCGAGTATTTACATCGCCAAGAACAACACTTGAAAAGTAAATTGCGGGAAATTAAAGAAAAGCGATAAAAAGGGTCCTAATTAAAGCTATTACATCCTCAGAGCAAATACATAAATATGAATAAAAAATTGATAAAACAAACATACGCGCGAGAGAAAATTGAATCGAGGAGTCTTTTAGGGTTTTGACCCTTTTTGAGAAAGAAAGAAGTTTTTGTCCTTTTTGCATTTAATTAAATTAAACCTAAAACTAATTAATTAATTAAATAAAAAGAAATATTTTTTTTGAATTTTTAGGTTTTAAGGAAATAATAAAATAATAAAAAAATGATTAAAAGTTGTCAAGAAAAAAACCTAATTCCATGTTGATTTTAAATTATTGTGAAAAAGTTAAAATTAAACCTAATTAAAACTAAATTAATTATATTAGTATTTATTTACAAAAATAATAAAATAAAAATATTATATTTATTTTGTGTTTTCTGATTTTATTATGAAAATATTATTTTAGTTAATTAAATAATAATAATAATTATAATAAATAATTAAAATAAGAAATATAAAAGAAGAAAAGAAAGAATAAACTCAGGGGGGGGGGGGTGCTGGCCCAATTAGGAGGTGTTCCTGAAATTTTGAAGCCCAATTGTACTCAAGCCTGCTTTGACTTTGGTGATTGTCTATGCGCTGGTTGACTGGGGAGTATGGTAATCACCCAGCTTTGGCCACTGGATCTATGCTGGAAGACACCTGGCGCATTGATAACTGGAGGTATATGATGGACCTCACTATGAAACCTGCATGGGAACATACAAAGGAAAGGGGAATAAAGGTTTTGGGGGACCTGGGATTCGAACCCAGGTCCCAATGGTCATATGCACGCGTCCCTGCCACTCCACCAACTTGCCTTAGTTGTTATTAGAATAACACACAATCAATATATTAATAAACAAACAAATATGCTGGAATTATAAAACAAAGCGCGCAAATTTTAAAAGGGCCAATAAGGTATCAGCGCGTCATCATCTTCTTCATTTGTTTCTGCAAAAATAACATTAGATAGCGGGGTTTTTTTAACCCCCACTATATGCTATGAGGAAAAATAGCGATTAGCAGCATGATGAATATAAATATTTCACGATGGGTGGGTTAGATTCGTCTTGTTCTCACGATTTCACTCATATATCTTATAAGTCCTAATTTTTCCTGGTTCATAAAGCCCCAATTTCAAAGCTTAAGAACCCTAGAAATCGTTCATGGCATCTTTGGATTCAGGGAGTTATAACTCAATTAAACTATTCCATAAGCTTGGTATGACCTCTAGCAATGCAAAACAATCACAAAAACATGTTAATTATGCACGAATTCAACAATACGATTTTGGAAAATAAGTGCAAACTGTGGTTCTGTTTTCAATGATTTCTTGAGCTTTAAGGTCTGAATTTGATTGCAAAACCTTCCTGGGATCTCCTGCAGTGTATTGGAATCAACAAAAGTCCTTAAATCGCCCTAGAATGCAAAAATCAGTTTGCAATTTTCTTGAATTTTCTCAATATGCTATGGCTTTTTTTCTGCAGCTTTCTCACGTCTCTTTGATCAGGGTTTGCTTGCATATATATAGGAGAATGAAATTAGGTCAAAAACTTGAGCAAAAATCCATTGCATTGATGCTTGAATCCTTGATTGGAAATCAAATCTTTTTGATTTTTCATGATTGGAAAATGTTGCCAATTTTGGATTTTTTGTATCTTTGACTTTGAGCACGAAATTGCCAGCATATCTTGACCACATTTGCTTCACAAATTGATTGAAAAAAATCAAATCTTGTATTTTCCTACAATTTAAATTAATTAAATGAATTAATATTAATTAAAAATCCAATTAATCAATAAAAATAAGAAAATAAATTCAATTAAGCTTGATGGGTCGTGCATAGGCCATGGATGAAGTTTCAAGAAGAGATTTGAGGCCCATTAGCAAAAATAAGGTGTTTTGAGCAAATTTGACTTTTGCAAATTCATAAAAATTTCCCAACTTCTCCAATGCACAACTTGCTCAATTTTGATCATATGAACATGTTCATGGACATTTTGGAAAGGTCTTGAAGTCCTCTAACCAATTCCTTTAGTCCCATTTCATTTGGATTTACCAATCTCAAGTTATGGCCTTTGACTTAAAGTGCATTTTTGTTGACTTTTGAAATTGACCTATAATGTAGAAATTGATAACTTTTTGTGAGAGCATTTCTTGAACTTGGAGTGTGAAGATGGATTGTAGTAAATGTCATCCCCTTAAAAATTAGCATTGGATGGAATTTTTCTGACAAACCATGAAAAAGTTATGCCTTGGTCAATATACAGTTGACTTTTCTACTGTCCAAAAATAGTAACTTTTTGCATCTTGATGATTTTTGAGCTATTCTTGTGGAATCATGATCAAGACTTGATCAAATGATGATTGTAGACTCAAAATAAGATGTTGACCAAAAATTTTGACTTTTGACTGCCAAATGACCAATTTGCCCTTGCAGTTGACTGTGGGTCAAATGAGACTTTTGACTGTGCAAATTGGCACTATGAGTCTTGAAACTTGGCATGTAGGTGCTTGAGAATGTATATAGGCCTATGAGACTTGATTGAGTCATTGAAAACCTCAAATTCCTTGAAGGAACCAAAACCCTAATTTCAGTTGTCTTAGGAGGTGTTTGGACTGTACAACCCTTGAGCCATTTTGAGCAACTTGAGGATCATTCTTGACAAATCTTGAGGAATATGGGAGGGAAAATTTTGGGGTACAACAGTTTCCCCTGTTCAATCTTCTTAAACCTGAGGACGTAGATTGGCTTTCGTGCCTTTCGTGATCCGAGGGTGGAAGATGATTGAACACTAAAGTGCCCAGAAATTTGCACTCGCATGGTGTAGTATCAGCAATGTGATGTCGGGAATGGGCTTACAGATGCCATTTGGAAAGGTGATGGATAGGAGGATGGGCTTATAGATGCCATATGGAGATTGTTGGTAGAAGGATGGGTTTATAGATGCCATCTGGAGATGTGACAGAATCTTGTCGGGGATGGGCTTATAGATGCCATTTGGAGATGTAATGGATAGTTGTGACTTGATAGGTTGAAAGAAGGAACCTGTGTAGGGTTGCCTGATGATGAGTCAGTGTAAAACTGCATCTGAAAGAGAAGGAACCGGTGTAGGGTTGCCTCATGATGGTCAAGTAGATAGTTGTCCTGTCTGGTTTCAGGTATTAATCTACAATCCGTCGTCCACAGATATTTCCTGGCTTGTTACAGGTATTGATCTGGAACTTGAAAAAAAGGTTGGCCGATGAGATAGTTTTCCTGTCTGGTTTCAGGTATTAATCTCTGATCTGAGAAAGAAAGATAGTTTTCCTGGCTTGTTACAGGTATTGATCTTCAATCTCTTCATGTAGATAACTTTCCTGTCTGGTTTCAGGTATAGATCTACAATCATTCGTCCACAGATATTTCCTGGCTAGTTACAGGTGTTAATCTGGAACTTAAGAAGGGTTGGTCGAGGAGATAGTTTTCCTGTCTGGTTTCAGGTATTAATCTCTGACTTGAGAAAGAAAGATAGTCTTCCTGGCCTGCTACAGGTATTAATCTCCAATATCTTCATGTAGATAACTTTCTTGGCTAGTTACAGGTATAGATCTACAATCAGTCGTCCACAAATATTTTCCTGGCTTGTTACAGGTATTAAACTGGGACTTGAAAAGGTTGGTCGAGGAGATAGTTTTCCTGTCTGGTTTCAGGTATTAATCTCTGACCTGAGAAAGAAAGATAGTCTTCCTGGCTTGTTACAGGTATTGATCTTCAATCTCTTCATGTAGATAACTTTCCTGGCTAGTTACAGGTATAGGTTATACAATCAGTCGTCCACAGATATTTTCCTGGCTTGCTACAGGTATTAATCCGGAACTTAAGAAGGTTGGCCGATGAGATAGTTTTCCTGTCTGGTTTCAGGTATTAATCTCTGACCTGAGAAAGAAAGATAGTTTTCCTGTCTGGTTTCAGGTATTAATCTTCAATCTCTTCATGTAGATAACTTTCCTGGCTAGTTACAGGTATAAATTTACAATCAGTCGTCCACAGATATTTCCTGGCTTGCTACAGGTGTTGATCTGGGACTTAAGAAAGGTTGGTCGAGGAGATAGCTGTCCTGGCTGGTTTCAGGTGTTAATCTCTGACCTGAGAAAGAAAGATGGTTTCCTGGCCTGTTACAGGTATTAATCTTCAATCTCTTTAATGTATATAACTTTCCTAGCTTGTTATAGGTATAGATCTACAATCAGTCGTCCACATATATTTCCTGGCTAGTTACAGGTGTTAATCTGGAACTTAAGGTTGATGGTAATCATCTTTTGATTGACCTTTTCCTGAAAAGGCAAAACATTAGCTGTATGCAATGTCATGATGTATGAAATGCATGATGTCATGATGTTCTCAAAAATAAATGAGATCGTGTCGTATGCACTTTATCATGTATGTAATGTTTATGAATGTATTTTCGTCTGGGAAAATAAATCCTTGACAGACACCGGGGAGTTAAATCCTGGGCTGATGTTGAAGAGTAGAGTTCTTCGTTTCCGCTGGGGATGATGAACGAAGATGATTGCAAGAATAAACCGGTAGGAGAAGATGACTCTGTTGGGGGATAAACCTGGTGAAGAGATTACTCTGCGGGGAATTACTCTGTGGGAAGAGATGCTTCGCTAAGATTTTAATGATAACTCCGCTGGGGACTCCGTTGATAAGCTCTGTTGGGGATTTTGATGATGAACTCTGCTGGGGGATAGAAAGAACTTCGCTGGGGATGATCTTTCCGTTGCGACTTGCTGAGGATAGCCCAGTTAGACTCTGGTGGGGATAACCTTTATACTCTGCAGGGGACAAGCTTCCAAAATCTACTGGGTAAGATGATTCAACTCCATTGGGGAAGCTTTTCAGACTGTGCTGGGAAAATAGCTCCAATGGGGGTATCTTGTATTCCGCCGGGGAACATTCTTATATTTCGTCGAGGAATATTAAGACTATCGGGGATGCTCGCTGAGGAATATCTATATACTCCGTTGGGGAATATTAAGACTTGCTGGGGATACCCAACCTTTTTAGGGACTGATGGTGGACTAACTCTGCTTGGGGAGAGAGTATTGCTGATTTGCTCATGGTTGCAAGCCTCAGTGGAGAGAGCTACCATCATTGTCTTACTCTCGGGGAGTGAAGGTATCTTGGTCATATTCTTCGGTCGAACCTACCTTGGTACCTTGGTGGACAGAGCAACTAGATCGCTTAGACAATTCTAATTGCCTCTACTTCCGATGTCACCCGTAATTAGTCCTTTGTTTCGCATGCAAATATTTGTGATCAGCAATTAATGTCAAATGCATATATCAAAAATGAACATTGGACGTTCTTTGCAAAACAAAACAGATAAAGGAAAAATAGTTTGAAATTTGTCTGAAAAATGAGCTTGTATTGATTTTGAAGTTTGCCTGTAAATATGCGTTTTTGTACAAGAGGCTGACGTCCTAGTAAGAGAACGCCGCCGAACAAAATAGAGTTTATACAATTTGTGAAAAGAAAACAAAACAGCTATGTGAAAAATCCCACTGGGTTCCAACTCTGCTATCTCCTTTATGTCTTCAAGCGTCTCATCACTTTGCTGCTTAGTTGAGGATGAAGCTGATTGACTGGTGCCGTCTGAGCCTGATAGTTGATACCGAAATCTGGATGCAGGGTGATCCAATGAGACATAGTATTACGCTTATCCCTAATTTTTTCCTGGACCGCCCTTTCGGGTTTTCAGTCCACCGGGATACCCATTTTTGCCCAAGCCGCCTTTTCAGGTTTTCGACTTGTCGGGTGTACAGATTTTTTTATTTTCATCCCTTATTTTTGCCCGAACCCTTTTGGTTCGCCGGGAAGCCCTTATTTTTGCCTAGTCCAGTCGACCTAGCGGGTCTTTAATCATGCGTAGTATCTTTTTACTATGTCTGCATTGGCGGGGTGAGGAAGGTCGTCACCATCCATGGTGGTTAGAATCATCGCTCCTCCTGAGAAGATATTCTTAACCACAAATGGCCCTTCGTATGTAGGGGTCCATTTGCCCCTGGGATCACCTTGAGGTAGAATGATACATTTGATTACCAGGTCTCCGACTTGATACTCTTGTCATCTGACTTTCTTGTTAAATGCCTTGATCATCCGTTTTTGGTACGTCTGACCATGGCAAATAGCGGTGAGTCTCTTTTCGTCGATTAGGTTTAACTGATCAAGCCGGGTTTGGATCCAGTCATCTTCGCTCAAACCTGCATCCTTCATTATCCGGAGAGAGGGTATCTGAACTTCAATGGGCAAGACTGCCTCCATGCCGTATACCAAGGAATAGGGTGTTGCCCCTGTTGATGTCCGTGTTGAGGTACGGTACCCATGAAGAGCAAATGGTAAAATTTCGTGCCAATCTTTGTAGGTCACTGTCATCTTCTGCACAATCTTCTTGATGTTTTTATTAGCTGCTTCTGTAGGTGTTTAGGTATTGGCTTGCATTTTTGGTAAAACCCAAGTGTATGTGTGAATGTCATGACTGATGTCATAACATTCTAGTTTAGTTTGTACTGATTCATTAGGTACCTTTGCAGAAAAATATTGTCATTCAGGTACTGATGTTTATAAGTGTGTATCTGAGCATTTTGCAAAATGATCACATTTTGCTAAATCAGTAGACAGGTTTTCTCAGATGTCATAACAGATGTTAAGACATCCTGTTCTGAACTAACAGGTATACAGGTTGGTTAATTCTGAGTTTTTTCAGGAAAATAACTCAGTCTTTCCAGAACAGAATCCTGCATTTTCTTTGGGTTATCCTAGCTCAACCCTAACCTGGTTAAAAGAGTCCTGTGACCTAGTCTTAAGGTCAAATGGAATTAACCCTAGGTTTTTGTGGAAACCCTAACTGAAGTTGCAGCTGCTATATATTCAACAGAGCTGCTGTTTTGCAGGTAATCCCTTGGTGATCAGAAGATCATTTGTAAACTGTATAGGTTTGATTATTATACTCCAAGCAATTATCATTGTGATAAGTGACTTGGAATAGGTTTTTAATTGTAAGGGTTGTGTAGCACTCAAAGCTTTGAAGCAAGAGTGTTTGAATGTTTCTTGACTAAAGCTGTGAAGCAGAGTCAAGTTAGTTGTGTGCATCACTCAAAGCTGTGAAGCAAGAGTGGTTGTGTTGCTTGATTAAAAAGCTGTGAAGCTTAATCAAGTGTATGTTTTTGAAGAGTGTCTTCATCAATTCATTAGTCAAATTGTTTTATGTATCACTGCTGTGATTGAGGGGGAGTGAGTAGGAACTCAGGTTTAAGTTGTACTTAGATTGAAATTGCATTGGGTAGGTCTTAAGTGAAGGAGATAAACTGGTTGGTTTATTCCTGAATTAACATCTCTTATAGTGGATTTCCTCCCTGGCTTGGTAGCCCCCAGAGTAGGTGTTGTTGCACACTGAACTGGGTAAACAATTGACTGTGTTCTTTACTGTTTCTGTATTTACTGTCTTATAGAAAGTCAGATACGGTGTCATAACATTAAACGTGACATTGAGTATCTGTAGCCAGAATTTCAATTGGCATCAGAGCAAGCACCCTGCCTGTATTACTGGGTAAGATCTAAGGATATCACTTTCTGGCACTATGGACAAAGAAGGAGTTTTTGGAAATAGACCACCCATTCTGGATGGAACTAATTATGACTACTGGAAACCTCGTATGATTGCCTTCTTAAAATCTCTGGACAAAAAGGCTTGGAGAGCTGCTGACAAAGGATGGATTCATCCTACCATAACTGAGAAAGATGGGACAATCAGTCTGAAGCCTGAGGAAGATTGGAGTAAAGAAGAAGATGAGTTAGCCCTGGGAAATTCCAAAGCTTTAAATTCCTTGTTCAATGGAATTGATAAAAACATTTTCAGACTAGTACATCAATATGAACTGGCCAAGGAAGTTTGGGACACTCTCAAAACTACTCATGAGGGCACTTCCAAAGTAAAAATGTCAAGGCTTCAGATGTTGACTACCAAGTTTGAGAATCTAAAAATGATGGAAGATGAAACCATTCATGAGTTTCACATGAACATCTTGGAGATTGCCAACACCTCAGGAGCACTGGGAGAAAAAATGTCAGAAGAAAAACTGGTGAGGAAGATTCTCAGATCCTTGCCTAAAAGATTTGCAATGAAGGTAACTGCCATAGAGGAAGCCGAGGACATCAGCAAGTTGAAAGTGGATGAACTTATTGGGTCTCTTCAGACTTTTGAGATGGGGATCACTGATAATGGTGACAAGAAGAACAAGAGCATAGCACTTGTGTCCAACACTGATGTTGAAGAAAATATTTCAGAAGCTATAGCCATGCTTGGAAGACAGTTCAACAAACTCATCAAAAGAATAGATCCAAATTCAAGGTCTAATGTTCATAACATTCCCTCTGACATTGACAGTTCCAGCAGAAGACCAAGGTCAGAAGAGAAGGGAAATCAAGGCAGAGGAATTCAATGCCATGGTTGTGAAGGATATGGGCATATTCGAGCTGAATGTCCTACCTTTCTTAAGAAACAAAAGAAAGGAATGACAGTTACTTGGTCTGACTGTGATTCAGAAAGTAATTCTGAAGAAGAATCTGCCAAACTAGTTACTGCTTTAACTGGTGTTTGTACCTCTGAAAGTGACATCAGTGATGAAGAGGTGACTTTTGAAGAACTGGCTGATACTTACAAGAAATTGTGTATCAGAAGTACTGGAGTCTGTGTGCAGAATGAGAAACAATCAAAACTCATCATAAAGCTGGAGACTGAAAAAAGGGCAAACCTTGAAACTATAAGTCATCTAGAAGGAGAAGTTCAATTGCTGAACTCACAACTGAATCAAATGACCAAATCTGTCAAGATGCTGACAAATGGAACAGACAAATTGGAAGAGATCCTTCAGGTTGGACAAAATGTGGGAAATAAATCTAGACTAGGATTTATGGAAGCAAAGAAATCTGGTACTGATAAGCAAATGTCAAAACAGATGTCTCAACACAACTCTCAACATCAGGAACAGAGACATATGAAGAAAAGGTACCAAAGATGGAGATGTCATCATTGTGGGAGATATGGCCACATGAAGCCCTTCTGCTTCAGATTGCATGGATACCCTAATCAGAACTCAGGTGTCAAACCTAAGTCTAAAAAGGTACCACATCCTCCTAAATGGAAGAAAAAGGCTACTGCCCTGATAGCCCACACTTCCCTGAGGGTCTCTGCAAAGGAAGACTGGTACTTTGACAGTGGATGTTCCAGACACATGACTGGAATCAAGAACCTCCTCAATAATGTTAAGCCTCACACCACCAGTTTTGTGACCTTTGGAGATGGTGCTAAAGGTGAAATCAAAGGAGTTGGTGATTTGGACTGCCCTGGAGTTCCAAGTCTGAATGAAGTACTGCTGGTAAAAGGGTTGACTGCTAATCTCATTAGTATCAGTCAATTGTGTGATCTAGGATTCAAGGTCAATTTCTCAAAATCTGAATGTCTTGTAATCAATGACAAACAAGAGATAGTAATGAAAGGAGTCAGATCCAAAGACAACTGTTACTTGTGGGAGCCTGAGAACACTAATTTCTCATCTGTGTGTTCCATTGCAAAAGAAGAAAAAGAGGTGAAACTGTGGCACCAAAAACTTGGCCATCTTCATCTAAGAGGCATGAAGAGGATTATCTCCTTGGAGGCAGTCAGAGGGATTCCAAGACTGCAAATTGATGAAGAAAGAGTTTGTGGTGAATGTCAGGTTGGTAAGCAGACTAGGATGTCACATCCAAAGTCAAGACATCTGACCACCTCTAAGGTTCTAGAACTTCTTCATATGGATCTGATGGGACCAATGCAAGTAGAGAGTCTTGGTGGAAAAAGATATGCCTATGTGGTTGTGGATGATTTTTCCAGATTCACCTGGATTAATTTCATTAGGGAAAAATCTGATGTATTTGAAGTTTTTAAAGATTTGTGCAAAAGAATTCAAAGAGAAAAGGAAGGGTGTATTGTCAGAATCAGAAGTGATCATGGCAAGGAATTTGAAAACAACAAGTTTGATGATTTCTGTTCTTCAGAAGGAATTAGTCATGAATTTTCTTCTCCTATAACACCTCAGCAAAATGGAGTTGTGGAAAGAAAAAACAGGACCATACAGGAATCTGCCAGAGCAATGTTACATGCCAAAAGACTTCCTATGTATTTTTAGGCTGAAGCTATGAATACAGCCTGCTATGTTCATAACAGGGTCACCTTGAGAAAGGGAACCTCATCCACCATATATGAACTCTGGAAAGGAAGAAAACCAACTGTGAAGTACTTCCATGTGTTTGGCAGCAAATGCTATATTTTGGCTGATCGTGAACAAAGAAGAAAACTGGACCCTAAAAGTGATGAAGGCATATTTCTAGGATACTCCTCAAACAACAGAGCTTATAGAGTATTCAATTCCAGAACCAAAGTCATGATGGAATCAATAAATGTTATAATTGATGACTATCATGAAGAAATAGATGTTCCTTGTACTGTTGAGACATTCTTTGAGACTTCAACCCAACAGAATGATCTACCCAACTCCACCACAACAGAATCTGAATCAAAGGAAGCTAGCAAGATCCCTTCCATCAGAATTCAGAAGGATCATCCAAAAGAGCTCATCATAGGAGATCCCAACAGTGGAGTCATCACAAGATCTAGAGAAATCATCTCAAACTCTTGTTTTGTGTCCAAAATGGAACCAAGAAATGTCAAGGAAGCTTTAACTGATGAATACTGGATTGGTGCAATGCAAGATGAACTGAACCAATTCAAGCAACATGAAGTTTGGGAACTGGTTCCTAGACCTGAAGGAACTAACATCATTGGGACAAAATGGATATTCAAGAACAAGTCAGATGCTGAAGGAGGTCACCAGAAATAAGGCAAGACTTGTTGCTCAAGGATACACCCAGGTTGAAGGGGTTGATTTTGATGAAACCTTTGCACCTGTAGCCAGGCTGGAATCAATCAGACTCCTATTGTCAATTGCTTGTCTTCTGAAGTTCAAGTTATTTCAGATGGATGTGAAAAGTGCCTTTCTAAATGGGTACTTAAATGAGGAAGCTTATGTGGAACAACCTAAAGGCTTTGTGGATCCAACCCACCCTGATCATGTCTACAAATTGAGAAAAGCTCTATATGGCCTGAAACAAGCTCCTAGAGCATGGTATGACAGGTTAACAAAGTTTCTCTCAGACAAAGGCTACAGAAAAGGAGGCTTGGACAAAACTCTCTTTGTCAAAACTGAAGGAGGGAAGTTGATGGTTGCCCAAATATATGTTGATGACATAGTGTTTGGAGGAATGTCAGAACATATGGTTAAACACTTTGCTGACCAGATGCAGGCTGAATTCGAAATGAGTCTCATGGGAGAACTAACTTATTTTCTTGGACTGCAAGTCTCACAGATGGAGGACTCAATCCTCTTATCTCAAAGCAAGTATGCTAAGAACATTGTAAAGAAGTTTGGTATGGAGAATGCAAGTCACAAAAGGACTCCTGCTCCTACTCATCTAAAGCTTTCCAAAGATTCAAGTGGGGTTAAGGTGGATCAAAGTCTGTACAGAAGCATGATAGGAAGCTTGTTGTACTTAACTTCCAGCAGACCTGATATTGCCTTTGCAGTTGGAATTTGTGCAAGATACCAAGCTGATCCCAAAGTCAGTCATATCAATCAAGTAAAGAGGATTTTGAAGTATGTAAGTGGAACTTACAACTATGGGTTGATGTATACTCATGGCTGTGAACCAGCTCTGACTGGCTACTGTGATGCTGATTGGGCTGGTAGTGCTGATGATAGAAAAAGCACCTCTGGAGGATGTTTCTTCTTGGGAAATAATCTGGTTTCCTGGTTCAGCAAGAAACAGAATTGTGTGTCTCTTTCTACTGCTGAAGCTGAATACATTGTAGCTGGTAGTAGCTGCTCTCAAATGATCTGGATGAAACAGATGCTCACTGAGTATAATGTCACACAAGATGTTATGACATTGTACTGTGACAATCTGAGTACAATCAACATTTCCAAGAATCCCATTCAGCATAGTAGGACCAACCATATTGACATACGACATCACTTTATCAGAGACCTTGTAGAAGAGAAGACAATCAAATTGGAACATGTTGCCACTGAGCTACAGCTGGCTGACATTTTTACCAAGGCTCTGGATGCAAATCAATTTGAAAACTTGAGGGGTAAGTTGGGTATTTGCCAACATGAGGAATTGTAGCAATTAATTTTGCTTAAAACAAGGATTAAAGGAGTTATGCTTGTTCTGATTGGGTTAAAATTATATTTTCCCATTTCCTTTAATTCTTTTAAGAAGTTGAATAAACACTCCTTTTCTTCCTTCCCCTCTCGTCTCCTCATCAAAACCCAGTCTCTCAATCAGAATTTTCTCTTAAGTTGCTGTTGGTTCTCTAAGACTGTCAAAATGTCTCAAACACCATCATCATCCAATACGACTATTTCAACCTCTTCCTCTGATCAAGATTCTAGGACAATCTCTTCCTGTCTGGACTCTGAAGTCCTGGAGATCTCTTCTCGTAGAAAAGTGGGAACTAACCCCAACAAGGTCAAAGAGTTGAGAACAAGACATGCAGGAAAGTCCCAAGCTTCTGCCTCTGGTAATCCATCTCATCCTTCTTCTTCAGTTCCCCCTGAAATTGCAAATAGGGAAGGGTCAGCCTATGTTAATCAAGCAATAGCAAAAATTGTGTCAAGAATTCTGAACGAGAACCACTCAGTTCCTGGAATTTCTGTTCCTTTGAATCAAGAAAGTTCTAATCCAAATGTCTCTAAGGATGTTGAGACATCAGACAAAGAGAAGAATGCTGATATTGCTCACAAGAAAAGGAAGCCCGAATCCTCTGAGTCTGATGACAGTACTTGAAGGTTGGTTGCTGTTTGGTGTTGGTGTTGGTACCTGGTGGAGTTTGAAAGTATATTCAGTTCTTTTCTGCTGCTGCTCTTATTAGTTTTTTGGATAACTGTATAATCTTTATGAACATGTATCTTTGGCCCATTTTTGGCTAAAGAGGGGGAGAATATTGTGGTACTTACTTAATTAGTACTTGCTCAATTAGACATTCTATTTTTCTGCAGTCACTTATTTCTGCTGCTATCTATCTCTGATTGCTTAGGGTCTTTAGCCAAAAATCTGCCAAAGGGGGAGTTTGTAGGTGTTTAGGTATTGGCTTGCATTTTTGGTAAAACCCAAGTGTATGTGTGAATGTCATGACTGATGTCATAACATTCTAGTTTAGTTTGTACTGATTCATTAGGTACCTTTGTAGAAAAATATTGTCATTCAGGTACTGATGTTTATAAGTGTGTATCTGAGCATTTTGCAAAATGATCACATTTTGCTAAATCAGTAGACAGGTTTTCTCAGATGTCATAACAGATGTTAAGACATCCTGTTCTGAACTAACAGGTATGCAGGTTGGTTAATTCTGAGTTTTTTCAGGAAAATAACTCAGTCTTTCCAGAACAGAATCCTGCGTTTTCTTTGGGTTATCCTAGCTCAACCCTAACCTGGTTAAAAGAGTCCTGTGACCTAGTCTTAAGGTCAAACGGAATTAACCCTAGGTTTTTGTGGAAACCCTAACTGAAGTTGCAGCTGCTATATATTCAACAGAGCTGCTGTTTTGCAGGTAATCCCTTGGTGATCAGAAGATCATTTGTAAACTGTATAGGTTTGATTATTGTACTCCAAGCAATTATCATTGTGATAAGTGACTTGGAATAGGTTTTTAATTGTAAGGGTTGTGTAGCACTCAAAGCTTTAAAGCAAGAGTGTTTGAATGTTTCTTGACTAAAGCTGTGAAGCAGAGTCAAGTTAGTTGTGTGCATCACTCAAAGCTGTGAAGCAAGAGTGGTTGTGTTGCTTGATTAAAAAGCTGTGAAGCTTAATCAAGTGTATGTTTTTGAAGAGTGTCTTCATCAATTCATTAGTCAAATTGTTTTATGTATCACTGTTGTGATTGAGGGGGAGTGAGTAGGAACTCAGGTTTAAGTTGTACTTAGATTGAAATTGCATTGGGTAGGTCTTAAGTGAAGGAGATAAACTGGTTGGTTTATTCCTGAATTAACATCTCTTATAGTGGATTTCCTCCCTGGCTTGGTAGCCCCCAGAGTAGGTGTTGTTGCACACTGACTTGGGTAAACAATTGACTGTGTTCTTTACTGTTTCTGTATTTACTGTCTTATAGAAAGTCAGATACGGTGTCATAACATTAAACGTGACATTGAGTATCTGTAGCCAGAATTTCAATTGGCATCAGAGCAGGCACCCTGCCTGTATTACTGGGTGAGATCTAGGGATATCACTTTCTGGCACTATGGACAAAGAAGGAGTTTTTGGAAATAGACCACCCATTCTGGATGGAACTAATTATGACTACTGGAAACCTCGTATGATTGCCTTCTTAAAATCTCTGGACAAAAAGGCTTGGAGAGCTGCTGACAAAGGATGGATTCATCCCACCATAACTGAGAAAGATGGGACAATCAGTCTGAAGCCTGAGGAAGATTGGAGTAAAGAAGAAGATGAGTTAGCCCTGGGAAATTCCAAAGCTTTAAATGCCTTGTTCAATGGAATTGATAGAAACATTTTCAGACTAGTACATCAATATGAACTGGCCAAGGAAGTTTGGGACACTCTCAAAACTACTCATGAGGGCACTTCCAAAGTAAAAATGCCAAGGCTTCAGATGTTGACTACCAAGTTTGAGAATCTAAAAATGATGGAAGATGAAACCATTCATGAGTTTCACATGAACATCTTGGAGATTGCCAACACCTCAGGAGCACTGGGAGAAAAAATGTCAGAAGAAAAACTGGTGAGGAAGATTCTCAGATCCTTGCCTAAAAGATTTGCAATGAAGGTAACTGCCATAGAGGAAGCCCAGGACATCAGCAAGTTGAAAGTGGATGAACTTATTGGGTCTCTTCAGACTTTTGAGATGGGGATCACTGATAATGGTGACAAGAAGAACAAGAGCATAACACTTGTTTCCAACACTGATGTTGAAGAAAATATTTCAGAAGCTATAGCCATGCTTGGAAGACAGTTCAACAAACTCATCAAAAGAATAGATCCAAAGTCAAGGTCTAATGTTCATAACATTCCCTCTGACATTGACAGTTCCAGCAGAAGACCAAGGTCAGAAGAGAAGGGAAATCAAGGCAGAGGAATTCAATGCCATGGTTGTGAAGGATATGGGCATATTCGAGCTGAATGTCCTACCTTTCTTAAGAAACAAAAGAAAGGAATGACAGTTACTTGGTCTGACTGTGATTCAGAAAGTAATTCTGAAGAAGAATCTGCCAAACTAGTTACTGCTTTAACTGGTGTTTGTACCTCTGAAAGTGACATCAGTGATGAAGAGGTGACTTTTGAAGAACTGGCTGATACTTACAAGAAATTGTGTATCAGAAGTACTGGAGTCTGTGTGCAGAATGAGAAACAATCAAAACTCATCATAAAGCTGGAGACTGAAAAAGGGCAAACCTTGAAACTATAAGTAATCTAGAAGGAGAAGTTCAATTTATGAACTCACAACTGAATCAAATGACCAAATCTGTCAAGATGCTGACAAATGGAACAGACAAATTGGAAGAGATCCTTCAGGTTGGACAAAATGTGGGAAATAAATCTAGACTAGGATTTATGGAAGCAAAGAAATCTGGTACTGATAAGCAAATGTCAAAACAGATGTCTCAACACAACTCTCAACATCAGGAACAGAGACATATGAAGAAAAGGTAGCAAAGATGGAGATGTCATCATTGTGGGAGATATGGCCACATAAAGCCCTTCTGCTTCAGATTGCATGGATACCCTAATCAGAACTCAGGTGTCAAACCTAAGTCTAAAAAGGTACCACATGCTCCTAAATGGAAGAAAAAGGCTACTGCCCTGATAGCCCACACTTCCCTGAGGGTCTCTGCAAAGGAAGACTGGTACTTTGACAGTGGATGTTCCAGACACATGACTGGAATCAAGAACCTCCTCAATAATGTTAAGCCTCACACCACCAGTTTTGTGACCTTTGGAGATGGTGCTAAAGGTGAAATCAAAGGAGTTGGTGATTTGGACTGCCCTGGAGTTCCAAGTCTGAATGAAGTACTGCTGGTAAAAGGGCTGACTGCTAATCTCATTAGTATAAGTCAATTGTGTGATCTAGGATTCAAGGTCAATTTCTCAAAATCTGAATGTCTTGTAATCAATGACAAACAAGAGATAGTAATGAAAGGAGTCAGATCCAAAGACAACTGTTACTTGTGGGAGCCTGAGAACACTAATTTCTCATCTATGTGTTCCATTGCAAAAGAAGAAAAAGAGGTGAAACTGTGGCACCAAAAACTTGGCCATCTTCATCTAAGAGGTATGAAGAGGATTATCTCCTTGGAGGCAGTCAGAGGGATTCCAAGACTGCAAATTGATGAAGAAAGAGTTTGTGGTGAATATCAGGTTGGTAAGCAGACTAGGATGTCACATCCAAAGTCAAGACATCTGACCACCTCTAAGGTTCTAGAACTTCTTCATATGGATCTGATGGGACCAATGCAAGTAGAGAGTCTTGGTGGAAAAAGATATGCCTATGTGGTTGTGGATGATTTTTCCAGATTCACCTGGATTAATTTCATTAGGGAAAAATCTGATGTATTTGAAGTTTTTAAAGATTTGTGCAAAAGAATTCAAAGAGAAAAGGAAGGGTGTATTGTCAGAATCAGAAGTGATCATGGCAAGGAATTTGAAAACAGCAAGTTTGATGATTTCTGTTCTTCAGAAGGAATTAGTCATGAATTTTCTTCTCCTATAACACCTCAGCAAAATGGAGTTGTGGAAAGAAAAAACAGGACCATACAGGAATCTGCCAGAGCAATGTTACATGCCAAAAGACTTCCTATGTATTTTTGGGCTGAAGCTATGAATACAGCCTGCTATGTTCATAACAGGGTCACCTTGAGAAAGGGAACCTCATCCACCATATATGAACTCTGGAAAGGAAGAAAACCAACTGTGAAGTACTTCCATGTGTTTGGCAGCAAATGCTATATTTTGGCTGATCGTGAACAAAGAAGAAAACTGGACCCTAAAAGTGATGAAGGCATATTTCTAGGATATTCCTCAAACAGCAGAGCTTATAGAGTATTCAATTCCAGAACCAAAGTCATGATGGAATCAATAAATGTTATAATTGATGACTATCATGAAGAAATAGATGTTCCTTGTACTGTTGAGACATTCTTTGAGACTTCAACCCAACAGAATGATCTACCCAACTCCACCACAACAGAATCTGAATCAAAGGAAGCTAGCAAGATCCCTTCCATCAGAATTCAGAAGGATCATCCAAAAGAGCTCATCATAGGAGATCCCAGCAGTGGAGTCATCACAAGATCTAGAGAAATCATCTCAAACTCTTGTTTTGTGTCCAAAATGGAACCAAGAAATGTCAAGGAAGCTTTAACTGATGAATACTGGATTGGTGCAATGCAAGATGAACTGAACCAATTCAAGCAACATGAAGTTTGGGAACTGGTTCCTAGACCTGAAGGAACTAACATCATTGGGACAAAAGCCCAGTGAGATCCAGAGTGGATTGGGACCTGTATATGTGAGTGTGTGTAAATAGCTGTTTTGCAATATATAATAAAGAAAGACAAGGAGCGCAAGATTTGAAATGCAAAAAATGTCCAATGCTTTTATTAATGATATATGAAAATGACACACAAAAGCCCTCACAAATGAAGCCACGGTGCCCCAGATAAGACACCGGGCCATAAGGTTTCACAATATTGTTTGTTACAAATTCAAAACAAAGGAGTTCATTACTGAGGAATAAAAGTAATAGGGACGAAGTCCTTTGCCGTCCAGTTGTTTAGTCCACCGTCAGTCGTAGGGTAGATCCAGCTGTTGAATTCAGATTCCTCCACGTCATCTTCAATGGCATTTACTCCCGAGTTACTGATGAACACATGAGGTCTTCCAATCCTTGCCTTACGAACAGCCCTCTGAGCTTCTGCAGTGAAACCCAAACCAAACTTATCAGTCTTCTGAGTGAAATCAGGAAGTCGGCCCCAGTTTGCACACTCACCCTTCTCAATAACAGCCCGGGCATCCTTTAAGGAAGCCATCTTCAAAGGAGCATCTTCAATCACAGTCTCGGCTGATGCCAGTGTCTGAGGGAACTCTTCAAAGTGTTGAAATGGGGTCTCAATGAACTCCCCATCCATCTCTATGTACCGGAACGAGTTGAGGTGGCTGACCATGTATTCTTCCTCCCCCTGAACTGTCACAATCTTCCCCTTGACTGGGTACTTCAGCTTCTGATGTAGTGTGAAGGTCACAACTCCGGCCTTATGGATCCAGGGACGACCCAACAAACAAGAATAGGATGGTCGGATGTCCATCACGTAGAATGTAGAATCAAATACCTGAGAACCAACCCTGATTGGAATGTCGACCTCGCCATGCACCATCCTTTTAGACCCATCAAAGGCCCGGACATCAATGTTACTTGGCTTGAGTTCCAAACCTTCGTAATCCAACCTGTCTAGAGCTTTCTTGGGCAATACATTCAATGAGGAACCAGTGTCAACCAACACATGTGCAAGAGTAGTGCCCCTGCACTCAATAGAGACATGCAGGGCATCGTTATGGTTCTTCCCTTTAGCGGTCATATCAGCATTGGAGAAACCCAAACCATTATCAGCAGTTAAGTTGGCCACACAATCGGTAAATTGATCTGCTGACGTCTCTTGTGGCACGTGGGCCGTCTTCAGGAAGGTAATCAAGGCCTTGGCATGGGCCTCTGAACACAACAACAGTGATAACATAGAAATCTTGGAGGGGGTTTGCCCCAGCTGCTCAACTACGTTAAAATCACTCTTCTTGATAATCTTAAGAATCTCTTCCATTTCCTGTTTGGAAGCTTCAACATTGATGGTCTTTGGCGCCTCCGTCCGGGCAGGCATATCAGTAGCGATCCCTTTGCCCCGAGCATCAGATGACTCGGCAGCAGGGGTAGAAATAGGAACTTGGTCAGGAAGGGAAGTAGGCACACTTGTGGGTGTGATGGCCATAGGTCTCTGGATTGTTGGAGGCGCAATATCTGGTGAGAAAAGTCTACCGCTGCGGGTGACTTTGGCAGGCCCGGTGATGTTGCTGACGCCGACATTATTGTCAAACTCTTGCTTTACTCCAAGAACATAAACATCTTCCCCATAGTGCCAAGGGACAGCTTTGTCGGATGTATAGGGGATGGGCCCCAAAACAGTGATGATTATGGGTGCAATCTTCTGAATAGGCGTAATTTTGACAGGCTTCCTCGGGGGAGCCTTGGGAGAATTGTTGAAAATGGTGACAATGGAAACTTCTTCAGTAGGGGTAGCAGGAACAACAATCTTTTCAAATAGGATTTCTTTATTATCCATCAGGTTTTGGATACCTGACTTCAAAGATGGGCAACCAATAGGTGAAACGGAACACAAATGGCAACCTTCACTACATCCCGGAAATAAACCGGCTAGCAACAGGTTCCTCTTGACAGTCAACAGCGGAGTAACAATATCATCCACAGAGGCTACAAACAGGTCTTCCTCTACAGCATTCACTCCATGCTTGGGCATGGGAGCAGTCACAACATTGGGCCTTTCGGGCGCCTCGAACTCTATCTCTTTAGCATCAATTAGGTCCTGAACCTTATTCTTCAGAGCCCAACAATCATCCGTAGTATACCCCGGGCTATCAGAGTGATAAGCGCAGTGGGCGTTAGGATTGTACTTTGGGGATGTTATGTTTACAACCTTCAGAGCTTCTTTTATAGTTACCAGATTGGTTGTTAGTAACTGCGGCAATATCTGGGACAAGGTCATGCTGAGGCGAGTGAACTGCCTTCGGGGTCTCTCACCCCTTTGTTGGTTATGATGCTGAGGAGAAGCAACAGGTTTTGAAATTACCACCACATTGACAGCTTGGCGGCGTTCCGGTCTATTATGTCTCCTTGAACCATAGACATCACTAGATTCTTTCTTGAACGACTTCTTTTCAGTGCTCGAGGAGGCACCTTTCTGTATCTTCCCAGACTTGATACCAGCTTCAATTCTCTCACCAGTCAAGATATGGTCTGTAAACCCGGCTAAAGAATTTCCAATCAAATGGTTGAAGAACGGACCAGACAGGGTCCCCAGAAACATATCAACCAGCTCACGATCAGTTAAAGGTGGTTGCACCCTTCCGGCCAGGTCCCTCCATTTTTGGGCGTATTCTTTAAATCCTTCACCCGTCCCTAGTGACATACCCTGGAGTTGGGTACGCGTAGGAGCGAGGTCGGAATTATACTGATACTGCTTATAGAACACAGTAGCCAAATCCTCCCAGTTACGAATACTGGCTCCATCCAGCTGATAGAACCATTCGAGTTGAGTCCCTGAAAGACTATCCTGGAAGAAATGGATCCATAAATTCTTGTCAGCAGTGTAAGGTTGGATCTTCCTTACATATGACCGGAGGTGTAGCTTTGGGCAGGAGGCTCCGTCTTATTTGGCAAAAGCAGGTGCCTTGAATTTATGGGGAATCACCACCCCAGAGGATAAACCTAGGTCTCCAAAGTCCAACCCGGGCATATTCTGTATCTCCATAGCACTTAGGCGGTCCTCCAGCTGTTTATACCTATCCTCAGTAGGAGGATACTGTTCATCATCATAATCCGTCTCGTTGCCGGAGACCACGGGACTAGGAACCCTTCTCTCTTGTGGACTGTCTTTCCCTACAGAGGGGTAGTCAGATCAACCTCATTCTGCAGTCCATTCCCAAATCTGCGTCCAGTGTTGAACAAGACGGTCCTCTTCTTCTTCTTCTTCCTTTCCTTTAGAATCAGAGTATTCAACTCCTGTTGACCCTGGGCTAGGCTTATAACCAACTCTTGGAACTGGGCATTCTGGGCCTGGAGGGCCTTGATAGCTTGTTCAGTGGAAGGCTCAGTAGACATGATGATTGCTGAAATAAACAACGAAGAAGATAAGTGACCTGTAAAAAGGGTACCTGTTATGCATATGATGAATGGTATGCTATTTATGCAATGCATTCAAGGGTTCGAAAATTCAACTTCGTTGCAGACAAAAAAGGAACACACGTCATATTAAGAAGTAATTTGTTTAGTACATTAGTGCCTCATGGGCGAAATATTACAAAATGCTTAATGTAAAAAGACATTGCGCATCCTTTTTGGAGCGATGTAAGTGTTGAGGGTCTTTTCCTCGTGAAGTAGGTGGGTGAGCTCCAAGACCTTCTTCTCACTGGCATGTAAGCTGGCTTCAAAAGCATTCCGTTCTTCCTTGAGTTGGATCCAGCTCTTTTGCATTTCTTCCCATGATGTTGGCATGTCAGGATGTAGAATGGTGTATGGAACCTCTCCTTCCATAACAGGCTCTTTGATCACGGGGAGAATGTGAGGATATGGCATCATAAGCTTCTGGGAGCGGATTCGTACCCACTTGAGGTAAGGCTCAAGGGGGATGGAATTCTTGTGCCCCAGTGTCTTACTATCTACCTTGTTAGGCATCCTCCAAGCTCTGATGAACCTTTGTCGAAGTCCTTGCGCATCGTTGTCGAAGTCAAAAACTATGTCAGGAATCAGCATGTCATGAGGGCCATCCCTCCGAGCATATCCAAATTGTCTCACGGCTAGACAGGGGTTGTAGGTAATACCTTCTCTAATTCCAAGTAAAGGAACATTAGGAAATTCTCCGCAACGATCAATGATAGTGACATTTTCTCTGGACCGAGAACGCCAATGTATATCAGAATGTGTGAGGGTCATCAATCGTTGTGACCACCTTAAACCCTGCTCGTTCTTCAAAACTGATTGTGGAAGGTGAGAAATAAACCACCTTGCCAGGAGAGGAGTACAACACATGAGAACACCCCTTTTCTCATTGTTCGTGTGTAAAATGAGTGGAGGATGTCCCCAAGCAATGTAGGTATGGGATTCCTGGACATGAAAATCTTGACAGCGTTTATATCTATAAGTTGATCAGGATTTGGGAACAACACTAACCCATAGACAAGGAGTGCCACAATCTCTTCAAAGGCTTGTAGATCAAGAGAATTCCAACATTCTTGTGCCTTCTCAAATAGGAACTTTGCCAAGAATCCTTTGATACCACTTCTGATTTCCCAATGCCCCTTGATGTCAGATGGTTGCAGATGTAATGCTTGAGCAACATCTTCAAGTTTTGGTTCCTTTTTCGTACCGTTGTAGGGTAGTTGACTAAGAATAGGTATTCTCAGAAGTTGAGAAAACTCTTCCAAAGTAGGCACCAATTGATAATCAGGGAATGTAAAACAGTGGTGTAAGGGGTCAAAGAACTGGAAGATAACTTTTATCATGTCTTCTTCAATGTTGGTGTTGACCAAGCTGATGAGTCTACCATGTCTTTAACTGAAGAGAGAGTTCTCGGGAATCCTGGATGTAAGCTCCTTGAGCTGAGGAGGGATCCTTACAAGGTTGACCTGAATTGTTTTCCTGCGGAGAGACTCCATGTCCTACAAAACAAGAACAAAGATGAAGATCCAAACCCTTGAAGTGGTTAGAAAATGCATATGATGCTTTATGATGTTATGATGTACATGGATGCAAAAGTAAGCAAGTGTATATACAGACAATCATATTCACACAAATCAAACAAGTCCTTAGGTTTAGGCTTGCATGGGGTTCATAGGTAAGTACCCTCTTGAAGTTAGTTGGCTCAAAACCTGTCCTATAAATGGTAACCGGGTTCTAAGGAGCTCAATATCATTGAATTGTTTTCTATGTTCATTGTTTTGATTTAGCCACTTAACTGGCGACCAAAATATTCCAAGAAAACAACCCTCAATGAGTGTAGTATCGAGTATCTACCAACTTCGGACTGCACCAAAGTCGGTCATCTCACTACCCCTAAAAAGGCCAGGAGGGTCAAGTAAGGTTCTAAGGTTATTTGATGCTTCACGACACCACGCGGCGGCCCCGTACTCTCCTTGACTTGACTCAAGGGTTACTGGTACTCACCAAAGTGCCACATCAACGTAGCAACTGCTTCAACCATGTCGGTATACCCCGCACAGTTCCCTCACAGTTTGTTGCTACTTCTAAAGGGTATCCCCAGATCCGGGTTAGGATCTATAAAACTCCGATACAAGCCCACAATATTAAAGCATTCAAGGCATACAATTGAAAACATAGTGATCTAATCCTAAGGTACACCTCACTTATTATTCCCTAGCAGAGTCGCCAGTTCTGTGATCAGTGGAAATAGAACTGACTGTTTTGAAATGCTGGTTCGTGAAATGTCGCGGTAAGCAAGATTCGCCACCATCTTTTATTTTCTCCAACAAGGAAAGGACAAAAGCACAGCAAAATTCCTTTTCGAGATGTTTCTCGGTTCGGGAGGTAGATTATAGAAAGGGAAGGTGTTAGCACCCTTTCTATCTGTGGTTATCCACGGGCTCTTAGGTACTTGCTCACTATGTTTTCAAAAATGTTTTGCTTTTCTTGTGTTTGTGGGTTTTGAAAAAGTTTGTTTGAAAACTTCGATTTAACTCCTGTATCTGTCCTCAAGAGTGTATGAAGTGTTTGTTTGAAAACTTTTGTCAGAAAAGTGTAGGTGCGAAAAATATTTTTGTTTTTGAAAGAGCAAGTACCTGAGAACCTCTACCTACTCAAAAGAAATTAAGCTGTGTAAATGTCCTTTAGACAGTACTATCCCACTATTGAGAAGTAGGTAGCATCGTCGTTGAAGTTTTTCGGGTCAATTCGATTATAGGGACATGTGGTCACCAAAGCAATAGTAGGACGCCTTAGCGGTAACCCTAATGTCCTATATCCTTTTTATCCGAGGCAACCGTTTCGAGGCAACTTGGATCTTTAGACAAGAGGGTGACCTCTAAAACACCCTATACTCAATGACCACGTCGAGGCAACCAAGTGAGGCGTACCCTAGGAGTGACATGTGTGAGTGTGTCAGGATTCAGTTAAATTATCTTTGCACATGTTATGGTGAGCTACGGGTTGATTTTAATTTCAGAGATAAGTCTTGTCATGCATAGCCTAATTAACATACATCTAACAGTTAATAGTTGCGGAAAATAAATCTATGCTATTACAAGGCGTCGGGTATTTATATCGCCAAGAACAACCCTTGAAAAGTAAATTGTGGGAAATTAAAGAAAAGCGATAAAAAGGGTCCTAATTAAAGCTATTACATCCTCGGAGCAAATACATAAATATGAATCAAAAATTGATAAAACAAACATACGCGCGAGAGAAAATTGAATCGAGGAGTCTTTTAGGGTTTTGACCCTTTTTGAGAAAGAAAGAAGTTTTTGTCCTTTTTGCATTTAATTAAATTAAACCTAAAACTAATTAATTAATTAAATAAAAAGAAATATTTTTTTTGAATTTTTAGGTTTTAAGGAAATAATAAAATAATAAAAAAATGATTAAAAGTTGTCAAGAAAAAAACCTAATTCTATGTTGATTTTAAATTATTGTGAAAAAGTTAAAATTAAACCTAATTAAAACTAAATTAATTATATTAGTATTTATTTACAAAAATAATAAATTAAAAATATTATATTTATTTTGTGTTTTCTGATTTTATTATGAAAATATTATTTTAGTTAATTAAATAATAATAATAATTATAATAAATAATTAAAATAAGAAATATAAAAGAAGAAAAGAAAGAATAAACTTAGGGGGGGGGGTGTTGGCCCAATTAGGAGGTGTTCCTGAAATTTTGAAGCCCAATTGTACTCAAGCCTGCTTTGACTTTGGTGATTGTCTATGCGCTGGTTGACTGGGGAGTATGGTAATCACCCAGCTTTGGCCACTGGACCTATGCTGGAAGACACCTGGCGCGTTGATAACTGGAGGTATATGATAGACCTCACTATGAAACCTGCATGGGAACATACAAAGGAAAAGGAAATAAAGGTTTTGGGGGACCTGGGATTCGAACCCAGGTCCCAATGGTCATATGCACGCGTCCCTGCCACTCCACCAACTTGCCTTAGTTGTTATTAGAATAACACACAATCAATATATTAATAAACAAACAAATATGCTAGAATTATAAAACAAAGCGCGCGAATTTTAAAAGGGCCAATAAGGTATCAGCGCGTCATCATCTTCTTCATTTGTTCCTGCAAAAATAACATTAGATAGCGGGGGTTTTTAACCCCCACTATATGCTATGAGGAAAAATAGCGATTAGCAGCATGATGAATATAAATATTTCGCGATGGGTGGGTTAGATTCGTCTTGTTCTCACGATTTCACTCATATATCTTATAAGTCCTAATTTTTCCTGGTTCATAAAGCCCCATTTTCAAAGCTTAAGAACCCTAGAAATCGTTCATGGCATCTTTGGATTCAGGGAGTTATAACTCAATTAAACCATTCCATAAGCTTGGTATGACCTCTAACAATGCAAAACAATCACAAAAACATGTTAATTATGCATGAATTCAACAATACGATTTTGGAAAATAAGTGCAAACTGTGGTTCTGTTTTCAACGATTTCTTGAGCTTTAAGGTCTGAATTTGATTGCAAAACCTTCCTGGGATCTCCTGCAGTGTATTGGAATCAACAAAAGTCCTTAAATCGCCCTAGAATGCAAAACTCAGTTTGCAATTTTCTTGAATTTTCTCAATATGCTATGGCTTTTTTTCTGCAGCTTTCTCACGTCTCTTTGATCAGGGTTTGCTTGCATATATATAGGAGAATGAAATTAGGTCAAAAACTTGAGCAAAAATCCATTGCATTGATGCTTGAGTCCTTGATTGGAAATCAAATCTTTTTGATTTTTCATGAATGGAAAATGTTGCCAATTTTGTATTTTTTGTATCTTTGACTTTGAGCACGAAATTGCCAGCATATCTTGACCACATTTGCTTCACAAATTGATTGAAAAAATCAAATCTTGTATTTTCCTACAATTTAAATTAATTAAATGAATTAATATTAATTAAAAATCCAATTAATCAATAATAATAAGAAAATAAATTCAATTAAGCTTGATGGGTCGTGCATAGGCCATGGATGAAGTTTCAAGAAGAGATTTGAGGCCCATTAGCCAAAATAAGGTGTTTTGAGCAAAGTTGACTTTTGCAAATTCATAAAAATTTCCCAACTTCTCCAATGCACAACTTGCTCAATTTTGATCATAGGAACATGTTCTTGGACATTTTGGAAAGTTCTTGAAGTCCTCTAACCAATGCCTTTGGTCCCATGTCATTTGGATTTACCAATCTCAAGTTATGGCCTTTGACTTAAAGTGCATTTTTGTTGACTTTTGAAATTGACCTATAATGTAGAAATTGATAACTTTTTGTGAGAGCATTTCTTGAACTTGGAGTGTGAAGATGGATTGTAAGAAATGTCATCCCCTTCAAAATGAGAATTGGATGGAATTTTTCTGACAAACCATGAAAAGGTTATGCCTTGGTCAATATACAGTTGACTTTTCTACTGTCCAAAAATAGTAACTTTTTGCATCTTGATGATTTTTGAGCTATTCTTGTGGAATCATGATCAAGACTTGATCAAATGATGATTGTAGACTCAAAATAAGATGTTGACCAAAAATTCTGACTTTTGACTGCCAAATGACCATTTTGCCCTTGCAGTTGACTATGGGTCAAATGAGACTTTTGACTGTGCGAATTGGCACTATGAGTCTTGAAACTTGGCATGTAGGTGCTTGAGAATGTATATAGGCCTATGAGACTTGATTGAGTCATTGAAAACCTCAAATTCCTTGAAGGAACCAAAACCCTAATTTCAGTTGTCTTAGGAGGTGTTTGGACTGTACAACCCTTGAGCCATTTTGAGCAACTTGAGGATCATTCGTGACAAATCTTGAGGAATATGGGAGGGCAAATTTTGGAGTACAACAATATCCTAATTAAATAAATTAAAAAATAAAGAAAAAAATATTAATTACAATAAATTCTAATGAAACTAATATTTTTGTTGTTTTTTTAAAAAAATATTTGATGTTTTAACCTAATTCTTATCAATTTTGAATTTAAAGAAAAAACAAGTTAAATTAATGAAATTAAAATAATTTTACAAAAAAAATAAATTTTAATTGAAAAAAAGCCTAAATCTATTTTTTTCTGATTTTTTTTCCTTCTGATTTTATGATTAAAATAATAAAAAGGTGAATTTTAAAAAGATAAAATAATTAAACAAATTAAAATAAAGAAATTAAAACAAAAAGAGGAGAAAAGTAATGGGCCTATGGTTGTGTTAGCAATCTGGGGGGGGGGGTGTGAGACTGAAGCTACTAGGCCGAGATTTATACAAGCCCATTGCCTTTGTGTGAGATCCAGTGGGGGGCGTGCTTGAGGGTACACCCTGGGGATGCGTTGTTGGGCGCTAGATCTGGCTCTATAGACATTGGATGGTGCAAATTTGATGCTACACGGTGGGCGTGTTTGCCTTTGGGACATGGGATCTGCAAATAACTTGTTAGAAAAATAAATCGCATGACCTGGGTATCGAACCCAGGTCCTTTTCGTTGCAGCGCATCTTCCTCACCAGCCTGGTCGAAAGATTTCCATTCATTGGTACAAACGAAACAACAATATTATGTTAGAAACAAAAAAACACAGTATTGACTTAAATATCATATTTACACACTCAGTGGACCTCTATTGTATTTACCCATCAAAGATAAACTAAGGCTGTAAGAATCGAATATGAGCTCAGATCATTCCCCAACAATGGCATGATCTCAATCCCGCATCTTTGCTCACATGTAACACACTTAAACAAACATGACCATTAGCAGCAATATGAATGTATGTTCAACATGAATTTAGATCATGATTAACAAGTTTGAGATCAAAGGAAAAATTACCAACAAAGGGATTGTATGAGGGATGCTTCTGTGTCAATCCCAGGAACACGATTTAGGTGTTAGTTTGGACGGTGGCTGCTTGCAAAATCAGCTTTGAGTTTGACAATCTTTGGAAATTTTGTGCAACTTTCTGAAACTTCGTGGGGCAGGCTGCGTTTTTTTATGAGGCAGTATATGTGTGTCCTTTTTCTCTGAGATCATGAGGTTTATATAGACAAGGGATTTTAGGTCAATATTTGTGTATCAAATCTTGGTCCATTATGATGAAGAGATTTGATTTGATTTCTTCATAAAAACTTGATATATCTGATTTGATCAGGTGTTAATCTATTTTCATGCGTTACTGCCAGCCTGTTATGAGTTGTTTGGGCCTCCCATATGATGGAAATCGAAAGCTGACATGCCCCTGTAGATCCATTTCCCTTCGAATTTGTTCTCTTTGAAGGCTCTAAGTCCTGATTCGAATTACTCAGAGCTTTCCTCATCAGAGCATTGTTTCCTTCGAAAGCTCTAAACTCTAATTCGAATTGCACCAGCTTCAATGTCATGGCTCTTTCGATTGAGCCACCCTCTGATTTGATTGCCTGATTTGAAGAAAATCACCCTGGTCGAATCAGCTCTTGTGGAGTTAGGAACAAACAAGGCAAGAATCTGACCTTTAACTCGGGAATTTAATCCACGATCAACATTGAGTTCTTGCCATATTTGCAAGGAAGACATGCCATTTTGAACTTTGGGTCAACTTGGACAGGTTAGGATCATGGTTCCTTCGATTAAGTCTCAAGTTTTGCTCTCTTCGATGGATTTGAACTTGGTCCAATCGAAGCATTATCTTGTTGACTGATCGAAGTGTTTTTATACTCTCTTTGATGGCTCTAAGTCCTGATTCGAATTGCCCAGAACTTCCCTCATTAGAACATTTTTTTCCTTCGAAGGCTATGAATTTGAATTGCTCATATTCTCAGCATCAAAGCTTCTTCGTTTGAACCATAGTCTGCAAAAATTTGAAAGGCTCAGAGTTGTCCTCTCCAATCAGCATGAATTCGAATGGCCCATCATCAGAGCTTTTGGAACCCTCTCAGCTCTTGCTCTCTTTGATCTCACTTTCTATAACTTGGACAATCATAATATCACCCTGTTGATATGCCATCGAAACATCACTTGGTTAACATGCCTGTCGAAGGGCACTCTGTACGCCATAACAAAAAACAACCTTATTCAAGATGCATGTCGAAGCTGCCTTGTTTGAGATGTCCATCAAAAGGCCCTATATCAATCGAAAGACATTTTGCAAATGCTAAGAAAAGGACCTCTTCAGATGCCAATTGAAGGACCTTTTATAGATGCCAATCGAAGGACCTTTTGTAGATGCCAATCGAAGGACCTTTTGCAGATGCCAATCGAAGGGCATTTTGTAGATACCAATCGAAGGACCTTAACCATCATTCAACAATTTTCCTTTTCTTTAGGAAAAGGTTTGTAACCACCTACACAAGAGAAAATCTTGGAAAAATATGAGAGGGAAAATTTTGGGGTACAACAGCTGCCCCTGTTCAATCTTCTTAAACCTGAGGATGTAGATTGGCTTGTCTGCCTTTCGTGATCTGAAGGAGGAAGGTGATTGAACACTAGAGTGCCCAGAAATTTGCACTCGTCTGAAGTAGCACTGTTAGTGGATAATATCGGGAATGGGCTTATAGATGCCATTTGGAAAAGATGACAGAAGATTGTCGGAGATGGCCTTAAAGATGCCATCTAGAGAATATGACGGAGAGTCGTCGGATATGGGCTTAAAGATGCCATCTAGAGAACAATGTTGATTTCATGAGATATTCCTTTGTGGGGATTCCTATTCCTGTTGTTGAGGAGGACTCCGCTTGAGGATTGTTGGTCTCTGTTTTGGTAAATAGAGTCTAGGAGATTTAGTTGTCCATTACTCTACCGGGGGATTATCTCTTGGCTGGAGAGACGAAAGCAAACTGCTATCTGGTCAGGATTCGGGCTTCACAGCGACTTGCTGAGGATAATAAGGCTGATTTTTATTCGGTCGCATTCTAGGCTTCACAGCGAGTTATCAGGGAATATGAAATTAACTGTTATCTGGTTGGACTCCAGGCTTTACAGTTTCTTTAACTGGGTAAGAATCAGAAAATCTTAGTGTCGATTTAACTAAACCAGAGGAAGTATCTACCGGAAAAGAATCAGAATAAATCATTGGTCGATTTAAACTGAACTAGTAGAGGTCTTGGATTGTCTTCAACTGGAATAGAAATTAGAAAAATCTTAGTGTCGATTTAACTGAACCAGGGGAAGGTCTTGAATTGTCTTTAACTAGAATAGAAATCAGAAAAATCTTAGTGTCGATTTAACTAAACCAGAGGAAGGTCTTGAATTGTCTTCAACTGGAATAGAAATCAGAAAAATCTTAGTGTTGATTTAACTAAACCAGAGAAAGGTCTTGAATTAACTTTAACTGGAATAGAAATCAGAAAAATCTTAGTGTTGATTTAACTGAACCAGAGAAAGATCTTGAATTATCTTCAACTGGAATAGAAATCAGAAAAATTTTAGTGTCAATTTAACTGAACCAGAGAAAGGTCTTTAATTATCTTCAACTGGAATAGAAATCAGAAAAATCTTAGTGTCAATTTAACTGAACCAGAGGAACGCCTTGAATTAACTTTAACTGGAATAGAAATCAGAAAAATCTTAGTGTCGATTTAACTGAACCAGAGAAAGGTTTTGAATTATCTTCAACTGGAATAGAAATTCGAAAAATCTTAGGATCGATTTAACTGAACCAGTAGAAGTCTTTTGAGAATGATCTTTCTGAAGAAAATGCTGAAATAGCCCTTTGTCAGACGTAGCCTTTGAGAAGACTTCTAGGTCATATAAGTAGTCAACGGTGTTTGTTGATTTGATCTTTCCTAAAAAGGTAAAGAGTTAGTCGTATGCAATGTCATGATGTATGAAATGCATTGTGTAATGATGTTCTCAAAATAAATGAGATTATGCGGTATGCAATATGCATACGCACGCCATGGTGTATGAATATGGAATGCTGTTGCGATATTTCCTAGTCTGGGAAAATAAATCCCTGACTGCTGCTAGAGAGTACTGGGAAGTTGAATCCCAGAATGCTGTTTGGTAGATGAGGAAAGTGATTCTTTCATTTCCGCTGGGGATGATGAACGAAGATGATTTGCTGGGGATATCCTCTTTCTGTTTGAGGATATTCTGCTGGGGATCTTTTACTCCTGCTTAAGAATGACTCTATGGGGAAAAAGATGCTCCGTTGGAAGATTTTACTAGTGTAGAAAAATAAACTCTGTTGGGGGATAAACTTTCGCAATTAGAGAAATATGCTCTATCGGGGATGAGGATTTATAAACTGTTTGAGGTTATAAAAACTTAGCTGGAAACATGGATTTCAGTTCTCTGAGGGAACCTTGCTGGAGGAGGTAATTCCTGCTTGGGGAGGTAAATGTAATGATTTTGGTTGTTTTTACTCTATAGGGATATAGAAATCACCAAGACGTATGTTGAGGATGTGACAGGAGGATGCCCTTGTGCCTGTTGGAAAGAGTAACTGTCGGGACTACAAATGGATTTTTTAGACTTTGCCATGTTTCTTAAATTCATTAGCAACTGTCTTTCTGTTTCATATGCAAGTATTTGTAAATAGTAATCATATTCAAATGTATATGTCAAAAATAATCACTGGACGTTTTTGCAAAACAAAACAGAAAAATAGAAAACAAAATAGCTTTATACTTTCAAAGAAATGATTTGCATTGATTTTGAAGTTTGCCTATAACAGGCATTTTTGTACAAAGAGACTGACGTTCTAGTAGGAGAACGCCGTCGTGAAAATGAAAACTATACAAAATAGTGTACAAAGAGAAAACAGCTATGTGTAATAATCCCATTGAGTTTCAATTCTGCTATTGCCCTTATCTCCTTGAGTGTCTCATCACTTTGCTACTTGTCCGAAGCAGACTGGATTGATTGATATCGTTTAAGCTTAATAGTTGATACTGAAGTCTGGTCACAAAGTGATCTAATGGGACATAGTTATACGCTTTAAATCCCTAACTTTTCCTGGACCGCCTTTTCGGCTTTTCAGTCCACCGGGATACCCCTTTTTTCCCAAGCCGCCTTTTCAGGTTTTCAACTTGCTAGGTGTTGTACCCCAAAATTTTCCCTCCCATATTCTTCAAAGTTTTGACAAGCATCATCTCAATTTGCTCAAGTCTACTCAAGGGTTGCACAGTTCAAACACCCTCCTAAGCCAGTCAAATTAGGGTTTTGGTTCCTTCAATGAATTTGAGGTTTTCAAGGGCTTAATCAAGTCCCATATGCTCATATACATTGTCAAGCATCTACATGTCAAGTTTCAAGGCTCACAAGGTCAAGTTGCACAGTCAAAAACCCTAATTGCTTCACAATCAACTGTAGGGGTAAAATAGTCATTTGGCAGTCAAAAGTCAAAATTTTTGGTCAACATCTTATTTTGAAGCCACAATCATCATTTGATCAAGTCTTGATCATGATTCTACAAGAATAGCTCACAAATAACATACAAGATAACCTTAACTGAAAAACAACACACAAAGCACATGCCACTTCTTAGGGTACGCCTCACTGGTTGCCTCGAACGTGGTCATCAAGTATAGGGTGTCTTAGAGGTCGCCCTTTGTCTAGAGATCCAGTTTCCTCGAAACGGTTGCCTCGGATAAAAGGATCTAGGACATTAGGGTTACTTCTAAGGTGTCCTACCATTGCTTTAGTGACCACACATGTCCCTTAATCGAATTGACCCGAATACCTCCAACGATGGTGCTACCTACCTCTCAATGGTGGGATAGAATTATCTAAAGGACTCTTACACAGCCTAATTTCTTAGAGTAGGTAGATTCTCCTGGGTACTTGCTCTTTTCAAAACAAACAAAAAACAACTTTTCGCAGCCACACTTTCTAAAAGTTTTCAAACAAATTTTTCACACACTCTTGAGGACAGATACAAGAGTTACTTATTTTTCAAACGAAACTTTTTCCAAAACCCACAAACACTTGAAAAGCAAACAAATTTTGAAAACATAAGAGCAAGTACCTAAGAGCCCTTGGATAACCACGGATAGAAAGGGTGCTAACACCTTCCCTTTCTATAAATCTACCTCCCGAACCGAGAAACATTCTCAAAGAAGGAATTTTGTTGTGCTTTTGTCCTTTCCTTATTGGAGAACATAAAAGACGGTGGCGACTCTTGCTTACTGCGACATTTCGCGAAACCAGCTTAAAAAACAATAAGTTCTATTTCCACCGATCATCAGAACTGGCGACTCTGCTGGGGACACTATAAAAGTGAGGTGTACCTTAGGATTAGACCACTCTTATGTTTTCAATTGTATGTCTTGATTGCTTTATATTTGTGGGCATTGCATCGGAGTTTCATTGATCCTAACCCGGATCTGGGGATACCCTTTTAGGTAGCATAAGTTGTGAGGGACCTGTCCGGCGTAGACCGACACGGGTGAAGCAGTGGCTACGTTGGTGTGACACCTTGGTTTGTACCGATATCCCTTGTGTTGCAACGAGGAGAATATGGGTCTTCTGAGGAGTCATTAAGCACCAACCGACCTTAGAACCCTAAATTGACCCAACTTGTCCATAGAACAGTAGCAGTATGCTACACTCATTGAGGCTAAACTCTCGCGATGGTTCTGGCCGCAAGAAAAGATTGCGAGGCTGGAGTTATGACCGATTGAGGGTAGTCGATGATATTGAGATCCTCTAGAACCCGGTTACTATTTTTAGGACAGGTTTTGAGCCCACCAACTTCAAGAGGGTAGTACCTAAACTTCACGCTGGCCTAAACTCTAAGGGCTCTCTGTGTGACTTGTGTGCCTTCAAACTTGACTACTTGCATGCTTGTTATCTGACACTTGAGTTTCTTGCAGGTTTTGTTTACAGTCCTTAATCTGGATTCATGACAGGGTTTACCTACGTTACTCCATGCATAGCATAGCATCATACCATCACACCATTGCATACATCCTACATAAGGACTAACCCATTTCAAGGATCTCAAGGGTCTGTGATGCAGGTCATGATATACCAACTGTCTAGCAAGGGGCAAAGGGGATTTATTTTCCTCTAGCCAAGGTTGATGACTTGAGTCAGGGGCTATGACCCACTCGATATGGTGAGCCTTGACTCTTGAAGAAGGACTCTCAACAACATGAAGTTCCTTCAATCAAGCAACCAGATGCGAATTCTAACAATTTTCTTGTTTACCCCGCGAGATCCTTGAAAACATTGCATGCATACATACATATCATTGCATTACAGGTACCCTTTTGACAGGTCACTTATTTTCTTCGCTGTTTATTTCAGCAATCATCATGAATCCTGAATCATCCAATGAACAAGCTATCAAGGCCCTCCAGGCCCAGAATGCCCAGTTCCAAGAGATGGTTATGAGCCTAGCCCAGGGTCAACAGGATTTGAAGACTCTGCTTCTGAAAGAGAAGAAGAAGATGAAGAGGACTATTTTGTTCAACCCTAGACGCAGATCTGGGAATGGATCACAAAATGAGGTTGAGCTGACTACCTCATCTGTGGGCAAAGACAATCCCCAAGAGAGAGAAGGGTTCCTAGTCCCGTGGTCTCCGACAACGAGACAAATTTCAATGATGAATAGTACCCTCCAGTTGAGGACAGGTACAAACAGCTAGAAGACCGTCTAAGTGCTATGGAGATACAGAAAGTGCCCGGCCTGGATTTCGAAGATCTAGGTTTATCCTCTGGGGTGGTGATCCCTCACAAATTCAAAGCACCTGCTTTTGAAAAATACAACGAGGCATCCTGTCCTAAGCTGCATCTCAGATCATATGTGAGAAAGATCCAACCGTATACCGTTGACAAGAATCTATGGATCCATTTCTTCCAGGAAAGTCTTTCAGGGACTCAACTCGAATGGTTCTATCAGCTAGATGGAGCCAGTATTCGTAACTGGGAGGACTTGGCTACTGCATTCTACAAGCAGTATCAGTACAATTCCGACCTCGCTCCTACGCGTACCCAACTCCAGGGTATGTCACTAGGGACGGGTGAAGGATTCAAGGAATATGCGCAAAAGTGGAGAGACCTTGCTGGAAGGGTGCAACCACCTCTGACCGACCGTGAGCTCGTTGATATGTTCCTGGGGACCCTGTCTGGTCCGTTCTTCCACCATCTGATTGGTAATTCTTCTGCTGGGTTTACAGACCTGATTTTGACAGGGGAGAGGATTGAAGCGGGTATCAAAGCTGGAAAGATTCAAGAAGCTGCACCTTCTGATGCTCATAAAAAGCCTTACACTGGGAAGAAAGAGTCCAATGCTGTGCATGGTAAAAAGAGTCGTCATGATCAACATGTAGGGGCAACCCAGATCTCTAATCCTAGGCCTGCTCAACAAGGACAGGGGCAGCAGCGTAAGGAGGTCGCACTCAAAAGAAAGTTCACCAAGATCAACATGTCACTGGATCAAGCGCTACAACAAATGTTGAAGGCAGGGCTGATTACCTTAAGGGCTCCTCTTCGGAATCCAAACACTTCCGCTCCTAACTATCATCCCAATGAAAGGTGTGCATACCACTCTGATAGCCCGGGGCATACTATGGACAACTGTTGGGCTCTGAAGAACAAGGTTCAAGAGATGATTGATACCAAAGAGATTCAGCTTGAAGCACTAGAGACTCCAAACATAATCACTGCTCCTTTTCCAAATCATTGAAGGCTTTTGTTCTATTTGAATTTACGAGTTGTATTTTTCTTTGCTTATACAAACAATTAATGTCATAGCAAACTCTTTTATTCCATTAATGCATCACATATGTCTGTTCTGAATCAATATATTCGTATTCACTATATTCAAACTGCTTTCATTTTTTGTGATGTTCAACGTTCGATTAATAGTTCTAAGCCTCTTGAGGGAGGATGACAAAAACGATACCATAATCTACAGTATGCTTTTGAACAGACCCCGCTGATGAGGTACAGGCATTGTTTCAATTCCTAAACACTGGAGTTATAAGGAAGATAATCCCTCGTCAACCCCTTCGAGCCAAAGAAGTAGGAGTTTTTCTTTTCGAAAATTAAAACCCTTAATCATAACCTGGGGAAGGGTAGTCTTCTCAGTTGATCCAGGTGCACAATGAATGGCATCAAATGAGTCCTTCCAAAACAAAGACAATGATGGTTTCGAACAATCATAAAGACAGGCAGTCATTATCTCAAAACAATAGCCCAATAAGTCAAAACCTACGAAGGAGACTTACAAAAACTGGGGCATCCCGCTGACTGTAATCACAAAAGAAACAGTTCAGGCAAAAAACAGGGATAACGAAATCAAAAAAAAAAGAGGTCCTACAAACCCTCAACAAAAAAGAAATGACTGCCTATTCAAAATAAACTGTCAACATCCGAACCATCATTGGAATATCCGGACAAAGACTCAAACAAGATCTAACGCACGATTAGCTGAGTTTAGGATGGAAGAACATCACGAAGAACAGGTGGGTACAAATAAAATTTGAGCCTTTATCCTTTGTTTCTTAAACCGTGAACCAGGCCACGTTACAACCCTCAAAAGTCCTAGCTGAAGCATGGGTTAGTTCGAAAGCATACTGTTACGAAAAGTATCCTGACTCCTTAAGGCTCGCGGAAAAATAACGAGTTGACATCACATTTTTACAAAATTTGCTCGTTTTACTAAAAATACATTTTCAAAAACTTCGAGACAGACATAAGCTTTGCATTTTTAGAATAACATTGTTTGCATATGACTATTTGTTCGAACATGCAGAGAAATTCGCACGACGAATGTCTAGTGAATAAAAATCTTCTCAACCAAAAGGTCACCTCAAGCGGAAGAAACACTTCCAGTCAAGGGGCACGGCATGATCATGGTCTATCATCTGGGGCAGTCCAGTCAAGATTAAAGGAATCTCTCAAATGCCAAATAACCAGGGGCAGATCTCCATCTGAATCAACTAGGGCATTGGACATGAGTTTCAGCTACGAATCTTGCCTGATCAAACATCTTCTGGTCACGTGGCGACACAACACTACTGACGATGACAACTCCCTGCATTCTGAGCACGGACATAGTCGAAAAAAATACTACGCATAATCAAAGACCCGCTAGGTTGACACACCTAGGCAAAAATAAGGGCTTCCCGGCGAACCAAAAGGGTTCGGGCAAAATAAGGGATGAAAATGAAAAAATCTGTACACCCGGCAGGTCGAAAACCTGAAAAGGCGGCTTGGGCAAAAATGGGTATCCCGTTGGATTGAAAACCCGAAAGGGCGGTCCAGGCAAAAGTTAGGGATCAAAGCGTACGACTATGTCCCGTCATCTTGTCACTTGCCTACCAGAAGAAGATTTGTCAAATCGACAGTCCTCAATCACCTCTACATGTACCTTCTCCCACAAAAGCTGGGGCAATAAGAGTTGCCCAAATTGTACAACTTCTTTCCTCCAGGTACAAGGTAGATTCAGTTGAAGAATGTAACCAAGATACCTTCACTCCCCGTAGAGTAAGACCAGAATCAACCATACTCTCCCCAAGCAGAGTTGGTCTCCCATCAGCTCCGAAAAGGCACAATATCTCCAGCAAGTCAGCAACACTCTCCCCAAGCAGAGTTAGTCTACTGTCAGCCTTAAGGAAGTTGGGTATCCCCAAAAGATCTTAGCATTCCCCAGCGGAGTATACAGATGTTCCTAAGCAAGCATCCCCGGCAGTCTTAATATAAGATTGTTCCCCAGCGGAATACCAGACACCCCGGTGGAGCCACTTCCCCAGTGCAGTCTAAAAATTTCCCCAAGAGAGTTGAATCATCCTCCCCAGTAGATTTCTGGAAGCTTATCCCCAGTAGATTCTGGAAGCTTATCCCCTGCAGAGTACGAACGCATCTCCCCGGCTTTATTCAAAGTTATTCCCCACCAGGGCTTATAACTGGTTTATCCTCAGCTAATTACCACGAAAAGATCGTCCCCGACGAAGTTCTTCCTATCCCCCAGTGGAGTTCATCACATTCCCCGACATAATTTATCAATGGAATCCACAACGGAGTTCTCATCAAAACCTCAGCAAAGTATCTCTCCCTACAGAGTAATTCCCCGTAGAATAATCTCTTCGCCAAGTTTATTCCCCAACGGAGTCCTCTTCTCCTATAGGTTTATTCTTGCGATCCTCATCCCCAGCGGAAACGAAGAACTCTATTCTTCAAACATCAGCCCAGGATTCAACAAATTCCCGACATTCGTCAAGGATTTATTTTCCTAGGCGAAAATACATTCATAAACATCACATCTTCATACATTATGACATGCATACGCATCACACACCACAAATCTCATTTATTCTTGAGAACATCTTAATATCATGCAGTTCATACATCATGACATTGCATACAACTAAACTTTGCCTTTTCAGGAAAAAGTCAAAAAGATGATTACAGTCTACCTTTACAGTTCCAAATCAACACCGGTAACAAGCCAGGAAAATTCTGTGGACGACTGATCATGGGTTAATATCCGAAACCAAACAGGACAATTATCTACTTGATCATCCTCAGGAAACCCTACACCAGTTCCTTTTCTTTTAGAAGAAGTCTTACACGGGCTCATCAACAGGTAACCCTACACCGGTTCCTTCTCAACCTCAGATGTAGTTTTACACGAACTCATCATCAGGCAACCTTACACCGGTTCCTTCTCAATTTTCAGACGAAGTCTTACAGGGACTTATCATCAAAGTAACCCTACACCGGTTCCTTTTCTTTCAGAAGAAGTCTTACACGGACTTATCTCAAGATGACCTTACCCCGGTTCATCAAGAAGTTTTACACGAACTTATCCTGCAGTAACCTTACCCCGGTTCCTCCAGAAGTCTTACACGGACTTATCCCAAGATGAACTTACCCCGGCATCCAGAAGTTTTACACGAACTTATCCTGCAGTAACCTTACCCCGGTTCCTCCAGAAGTCTTACACGGACTTATCTCAAGATGACCTTACCCCGGTTCATCAAGAAGTTTTACACGAACTTATCCTGCAGTAACCTTACCCCGGTTCCTCCAGAAGTCTTACACGGACTTATCTCAAGATGACCTTACCCCGGTTCATCAAGAAGTTTTACACGAACTTATCCTGCAGTAACCTTACCCCGGTTCCTCCAGAAGTCTTACACGGACTTATCTCAAGATGACCTTACCCCGGTTCATCAAGAAGTTTTACACGAACTTATCCTACAGTAACCTTACCCCGGTTCCTCCAGAAGTCTTACACGGACTTATCTCAATATGACCTTACCCCGGTTCATCAAGAAGTTTTACACGAACTTATCTTGCAGTAACCTTACCCCGGTTCCTCCAGAAGTCTTACACGGACTTATGACCTTACCCCGGTTCATCCAGAAGTTTTACACGAACTTATCCCGCAGTAACCTTACCCCGGTTCCTCCAGAAGTCTTACACGGACTTATCCCGAAGTAACCTTACCCCGGTTCCTCCAGAAGTTTTACACGAACTTATCCCGAAGAAACCCTACACAGGTTCTCTCTCTCCAGACGTAGTTTTACACGGGCTCGTCGTCAAAGAAACCCTACACAGGTTCTCTCTTCCCAAAGATGCAGTTTTACACGGACTCGTCATCAGAAACCCTACCCAGGTTCCCTTCTCAAACCCCAGACGTAGTTTTACACGGACTCGTCATCAAAGTAACCCTACACGGTTTCCTTCTCCCTTTCAGATGCAGTTTTACATGAGCTCATCATCAGTCAACCCTACACAGGTGTCCTTCTTTCCAAGATGCAACTTTACACGAGCTCATCATCAGGCAACCCTACACAGGTTCCCTCTTTCAACTTACAAAAATTATAATTCAACAGACCACCTCCAGATGGCATCTATAAGCCCATCCACCTACCAACAGTCTCCAAATGGCATCTATAAGCCCATTCCCGACAAGGTTCTGTCACATCTCCAGATGGCATCTATAAGCCCATCCTCCCATACCATCTTTCCAAATGGCATCTATAAGCCCATTCCCGACAAGGTTCTGTCACATCTCCAGATGGCATCTATATGCCCATCCTCCTCTCCATCATCTTTCCAAATGGAATCTGTAAGCCTATTCTCGCCATCACACTGCTGATACTCTACTATGTGAGTGCAAATTTCTTGGCACTCTAGTGTTCAATCATCTTCCACCTTCGGATCACGAAAGGCCCCCAAGCCAATCTACATCCTCAGGTCTAAGAAGATTGAACAGGGGAAACTGTTGTACCCCAAAATTTGCCCTCCCATATTCTTCAAAGTTTTGACAAGCATCATCTCAATTTGCTCAAGTCTACTCAAGGGTTGCACAGTTCAAACACCCTCCTAAGCCAGTCAAATTAGGGTTTTGGTTCCTTCAATGAATTTGAGGTTTTCAAGGGCTTAATCAAGTCCCATATGCTCATATACATTGTCAAGCATCTACATGTCAAGTTTCAAGGCTCACAAGGTCAAGTTGCACAGTCAAAAACCCTAATTGCTTCACAATCAACTGTAGGGGTAAAATGGTCATTTGGCAGTCAAAAGTCAAAATTTTTGGTCAACATCTTATTTTGAAGCCACAATCATCATTTGATCAAGTCTTGATCATGATTCTACAAGAATAGTTCACAAATAACATACAAGATAACCTTAACTGAAAAACAACACACAAAGCACATGCCACTTCTTAGGGTACGCCTCACTGGTTGCCTCGAACGTGGTCATCAAGTATAGGGTGTCTTAGAGGTCTCCCTTTGTCTAGAGATCCAGTTGCCTCAAAACGGTTGCCTCAGATAAAAGGATCTAGGACATTAGGGTTACTTCTAAGGTGTCCTGCCATTGCTTTGGTGACCACACATGTCCCTTAATCGAATTGACCCGAATACCTCCAACGATGGTGCTACCTACCTCTCAATGGTGGGATAGCATTATCTAAAGGACTCTTACACAACCTAATTTCTTAGAGTAGGTAGATTCTCCTGGGTACTTGCTCTTTTCAAAACAAACAAAAAACAACTTTTCGCACCCACACTTTCTAAAAGTTTTCAAACAAATTTTTCACACACTCTTGAGGACAGATACAAGAGTTACTTAGAAATTTTTCAAACAAAACTTTTTCCAAAACCCACAAACACTTGAAAAGCAAACAAATTTTGAAAACATAAGAGCAAGTACCTAAGAGCCCGTGGATAACCACGGATAGAAAGGGTGCTAACACCTTCCCTTTCTATAAATCTACCTCCCGAACCGAGAAACATTCTCAAAGAAGGAATTTTTCTGTGCTTTTGTCCTTTCCTTATTGGAGAACATAAAAGACGGTGGCGACTCTTGCTTACTGCGACATTTCGCGAAACCAGCTTAAAAAACAGTAAGTTCTATTTCCACCGATCATCACTAGGTGTGGAGACTTTTTTTGTATTTATCCCTAATTTTTGCCCGAACCCTTGTGGTTCACCGGGATGCCCCTATTTTTGCTTAGGCCGGTCAACCTAGTGGGTCTTTATTCATGCGTAGTATCTTATCACTATGTCCACATTCACAGGGAGAGGAAGGTCGTCACCATCTATGGTGGTTAGAATCATGGCTCCACCAGAAAATATGCTCTTGATTAAAAATGGCCCTTCGTATGTGGGAGTTCATTTGCCCCTGGGATCACCTTGTGGCAGGATGATGCGCTTGATTACTAGATCACCCACTTGATATACCTGTCGTCTGACCTTCTTGTTAAAAGCCTTGATCATACGCGTCTGGTACATTTGACCATGACAGACAGCAGCAAGCCTTTTCTCATCGATCAAATTCAGTTGGTCAAGTCGATTCTGGATCCAATCATCTTCGTTCAAACATGCATCCTTCATGATTATCAAAGAAGGGATCTGGACCTCAATAGGTAGGACAACCTCCATACCATACACATGAGAGTAAGGTGTTTCCCCTGTTGACGTACGTGCTAAGGTGCGGTAAACATGAAGGGAAAATGGTAACATCTCATGCCAATCTTTGTATGTCACCTTCATCTTCTATATGATTTTCTTAATGTTCTTATTAGCAGCCTCTACAATGCCATTCATCTTCGGTCGGTAAGGGGAAGAATTATGGCGTTGGATCTTGAATTGTTTACAGAGTTCGGTGATCATCCTATTGTTGAGATGTGTACCATTATTTATGATGATTCTTTCTAGAACACCATACTGACAGATAAGGTTATGCTTGATGAATCGCGCCACAACATTCTTGGTAACAGTAGCAAAAAAGGCTGCCTCAACCCACTTCGTGAAGTAATCAATGGCCACTAGGATGAAGCAATTCCCATTGGAAGCGGCAGGTCTAATCTCTTCGATCATGTCAATTCCCCACATTGCAAAAGGTCAAGGAGTCATTAAGACGTTCAAGGGAACCAGAGGTACATGTACTTTATCAGCATACATCTGGCATTTGTGACAAGTTCGAGAATGATGATAATAGTTTACTTCCATAGTGGACCAGTAGTATCCTACCCATAGGATCTTTTTAGCCATGGTGTGTCCACTAGAATGGGTGCCAAAGGTACCTTCATGTAAATCTGCCATAATCCTCCCTGCTTCGCTCTTGTCTACACACCGAACTAAAGTAGAGTCGTGGTTGCGCTTGTAGAGGGTTCCATTATTGAGGAAGAAATTTGCAGAGAACCTTCTCAGAAACTTCTTATCATTGACAGATTCCCCCTCAGGGTATTCTTGAACTTCAAGATGCCTTTTCACTTCATGGAAGCAAGGTTTGTCTGTTACCCTTTCAGTATCAATCTCATAGCAGTAAGTTGGTTCATCCAATCTCTCAATAGTGATCTGAGGAGCCTCATTGTCCCATCTGACCTTGAACATGGATGACATAGTAGCTAGCGCGTCCGCTAAATGATTCTTTTCACGTGGGAAATGTTCAAAGGTGACTTCTTCATAGTGTGGAAGCAATGTCAGCACATGTTCTTTTTAAGGGGTGAGATTAGGGTGCTTTGTGTCCCACTGTCCTTTGATTTTACTTATTACCAAAGTTGAATCCCCAAAAACACTCAAGAACTTGATCCTCAGGTCAATAGCAGCTTCGAGACCCACAATGCATGCTTCATACTCAGCCATATTGTGCCTACAGTTGAAGCATAATCTGGCGGTGAAAGGAGTATGACAGCCCTCGGGAGATATGATTATAACACAGATTCCATTTCTGAGTGCGTTGGAAGCTCCGTCAAAAACCATAGTCCATCGGGATCCTTTCTGAGGTCCTTCATCCAGTCTAGGTTCTTCGCAATCAGTCACTAACATTATATTCTCATCTGGGAATTCAAAGTTCATGGGTTGGTAGTCGTCCACACCTGATGAGCCAAATGATTAGCTAATACACTTCCTTTGATTGCTTTCTGAGTCGTGTATTGAATGTCGTATTCAGTCAGGATCATTTTTCATCTTTCTATTCTTCCGGAGAGAGCGGGCTTCTCAAAGATATATTTGATCAGATCTATTTTAGATATCAACGGGGTAATGTGAGTCAGCATATACTATCTCAGTCGGTAAGCAGTCCATGCCAAAGTGCAGTAAGTTTTCTCGAGCAGTGAGTATCTTGTTTCACAGTCGGTAAACTTTTTTCTAAGGTAGTATATTGCGTGCTCTTTTCGACCAGTCTCATCATGCTGCCCCAGCACACACCCCAGTGAATTATCTAATACTGTTAAGTACATTATCAAAGGTCTTCCTTCAATCGGAGGCATCAGAATTGGAGGCTCTTGAAGGTATTCCTTGATTCTATCAAAGGCAGTCTGGAATTCATCATTCCACTTTACCACTTGATCTTTCTTCAGGAGTTTGAAGATTGGCTCACAAGTAGCAATTAGATGGGAAATGAACCTGGCAATGTAATTTAGGCGTCCCAAGAAACCTCTAACCTTCTTCTCAGTGCGAGGAGCCAGCATCTCTTATATAGCTTTCACCTTTGCAAGGTCTACCTGAATACCCTTGTCACTGACAATGAACCCTAGAAGTTTACCAGACCTTACCCCAAAGGTGCACTTGTTCGGATTTAACCTCAGCTTGTACGTCTTCAACCTATCAAACAGCTTTTGTAGATGATCAAGTTGCTCTTCCTCAGTTTGAGACCTGGCTATCATGTCATCAACATAGACCTCTATCTCATGGTGAACCATGTCATGGAATAAAGCCACCATGGCTCGTTGATAGGTTGCCCCAGAATTCTTCAACCCAAATGGCATCACTTTGTAACAGAAAGTGCCCCACTGTGTGACGAAGGTTGTCTTCTCCATGTCTTCGGGTTCCATCTTGATTTGATTGTAACCATAGAATCCATCCTTGAAGGAAAAGATCTTATGTTGTGCGGTGTTGGCAACCAGAACGTCAATGTGGGGAAGCGGGAAGTCATCCTTGGGGCTCGCCCTGTTCAAATATCTGTAGTCCACACACATCCGTACTTTGCCGTCCTTTTTAGGCACCTGGACTACGTTAGCAACCCATTATGGATATGAGGTGACAGCTAAGAACCCAGTGTTGAACTATTTTATAACTTCTGCTTTGATATTCTCTGACATTTCAGGGTGCATACGATGAACCTCCTGCTTTATTGGAGGGAAATCTTCTTTAGTTGGGAGACGATGAACCACAATATCTGTGTCTAGTCCCGAAATGTCTTCATATGACCAGGCAAAGATCTCGACATAATCATGCAACATTTGAGCTCCAAATTTGCACCTATCTTAACCTCTTTTATATCCTCTTTTGTGCCCAAGTTTACTGTCTCAACTGGATCTTCATGAGGCTGTATAGCCCTTTCTTCCTGTTGTAACAGTCTAGAAAGTTCTCTTGGTACCTCACAATCTTCTTCACCTTCGTCCTCGTCTTGGTTGATTGGATTTTCAGATTCATAACCGGAAATAGCAGAACCGTTATCAATGGGATCCATAGTGGATATGGATCTACAGTTTGATACATGAGTGTGTGTAAGAGCATAGCTGTATTGACAAAGTAAAAAACAGAAAAGAAAGACAGAGAGTGCAAAATTTGTATGCAAAACGTCCAATGCTTTATTAATGACATATGAGATTGAAACATGATAACCCTCACAAATAAGCCATTGTGCCCCGGGTAAGACACATGGCCATAGAGTTTATATCGTTTATTCATTACATATCTGAAAACAAGAAAGACAATTACTTCTGAATAAAAGTAATCAATACAAAGTCTTTAGTCGTCCAATTACTGGGTCCACCATTGGTAGTAGGGAAGATCCAGCTATTCATGTCATAGTCACCATCAATGTCTTCTAAAGCGTTGACCCCGTGATTGTTGATGCTTAGGGGAGGTCCTCCGACATGAGCACGACGAACAACCCTTTGAGCCCCTAAAGAGAAACCTAAACCAAACTTATAAGATTTGTATGGAATGTCATGGAGTTGGCCCCAAATGGTACACCCACCTTCTTGAATAACTGCTTTGGCATCTTTGAGAGAAGCCATTTTCAAGGGAGGTCTGGTGATCTTCGGCACACTGGTAACAATCTCGGTTGCAGCCATGGTCTGAGGCACCTCTTCAAAGTTCTGACAAGGCATCTCGATGAACTCACCATCCATTTCCACATACCTGAAAGAGTTCAGATGGCTTACCATGTATTCCTCTTCACCATGAACTGTGACAATCTTTCCCTTCATCGGGTACTTCAACATATGATGCAGAGTGGAAGTGACAGAACCAGCCCCATGGATCCAAGGGCATCCCAACAAACAAGAATAAGATGGTCGAATATCCATCACGTAGAAGATGGAATTAAAGGTCTGAGAACCAACTTTGATGGGGATGTCCACCTCCCTGTGCACCATTCTTTTCGAACCATCGAAATCACTCACTACAATGTTGATGGGCTTCAGGGTCAAACCTTCGCAGTCTAATCTGTCCAGAGCCTTCTTGGGCAGCACGATCAACGATGAACCAGTATCTACTAGAACATGGGCCAAAGTAGTGCCCCTATATTTGATGGAGACATGCAACACATCATTGTGTTTTCTTCCTCTGGATGTCAGATCAGCATCAGAAAAACCCAAACCGTTATCAACCGTCAAACTGGCCACACAATCTTCAAATTGGTCAGCGGAGGTTTCTTGTGGCACATGGGCAGTTTTGAGGAATTTCACCAAAGCTTTTGCATGAGATTCAGAGCACAACAGTAGGGCCAACATTAAAATCTTAGAAGGGGTCTACCCCAGCTGTTCGACCATGTTTATATTCAAGATTTCTTCCATTTCCTTCTTGGAAGCCTCAGGAATGGATTATGAATGTGCCTTCATCTGGACAGGCTCAACCAATATGTCTTTGCCCCGAGTCTCGGCCGGCTCGGTGATAGGGGTGGCAACAGGGGTAATCACAGGAATTATGGTGGTAGTTTCAGCAGGAACAGTAGTAGGAATGATCACAGGAATAGTAACGACTTTAGGAGGAGAAATCTCGGGTGAGAACACTCTTCCACTTCTTGTTATTTTACTGGTCCCAACGATATTACCAACATCGGGATCAGTATTTATAGAAACTTTATCATCAGCAGGTCTTGCTTGACGCCATGGTAATAGACGTCAGCCCCATAATTACAGGGAACAACTTTGTCTGAGGAGTATAGTATTGGCCCTGGCATAGTGATGATCAGGGGAGCCATCTTTGGAGCAGATGTAATCCTGACGGGTCTTTTGGTGGAGACCCTGGGAGGATTGGAAAAATGGTTATAATCGAAACATCTTTACAGGAAATAGTTGTGACGGAAGTCTTCTCAAATAGAATCTCTTTATCATCCATCAGGCGCTGAATACCTGCTTTCAACAAATATCAACCAGACGGTAGAGATAAACATAAGTGGAAATCATCACCACAACCCAGAAATAAACCGGCCTGTAACAGATTCCACTTAATATTCATGAGAGGAGTAACAAGTTCCTCAACAAAAGTAACAATTGTATCATCCTTAACAGCATTAACACCATGGTCGTGCTTGGGCATGGGAGCAATTATAACATTGGGAATCTCAGGAGCGTCAAATTCAGTCTCCTTCGCCTTAATAAGATCTTACACCTTGTTCTTCAAATCCCAACAGCCATTTGTATCATGGCCTGGACTTTTTGAATGGTAAGCACAACGAGCATTTGGGTTGTAGCGAGGAGATGCGATGTTGGGATTCTTGGGAGCTTCCCTCAGGGTAACCAGATTAGATTTCAGTAGGTGAGGAAAAACTTGAGACAAAGTCATATTTATCCGGGTGAATTGTCTTACCAGTCTTTCTGCTCTAGGCTGACTGTTTCGTTGTTGAGTAGTTGCAGACTTGGATATCATAACAGCCCCTACCGCTGGATGATGCTCAGTTCTGCACTGATTTCTTTGACTGTAAACAACATCGACCTCTTTCTTTCTCACGAAAGTTCTTTTTCCTGCACTTGAGGAAGCATCTTTCTGTATCTTACCACTTCTAATACCAGCTTCCACTCTTTCTCCAGTCAAAATCAACTCAGTAAAGCCAGCTGAGGAGTTTCCAATCAGATGATTAAAAAACGGACCATATAGGGTACCCAAAAACATATCCACCAACTCCTTATCAGATAGAGGGGGTTGGAATCTTCCCGCTAGGTCTCTCCACTTCTGAGCATACTCTTTAAAACCATCACTAGAACCCATAGACATACTTTGGAGTTGTGTATGGGTGGAAGAAAGGTCTACATTATAATGATATTGCTTGTAGAAAGCAGTAGCCAGGTCTTCCCAGTTATGAATATTGGTTCCCTCCAGCTGATAGAACCACTCTAGTTGAGTCCCATATAGACTGTCTTGAAAGAAGTTGACCCATAAGTCCTTGTCAGCAGTGTGAGGCTGAATCTTCCTCACATAAGATCGAAGATGCATCTTGGGACATGAGACCGCATCATATTTAGCAAACACCGGAACCTTGAACTTCTTCGAGATGACAACCCCAGAAACCAAACCCAGCTCTTCAAAATCCAACCCAGGTACCTTCTGGATCTCCATTGCATTCAGACGATCCTCCAAATGTTTGTATTTTGATCGGCCGGAGGATATTGCTCCTCATTATAGTCAGTCTTATTATCAGAGTCCCTTGGACTGGGGTCTTCCTCTCTTGTTTCCCCTTCTTGATTATCTCCTTCTTTTGACGAAGATTCTAGTTCTATAACTTGTCCTAATGGTCCTCTGAACCTCCTTCCCAAATTTACCACACCCGCTCGCTTCTTTGGCTTCTTGGTCTTTTATTTGACAATCAGGGCTTTCAGCTCTTCTTTCCCCTTGGCCAGAGCCATGATCATTTGTTTAAACTGTGCATTTTAAGTTTGTACATCCTTCACTGTTTGTTCGAGAGCCATTTCTTTACTGCTGAAATAAATAGCGAAGAAGATGAGAAACCTGCTTTGAAACCTGTTTATGCAATGATATGTAGGATATATGTATGAAATGTTTTCAAGGATTTCTGGAAATTTAAATTTGTGAACCAAAATGAAACAAAGATTTTATTAGTAGAATTCAAAATACAATTTCCTTTTGGGCGTACAATTGAAAATTCTAAAAACTAAGAAATCATGTTTCCCGTGGGTGCTTCCTCTTCGTGCCGAGATAGACATTAAGACCTCTTTCTTCGTGAAGTTGCTTCGTGAGCTCCAAAACTTTCCTCTCATGGGCATAAAAATGATCTCTATAGGTATCCCGCTCTTTCTTCAGCTGAATCTAAGATCTCTGCAGTTCTTTAAGATCAGTGGGAATATCAGGATGAAGAACTGTATAGGGAACATCCCCTTCAGTAATGGGCTCCACAATCACTAGTAAGATGGCTATATATGGCATTATAAGGTTCTGAGCACGAGGTCATACCCATTGGATATAAGGTTCCATAGGGATGGAAGTCTTCGGTTCCAAAGTCTTAGTATCAATTTTTTTTACCATGCCCCAAGCTCGTATGAACCTCTGACGATACCCTTGAACATCATCCTCATAGTTAAACATAATGCCCTGGATAAGCATCTCGTGAGGACCATCCCTTCGAGCCTAACAAAATTGCCGTAGAGCCAGAGAAGGATTATAAGTTATGCCTCCCCTAATGCCAAGTAGTGGGACATTAGGGGATTCCCCGCAGCGGTCAATAATAGAAATATCTCCCATAGATCGGGAATACCAAAGAATATATGCGTGAGAAAGTGAAATTATCCTTTGCGACCAGTCCAAACCTTCCTCATTCTTCAATACTAATTTAGGGAGGTGAGAAATAAACCACCTCAAAAGCAATGGCACACAGCACATAAGAATCCCTCTTTTCTTCGTGGTACGAGTGTGGAAGGTATGCAAGATGTCTCTGAGTAAAGAGGGCACAGGGTTACGAGAGAGCAAGACCTTGATAGCACTCACATCTATGAGTAAGTCTGGATTGGGGAACAGTACTAACCCATAGATCAGAAGGGCCAAGACCTCATCAAAATCCCGGAAGTCCAAATCATCCCAAAATAGCTGAGCCTTTTCTATTACGAACTTGGCTTGAAAACCCTTAACTCCGCTTCTTGTTTCCCAGTTGGATACAATGTTGGACCGTTTCAGGTGCAAAGCTGCTGCAATGATCTCTGGCTTTGGAGCTTCTTCCAAACCGGTGAAAGGCAACTGATCTAAAATAGGTATACCCAATATCTGAGAGAACTCTTCCATACTGGGAACCAACTGATAGTCTGGAAAGGTGAAGCAATGGTGCGTAGGGTCAAAGAATTTAAAGAGCACACTCATCATCTTCTCATCAAAACCTGAGGTAACCAGATTTAGAAGTCGACCATAGTTCTTGGTGAACGAAGAAGTCTCAGGAACCCTTGATGCTAACTCTTTAATTTGAAGAGGTATTCTCACAATGCTGATTCGGATGGTATTTCTACGAGAAGAATCCATGATCTGCAAAACAGAACAAAGATAAGTTCCCTTAATCCTTGAAATGGTTAGTGTAATGAATTTTTATGATGCATGATGTCATGTTTAAGCAAATTAATCACACACAAGCAAAGCACACAAGACCTTAGGTTTAGGCTTGCATGGGTTTTTTAGGTAAATACCCTCTTGAAGTTTAGTTGGTTTCAAACCTGTCCTAGAAATGGTAATCGGGTTCTAAGGATTCTCGATATCACTGATCTTCCTTTATCGGTATTATTTCAGCTTAGTAATCTTTTCTTGCGGCCGAAAAATCTCGAAAGTCCGATCTCAATGAGTGTAGTATTGAGTATTAACCAATTCCCAGCTTTACACTGAGACTGGCTATCTCACTACTTTCTAATGGCCAAGTTTGTTTGACTAAGGTTCTAAGGTTCGTTAGTGCTTCACGACACCACATGGAGGCCCCGTATTCTCCTCAATTCGACACAAAGGATACCGGTACAAACCAAAATGTCACACCATCACAGCTATCGCTTCAACCATATCGGTCTACACCGTACAGTCTCCACGATCTATTGCTGTTTACCTAAAAAGTGTCCCCAAATCTAGGTATAGAATCTACACAAGAATACCCCAACAAACCCTTAAAAGTAAAGCAATCAAAGCAAACAAAGAAAGCAATTTTAAAATGATCTAGACCCTAAGATAAACCCCACTTTAGAATTTTCCTCGGCAGAGTCGCCAGTTCTGTGATACGATGGAAGAACCGTCTGTTATACTGGTTTGCATTTTGTATTCGCAAATGCGCGGTAAGCAAGAGTCACCATCGACTTTTCTTTTATCCAACAAAGGAAAGGGTGAAAAGAACAAAAAAAACCTTTTTCCGAGATTTTCTAAGAAAGGGGGGTAGATTATGGAAATGGAAGGTGTTAGCACCCTTTCCATCTGTGGTTTTCCACAGGCTCTTAGGAACTTTCTTATTTTTGAAAATTGCTTTCATGTTTGTGTGTTTTGAAAAGTTTGCTTGCTTTATGATAACTTTTGTATCAGTTCTCAAGAGTGTTGATAAAGCATTTTTGAAAAGAGTTTTGAAAGTGTGATGTGAAAAAGATTGTTTTGAGCAAGTACTTAATAGCTATCTACCTACTCGAAAAAGGTGTTATTTTCCTCCTTTCCTTTAGATAGTGCTATCCTACTATTAGTGAGTAGGTAGCCCCATCGTTGGATGTTGAGGGACTATCGAAGGGACATTTACGGTCACTAAAGCAACTGGGCAAGAACTCTTAGTAATTGTCCTAAAGTTCTAAGATCACTTTTTTAACCGAGGCAACAATCGAAAGGGTCATCGAGGGACTTGTGATCTCTTGAACTAAAGGACAGTCACTAAAAATTCTCACATTTCGAGAATTATGATCGTTTCGAAGGCAACCAAAGTGGGAGATACCCTAGTGGTGAGTATGTGCAAGTGTGCTTGATTCAGATATATTATCTTTGAATTAAGTTATGCTATGTTCAATTAATCGTTATCTTTCCATACAATCTTATTAGCCATCCATCTAAGCAGTTTATAGTGCGGAAAATAAATTGCAGAAAATAAAAACTCCTAAGCTATTACAAGGCCTCGGGGCAATTACATAATTAGATGCGGAAATTTAAACCCTAATTAAACTATTACAAACCGGGAAACAGTTACATAATTAAAAAGTAAAACAAAAAATAATGAACGCGCGAAGAATAAAGAAGCGTCTAAACCCTAAAAATGATCCTAACTTAAAAGAAAACCTCTTTTTTGTGTTTTTATTTATTAATGAAAATATCATAATAATATCCTAATTAACTAAATTAAAAAAGAAAGAAAATAATATTAATTACAATAAATTCTAACGAAACTAATATTTTTGTTATTTTATTAAAAAAATATTTGATGTTTTAACCTAATTCTAATCAATTTTGAATTTAAAGAAAAAACAAGTTAAATTAATGAAATTAAAGTAATTTTACAAAAAAAAAATTTAATTGAAAAAAAGCCTAAATCTATTTTTTTGTGATTTTTTTTCTTCTGATTTTATGATTAAAATAATAAAAAAGGTGAATTTTAAAAATATAAAATAATTAAACAAATTACAATAAAGAAATTAAAACAAAAATAGAGAAACATAATGGGCCTGTGGTTGTGTTAGCAATCTGGGGGTGTGTGAGACTAAAGCTGCTAGGCCCAGATTTGCACAAGCCCATTGCATTTGCGTGAGATGCAGTGGGGGGCATGCTTGAGGGTCCACTCTGGGGATGCGTTGCTAGGCTCTAGATATGGCTCTATGGACATTGGATAGTGCCGATTTGATGTTATACGATGGGCGTGTTTGCCTTTGGGACATGGGATCTGTAAATAACTTGTTAGAAAAATAAAATGCATGACCTGGGTATCGAACCCAAGTCCTTTTGGTTGCAGCGCATCTTCCTTACCATCCTGGTCGAAAGATTTCCATTCATTGGTACTAACGAAACAACAATATTACGTTAGAAACAAAAAAACACAGTATTGACTTAAATATCAAATTCGCGCGCTCAGTGGACCCCTATGGTATTTAACAATCGAAGATAAACTAAGGCTGTAAGAATCGAAGGTGAGTTCAGATCATGCCCCAACAATGGCATGATCTCAATCCTGCATCTTTTCTCACATGTAATACACTTAAACAAACATGACCATTAGCAGCAATACATATGTATGTTCGACATGAATTTAGATCACGTTTAAAAAGTTTGAGATCAAAGACAAAATTACCAACAAAGGGATTGTATGAGGGATGCTTCTGCGTGAATCACAGGAACACGATTTAGGTGTTAGTTTGGACGGTGACTGCTTGCAAAATCAGCTTTGAGTTTGACAATCTTTGGTAACTTTGTGCAACTTTCTGGAACTTCGTGGGGCAGGCTGCGTTTTTTTGTGAGCAAGATATATGTGTGTCCTTTTTCTATGAGATCATGATGTTTATATAGACAAGAGATTTTAGGTCAACATTTGTGTATCAAATCTTGGTCCATTATGATGAAGAGATTTGATTTGATTTCTTCATAAAAACTTTTTATATCTGATTCGATCAGGTGTCAATTTGTTTTCATGCATTACTTCCAACCTGTTATGAGTTGTTTGGACCTCCCATATGATGGAAATGGAAAGCTGACATACCCCTGCAGATCCATTTCCCTTCGAATTTGTTCTCTTCGAAGGCTCTAAGTCCTGATTCGAATTACTCAGAGCTTTCCTCATCAGAGCATTGTTTCCTTTGAAAGCTCTAAACTCTAATTTGAATTGCACCAGCTTCAATGTCATGGCTCCTTCGACTGAGCCACCCTCTGCTTTAATTTCCTGATTTGAAGAAAATCACCCTGGTCGAATCAGCTCTTGTGGAGTTAGGAATAAACAAGGCAAGAATCTGGCCTTTAACTCAGGAATTGAATCCATAATCAACATTGATTTCTTTCCATATTTGCAAGGAAAACATGCCATTTTGAACTTTGGGTGAACCTGGATAGGTTAGGATCATGGTTCCTTCGATTAAGTCTCAAGTTTTGCTCTCTTCGATGGCTTTGAACTTGGTCCAATCGAAGCATTATCTTGTTGACTGGTCGAAGTGTTGTTATACTCTCTTTGATGGCTCTAAGTCCTAATTCAAATTGCCCATAACTTCCCTCATCAAAATATTTGTTTTTCCTTCGAAGGCTCTGAATTTGAATTGCTGATATTCTCAGCATCAGAGCTTCTTTGTTTGAACCATAGTCTACAGAAATTCGAAAGGCTCAGAGTTATCCTCTCCAATCTGCATGAATTCGAATGGCCCATTGTAGCGGTAGAAATGTTTAAGACTAAGCCATTGGATTGACTAGACTTATACAGATCAAAATAAAAATCGCCACCGCGCTTTATTATTTTCAAAGGAATGGGAAAAGAGCGAGTAACCCAATAAGATGGGGAAAGATTCAAGGTAAGGGGGTTTGTTATGCAAAGGGAAGGTATTAGAACCCTAAACATCTACGGTACTCCGCAGGAACCTCTTTGTAAAATCTGTATATTTTGGCTATAAAATGTTGTATAAAAATAGATGGTAGAGGTGAGAAAAGAAATACATTTTTATGGTTTTTTCACCCGCCGCGGTTGTGAACCTTTAGTTCCTACGTACCACCTTTCGTGCAATAGGGGATCAGGGTACACATAGTTCCTCTTTGAAAATTTTAAAACACAAGTGTGTTGGTTAATTTTATGAGATAAGACATCATCGTCATTGTCCGTGTGAAAAAACAGACTTACTACCCACAATCATGAAAAAGGAGAATTTGCATCATCTCAAAGTGAAGGATATGACTTGGATTTTAAAATCAACAATGTCTCACTCAACACCCAAGTGGAAAATATCTCTCTTCACTACATATTGTAGAAGTATAGTTGTTTGGATCACTATAAGGATTGACAAGAGTCTAATCTTTTGAGAAAGGTTTTAAAATAAAAAGCCAAAGTGGCAAAATGATTTGAAATGATATTGATTGACTTTTAGTCTTCTCACAAAAAAATGTCAAGGTATTATTAAGTCGATTGAAGTTTATTTATGAAAAGATTTTGAAAATGCATGGATCTAAGTCCAAGTTTATTATGAAAATGGTTCAAGTTTAAAAGAAACAAGAAGAGTTTTCAAAAGGAGAGAGAAGATTTTTGAATTTAAGAAGATGGGAGGAGAAGAAGAGACTATCCTAAAGCATAAGGTAAAATCTAGGGATAAGAACCATCTAACCAACAAGAAGCCAATACTTGACATTATGAGCCAAGATAGAATTCTCATTCTTTGGATTAAAACCAAGCAAGCAAAGATACTAAATCTCTTGAGAGAACCAAACTTTAAGTGTATTAAGTCTTCACAAAAATTGGGCAGAGAAACGGCTGTATACGGGTGAATTCTAGATTACAAACAAAGGATGTAATCACAATAACTTGCACACAAAACAAACAAACAACCCAATGTCTTAAGGTAAACCTCAAGAGATCCAGACAAAATATCAATTAAGGTCACAAGGTCTCCAACATAGGCCAAGGTTTCTAATCCTAAGTCCAAGAAGTCCAATACTCCATAATGCCAAGGATAGTAACCAAATAGTCCAAGTATCATTAAAGGTTTTATGGTTCATGTTGATTATTAGGTGTCTTAGAAGAGGAAAAAAAAAGCTCAAGTGAGCAAAATAAAAATGACATGAAATGTAATGCTTAAAGTAAATGGTAAATAAAGCATAAAAAATAAAAGGGCATAAAGTAGAAATAATTTAGTAATTAGTGGTTAGTTGGATGACCATCTTGAAACTTGCATTTGGAACTCATTAGAGGATTGGTAGAACCAAAGCCTCCACACAACAAGTTGCATTTGCTTTTTGTCAAGTATATCATCTATTTGGAATCCTCAAAAGTACCATTTAATGATCAACGATGTTTAAGTGATCCGCGTTGACCAAAAGTGTTGTAGATCCATTAGAGGATTGGTGAACCAAAGCCTCCACACAATGAATCTCAAGGTTATTGGATCAAAGAGATCAAATTAACATACTTGGGCTTGCAAACATAGGTTTGGGCCACGAATGATAATTTATTCAAATCGGGACAAAATTTATCGATATGTTAAGCAATCGTAAATGGGCTTATCACTACAAGAAAATTGGCAGATTGCGACAGGTATTTTTGTAGATTACGACGGTTAAAACCGTCGCAATTTGCTTTCCACGACGGTTGCTTTACCGTCGCAGAAGTGTGTGTCCCCAACCTATTTCGCGACGGTTACAAAAACTGTCGTTCAAGTTTACGACGGGTTGATACCGTCGTGACTATCTTTTGAGTTTCTTTTAATTATTGATGGCGACGGTTCGATACTGTCGTGAATATCTTTTGAAATTGATTAAATTATTTATGGCGACGGTTCGATACCGTCATGACTTTTGTTGATTACGACGGTTCGGTACTGTCGCCATGACTTTTGTTTATGTCTTAATTTTTTTTTATTTTTCTATTATATATATTTTTTATTTAAATTATTATCTATGTAAAAAATTTTAAATATAGTTTTTTTTTGTGTTATTTTTTTCTTTAAATTATTTCTTCTTTAATATATTTATTTATAGTATTATTTTTTGTTTTATTTTCTATCACTTTGTAATATAGTAAAAATAATTTCAATAAAAAATATTTAACATCAAATAAGCATTATAATATCCAAAAAAATGTGTGTTCCATAATCATGTAAAATGCGAGTTCCATAATCATGTCAAGTAGTACAAAAAACCCAAAATATATCAATTCCTAATCTTATAATAATAAGTATCATTATGCCAAAAATACATGAGAAAGTTCACAATCTAATTATCTCGATCATAGCAAAGTCTAATTTGTCCCCCCTGAAGTTCCATTATCTCCAATACGATAGCTAGACTCAGATGAACGTCTACCATCAGCGGGTGATTCCAATCCCTAAAAAAAGGTATTAAAATAATAATCTTTAAAATAATACTCATAAAATTTAACTTTAAATGCGTCAAATTAATATACCTGTCTTCCATTGGAATAGAGTTAGCAGTACCTCATGTAAAGGAAGGTTCAACCCAAGTTCAGACGAAGTTGATCGCAAATTGGAAAATCATCGTAAATCCCTTTCGGCTATACATGGAAGGATATATCCATCTATTTCATGAACCAACAATCAGCATTTCAAACAACTTCCAAATTTTCATCCAAGAGGTAGCATATACCAATTCTTGACTAAGACTAATGACATGACTCGGAGCACAAATTCTTGAGTTACAAGAATAAGCATTTGAAATTAGATAAAGTACCTGTTCTCTCCGAAGGCCATTCGAAGTATACAGCGCATATATGATGGAGCTTAGTACGTTGAAATAGATACTGAGAATGAGCCCTACAGAAATTTTTGCAAATTCTTATTTTAAGTGCGTATCTAATTAGTAACCAGATTCAGAACTATAGCAGATAAACTTTACCATTAACATATAGCTTTCGTAGGTTCTGATTAGTATATTCTAAATTCCAATCAATATTGAGTATAGTAAAGGAACTGGAAGCAATGAATTAAATAACATACTTGAGCACAAAGTCTGAATCAGCTGAGTGGCATTTTGGCTTCAAATAAGCATCAATCACTTGTAAAATGGTATCGTCCTTTCCTATATTATGCATTAGTATTTGTTCAACCCCTTCCATACAATACTCACCTTTTCCATACACCAAACAACCCCTTCCATAACCTCCCTCCGAGAATGATACTGCTCACACACAACCATTACCTTCCAACATCAACACTAATTTCACAGCATTCAGAAACAAAAATATTGAATCATAACAACAGATCAACTGAATCAAAGAAGAAGAAAAAACACCTTATCACAAGCTTAGATCCACCACAGTTTCATGTTTCCTTTAGCTTCCCCACCATCTGTTGGAAACAGAGACATAATGGTTCAATTATCTAGAAATAATAGTAATAATGTGGATAGTACTTCATCTCCTGATAAATCAAATCAAGTTGCAACTGTTGCTTCTGAAACTGGGCCGACATCCTCAACGATTGTTCACTTCTATTCTTCTGATCCAGTATTGGTTCCATCTGATAACTCATGGCTTCCTGGTGTTGTTGGTGCCATTAGACGCGAAGTGGAAAACCAACACTCTCATGGAGAATCAAATGCTGTTAACTCAGCCAAGAACAAATTAACTGCTTTTTCTGAGACTAGTAGCTCTTCTATGAAATAAAAGATTCAAGGTAAATCCCCGAGAGTGGAAAAAAATCATGGCAATGAGATACCATCCCCATCATCATCGGTAACTCTCGGAAGCTCTTCAGTTAGTCTTCCATCCTCTAATTACAATAACCGGTCTCAACAATTAAATGGCCCTCGAAAAGCTCTTTTTAATAAGGAATGGAAACCAAAGCCCACAAATACATATAATCAGAATTCTAGACCTGCTACATCCACCTTCACAAACTGTGACCTGCAAAAGCTTTTCCCGTAATCACCTACAACTATCAATATCACGGAATCAACAAATTCGTCCCATTAACAACACATTCAGGATCGCAGAAAAGATGGAGTAGAAGAGGAAAGATGCATAAATTAGAGAACATCATACCTGAAGCCGATCTCGTGCCAAATAGAAAACCGGAAAAAGCCTCCTCTTCGTCGGCTTCGGTTCCATTGCATATCTTGGTCGTAAAAACCAATTTGAAGGGTTTGAAGTTCGAATCGTGGACTCCTTGATGATAGTCACTGCCGAGAAGCAAAGAGAGAGCAATCTGAAGATCATGGGTTACTCGGTTACTGATTTTCACCAGAACAAGAACTCAATACCCTTGAATTTTGAATTGACAAGAAACAACGAAAGATCGTCTAAGAAAGCATTGTGACTCTTATGTTAAAACATCAATCAGAAATTTACCAATGAATCCCGTCCCAATCCAAGTTTATTTTCAATCTCTGCCATCTCATAACATACAACATATCCACCATCTCCTAACTCATTAATAAAAAAAAATTATTGTAAGTCATATGAAAGTACAAAAAAATCCTTAGAACTTATACGAAAAATACAATTAGCACAAAAATATATTCAACAATAATATTTAAAAATGAAACCAAATGATATACTCACTAAGGCAGATTTCCCTGTACACTGTCCTTGCACCAAAGAGAAATATATCTGAATCTGAACTGAAACATCCATCCTATAATTCTCAACAATGAATGACAACAATCATGATATTAGCAAACAGCAATAGTACTAGTATCCCAAAAATAACTGATAATTACAAAGTAGACAAGTGCTTACGCATAATGATTCAGAGTTCAACAAAGCACACTGTGCTTCAGCTTCTTCAATCCTGCATTTTCGAAAAAGAGCAAGATGCTATCAGTTCAAATTGGTTCTTTAGCATCCATCAATGCAACTTGTTCAATCAACTTTCAAGAGGAATAAAAATTCGATAATATCATTTCTAAATAATATATGTTTAGTACCCTACATACAAATTTTAATTTTTTATTAGTCCATAAATAAATTTGAACATCAACAATTCCGGCAAAATATGATAGCATTCTTTAAAGCAAAACACCATCAAACTGTAACTTCTATTAAATATTACCCATTCAAACAAGAGACGCCGAGAGCCATCCCCAAGGCTTTAGCCTCTTTAATCATACATGAAAACTCAGACCCCAAATTTCAATTCCAACCTCTTCCTTTATTATTCTTTCCTTGTGTGTCCCTTCATCTTCTTCTTCTAATCATATCATCATGGACAGAAACAATTGTCGCATTAAATCTAAGTCATTTATTTATGGAATATGATTCCTAACAATGAAAAGTACTCTACGCTAAATAGGAATTATCACATCGAAAAGTACTCTACGCTAAATATTTGCGAAAATCAGCCAGTGAGTAGGGAAATATGGAGACGCAAGGTAAGCAATTTCCATTGTTGGTAAAAAGGAAAAATGGATTCTCGAAAAAATAGATAATCAAATTTAAAAAGCTAACTACCTGAACCACACCTTCACTAAAACCATCTCCAACTTTCATACTCTGAACAGCATCAAGCAATGCATTTGCAAACTTGTCATATATACCTTTACAGAAACATGGTTACATAATAAAATGCAAATAACTTAAGAACTGAAACAAATAATGTATCTAAATGGACATTGAATTGGTGTGAGATAGAAACGGGCAAATAATCAATGGGATACATTAACATTACTGATTAAAGAAAATCTCTTATAAGAATGTTGGTAAATCTCTTATAAGAAAGTGGGTCCAATTTCCCTCAATTCCTTATCTTATGTTCTCTAGTTTGCATTTTTTATTTTTATTTATTTCAAAACAATTCTAAATTCCATTTTAAAACTGTGTGACAATTAAATAAGCAACCACTTGCTGAAATAATTCTAAATTCCATGTTAAAACTATGTGACAATTAAATAAGCAACCACTTGCTGAAATTGCAATCATTAAGATTGGGTAATACAGGCTACAAAATACTAACCAAAATTCCTGAAAAGATTTATAATGTTGTCTCATAAAACACATTACATGAACCAGCTAGTATGTGCTGTGGCAAATTCCCACATCCTACAGCAGTTAGGAGAAGGAACTTTGAGCAAATAATGTAGGGAATCATTATTAGCACTAATAGCACATTACCGTCAAACAAAATTAAGGATGGCAAATCAGAATAAGGATGGCAGATCAGAAAAATGTATTATAACAGTAAAATTGATAGTTTGATATCTCGTTTATCTAACCTTCTTGCACAAGAATTCTATTTGCACATACACATGTTTGTCCGCTATTACGGAACTTTGCTGCAAGCTGCATACGGGAATTTATTATTACTAGTTGAAAACAGAAGGCCCAAGAGAATCATAAATTCTACAAATTGGAAAGATAAAAATAGCAAAATATTGTTTGATATAAAAACTTCAGCACAGCAAGATAGATTAGAATCTGAAGCTAAAGAAATAGATTTAGCAGTAAAGATTAATTGAAGAGAGAACAATTGAATAATGAACAAGTGTATAATATTACAAAATGTAGAAACTACATAGGAATTAGTAATCCTACTGCCAAGAGCTAAGTTCTTTCAAAGAAACAAATTTCTTTTTGCCCATAACCAACTTAATGAAACATGCATTAAATCTAAGTCATTTATTTATGGAATATGATTCCTAACAATGGTTGTTGTTGTAACATACTCAGGTGTAGGAAGAGCTATCAACAAATGAAGAAAGAATATGTAGCTTTGAGAAAGAAACTTGAAAATTATTAGGAGAGGAAAGGTCAGAACAGCGCCATAAGCACTCTATCTAAGTCTAATCCTCCTAAAAGCTATAAGTACAACCTACCGAGAACCAAAACAAACAACCACATTCACAAGAACCCTCCATATAATCCATTAATTCAACTGGAAGACTAAAAAGCAACACCCCACTTTCTTCCAGATCACTCTACGTCAAACAATATTACAGCAACAACATCACAACATGTCTCAAAAACTGCATCGCTACCAATATCACTGTGGCATTTACCAACAACTTCAACACCTGCTACTTAACTACAATTGAAACTCAAGTAACTTATTAACTATTGATTATATATCTATATCCAATGGCAATCATAAATACGAAGAACACACATTGTATGGATTGCAATGTAACAAATAGCAATGAACTAGGGTTTTAAAAAGGTCTGCCACCTGCCACTGCAATTTCAATTGTGACAGCAAGGTTTTTGATATATGGACTGCAGTGTGCCTCAATTCATGACTATAACCGCAATGAAAAACCAAACTCAATAAATAAATAAATAAAAATTTGAAAAGTGAGGAAAAGATGATTACCGTGATAATCAACCAGCAGGATTAAGAGCCATCATCATGTTGTTTCCACCAGGAAGATAAGTAACATTAGGCGATTTCGCAAGCGTTCCAGCAACTTCCCTGGAAGCTTCAATCCTCCTAAGAGAGTCCCAGACACCAGCAGCAAGCTTTGTAGGAATAAGATCATGAAGAATAGTCATTGTGTTCGCATCTAGTGACGGGGCAGCATGAAATCGAACAAAAGGAAATTCCTAGAGAAAATTACATGATTTAGAACATTGACATACTATGGGAAACTATTAAAATTTTCAAATTCCTACGGCAAAGAGTCAAAGAGCATTGACTACATACTCTTAATGAAGCAAAAACAGAAGCAACTCGAGTAGCCATCACATTCAAACATGCAACAGCTTTTTTATTGTTCTCCTCGTCCCCATATAGCTCCTCTAAAGCTCTCTCATTGTTTGTAACGAAACCCTGCATTAACAGGACAAAATGACAACACAAAATAACGAGATAATCACAAGAATGAGAAAATACACTAAAAAACTTCCTACTGAGCACATTTGAAGGTTAATAAATTTTCTTAAATGAAATAATCTCAACAAGCCGATTTCATGAATTTTGAGCTTAAAAAGTATAGCTACACTATACCTTTTTAGAGAGACGCTATTAGAACAAAATACAAGAATGATTAAAATATCCAATTTGCACAAATCATTGGACGTTCGATCCATTTCCATGATTGTTCCATTTTTAATGCGTGAAAATTACTCCATTATAAATCCTCGACAAGTCTCTAATTTTGCAGATTCAGTCAAAGGCATAATTGTTTGTAATATTTATTCAAAGTATACTGGAATTTGAATCTGAAGAACAAACTTTGTATCTGTTTTGCAGACGTGTTTTTTCAACAGCTAATAGATTCTAATAAGTTATTATAACTGAAATAGTTGACCTGAGCTAATGGCTATGTACATTAATATTGTATATGTGGAAGTGGACAAATACTAGGTGCATGTCTACACTTAATAAGTTTTGAAAATTTCTAATACTGCTTATATAACTATGAAAGGGAAGAGAGTAATCTCATTCATATGAGCAAAGATGTAAAGAGTGGAAGGCAAGATAAATGAAGTACAACCACATACCACATACCTGACTGTCGATGGCAAAATATTCTAAATTCATCTGCCATGCACAGTGAAAGAAAAAAAAATCACAATAAGCAACATATGAAATTGTTTTCGACAATATTCAATTTAACATAGAGTTCATAAACATTTTAAAAACAAAAACAAAACTTCACCTCTCTTAATGCACCAATGCGAGGCAAAACCAGTGTATCTTTCTTAATCTCCAACACCAATTCTCTGGCAATAGGTGAACTAAAGAAAACAAATGCTCTACAAAAACACAGAATATAACAGGCTTGAAAACCAATAAGTAGAAGTGAAGGTGAAATCGCAAAAAAAAAAGGTACGAAAGAACACATACTTCCTGTATACAGGTTTTCTTCCAGACATATCTGACAAAAACATTATTACACTGCCAACACAGAGGGAGAATCAATAAGAAACAATTCTATAAAACCAGGTGGAATAGGTTAACTAAAACCATTTTCAAAGCAGCTAATTGAAACTATCAGACACAAGTTTATAATATTCCAAATATGCATTATTAGAAGAGAGATAGTGCACTTTTACCATCTCTTCTTCTCTTTCCCAGTGCCGATTTCAAATCTACACCACAAAATTCATAAAATTTACATGCATTTCAAAAAAATATAAACAATTTCTGATACTAAAATACACGAAAATACCGTCTTCTTCGAGGTCACTGCCGGAATCGTTGGGGTCATCAGAGACAGAAGGAGGAGCTCGAAGAGAACCGGTGAGGGATTTATGGTCATTGACGACGCCGAAGGAATTGTAGTTTTGTGTGACGCTGCCTTTTTCATCCGATTTAGGGTCTTCTACAAGGGATTGTAACAGTTTGGGAGGAATGGTGAAAGCGGGTTTCAAAACTTTAGGGTTCTTCTTTAGAAGACCCACACGAACCTTAGGTCGAGAATTCTTGTATTTTCCTCCTTAATTTCTACTGCCTTGCCTCCTTCGGTGATAAAAATTACCTTCCCTTTTCTCAAATTCCCGATTGGTCTGCCTCAGCAAATGTACAAAGTGGATTGCTGTTTGGCTGACCCTCTTCTTCCCATTCGGGTTGGGTTGACCCAGAAGCCAAGTAAGAAGGAATGGAACCACTGGAGAGTCGTCCGCAGTTCACACTTGGGCAAAGACGACTGACTTTGTTTGGAAGCAGAACACGAACCGATTTCCGCTATTCCGGGTTCTTATTGAGCGTAGCGAAATCAAGGTTGTTTATTATAAAGTCAGCGAAGTTACTATGGTGTTCTACCTTTGCGTAGTATCGGTCCACAGTGGAAGGCTCCGTACCAGCTCAGGTTAAGGAAAAGAAAGTGAATTGATGTTTTATGTATTTTAAGAGCTTTTTAACTTTTTTACTGCGACGGGTGTTTTACCGTCGTGCCCATGAGAATTTTTAAAGGTTTTGGGTGCGACGGTTGTTTTACCGTCGTGAAATGAATTTTAGGACGGATAATTTTACCGTCGTGAAAGGTTTAAGGGTGCGACGGGTGTTTTACCGTCGTGATATGCCTTTTAGGACGGTTAATTTTACCGTCGTGACTAGTTATTGGTGAAAAATCAATGTTAAAAGTGTTAAATGGGGGCCGACGGTTGTTTTACCGTCGTAATAATAATATTATGATGGTTAAATATACCGTCGCAAAATAAATATTAGGGACGGTTGGTGTCAACTGTCGTAAACACTGTCTCTATATGTCAATTACGACAGTTATCACATAACTGTCGCAATTTTTGTGTCGTTAAACACTAATTTTCTTGTAGTGTATATAGAAGTCGCACCTATTTTGAGGCCGGTCAATAGCAATCTATGCACCATTTGTTTTGAGACATGATATAGAGATCATGCTCCAATAACACTTAGTGCAATAAGAAAGGGATAAGATGAAGAGGGGTGGGAAAGAACATACAAACTACATTTGAATTAAATTTCATTTAAGCCATTATTAAAATCATTCATCCATTTTTATGGAGTTAAACTCAACACCATGGATCCAATGATGTTAACAAAGTTCATAATCAAAAATTTAACCGAAGATCAGCCAGAAAATAATCACAAAACAATATTGCATTTAGTATATACATTAAAAAAAGTTTTAAAATGTGTTTAAAATAAAAATAAAAGAGAAAAATATTAAATATGTTCAAATTAATCAAGAAATGAAAAGTAAGACCATAGAAAAAACAGAAATGAACTAAAATAATTTTATAAAATTTTTGGTAATTTTTTAAAGTCAGAAACTATTTTTAAAATTTAAAGAAATGAGTAAAATGAACCAAAAATGACAAAAAATACCAAAGTCAGAAACAAAAAATGAATGAGGTCACCAATATTTGTCACAATGTCATTCGATTATTCCATAATTTTTTCAGAGTTAAAAAATGCATAAAAGTATTTTTTAAACATTTAAAACAAATCAAATAAAGTGAAAATTTATTAATAAATATCAAAACACAAAATAAAATTGTGAAAAAATAAAAATCAAAAAGAGAAATTTCAAAAATATTTTTCATAATTTTTTCATATTTTTTGGACTAAAAATAAATTTTCTATGATTTTTTTGAAATTTAAAACAATTAAATATAAAAATCAGAAAAGAAAAATAAAGTAAAAAATATATGGACCATTGGATGATAGTCAAAAGGCGTTCGTAATCAAATCTAAGGGATCTGGCGCGCTGTGCATATCATGGTCATTAGTGAATAAAGCACTGAATCCAATGTAAATCAGAAATTTGAAAAATAAAAATGTCGTTGTTTCATTGGTTGAAGGATGACACGTTGGTCATCTTCAACCTCCAGCCAGTCCCAAAAGCAGGTGCTCAATCGGTAAAATTAGAGCACGAGACCTATGTCATTCACTTCGTCTCTTCAAGACGAAGACAACCACACCTTCGCGATAAATTTATATAAATTGTAGCTCAAGCAATTTGGAAGGAAAGTTTTGAAAAGGGATTTGAAATTTCATGGTCAAAACATGTTTCCAGATAAAAGTAAGTGTTGCAACTAGAACCATGACAATGAGAGCATCACAATGATATCAAAGTTTTGAATAATTGATGAAGAAATCTACCTATTGAAGTTGAGTTGCAGAGCTCTGAAACTGGACTTCTATTGAGCAATATAGGGCATGATTCTTGAAGGTAATTATATGGTTAGCTTCAGGGAAGATCAAGGGAGGTAAATTGATTGAAAAATTGGATTGAAAAAGGCTTGAAAACAGGTTTCGAAGTTGCAGAAGTTTGAGTTATAGAACAAGTTTGGCAGGGTGATTCTGGCTATCCAAGCTTGAGAAAATGAATGAGGGATGACCCTCTATTTATAGAGAATCAAATGGAATGTCCAAGCATGTGAAATGATGAAGTTTGGAGGGAAATCGTGTAATGTTGCAAACAAGAAAAGTGTGACTTCTAATTTGATCAAAACTCATCCAAAACGTGTGTTTTGTTGAGCTAATCACTTCTGGAAGTTCACTAAACATGTTTAGAGGCAAAAATGTGCAGAAGCAATGTGTTAAGAAGCTAAATCAATGATTTCAAATTCTGACTTTTGAAGAAACTTCAGTTTCAAGTTACCAAGTTGAAATCAATGGCATTCTCAGCTCAAGGGGTCTTAGGGCATGATTCTTGATACTTTAGAAAGATGATGTTACAAGCTTTGCAATGGAAAAAGAATGAAATCAAATGGATGCTTGAGCTGAAAGTTGCATTGAGTCAAAGTTGGAGAAAAAATGTTGACTTTCCATACTTAGAAATATTTCAAATTTTTCTTCAAAAGTGACCTATAATGTTTTACATCCAAGCATTGCCTTCCACTTGGAATTTGCTCTTGACCAAAAAAGATGGCATGAAATAGACCTCTTAAATGACACTTTGAAACTTGAACCATTCAAAATCTCCAAAAATTGAGAATTATGAATTGTTGAAGTTGGAAAAAAAATCATGAAATGACCTATAATCTTTTGTATCCTTAGGGCATCTTCCATCCTTTTTCTCACTTTGCCTATAAAAGAAGGTATAAAGCTCACATCCTCAAGATAATTATGGAAAAATAGTGGTCCCAAGGTGATAAAAATTGAACAAGGTTTTATCATTTGAAGTCACACATGGGAAATTGGGGGTTCATCTGGAGGACTTGTAATCTTTCTTCATCATCAAGTTTCTTCCACATGAAAATTCCTTGAAACTTTTGAAGTGATTTGTTAATAACCCTTTGAAGGGAAGGATGTCTTTAGAATCACTCAAAAATACAGAAATATGAGCAAGATATACTTGTTTGAAGTTCAAAACCCTAGTTCCTAGATCAAGAAAATGCTTTGAGAAACCTTGACAAATTTGAACCACCTTCTTGTACCAACACTCTTTATTTGTAAATAGAAGTTACTGAGGATGAAAATGATAATTCATAACCACCAAAACCACTTCCATATCTTGAGAATTTAGAGAAATGTGCACTTGTGACCAATAGGAACAAGGCCTTGCCCAACCATGACAACTTCTTCAATCAACCCCTTATACTTTTGAATCAATCTTGATATCTTGGAAATGTAGTGAACCAAAATAACCTTTCCATGCCATCCCTTCCAAAACAACTTCAATGGTGAGGTTTGGACTTCTCATGCTTTATTGACTAGGGCATGGAAAATAACTCATGAACCCATGGAGCAACTTGTTAAACCTTATTGCCTTTACCTACATTAGTAACAAGTAAGACAAACCAACATTGCATTTTATTAATTAAAAGGAAAGTCAAAACAAAACATGTATTATCACAAAATAAAAACAAGTCAAGGTGCTTAGTGATTCCTCAAAGAGCAAAGCTAAATATAGGGAGGAGATCCAAAAGCCCTAACATGATCTTGTTGTGATTGAATTAACATGGTATGATGAGGGGATCTTAGGGGCAAAAATTGGGGTATAACAGTTGCCCTTATTTAAGTTTCTTTCATTTGGAGATATGAAGGTTAAAAATCTTCGTGTCGACGCGATCGAAGATACTTAAATATAAAACGAACCCTATTTTTGGCCCTAAGATGCCTTGCAATGCTTATGAGCATGAATGCGCATGAACAAAATCAAAGAGACGCAAAACACAACTGGGGATGTAACAAAGGAAATAGAGAATCAAAAGAGAAACCTGACTAGGAAAATAAATCACTGGTGGATCAAAAGACCTGACTTATAGAGGATGATAAAAAGTCAAAGGATACACCGACTTCTATTGAAGGCGAAGCTACCAACGTTCACTGGAGGTAGAAAGAGGAAAGAAATAACAACACCGACATTTACTAACGGTGAGCTACCAACATTCACTAAAGGTAGATAGAAATAAATCATCGACATTCACTGAAGATGAAATACCAACTTTCACTGAAGGTAGAAGGAAAATAAATATCATAGCATCGTCGTTCACTGACAATGAACTACCAACATTCACTGAGGGTAGCAAAAAGATAACAATCACCAACTTTCACTGAAGTTGACCTACCAACTTTTACTGAAGATAGAAAGAGAATATATCATAGCATCGTCGTTCACAGACGATGAACTACCAACATTCACTGAAGGTAGCAAAATGATAACAAGCACCAACTTTCATTGAAGGTGACCTACCAACTTTCACTGAAGGTAGATAGAAAATATATCATAGCATCATTGTTCACTGACGATGAACTACCAATGTTCACTGAAGGTAGCAAAAAGATAACAAGCACCGACTTTCACTGAAGGTGATCTACCAACTTTCACTGAAGGTAGAAAGAGAATATAACATAGCATCGCCATTCACTGACGATGAACTACCAACGTTCACTGAGGATATCAAAAAGATAACAAGTTTTCCAAAAATTCTGGAATTTCACCTAGAACGGGTCTCAACTTCTTCTTTAACCAAGGCATTCTACTTGGAAAGGGTAATATATAAGCTGTCTCAAATAAAGAGACTACCACTTGCAAATATTTCACGATGAACTGTCTCTGAGATATTGAAAGTATTGCCATCCACTGGAGTAATTTGACAATGAACTGCAAACTATCCACTCATAGAGAAGATAGCAAAAAAAGTAACGTCGACATTTACGGGGAAGTATAAGTTGCTCAAATAAAGAGACCTGCTACTTGCTGTTATGGAGAATTGTAAAATGACTCCCTGGGGAAAACAAAATGGCTTCAGGGGGAAATAGATATGACTTCCTGGGGAAATTCCACTATATTCCTGCTGAGGAGATAAAATTTTCTCGTACAAAATTAATGCACATTCACGAACTAAAACTCGAAGCTTGCAGAAATCCCAAGTAATAATATTGCCGAGGATCAAAAATTTAAATCAGAAATAAAATGGAATGAGATTGTCGTCCAAAATACATCCTTTGAGAAATAAACTCAGGAGGGAAACCCAAATCATCCAGACAAAGAGTTGTGCAGGAAGGCTAAAGCAAAAATCTTCCACGAGGGATAATTCAGTGGGGAAGTTGAAAGAACATACACTTTCTGCTTAAGGCCGACACGCTATTGGAGAGATGACAACACAACTCTGCAAAACAGGGAAATACGTCCACAAAATAATAACGAATGTGAATGAGTAATGATTTGCCAAATTTTAACTATGCATGATGTATGTATGAATGTATGAGTGCTATCGTGCATATGCTGACAAAGCAGACATATAACACTGGGAGTAACCAGGAAAAACCAACTCGGGCACAAATAATACTCGGCTAAATCACATCTAAGATGAACATTCCAAGAAAAAGTAAGTGCCGAGTGAGGAAACAAAATCCTACTGCATGGCTTAACTTCACTGGGAAGAAACGTAATCCGGAAGCAAACAAATCATAGCGACAAAACAGGACAGATACAGAGATATAACATCCTTATCCAGGCTTCACCAGGGGATAGCCCTCAGACTTCAACGGGGAAATAAATGTTTTCAAATGTAACGCTTCTACTGGGGATTGCAAAATCAATTTCATGTAAAGAAGATGGACACCAAATCATCAAAACATTCACTGGGGAATTCAGGCCCATTTTGAAGGAGGAAAAACATACAAACTTCACTAAGGAATATAATGCCCCCTCATCAAGACATTAACTGGGGATTTCGTGCTAACTTCCTTGGGAAGGTCAACACCACATTCTCAAAGGGAAAACCAATATGCGTTCTTCACTGGAGAAACCGGAGACCCGTGTTCTTCGAGAGTAACTATTGTACCAACTTCTCTGGGAGAAAAGAACCTCTAACAAACAAACAAAAACTTCACTGGAGAAATCTTGGATTGAGTCTTCATATCATGCAAACTCAGAAAAGAAGAAAAAAAGAACCAAGACTTGACTGGGGACACTGGAGTTACAAACCCAATACAGCGAAAACATCCTGAGTAAACCTTCCCGGGGGAAACAAAAACTTCTCAAAACAACTAGAGTCCGTCCATTCCTGGGATCACCACTTTTGTTTTTCTCTTGCATCACAGATTCTAAAGTAAAAGCAAATTGTAAATTCTTTTTGAAAATCAACTTTGTTATTTAATCTTTTCAGTTTGAAAGTTATTATAAATAATGAATGGAGTCTTTGCAAGCTAAATAAAATAAGAAATACAAATAATTGGGTAAAAGCTCAAATTTCATTAATAGAATGGTAGTCTGTGAATGGAGAGACTCCATGGATGATTACAAAGTTCGGAAAATGGTAATATATAATGGAAAAGATACATTGAGATACAATAAGCACTATCCCCTCTAACAACTTTTGAAATCCTGAGCAGCAACTTCCATTGAAGTATGATGAGGATCTGAGAAGATTTTTGCTTCAATGATCAAGTCTTGTCTGATGTAGTAACTTGCCAAGAAAGTCCCTAACTTTTGCCTAAGCTTCCCTTGCGGGTTTTAAACTTAGCGGGAAATTTATTCTGTTTATGTCTCTAATTTTTGCCTAGACCGCCCTTTCGGGTTTTCGGCCTACCAAGATGCTCTTTTTTGCCTAAGCCGGCCTTTCGGGTTTTCAACTTAGCGAGTTGTTCTTTTATTTCTTTAGGCGAAGTATTTCTTGACTGCATTAGCATTCATGGGATGTGGGAACTCCTCACCATCCATAGTTTCAAGAATTAATGCACGCTAGAGAAGGCTTTCTTGACAACATATGAGCCTTCAAAATTGGGAGTCCACTTGCCCCTAGAATCAACATTAAAAGACATGATCTTCCTGAACACGAGGTCGCCTTCTCTGAATTCATGAGGCTTGACCTTCTTATCAAAAGCTTTCTTCATTCTCTTCTGATATAACTGTCCATGACACAAAGCTGTCATTCTCTTCTCTTCGATCAAATTTAATTGGTCAAACTTGTTCTGGACCCATTCAGCCTCTGACAACTTGGTTTCCATCATCACTCGCAAATAGGGAATCTCAACCTCTATTGGGAGTACCACTTCCATTATGTACATAAGGGAGAACAGGGTTGCTCCTGTTGAAGTGCGGACAAATGTCTGATATCCATGCAAAGCAAAAGGGAGCATTTCATGCCAATCCTTATAAGTAACAACCATTTTCTGGATAATCTTCTTGATATTCTTATTAGCATCTTCAACAGCACCATTCATCTTTGGTATGTACGGAGATGAATTGTGATGTACAATCTTGAATTCCTCAGAAAGTTCTGTCATTATCTTGTTGTTCAGATTCGAGCCATTGTCAGTGATAATTTTGCTCGGCACACCATACCGACATATAAGATTATTCTTAATGAAGCGCACAACCACCTGCTTAGTAACATTAGCATATGTAGCTGCTTCCACCCATTTGGTGAAGTAATCAATTGCTACCAAGATAAAATGGTGTCCATTCAAAGCTTTGGGTTCTATCATCCCAATCATGTCAATACCCCACATAGAGAAAGGCCATGGGGAAGAGATCACATTGAGAAGTGTCAGAAGCACATGAACCTTGTCCATATAAATCTGGAATTTATGACACTTCTTTGCAAATTTGTAACAATCAAATTCCACTATCAGCCAATAGTAACCTGCCCTTAGCATCTTTTTAGCCATCGAATGTCCATTGGAATGAGTGTCAAATGAACCTTCATGAATCTCATGCATCAACATGTCTGCTTCCTGTCTATCCACGCATATGAGCAAGACCGTGTCATAATTTCTCTTGTACAACATATTTTAATTGAGGAAGAAGCTTCCAACCAATCTTCTTAATGTCTTTCTATCTTTATTTGATGCACCAATTGGGTATTTCTGAGTTTAGAGAAAATGCTTGATATCATAATACCAAGGTTTTTCATCTGCTACCTCCTCTGTTGTAAACACATGAGTGGGCCTATCCAGTCGCCAAACCATAATTCGAGGTATATCATTCCAAGCATTTATTTGATACATAGAAGCCAGAGTTGCCAGAGCATCCGCCATTTGATTTTCGTCTCTAGGAATTTGATGGAATTCAAATTTATTAAAGAAGGGTAACAATCTTCTAGCATAATCTTTGTAAGGTTTCAAGCCAGGGTGACGAGTATCCCACTCTCCTTTAATATAATTTATCACCAAAGCTGAATCGCCATACACATCTAGAATTTTAACTCTGAGATCAATAGCTTCCTCGAGACCCATGATGTAAGCATCATATTCTGCCATATTATTAGTACAATTAAATGTCAACCTTGTAGTAAAAGGAATGTGTGATCCATGTGGAGTGACAATCACGGCACCAATTCCTTTACCATAAGAATTCACAGCTCCATCAAATATCATACTCCAGCGAGATTCAGGATCAGGACCTTCCTCAGGCAATGGTTCATCACAATATTTCACTTTCAAAAACATCACATCCTCATCGGGGAAATCATACTTCACAAACTGATAATCATCAACTGGTTGGTGAGCAAGATAATCTACTAACACGCTGCTTTTAATAGCTTTCTGAGTACGGTATTCGATGTCATATTTAGATAACAGCATCTGCTAGCGGGAAATTCTCCCAGTAAGAGCAGGCTTTTCAAAAATGTACTTGATTGGATCCATTTTAGAGATCAACCAAGTAGTGTGATTCAACATATACTGCCGCAAACATTTTTCCGCCCAGGCCAGAGCACAACATGTCTTTTCCATCATGGAATAACGTGACTCATAATCAGTAAACTTTTTACTGAGATAGTAAATGGCATACTCTTTCTTCCCCGTTTCATCTTGTTGTCCTAGAATACAACCCATAGAATCATCTAACACTGTCAGATACATAATCAACGGCTTTCCTTCAACAGGAGGGAGAAAGATAGGAGGTTCAAGAAGATATTCTTTAATACTTTGAAATTCCCTTTGGCAGTCATACTTCCATACACAACCTTGATCTTTCTTTAACAACTTAAAGATCGGTTCACATGTTGGAGTCATGTAAGAAATGAATCTGGAAATATAATTCAAATGCCCGAGGAACCCTATGACTTTCTTTTCAGTTCTTGGCACTGGCATCTCTTGAATTTCTTTGACTTTGTCAGGGTCAACTTCAATTCCTTTCTGGCTAACAATGAAACCCAAAAATTTTCCTGATCAAACACCGAAGGTACATTTATTTGGATTCAAGAGGAGACGTTACTTCCTCAAACGCTGAAACAACTTCAACAAATCTTCTACATGCCCTTCTTCAGTCTGGAATTTAGCAATCATATCATTAACATATACCTCGATTTCCTTGTGCATCAGATCATGGAATATGGTTGTCATAGCCCTCTGGTACATTGAACCAGCATTCTTCAACCCGAAGGGCATCATTTTGTAACAGAATGTTCCCCAGGGTGTGATAAACATTGTTTTTTCCATGTCCTCTGGAGCCATTCTTATTTGATTATACCCATAAAATCCGTCCATGAACGATAAAACTTTGAATTTTGTTGTGCTATCCACTAACATATCAATGTGTGGTAATGGAAAATCATCTTTTGGACTAGATTTATTTAGGTCTCTGTAATCTACGCACATGCGAACTTTTCTGTCTTTCTTCGATACTGGGACAATATTGGCAATCCACTGAGGGTACAGTAATGTCACAAGAAAACCGACATTAATATGTTTTAGAACTTCTTCTTTGATCTTTATTGTCATATCTGTGTGAGTTCTTCTCAACTTCTATTTGATTGGTGGACACTCTGGATTTAATGGCAAACGGTGCTCTACTATATATGTATCTAGAACATGCATATCTTGATAAGACCAAGCAAAAATATCCACATACTCTTTCAACAACTCAATCAACCTGCTCTTCACATCAGGATGCAACGATGCTCCAATCTTGACTTCTTTCGGATCTTCTTATGAACCCAAATTGCTTACTTCCAATGGCTCTTTATATGGTTGAATGGTATTTTCTTTGCGCTCAAGCAACCGCGAGACCTCTTCTGGAATCTCATCATAGTCTTCTTCTTCGGCCCCATACACAGGACATTTAAAGTTGGGAGAGGGTGCAGGGTCATTGTATTCAACGAGTTTTTTAATTAATCTTCACATATGATTTATGATTGTTTTTAGAAACTGACACATATAACAAGTGATCATGCATATTGAGTTTCAGTTATTATTTATTTTGAAAGGTTTTTTTCTGATTACCATTTTCCAAGAAAAAGCAAAAAATAAAAACACAATTTGGGGAACAAAGATAACTTTTATTATCGATTTTAAAAGTCACAGCAAACAGATAAGCCCATACAATATTAATACTTCCACCTTGGGCAGAGTGAAAGCTTTTCAAAAATATTAACAAGACAAATTACTTTGAAACATGTATGCAAGAAGGATCGTCAATGGTGATCCAGTTCTGAACCCTAACTCCATGCGTCACGTAATTTAGAAATTTCGGCTCTGCTTCATCCTCCGCAATAGCATTAATCTTGGAAATAGTTGGATGAAGATAACCTCCGCTACGGAAGACGTCTTGATACTTTACTATAGCAGAATTTGGTTTCATGCTCTTACCTTTGTCATTCTTCAAAGAGAACCCCAAGCTAGCTCTATTCTTGTTTACAGGTGGATCCACAATTTGTCCCCATACCTCACTATGACCCTTGCGCATAACTTATTGCGCATCCTTAAGCGAAACCATGGAATTCTCATTTCCCCTTATGTTGTCAATGGATAAAGCTTGGAACTGGGTTCCAACAACAGCTTCATCCGCCTCCACAATGCTGAAAGAGGACAAATGAGATATCAATAATGTATGTTCTCCATTTATAATCACTACTTTTCCTTCACGTACAAACTTCAGCTTTTAGTGTAAAGTTGAAGTGACAGCCCCTGCCTCATGTATACACGGCCGTCCCAGCAAGCAGCTATAAGTGGGTACAATATCCATGACCTGGAAAGTAATCTGAAACAAATGTGGGCCTATATGAATAGGCAAATCCACTTCACCAGTAGAAGATTTCCTTGATCAATCAAACGCTTTCACAATAATGCCACTTGGGCGCATGGGTGTTCCTTGATATTTCAACTTCATAAGTGTGCTCCTTGGTATAACGTTCAAAGTGGATCCATTATCAATCATCACATTGGATAGTGAATCATTCTTGCAGTTCATAGAGATGTGGAGGGCCAGGTTGTGATTCCTTCCTTCATATGGCAATTCATCGTCGTAGAAACTCAGGTTATTACATGACGTAATGTTCCCCACTACACTGCTGAATTGGTCTATAGGCATGTCACTTTCCACAAAAGCTTGGTCCAATACCCTCATCAGAGATTCTCTGTGAGCAAAAGAGTTCATCAATAAAGACAAGATAGATATTTTTGAAGGAGTCTGCAGTAGCTGATCTACAATTCTGTAGTCTCTCATCTTGATTATCTTCAAAATATTATTCACTTCTTTCTCTAACGTAGCTCCACTATATTCACTCGTAGCCTTCTTGGGTTCAACATTCACAACAATCTTCTTTCCAACGCTAACATCTCCACGAATAACTGGTGCAAATACACGACCGTTGTGGGTCACTCTGCTAGTCTCAGCAATATTTCCAACATCAGCCATTGGATGGATGGGAACTTCCACACCATTCTCTAATATCGTAGCATTATATTTGTAGGGTACAACCTTATCTGACTTGTAGGGCACGGGACCCAGCAAACTAATCACCAATGGGGTAATAGCCGGCTTGCTATGATACTCAACTTCTAAATGTGCGGGTGCACCAAAATAAGACACAATGACGTTTACCCCTTCTTTAACATAATCAGTCATCATGGAGTCATCTCTGGAAAACAAATCTTCATCTGAGGAGAAGAACTCATCTGCAGAGGCATACTCATCATCCGACTCTTCTTCAGCCAAACAAAACTCAATCATATCAACTTCATGGTATTCACCCCTTTGACCTGTAACCTTGATAGTTCCATTATCCAATAATAATTGAATACCTTTCCTCATAATTGAACATCCTCGGGAGTCTTGGCAGCAAATTCGGCAATATCCATACTGATGTTCCACCTGACCAGCCATGTGGCAGAAAGTAGCATGCAATTGTACAAGATCCACATTCATATACTCCACATCAAAAATTATGAACTCTCCAAGACATCCAGAAATCATGTTCACTTCCTCTTCATACTCTGCCCTAGGCCTGATTATGTGGATGAGGCCCCCATCCATCATCTCCTGCAAATCGGCCTTTATCTTATCGCAACCCTATATGTTTGTACTGCAAATAGCACAATTGGAATGGTCATACGTATAGTAGCTAAATTCATAGAGGACTGTATGCAGTTTCACCAAATCTCCTCTAACCATATGAATATCAAAAATCTGGAAGTCGCCTGGACAACCGGCCACCATATTCACAATTTTCGCTCCTCTATGCTTGGGTAGAGGATTGTCTTTCAAATTAGGGCCCACATCCTTGAAAGATGGAATACCAGACTTCACCAATTTCTGCACCTCAGTCTTCAAAGGATAGCAATTCTCCAACATTATGCCCTGGTGCTCCCTGATGAAAAGCACATGTTTAGTCTGCTTTGTAATACTAAGGCAATGGTGATGGTACAACAGGAGGTGGTCGGGTCTGAACCAACTTCTTCTGAATCAATGTTGGTAGTAACTCTGTATAACTCATAGGAATAAGGTCATAACTCTCCCTTATCTTATTATACCCTTGACTCCCCTGCTGGGATGGCCTCTGATAAGCAACGTTGGTTGGAGCTACACCAACAACTGGAGTAACTGAGGCGACTTGCTGATGACACTGATAATTTCTTCTAGGAGGATTAACCCTCCTCTCTTGCATAACAGCATTTGTATCCCCTTCATTCTTCTTGGTAAACCCATAAGATGGCTTCTTCGTATATCCAGAAGCTTCACTCTTTGTTAAATAGCCCTCTCGTAGAGCCTCTTCTAAACGGATACCCATGCCTACCATTTCAGTAAAGTCACTTAGCGCACTTGTTACCATCATTTTGTAGTAGAAAGCACCTAGAGTCTTTAAGAAAATCTTAGTCATCTCCTTCTCTTCCATGGGAGGAATCACTTGGGCGGCTGCCTCATTCCATCTCTGTGCATATTCTTTGAATGATTCCCTGTCTTTCTGAACCATGGCCTTGAGTTGATCACGGTCAGGCGCCATGTCCACATTGTATTTGTATTGTCTGATAAATGCTTCTCCCAGGTCATTGAAAGTATGGATATTGACGCTATCCAAACTCATATACCACTTCAGCGTAACACCGGTCAAACTATCCTAAAAAAAGTGAATCAGCAGACGCTGATCATCAGTATGGGTAGACATTCTCCTTACATACATCACAAGATGAGCACGAGGACAGGTGTTTCCCTTGTACTTCTCAAATTCTGGGACCTTAAACTTTGCAGGTATCCTAACATTCGGGACCAAGCATAATTCATTCACATTCTACCCAAATAACTCTTTTCCCCTGAGGGCCTTCATCTCCCTTTGCATCTTGTCAAACTGCTCTTGAAAATCATCCATTTTGTCATAAAGAATCAAGTCTTCACTTGGTGGAGGAAAAGGACAACACACATCATCATTAATAAATGGAACCCAATTCACCGAAGGAGGTGCAACAGGAACAACATGCACCACAGGAGGTGCAGAAGTAATAGTAGTCTGAACAACTGGAGCTTCTTGTGGACCAAGATTGAAACCTTCAGGTGCAAAATTCTCTGGCATTCACCATGGATAACCTTGAGGCATGCAATTCTGAACAACAACTGGAGTAACAAACACAGGAACAGTTGGAGCTTCAGTAGTAGCCCTTGTTGGTTAAGGTTGAACACTCGGTGGCTGATTCTGAGCAGCCACCAGAGATTCCATCAGAGCAGTAAGATTGGCCATGTCGACCTTCAAAGCAGAAACCTCCTCACGTAGCTCGCGATTCTCTTGTTCTAAGTTGTCCATCTTCCTTCTGAAATTAGCCCGAGTGTTGTAGTAGTGAGTCAACTTGCTGAACAAAGTAAAGCAACTTGGTAAGACACTTGGATATGCATAACAAATGCAAGAAATATGTGTAATATGATGCATGGTATACAATGCACATGATTTGTGTTTATTATATTTCAAGGGACTTTAAGATTTATAGATCAATTACAAATATCAAAGTAATAACACATTTGAAATACTAAAAATTCTTATTATAATAACTTCAAAATAGGTTACAAGTCTCAACAATACCAAGTACAAGATGAAAATAAAGTCTAAAACCCTGAGAAGTAAAGATGTCGGAGATCACTCAATACGCTGGCGCTTCCCAATAAGCCTGGTAATCTGAGCCTTCAACCTCTGGTTTTCTTCCGCATATCTGGTGGCAACCTCCTTCCAATCATCTAAATCATGAAGTGAGCAACTAGCATCTGACTGAGGCTTAGGAGAAAATAAATCCCCTTGCCTCTCCATGGTCTCTATCGCTCGGCTCTCAAGGATCTCAATCAAGTCGTCTTTCTCTTTCAAGTCTTCTCTAAAGTTTGACCAAAGTAAGTTGTAGCTCTTCTATATCATCCAATAAGAGAGGAGTGGTCTTCACAAACAAATCAGGCATAGGTATTTCCCGAGAATACGGCATCTTCAACTGAATAGCTCTCGTTTGGACCCACTGAAGATTAGGTTCCAAAGAAACAACCCCTCTTGGTCCCAAATCTTTCCTAATCTTCTTATGAATGTGACGTTGGGCCTTCGCAGTCTTCTCCCTAGATTCCTTATGGTCCTCTACCTTCTTCAGAAAGAAACTACTTAAATGAACACTATTTGGTTTATCCCTCATCGGATAGCCAAGCTGTCGTCGTGCAAGAATAGGGTTATAGTTAATTCCTCCCTTTGTACCAAGAAGAGGTACATTGGGGAAACTACCATAACTTTCGACAATCTCTACATCACGGTAAGCTCGATGATACCAATCAATATCCGAGTTATTAAGTTCCATGATCTTAGGAGCCCATCGGGGTTCCTTCCTGACATCCCAAAAAGCATCAAATTGAGGCATATGAGAGATAAACCACCGGTACAACAAAGACGTGCAACAGATAATCATCCCCCCATGATAAGAATTCCAAAGATGAATAGAATAATAAGCATCACCCAACAATGTAGGAACTGGGTTTCCAATCATGAAGATCCTGATAGCATTAACGTCAACAAACTTATCCATATTAGGAAATAAAAACAACCCGTAAGCAAGTAGAGCAAAGATAGCCTCAAAAGCGACTGTTCTCTTCATCCTGTTTAAGTAACGAGCTTTCTCTAATAAGAACTGGGATGGTAATCCTATAATTCCTCCTTTAGTAGTCATATGGGCTTCCACCTCAGGCTTCCCCAGATGGATCAAAGCAGCAATCTCATGTGGTTTTGGCTCACCCTTCAAACCAGTAAAAGGAACATGATTGGTAATAGGTAAATCCAGCAGATAAGAATACTCCTCTAGTGTAGGCATCAACTGATAGTCGAGAAAAGTAAAGCAATGATATATCGGATCATAGAACTGGACCAAGGTCGAGAGAAGACCCTCCTAAAGCATAAGGTAAAAGCTAGGGATAAGAACCATCTAACCAACAAGAAGCCAATACTTGACATTATGAGCCAAGATAGAATTCTCATTCTTTGGATTGAAACTAAGAAAGCAAAGATATTAAACCTCTTGAGAGAACCAAACTTCAAGTGTATTAAGTCTTCACAAAAATTGGGCAGAGCAACGGCTGTATACGGGTGAATTTCAGATTACAAACAAAGGATGTAATCACAATAACCTGTACACAAAATAAACAAACAACCCAATGTCTTGAGGTAAACCTCAAGAACTCCATACAAAATATTAATTAAGGTCACAAGGTCTCCAACATAGGCCAAGGTTTCTAATCCTAAGTCCAAGAAGTCTAATACTCCATAATGTCAAGGATAGTAACTAAATAGTCCAAGTATCATTAAAGGTTTTTATGGTTCATGTTGATTATTAGGTGTCTTAGAAGTGGAAAGGAAAAGCTCAAGAGAGAAAAATAAAAATGACATGAAATGTAATGCTTAAAGTAAATGGTACATAAAGCATAAAAAATAAAAGGGCATAAAGTAGAAACAATTTAATAATTAGTGGTTAGTTGGATGACCATCTTGAAACTTGCATTTGGAACTCATTAGAGGATTGGTAGAACCAAAGCCTCCACACAATGAATCTCAAGGTTATTGGATCAAAGAGATCAAATTAACATACTTGGGCTTGCAAACATAGGTTTGGGCCACGAATGATCATTTATTCAAATTGAGACAAAATTTAGCGCTATGTTAAGCAATCATAAGTGGACTTATATAGAAGTCGCACCTATTTTGAGGTCAGTCAATAGCAATCTATGCACCATTTGTTTTGAGACATGATATAGAGATCATGCTCCAATAAGACTTAGTGCAATAAGAAAAGGATAAGATGAAGAGGGGTGGGAAAGAACATACAAACCACATTTGAATTAAATTTCAATTAAACCATTATTAAAATCATCCATCCATTTTTATGGATTTAAACTCAACACCATGGATTCAATGATGTTAACAAAGTTCATAATCAAAAATTCAACCCAAGGTCAGCCAGAAAATAATCACAAAATAATATTGCATTTAGTATATACATTAAAAAATGTTTTAAAATGTTTTTAAAATAGAAATAAAAGAGAAAAATATCAACTATGTTCAAATTAATCAATAAATAAAAAAGTAAGACCATAGAAAAATCAGAAATGAACTAAAATAATTTTATAAAATTTTTGGTAATGTTTTAAAGTCAGAAACTATTTTTAAAATTTAAATAAATGAGTAAAATGAACCAAAAATGATTTAAAAAATACCAAAGTCAGAAATAAAAAATGAATGAGGTTACCAATATTTGTCACAATGTCATTGGATCATTCCATAATTTTTTCAGAGTTAAAAAATGCATAAAAGTTTTTTTTAACATTTAAAACAAATCAAATAAAGTGAAAATTTATAAAAAAATATCAAAACACAAAATAAAATTGTGAAAAAATAAAAATCAGAAAGAGAAAATTCAAAAATATTTTTCATAATTTTTTCAGATTTTTTGGACTAAATGAATTTTCTATTTTTTTGAAATTTAAAACAATTAAATATAAAAATCAGAAAAGAAAAATAAAGTCAAAAATATGTGGACCATTGGATGAGAGTCAAAACGCGTTAGTAATCAAATCCAAGGGATCTAGCTCGTTGTGCATATCATGGTCATTAGTGAATAAAGCACTGAATCCAATGTAAATCGGAAATTAAAAAAATACAAATGACGTTGTTTCATTGGTTGAAGGATGACACGTTGGTCATCTTCAACCTCCAGCCAGCCCCAAAACCAGGTTGCTCAATCTGTAAAATTAGAGCACAAGACCTATGTCATTCACTTCGTCTCTTCAAGACGAAGACAACCACACCTTCGCGATAAATTTATATAAACTGTAGCTCAAGCAATTTGGAAGGAAAGTTTTGAAAAGAGATTTGAAATTTCATGGTCAAAACATGTTTCCAGATAAAAGTAATTGTTGCGACTAGAACCAGGGCAATAAGAGCATCACAATGATATCAAAGTTTTGAAGAATTGATGAAGAAATCTACCTATTGAAGTTGAGTTGCAGAGCTCTGAAACTGGACTTCTATGGAGCAATATAGGGCACGATTCTTGAAGGTAATTATATGGTTAGCTTCAGGGATGATCAAGGGAGGTAAATTGATTGAAAAAGGCTTGAAAACAGGTTTCGAAGTTGCAGAAATTTGAGTTATGGAATAAGTTTGGCAGGGTGATTCTGGCTATCAAAGCATAAGAAAATGAATGAGGTATGACCCTCTATTTATAGGGAATCAAATGGAATGTCCAAGCGTGTGAAATGATGAAGTTTGGAGGGAAATCGTGTGAAGTTGCAAACAAGAAAAGTGTGACTTCTAATTTGATCAAAACTCATCCAAAACGCGCGTTTTGTTGTGCTATTCACTTCTGGAAGTTCACTAAACATGTTTAGAGGCAAAAACACGTAGAATCAAAGTGTTTAGAAGCTAAATCAATGATTTCAAATTCTAACTTTTAAAGAAACTTCAGTTTCAAGTTACAAAGTTCAAATCAATGGCATTCTCAGCTCAAGGGGTCTTAGGGAATGATTCTTAATGCTTTAGAAATATGATGTTACAATCTTTGCAATGAAAAAAGAATGAAATCAAATGGATGCTTGAGCTGAAAGTTGCATTGAGTCAAAGTTGGAGAAAAGGGTTGACTTTCCATACTTAGAAATATTTCAAGTTTTTCTTCAAAAGTGACCTATAATGTTTTGCATCCAAACATGGCCTTCCACTTGGAATTTGCTCTTGACCAAAAAAGATGGCATGAAATAGACCTCTTAAATGACACTTTGAAACTTGAACTATTCAAAATCTCCAAAAATTGAGAGAGTTATGAATTGTTGAAGTTTTCAAAAAATCATGAAATAACCTATAATCTTTTGTATCCTTAGGGCATCTTCCATCCATTTTCTCACTTTGCCTATAAAAGAAGGTATAAATTTAATATTCTCAAGATAATTATGGAAAAAGAGTGGGGCCAAGGTGATAAAAATGGACCAAGTTGTGATCATTTGAAGTCACGTATGGGAAATTGGGGGTTCATCTGGAGGACTTGTAATCTTTCTTCATCATCAAGTTTCTTCCACATGAAAACTCCTTGAAACTTTTAAAGTGATTTGTTAATAACCCTTTGAAGGGAAGGTTGTCTTTGGAATCACTCAAAAATACCAAAATATGAGCAAGATATACTTGTTTGAAGTTCAAAACCCTAGCTCCTAGATCAAGAAAATGCTTTGAGGAACCTTGACAAATTTGAACCACCTTCTTGTACCAACACTGTTGCTTTGTAAATAGAAGTTACTGAGGATGAAAATGAGAATTCATAACCACCAAAACCACTTCCATATCTTGAGAATTTAGATAAATACGCATTTGTGACCAATGGGAACAAGGCCTTGTCCAACCATGACAACTTCTTCAATCACCCCCTTATACTTTTGAATAAATCTTGATATCTTGTAAATGTAGTGAACCAAAATAACCTTGCCATGCCATTCCTTCCAAAACAACTTCAATGGTGAGGTTTGGACTTCTCAAGCTTTATTGCCTAGGGCATGGAAATAAACTCATGAACCCATGGAGAAACTTTCTAAACCTAATTTCCTTTACCTACATTAGTAACAAGTAAGACAAACCAACATTGAATTTTATTAATTAAAAGGAAAGTAAAAAAAAACATGTATTATCACAAAAGAAAAACAAGTCAAGATGCTAGGTGATTCCTCAAAGAGCAAAGCTAAATATAGGGAGGAGATCCAAAAGCCATAACATGATCTTGTTATGATTGAATCAACATGGTATGATAAGGGGATCTTAGGGGCAAAAACTCGGGTACAACACCCATCATCAGAACTTATAGAACCCTCTCAGTTCTTGCTCTCTTCGATCTCACTTTCTCTAACTTGGACAATCAGAATATCACCCTGTTGATATGCCATCGAAACATCACTTGGTTAACATGCATGTCGAAGGGCACTTTGTACGCCCTAATGAAAAACAACCTTATTCAAGATGCCCGTCGAAGGTGCCTTGTTTGAGATGTCCATCAAAAGGCCCTATATCAATCGAAACACCTTTTTGTAGATGTTAATCGAATGACCTTTTACAGATGCCAATCGAAGGACCTTTTGAAGATGCCAATCGAAGGACCTTTTGCAGATGCTAATCGAAGGACCTTTTGAAGATGCCAATCGAAGAGCCTTTTGTAGATGCCAATCGAAGGACCTTAACCATCATTCAACAATTTTCCTTTTCTTTAGGAAAAGGTTTGTAACCACCTACGCAAGATAAAATCTTGGAAAAACATGAGGGTAAATTTTGGGGTACAACACATGTATAAATGGACTTAGAGGTCCTTTAAGGTGTTATGAGTGTGCTTGAACATAAAAAACTAGGCCCATTGGTTCAGATTTGCAATTTTGCTCAATTTGCATTTCATGAATTTCTTCAAAATCTCCCAACTTGTGCAACTCATAACTTGATCAATTTTCATCTTTTGAATATGATCTTGGACTCTTTGGGAATCTCAATATGTCCTCTACAATCTCTATGTTGATCATTTTTTCTTTTGAAGACATTATCTTGATGTAAGTTTCCTTGACAAAAAGTGTCTTTTGTTGACTTTTGAAAATGACATATAATGTATTAGCTCATATCTTCTAAATAAAGCATCTTTTGGACTTTATAATAAAACAAAAGTTGTATAGAATTGAATTTTATTCAAAATGGGATTTGGTTGGGGAAAATTAGATGAAGTATGTGAAATTTATGCCTAGTCAAAGTTCAGCTGACTTCTCCTAAGGAAACCATAATTTGGCAATTCTTGACTTTTGATGATTTGAGAGTTTTACTGGGGGAATCATGATTAACCCTTTACCAAATGATGAATATCACTTCAAAATGTTGATGTTGACCAAAAATCTTGAATTCTGACTGTATGTTGACCTTAGTTGACTTTTTGATTAATATAGTTAATTTTCAATCATCTGAGCCATTGACTGAGCAAACTTGTAATGCAGGACTTGAAACTTGACATGAACCTTGTTGAGGACCTAGGGAGAAACATGAAGCCACTTGAGACCTTTTCAAACCAAATTTCCTTGAGAAACTCCAAACCCTAGTTTCAGGCCTTTGGCTTAGGAGGAGCATCTTGACTAGTCAACCCTTGAGTGTCTTGAATATCTGAGAAGCCTTGAAAGAGTGTCTTGAGAAGAAAATGGGAAGGAAAATTTTGGGATACAACATATGCCCCTGTTAAATCTTCTTAAACCTGAAGAGTTAGATTTGAATGTCCTCCATTCATGACTTGAAAGTAGAAGATGATTGAACACTTAAGTGCCTAGAAATTTGCACTCGCCTTTGCAAGAGGTAACATTGTTGGTTGATTGTATCAAGAATGGGCTATAGATGCCATTTGGAGAGGTGACAGAGAGTTGTCAGAGATGAGCTTATAGATGCCATCCAAAATAATTGTTGACTTCTAATGGAAGAAGTATCAGAATAAATATTTGGTTGATTTAAACTGAACCAGAGAAAGGTCTACTCGAAAAGCATCAGGATAAATCATTGGTCGATTTAAACTGAACCAATAGATGCTTGTACTTAACTTTAACTGGATAAGAATTAGAATAAATCTTCGGGCTATTAAATCTGAACCAGCAGAGGTCTGTGATTATCTTTAACTGGATAAGAATCAGAATAAATCTTTGAGCGATTTAAGCTGAACCAGAGAAAGGTCTTGATTGTCTTCAACTAGATAAGAATCAGAATAAATCTTTGGTTGATTTAAACTGAACCACAGAAAGGTCTACTGGAAAATCATTAGGATAAATCATTGGTCGATTTAAACTAAACCAACAGAGTTCTATGATTATCTTTAACTGGATAAGAATCAGAATAAATCTTTGAGCGATTTAAGCTGAACTAGAGAAAGGTCTTGATTGTCTTCAACTGGATAAGAATCAGAATAAATCTTTGGTTGATTTAAACTGAACCAGAGGAAGAGTCCACTAGAAAAGAATCATGATAAATCATTAGTCGTTTAAATAGAACCAGTAGAGGTTTTTAATTTTCTTTGACTGTATAAGAATCAGAATAAATCATTGAGTCGGTTTAAACTAAACCAGAGAAAGAGTCCACCGGAAAAGAATCGGGATAAATCATTGGTCGATTTAAACTGAACCAACTGATGTCTTTAATTGTCTTTAACTAGATAAGAATCAGAATAAATCATTGATTCGATTTAAACTGAACCAGAGAAAGAATCCACCGAAAAAGAATCAGGATAAATCATTGGTCGATTTAAACTGAACCAGCAGATGTTTGTACTTGAGAATGACCTTATGAGGAAAATTCTGAAATAGCCCTTTGTCAGATGTAGTCTTTGGAAAGACTGTCAGGTTATATAAGTAGTTAATGATGTTTGTTGATTTATCTTTCCTAAAAAGTCAAAGACTTAGTTGTATGGAATGTCATGAAGTATGAAATGCATTACGCGATGATGTTTCTCAAAATAAATGAAGTTCGCTATATGCATTTTGTATGTATATGCTATGATATTGGTAAATGATGTATGAATGTGAAATGTTATTGAAGTGCTTTTGTAAATTTGAGCAGTATCTTTGTCCGGGGAAAATAAATCCCTGACTGTTGCTGGGGATGAAGAATATGTGTATCTTCGAATTTCTAGGGATTGTTTCTGTTTGGGACTCCTTTTTTATTTGAGGAAAATCCGATGGGGAACATTGATTTTTTCTCTGAGGAAACTCTAATGGAGAATGTTAATTCCTGCTTGGGGAGAAGAATTAAAGAACATTGGTTGTTCATTGCTCTACTGGGGAGCTTATACCCTGACTGAGAAATAGAAGAGATGGATAACCTTTATACTTGTCTGGGGAAGATAAAGTTGGCTGATATCTTATGGGGATAGTGGCAACTTTGCTGGGGAGAGGAGTTTTGCCGGTGACTTGTAGACATCTAAGTAACAGACTCAAGCTAAGGAGACGATAATTTTTTGGGGAAATAAATATTGTTGGGGGAAATAAACCCTGTTAGCGGAGAAATAATATGTTGAGAAAACACTCCTGCTGAGGAAATGAACTCTACTGGAGGGCAGAAACCTGCAGGGGGTTTCACAATCTTGGAGGAATGAACTCAGTTAGGGAAGAGAACTTCCATGAATTATACTGATTAGAACTCTGTAGGTTGGTGACATTGCCGAGAAGTAGATCATACTTCTTTATCCGTCAGAACAATTTATCAGAGAAATTGCGGGGAATGTATGAACTTGTGAATATTACTCTGTAGGGATAATCTTATGGAAGTGAATATGTGGGGATTTATAGACGGCTCGAACATTATCTCAACTCCTAGAGTTTTGAGTAAACGTTTTATTCCTGTTTTTATGCATTTGTTAACAGTCAATTATATTCATATGCATATGCTCATTCAATTTTAGTCATTGGACATTTTGCAAACAAAACAGAAAAAAAGTAAAACAAAATTTTGGCTTTAAAATTGTATTTCATTGATGGTTTTCATATAAACAGGCAATTTTTGTACAAAGAGACGGAAATCCTAGTAAGAGGAAGTCGTCGAAGAAAAGATTTACAAATTAAAAACATATAGCTATGTGGTAATAATCTCGTCAGGTTCTAACTCTGCTATGGCCCCGATGTCTTCAAGCATCTCATCCCTTACCGTCGGAAAAAAGTGAGTGAATTGATTCATACCATTTGAACTTTGACTTTGGTAATAAAGCTTGCGGTAGTGATCCAATGGGGACATAGTTGTATGCTTTAATCCCTAATTTTTGCTTGGACCGCCCTTTCGGGTTTTCAATACACTGGGATACCCTTTTTTGCCCAAATCTCCTTTTCAGGTTTTCAACTTGCCGGGTGTACAATATTTTCATATATATCTTTGATTTTTTACCGAACCCTTTTGGTTCACCGGGATGCCCTTATTTTTTCCTAGGCCAGTCAACCTAGCGGGTCATTTTTAGGCGTAGTATCTTTTGATTATGTCTGCATTCACAAGGTGCGGGAAATATTCACCGTCCATGGTGATCAGTATGATAGCTCCTTCAGAAAATATCTTCTTGATTACAAATGGCCCTTCATAGGTAGGAGTCCATTTGCCCCTGGGATCACCTTGCGGGAGGATAATGTGTTTTATTACCAAGTCACCAGCCTGATATACCTGATGCTTGATCTTTTTATTGAATGCTTTGATCATGCATTTCTGATACAACTGACCATGACAGACAGTTGCCAGCCTTTTCTCGTCAATTAGGTTTAACTGATCCAACCTGCTCTGAACCCATTCGTCTTTTCTCAAGTTTGCATCATTCATGATTCTCAGGGAAGGAATATGAACTTTGACCGGTAGGACAACTTCCATACCATATACCAGAGAGAAAGGGGTTGCCTCAGTTGATGTTCTAGCCAAAGTGTGGTAGCCGTGAAGTGAAAATGGTAACATCTCGTGCCAATCTTTATATGTCACAACCATCTTCTGTATGATCTTCTTTATATTCTTATTGGCGGCTTCCACTACACCATGCATCTTAGGTCGATACGAAGAAGAGTTATGATGCTTGATCTTGAACTACGCTCAAAGCTCAGTGATCATTATATTATTGAGATTGGTACCGTTGTCTGTGATAATCCTCTCGGGGATGCCATACCGACTGTTGCACCCTAAAATTTGCCCTCTCATATCTCTCAAAACATTGCAAGAAAAATCTCCAAGTTGCTCAAGATTGCTCAAGAGTTGGACAGTCAAGTCATCTCCTAAGGCAATCAATCCCAAATTAGGGTTTTGTGTTGCATCAAGTTCCTTGCACCCAAATGACCTCAAGTTATCCCCAATGTCCTAATATGTTCTCAATTTCATCCATGTCAAATTTCAAGCATTGCAGAGGAAGTTTGCTCAGTCAATCGCTCAAAGGGTCCAAAAATCGACTGTGCTAGGGCAAAAGTCAACTATGACCTACAAATAGTCAAACTTCAAGATTTTTTGTAAACATTCTCATTTTGAAGGATATTTCATCATTTGATCAAGGGTTGATCATGATTCATCAAGGATTTCTCAAGATTCATCAAGATTCAAAAGTTGCTAAATTAGGGTTTTGTAGGAAAAGTCAACTCAACTTTGACCAAGCATAACTTTCTCATACTATATGAGATGTGACCCATCCAAATATCATTTTGAAGAGGATTCAATTTCCAAAAATCCATCTTCATACCCCAAGATTAAGAAATGCACTCACAAGAAGTTAAAAATTTGGACATTATAGGTCATTTTTGAAAGTCAACAAAAACACCTTTTATGAAAAAGCTTATAACTTGAGAATGGAATATCAAAATGATATGAGACCAAAAGGGTTGGTTACAGGACATCTCAAGATTTCTAAAAAGTCCAATAACACTTCCAAAAGTTCAAAATTGAAGAAGTTATGCATTGTTGAAGTTGGGCATTTTTGCAAAATTGCCAAAAGTCAACTATCCCCAAAACTTCAAATTTTGTAAAATGGGCCCATTCTTTTCCACTTGATTTGATCTTGTAACACTACACACGTGTCCTAGCTTCATCCTTGAGATCATATTTCTTTTTTATTATTTTATTTGATTTTTTATTGAATTATTTCATTTTTAATCAAATTAAATCAAATAAAATCCAAATATTGATTACTTATGATCTTTTTGAATGTTATAGGTCTTAATTATCATCATGGTCATCATCAAATTCGTATCTCACCATATCATGAACAAAAATATGGATTTTGGACAAAATTGGAAAGTTATCAATGGAGGATCAAATCAAATCTCCAAGCATTGATGCACAAAGATTCAAGACCCAATTGTTGACCTAATACAATGCAGCATACATATACAATGCAAAGCACATGAATTCAAGGGTTAGAAGCTGCAGAACCATCAAAAGCAAACTTGAAAAAAATTTGCAAAAAAGTGTGGAATCGAAATCGTTCTTAGAGGCACTTTCAGGACCTAACAAGCATCACAATCGCTTCCTGGCAGTTCTCAGAAGCAGAACCAATCAAGATCATGCATTCTCCAGCCTCCAAACGCACTGTAAGCATCCCACGGATCCACCATATTCTTGGATTCCCAAATCTTTATTCTTGCATCCATTCTCAAAAACGATTGCGTATTCTGATTCCTCATATCATTTGTGAACTTTCTGCAATAACCAATTTTATTTTCATGCTTTGTATCGTGAAACGCCATTGAAGGGTTCTTTAGGTTTTTTTAGGGCTTTCCAATACAGGAACAATTGGCTTGTGAGAAGGGTACCATCTTGTTCAGGGGAACAAGACGAGTTCATTCATGGTATCACCTTTCATTTATATGGCTTATGCAAGATTTTGGAGATGGCATGGCTTATAGCGACGGACCCTTGTCCGTTGGTATATGTGTTTTAGTTTTTAGCCAAGGTCCCAACGACAGGGACGATGGCGTGGCATGTTTTAATTCGCTTGTTTGAATATAGCGCGCTTTATTTTGCTTTTCTGATCCATTAATTTGTTTTGTCTTATTATTATTAGTTTTCAATATATTAACAATTCAGGCACAATGGTTGAGTGGCAAAGGCGTTGGTTCAAAATCCAAGAGGACCTGGGTTTGAATCCTAGGTCCACCATATTGCTTTGTATTATTTTTCAACAGGTAATGCAGTGTAAACTCAAGCGCGCAGTACATGATACTCTCTCACTCAAATGCTTTCCAGATGGCCCCAGGCCAGATCTGGTGATCCAGATGTGATGCCTACCATATGTCCTAGTCAACGTGCACACGTGGAATCGGAAAAGTCAGCCAAGGCCAGCGCCTGTTGGGCCTTCAAATTGCCATTCCAACCTCCAATTTGGGCCCAAACCCTCCTAAGTTCTATTTCTTTATTTTATTTATTTATTTTATTTATTTGCTTGATTAATTATTTTTATTATTTGACTAACCAATTAAAACTTTTTCTTCACTAAAATTAAAAACCAAAAATATTTTCTTTATTAAAATTAATTTTCAGTATTTTATTTTGTTAATAAATTTAATTTAATTAATTTAGTTTAATTAGGAAATAACTTTAATATCTTTTGCAATAATTAAAATTAATTTAGACAATTAGGTTTTATTAACTTTTGATTAATTTATTTTTATTTCTTTAAATATCCAAAAATCCAAAAATATTATTTTATTAATTAATTAATTAATTTGTTAATTTAATGCTTAACCTAATTTAATTTCTTTCTTAATTCAAAATAACTAAAAAATTCTTTTCTTTAATAAACAAAGGGTTTAAAACCCTAGAACTCGCCCGATTTAATTTCTCGCACGCGATCCATTATTTTATTCAATATTGTATCTGTTTCCTGGAATGTAATAGTTTAATAGGACTTTAACTATTTTATCGCTTTATTTATTTTCCGCATTTTAATTTCAAGGGTTGCTTTTTGCGATGTAAATACCCGACGCCTTGTAATAGTTAGTTTAATTTCCGCAATTTAATTTCCACAACTTATTAACTGTTAGATGTTTGATAATAGGGAATGCATGACGAGATTAATCGTTTAAAACCTAAAATCAACATAGATCACCCATGACATGTACAAAGACAAATTAACTGAAAATGACACACTCGCACATGCGCACTCTTAGGGTACACCTCACTTGGTTGCCTTTGAACGCGGTCATTGAGTATAGGAAGTTTTAGAGGTCTCCCTCTTGTCCAAAGATCACAGTTGCCTCGAAACAGTTGCCTCGAAAAAATGATCTAAGACATTAGGGTTACCGCTAAGGCGTCCTAACATTGCTTTAGTGACCGCACGTCCCTTAATCGAATTGACCCTTAAAACTCCAACGACGGTACTACCTACTCATCAATAGTAGGATAGCATTGTCTAAAAGACATTAGTACAGATTGATTCCTTTTTCGAGTAGGTAGATGGTTCTTAAGTACTTGCTCTCTCAAAACAAAACAAAACTTTTCGCACTTACACCTTTCAAACAAAAACTTCTTTCAAACCCACAAACACAAAGAAAAGCAAATTTTGAAAACACTTTGAGCAAGTACCTAAGAGCCCGTGGATAACCACGGATAGAAAGGGTGCTAACACCTTCCCTTTCTATAATCTACCCCCCGGACCCGAGAAACATCTCGAAAAAGGAATTTTTTTATGCTTTTTTCCTTTCCTTGTTGGATAAAATAAAAGACGGTGGAGACTCTTGCTTACCGCGACATTTTGCTAAAACAAACGTAAAACGCGAACCAGCATTCCAAAAAACAGTCAGTTCTCTCCCACCGTATCACAGAACTGGCGACTCTGCTGGGGAAGCTTTTATAAGTGGGGTGTACCTTAGGATTAGATCATTGTGTTTTCAATTGTTTGCTTTGTATGCTTTATATTTGTGGGCTTGTATCAGAGTTACTATAGATCCTAACCCGGATCTGGGGATACCCTTTAGGTAAGTAGCAATAAACTGTGAGGGAACTGTATGGCGTAGACCGATACGGTTGAAGCAGTAGCTACGTTGGTGTGGCACTTTAGATTGTACCGATATCCCTTGTGTTGGAACGAGGAGAATATGGGTCATCTAAGGGGTCATTAAGCACCAACTGACCTTAGAACCTTTAAATTGACCAACTTGGCCATAAAACAGTAGCAGTATGCTACACTCATTGAGACTAAACTCTCGCGATGATTCCGGCCGTAAGAAAAGGTTGCTAAACTGGAATTATGACCGATTAAGGGTAGTCAGTGATATTGAGATCCTCTAGAACCCAGTTACTATTTTTAGGACAGGTTTAAACCAACTGAACTGAAAGAGGGTAGTACCTAAGCTCCTTGCCAGCCTGAAATCTAAGGGCTCTCTGTGTGACTTGTGTGCCTTTACCATGTTTGCTATTTGTGAATACTTGTGGTTTGCTTTCTATCATGACATCATAACATTGCATACATCTTGCATTGGACTAACCTATTTCAAAGACAGGAGGGATTCATCTTTGTTCTGTTTTGTAGGTCATGATGCCCATACGTAGGAATACCATCTGGGTCAACTTTGTCCAGGTTCCCACCATGCTTAAAGAATTGGTTACAAAGATGCCTGATACTACCTCCTTCATCAGAAGATATGGGTATCTTCTCAGTTTGGTTACCTCCAAATTGGACGAGCAGATGATGAGTGTCCTAGTCCAATTCTATGATCCATTATACCATTGCTTTACTTTCCAGGACTACCAATTGGTTCCCACCTTAGAAGAGTTCTCTGATCTTCTCGGTATCTCTATTCTGGAGCAGACCCCGTTTACTGGTTGGGAAAAGATTCTTAGGCCAGAAGAGATTGCTTCAGCCCTTCATATGACAAAGGATGAGGTAATGGCTAATTGGGAGACTAGAAGTGGAGCAAAGGGCTTTCTGACTAAGTTCTTGGTTGGTAAGGCTAACTATTTCTGGGATAGTCTAGACTTCAAGGCATTCGAAGATATTCTAGCTCTTTTGATATATGGCTTGGTATTATTTCCGAACTCTGACTCCTTTGTTGATGTGAATGCGATAAAAATCTTCATCTCTCGTAATCCTGTACCCACTCTCTTGGGTGACATTCTTCATCAGATTTATGCCCGTATTGCCCGAAAGCGGGGAACCTTGATTTGTTGTGCTCCATTATTGGCGAGGTGGTTTATTTCGCACCTCCCCAAATCAGTGCTGAAGAACAAAGAAGGCATGGGCTGGGCCTATAGGGTTATGTCTCTCTCTCATAATGACGTCATCTGGACTATCAAGGGTATGGACGAGGTGGCTATTATTGATCGTTGTGGGGAGTACCCCAATGTTCCACTGATAGGAACCAATGGAGGGATCACTTACAATCCATGCTTGGCCTTACGTCAGTTTGGGAGAGCCAGAAGAGAAGATCCTCATGAAATGCTAATGCCTAGTATCATCTTTGATTTTCAAGGGAATAGCGACGAGCAACGCCACAGATTCATAAGGGCTTGGGATAGAGTTCATAGATCTGATCCACATGAGCTGGGTCCAAAGACTTCTCTTCCGATGGAGCCATATCTCATATGGGTTCGTATTCGTGCCCAAAAGTTGGGTATGCCCTATGAAGCCGTCCTGCCTATCATTGTTGAAGTTGCTAATGAAGAGGGGGTTCTTCCTACCATCCTCCATCCTTACATGCCCACTGGCATTGGGGCACTGAAAAGGTCTTGGATTCAGTTGAGAGAAGAACGGGATGCTTACCGAGAAAAGTTTAACGAGCAAGAGCAGAAGATCCAGAAGTTGACTAGGCAGCTGGAGAATAAGCGGATTCTCAATGACTATGTCCGCACCGACAAGAAGAGACCATGGGAGCACTGATTGTCCTTTGATTATTTCCCTTCCAGTTTTGTTTACTTTTCAGTATTTCCTTTCTTGTAACGCCTCAAAGGCAATTTGTTGAACAATTTGAATATCAAGTTTACCTAATAAAAGTGTGTTTCCTTTCTTGTTTACAAATTTGAATCTCTCGATGTCTTTGAAATCATATCATACGTATTTCATCCCATGCATTCCATAACAGGTACCAATTACAGGTCTCTTATCTTCTTCGTTGTTTATTTCAGCACTCATCATATCTGCTGAACCATCAACTGAGCAAGCCATCAAGGCCCTACAGACCCAGGATGCCCAATTCTAAGAGTTGTTCATGAATTTAGCTAAGGGTCAGCAAGATCTGAAGACCCTGATTCTGAAAGAGAAGAAGAAGAAGAAGAAGAAGAAGAAGAGGACAATCCTGTTTAACACAGGTCACAGGTTTGGAAATAGGCTACGGGATGAAGTTGATTTGATCACCTCATCTGGAGGGAAAGATAGCCAGGAAGAAAGGAGGGCTCCTAGCCCTGTGGTCTCCGACAACGAGACGGACTTCGAAGAAGACCAGTATCCTCCGGCTGAGGATAGATACAAACAAATGGAAGACCGGTTGAGTGCTATGGAAGTTCAGAAAGTGCCTGGTCTGGACTTTGGTGATCTGGGTCTATCATCTGGGGTGGTAATTCCCCATAAATTCAAAGCACCAGCCTTTGCTAAGTATGATGGAGTTTCTTGTCCGAAACTGCACCTCCGGTCATATGTAAGGAAGATTCAGTTGTACACCGCTAATAAGAACTTATGGATCCACTTCTTTCAAGACAGTCTCTCAGGGACTCAGCTTGAATGGTTCTACCAGTTGGATGGAGCCAGTATCCGCAGTTGGGAAGATTTGGCTACTGCTTTCTACAGGAAGTACCAATACAATTCCGACCTCGCTCCCACGTGTACCCAACTCCAGGGTATATCAATGGGAACGGGTGAAGGTTTCAAGAATTATGCTCAGAAGTGGAGGGACCTCGCCGGAAGAGTGCAACCACCCTTGGCTGATCGGGAGCTTGTGGATATGTTTCTGGGGACCTTGTCTGGTCCATTTTTCAACCATCTGATTGGAAGCTCTTCGTCTGGGTTTATAGAGCTGATTATGACCGGTGAGAGGATTAAGGCTGGTATTAAGGCTGGTAAGATACAAAAGGGTGCTTCATCAAGCACCAAGAAGAAGCCCTTTAAGAAAGAGTCCAATGTTGTCTACAGTTCGAAAAACCAGAATAGACCTGAACGCCGCCAAGCTGTTAATGCGGTTGTTATTTCAAGACCTGCTGGTCCTCCTCAGCACAACAATCAACAAAAGGATGAGAAACCTCGAAGGCAATTCATCCGTCTCAACATGACTTTATCTCAGATTCTGCCACAGTTATTGAAAACCAATCTAGTGATTCCAAGGGAGGCCCCGAAGAATCCAAATACGACATCACTGAAGTACAACCCTAATGCTCGTTGTGCTTTTCACTCTGATAGCCTGGGGCATAATACAAATGATTGTAGGTCTTTGAAGAATAAGGTACAAGACCTGATTGATGCGAAGGAGATCGAATTCGGAGCACCAGAAAAGCCTAAACAAGATGCAGGGGTGAATGCCATTGAAGACGATGTGGAAGAGTCTGAGTTCAACAGATGGATCTATCCTACGATCGATGGTGGACCAAGCAACTGGACAGCAAAGGACTTCATCCCTATTTCTTTTGTTACCCAGTAATGAAACTTTTTGTTTTGAATATGTAACAGACAATGTTTTAAACATTATGACCCGGTGTATTACCCGGGGCACTGTGGCTTCATTTGTGAGGGCTTTATGTGTGTCATTTACATATATCATTAATAAAATCATTGGACGTTCTTGCATTTCAAATTTTGCGCTCCTTGTTTTTCTTTTATTACATATTGCAAAATAGCTATTTTACACACACTCACATATACAGGTCCACATCCACTATGGATCTCACTGGTAATGACTCTGCTACTGCCAGTTATGACTTCAAAAATCCGATCAACTTAGCCGAAGACGAAGGTGAAGATGATTGCGAAGTGCCTGGTGAACTTGCAAGACTGTTACTCCAAGAAGAGAGGGTTATTCAGCCGCACAAAGAGCCGGTGGAATCAGTGAATCTGGGTACAGAGGTAGACAAGAAAGAGGTCAAGATTGGTGCAAATCTGGAGCCTAGTGTGAAGCAACGGTTGATTCAGATGTTGCGTGACTACGTTGAGATATTTGCCTGGTCTTATGAAGATATGCCTGGGTTGGATACTGATATTGTGGTTCATCGCCTACCTACCAAGGAAGACTGTCCTCCAGTGAAACAGAAGGTCCGTCGAATGCGCCCAGAGATATCTGAGAAAATCAAGGCTGAAGTTATGAAACAGTTTGACGCCGGTTTTCTAGCAGTTACTTCTTACCCTCAGTGGGTGGCCAATGTGGTTCCTGTGCCGAAAAAGGATGGTAAGGTTCGAATGTGTGTTGACTACAGGGATTTGAACAAGGCGAGCCCCAAGGATGATTTCCCTCTTCCTCATATCGACGTTCTGGTTGACAACACCGCTCAGCATAAAGTCTTCTCCTTCATGGATGGTTTATCCGATTATAATCAGATTAAGATGGCTCCCGAAGACATGGAGAAGACAACTTTTGTTACTCAGTGGGGTACCTTTTGCTACAAGGTCATCCCTTTTGGACTGAAGAATGCTGGGGAAACGTATCAGCGTGCCATGGTTGCTTTGTTTCATGACATGATCCATCATGAGATTGAAGTATACGTCGATGACATGATTGCAAGGTCCCAGACAGAGGAGGAACACCTAGACCATCTGCAGAAGTTGTTTGACAGATTGAAGTTGTACAAGCTGAGGTTAAACCTGAACAAGTGCACCTTCGGGGTGAGATCTGGTAAGCTACTGGGTTTCGTCGTAAGCGACAAAGGTATTCAAGTGGATCCTGCAAAGGTGAAGGCTATACAGGATATTCCAGCTCCCAGAACAGAGAAAGAAGTCAGAGGCTTTCTGGGACGTCTGAACTACATTGCCTGATTTATCTCGCACCTGACTACTACTTGTGAGCCAATCTTCAAGCTACTGAAGAAAGATCAAGTAGTACGTTGGAACGATGAATGTCATACCGCTTTCGAAAGGATCAAAGAGTATCTCCAAGAGCCACATATTCTGATGCCTCCAGTTGAAGGGAGACCTCTGATCTTATACTTGACAGTACTCGACAACTCAATGGGGTGTGTGCTGGGGAAGCATGACGAGTCTGGCTGAAAAGAGCATGCTATTTATTACCTTAGCAAAAAGTTTACCGACTGTGAGACCCGATACTCACTACTCGAGAAAACTTGATGCGCTTTGGCATGGGCTGCTCGCCGGCTGAGACAGTATATACTGACTCACACTACTCTATTGATATCAAAGATGGATCCAATCAAGTATATCTTCGAGAAGCCTGCCTTGTCCGGAAGAATAGCAAGATGGTAGATGATCTTGACTGAGTATGACATCCAGTATACGACCCAAAAGGCAATCAAGGGAAGTGTGTTGGCAGATCATTTGGCACATCGGGCAATGGATGATTACCAGTCTATGAACTTCGAATTCCCGGACGAGAATATCATGTTGGTGACTGACTGTGAGACACTTGGACCGGATGAAGGACCTGAGGAAGGATCCCGGTGGTCTATGTACTTTGATGGAGCTTCAAAAGCTTTGGGCAATGGCATTGGCGCCATAATCATATCTCCTAAAGGCTCTCATACTCCGTTCACCGCCCGACTATGTTTCAACTGCACCAACAACATGGCGGAGTATGAAGCATGCATCATGGGTATTGAAGCAGCAATTGACCTAAGGATTAAGTTCTTGAGTGTCTTCAGAGATTCCGCTCTCGTGATCAGTCAGATCAAAGGCAAGTGGGATACGAAACACCCAAATCTTATTCCTTACAAGAAATATGTGTTGACATTGCTTCCACATTTCGAAGAGATAACCTTTGAACACTTTCCAAGAGAGGAGAATCAGTTGGCGGACGCGCTAGCTACGATGTCTTCTATGTTCAAAGTCAATTGGGACAACGAAGCTCCCCGGATTATCATTGAAAGATTGGACGAGCCTGCACATTGTTGTGATATTGAGACTGAAGAGGTAGCGGATAAACCCTGGTTTCATGAGGTGAAGAGGTATCTTGAAGCTCAGGAGTACCCCGAGGGTGCATCTGTTAATGACAAGAAGTTTCTGAGGAGGTTTGCAGCAAAGTTCTTCATCAGTAATGGCATCCTTTACAAGCGTAACCATGATTCAACCTTACTGCGATGTGTGGATAAGACCGAAGCAGAAAGGATCATGGCAGATTTACATAAAGGTACTTTCGAAACTCATTCCAGTGGACATACCATGACGAAGAAAATCCTTCGGGCATGATATTATTGGTCCACTATGGAAGTCGACTGTTATCAGCATTCTCGAACATGTCACAAGTGCCAGGTCTATGCTGATAAGGTGCACATACCTCCAGTACCTCTGAACGTCTTGACGGCTTCATGGCCTTTTGCAATGTGGGGCATTGATATGATCGGCGAGATCATACCTACAGCATCCAACGGGCATCGTTTCATCCTAGTAGCAATCGATTACTTTATGAAGTGGGTTGAAGCAGCTTCCTTTGCTACTGTAACCAAGAAAGTCATGGCACGATTCATTCGGCACAATCTGATCTGTCGATATGGTGTACCAGAGAGGATCATCACGGACAATGGTACCAATCTCAACAACAAGATGATCACCGAGCTCTGCGAGTAATTCAAGATACAACATCATAACTCTTCTCCCTACCGGCCGAAGATGAATGGGGCTATTGAAGCGGCCAATAAGAACATTAAGAAGATTGTGCAGAAGATGATGATTACATACAAAGACTGGCACGAGATGTTACCATTTACTCTTCATGGGTACCGTACCTCAGCGCGGACGTTAACAGGGGCAACACCCTATTCCTTGGTATATGGCATGGAGGCAGTCTTGCCTATTGAAGTTTAGACACCCTCTCTTCGAATCATGAAGGATGCAGGTTTGAGTGAAGATGACTGGATTCAGACCCGACTTGATCAGCTGAACCTAATCGACGAAAAGAGACTTACTGCTATTTGTCATGGTCAGACGTACCAAAAACGGATGATCAAGGCATTTAACAAGAAAGTTAGACGACAAGAGTATCAAGTTGGGGATCTGGTAATCAAGCACATTATTCTACCTCAAGGTGATCCCAGGGGAAAATGGACCCCTACTTATGAAGGGCCATTTGTGGTTAAGAACATTTTCTCAGGAGGAGCTATGATTCTAACCACCATGGATGGTGACGACCTTCCTCACCCCGTCAATGAAGACATAGTGAAAAGATACTACGCATAATCAAAGACCCGCTAGGTTGACTGGCCTAGGCAAAAATAAGGGCTTCCCGGCGAACCAAAAGGGTTCGGGCAAAAATAAGGGATGAAAATGAAAAAAATCTGTACACCCGGTAAGTCAAAAACCTGAAAAGGCGGCTTGGGCAAAAAAGGGTATCCCGGTGGACTGAAAACTCGAAAGGGCAGTCCAGGCAAAAATTAGGGATCAAAGTGTAACACTATGTCTCATTGGATCACCTTGCATCCTGACTTCGGTATCAACTATCAAGCTCGGACGACACTAATCAATCCGATCTACCTTCAACCAAGTAGCAAAGTGATGAGATGCTCGAAGACATAAAGGCAATAGCAGAGTTGGAACCCAGTGGGATTATTCACATTGCTGTTTTGTTTAGTTTTTCCCAAATTGTGTAAATTCTGTTATTCGGCGGTGTTCTCTTACTAGGACGTCAGCCTCTTGTACAAAAACGCCTAGTTACAGGCCAAACTTCAAAATCAATACAATTCATTTTCAAAGAAATTTCAAAGTGTTTTTCTTTATCTGTTTTGATTTGCAAAGAACGTCCAATATTCATTTTTGATATATGCATTTGACATTAATTGCTGCTCATAAATATTTACATGCGAAACAAAAGGCGAATTACTGGTAATATCAGAAGCAGGGGCAATAAGAATTGTCCAAACTATATAGTTGCTTTGTCCACCAGGTACCAGGTAAATTCAGCTGAAGAATAGGGCTAAGATACCTTCACTCCCCGCAGAGTAAGACAGTAATGGTAGCTCTCCCCCAACTGAGGCTTGCAACTATGAACGAATCAGCAATGCTTTCCCCAAGCAGAGTGGATCTACCATCAGCACTAAAAAGTCTTGATATCCCCGACAGTCTTAATATTCACCAACAGAGTATAAGAATGTTCCCCAACAGAATACAAGACACCCCCAGTAGAGTTAAAACTGTCCCAGCACATACTGAAAAAGCTTCCCCCAACGGAATTGAAGCATCACCCCCCAGTAGACTCTGGAGGTTTATCCCCAGCGGAGTATAAAATAAATCTCCCCAGCCGAGTTCAAAGGATCATTCCCAGCCAAATTCAAAGGATTATCCCCATAAAAGCCTAACAGGGTTATCCCCAACAAATCGCAACTGAAAGATCATCCCCAGTGAAGTTCTTCCCTTTCATAAATAGGAATTTAATCCTCAACAGATTCAATATCACCAGCAACGATAATTCATCCCGACAGAATTTATCAGTGGAATCTTCAGCAGAACATCTATTCCCCACAGAGTAATCTCTTCATCAGTTTATTCCCCAACGGAGTTATCTTCTCCTGCAGGTTTATTCTCGCAATCACCTTCGTTCACCATCCCCAGTGGAAGCGAAGAATTCAACTCTTGTCTCCAGCAGCTATCCGAGATTTATTTTCCCCAGCTAAAACATTACATTTTCATACATCATGATACATGCATATACGCATCATACCATACAATCTCATTTGTGTTGAGAACATCATTGCTTGATCCATATCATGCATTGCATATCACTGACCTTTACTTTTCAGGAAAGATCCAGTTAAGTTCTCAGCTATGTCAAAGACCTCCTCTGGTTCAGTCAGATCTCCGATAAGATCTCCCTGATTCGTATTCCAGTTGAAGTTATTCCAAGAATCTTGTCTGGTCCAGTTAAATCGATTCAAAGATTTTTCTGATGCCGATCCAGTCAAAGTTAATCCAAGACCTCCTCTGGCTCAGTCAGATCGCTGATAAGATCTCCCTAATTCGTATTCCAGTTGAAGTTATTCCAAGACTCTTGTCTGGTCCAGTTAAATCTATTCGAAGATTTTTCTGATGCCGATCCAGTCAAAGTTAATCCAAGACCTCCTCTAGTTCAGTCAGATCGGTGATAAGATCTCCCTGATTCGTATTCCAGTTAAAGTTATTCCAAGACTCTTGTCTGGTCCAATTAAATCAATTCAAAGATTTTTCTAATGCCGATCCAGTCAAAGTTAATCCAAGACCTCCTCTGGTTCAGTCAGATCGCTGATAAGATCTCCCTGATTCGTATTCCAGTTGAAGTTATTCCAAGACTCTTGCCTGGTCCAGTTAAATCGATTCAAAGATTTTTCTGATGCCGATCCAGTCAAAGTTAATCCAAGACCTCCTCTGGTTCAGTCAGATCGCTGATAAGATCTCCCTTATTCGTATTCCAGTTGAAGTTATTCCAAGACTCTTGTCTGGTCCAGTTAAATCGATTCGAAGATTTTTCTGATGCCGATCCAGTCAAAGTTAATCCAAGTCGTCCTCTGGTTCAGTCAGATTGCCAATAAGATCTCCCTGATTCGTATTCCAGTTGAAGTTATTCCAAGACTCTTGTCTGGTCCAGTTAAATTGATTCGAAGATTTTTCTGATGCCGATCCAGTCAAAGTTAATCCAAGACCTCCTCTGGTTCAGTAAGATGGCTGATAAGATCTCCCTGATTCGTATTCCAGTTGAAGATATTCCAAGACTTTCGTCTGGTTTAGTTAAATTGATCCTAAGATTTCTCTTATTCTTATCTAGTCAAAGTTAATCCAAGACCTTCTCTGGTTCAGTCAGATCGACGCTAAGATCTCCCTGATTCGTATTCCAGTCGAAGATATTCCAAGACTTTTGTCTGGTTCAGTTAAATCGATCCTAAGATTTTTCTGATTCTTATCCAGTCAAAGTTAACCCAAGACCTTCTCTGGTTCAGTCAGATCGACGCTAATATCTCCCTGATTCGTATTCTAGTTGAAGATATTCCAAGACTCTTGTCTGGTCTAGTTAAATCGATTCGAAGATTTTTTTGATGCCGATCCAGTCAAAGTTAATCCAAGACCTTCCCTGGTTCAGTCGGATCGATGATAAGATCTCCCTGATTCATATTCCAGTCGAAGTTCAGACCACCTATCAACAGTCTCCAAATGGCATCTGTAAGCCCATTCTCGACATCACAATGCTGATACCACTTCATGCGAGTGCAAATTTCTGGGCACTCTAGTATTCAATCATCTTCCACCTTCGGATCACGAAAGGCCCGAAATCCAATCTATATCCTCAGGTTTAAGAAAAATGAACAGGGGAAGCTGTTGCACCCCAAAATTTTCCCTCTCATATCTCTCAAAACATTGCAAGAAAAATCTCCAAGTTGCTCAAGATTGCTCAAGAGTTGGACAGTCAAGTCATCTCCTAAGGCAGTCAATCCCAAATTAGGGTTTTGTGTTGCATCAAGGTCCTTGCACCAAAATGACCTAAAGTTCTCCCCAATGTCCTAATATGTTCTCAAGTTCATCCATGTCAAATTTCAAGCCTTGCAGAGGAAGTTTGCTCAGTCAACCGCTCAAAGGGTCCAAAAATCGACTGTGCTAGGGCAAAAGTCAACTGTGACCTACAAATAGTCAAACTTCAAGATTTTTTGTCAACATTCTAATTTTGAAGGATATTTCATCATTTGATCAAGGTTTGATCATGATTCATCAAGGATTGCTCAAGATTCATCAAGATTCAAAAGTTGCTAAATTAGGGTTTTGTAGGAAAAGTCAACTTAACTTTGACCAAGAATAACTTTCTCATACTTTATTATAAATGACCCATCCAAAGCTCATTTTGAAGAGGATTCAATTTCCTACAATCCATCTTCATACCCCAAGATCAAGAAATCCACTCACAAGAAGTTAAAAATTTGGACATTATAGGTCATTTTTGAAAGTCAACAAAAACACCTTTTTTTCCAAAGCTTATAACTTGATCATGGAATATCAAAATGATATGAGACCAAAAGGGTTGGTTAAAGGACATCTCATTATTTCTAAAAAGTCCAAGAACACTTCCAAAAGTTCAAAATTGAAGAAGTTATGCATTGTTGAAGTTGGGTATTTTTGCAAAATTGCCAAAAGTCAACTATCCCCAAAACTTCAAATTTTGTCAAATGGGCCCATTCTTTTCCACTTGATTTAATCTTTTCACACTACACACGTGTCCTAGCTTCATCCTTGAGAACATATTTCTTTTTTATTATTTTATTTGATTGTTTATTGAAATATTTCATTTTTAATCAAATTAAATCAAATAAAATCCAAATATTGATTACTTAGGATCTTTTTTATTGTTATAGGTCTTAATTATCATCATGGTCAGCATCAAATTCGTATCTCACCATATCATGAACAAAAAGATGGATTTTGGACAAAATTGGAAAGTTATCAATGGAGGATCAAATCAAATCTCCAAGCATTGATGCACAAAGATTCAAGACCTAATTGTTGACCTAATACAATGCAGCATACATATACAATGCAAAGCACACGAATTCAAGGGTTAGAAGCTGCAGAACCATCAAAAGCAAACTTGAAAAAAAATTGCAAAAAAGTGTGGAATCAAAATCGTTCTTAGAGGAACTTTCAGGACCTAACAAGCATCACAATCGCTTCCTGGCAGTTCTCAGAAGCAGAACCAATCAAGATCACGCATTCTCCAGCCTCCAAACGCACTGTAAGCATCCCACAGATCATCCATATTCTTGGATTCCCAAATCTTTATTCTTGCATCCATTCTCAAAAATGATTGCATATTCTGATTCCTCATATCATTTGTGAACTTTCTGCAATAACCAATTTTATTTTCATGCTTTGTATCGTGAAACGCCATTGAAGGGTTCTTTAGGTTTTTTTAGGGCTTTCTAACATAGGAACAATTGGCTTGTAAGAAGGGTACCATCTTGTTCAGGGGAACAAGACGAGTTCATTCATGGTATCACCTTTCATTTATATGGCTTATGCAAGATTTTGGAGATGGCATGGCTTATAGCAACGGACCCTTGTCCGTTGGTATAGGTGTTTTAGTTTTTAGCCACGGTCCCAACGACAGGGACGATGGCGTGGCATGTTTTGATTCGCTTGTTTGAATATAGCGCGCTTTATTTTGCTTTTCTGATCCATTAATAAGTTTTGTCTTATTATTATTAGTTTTCAAGAAATTAACAATTCAGGCACAATGGTTGAGTGGCAAACGCGTTGGTTCAAAATCCAAGAGGACCTGGGTTCGAATCCTAAGTTCTATTTCTTTATTTTATTTATTTATTTTATTTATTTGCTTGATTAATTATTTTTATTATTTGACTAACCAATTAAAACTTTTTCTTCATTAAAATTAAAAACCAAAAATATTTTCTTTATTAAAATTAATTTTCAGTATTTTATTTTGTTAATAAATTTAATTTAATTAATTTAGTTTAATTAGGAAATAACTTTAATATCTTTTGCAATAATTAAAATTAATTTAGACAATTAGGTTTTATTAACTTTTGATTAATTTATTTTTATTTCTTTAAATATCCAAAAATCCAAAAATATTATTTTATTATTTAATTAATTAATTTGTTAATTTAATGCTTAACCTAATTTAATTTCTTTCATAATTCAAAATAACCAAAAAATTCTTTTCTTTAATAAACAAAGGGTCAAAACCCTAGAACTCGCCCGATTTAATTTCTCGCACGCGATCCATTATTTTATTCAATATTGTATCTGTTTCTTGGACTGTAATAGTTTAATAGGACTTTAACTATTTTATCGCTTTATTTATTTTCCGCATTTTAATTTCAAGGGTTGCTTTTGGCGATGTAAATACCCGACGCCTTGTAATAGTTAGTTTAATTTCCGCAATTTAATTTCCGTAACTTATTAACTGTTAGATGTTTGATAATAGGGAATGCATGATGAGATTAATCGTTTAAAACCTAAAATCAACATAGATCACCCATGACATGTACAAAGATAAATTAACTGAAAATGACACACTCGCACATGCGCACTCTTAGGGTACACCTCACTTGGTTGCCTTCGAACGCGGTCATTGAGTATAGGAAGTTTTAGAGGTCGCCCTCTTGTCCAAAGATCATAGTTGCCTCGAAACGGTTGCCTCGGAAAAATGATCTAAGACATTAGGGTTACCGCTAAGGCGTCCTAACATTGCTTTAGTGACCGCACGTCCCTTAATCGAATTGACCCTTAAAACTCCAACAACGGTACTACCTACTCATCAATAGTAGGATAGCATTTTCTAAAGGACATTAGTACAGATTGATTCCTTTTTCGAGTAGGTAGATGGTTCTTAAGTACTTGCTCTCTCAAAACAAAACAAAACTTTTCGCACTTACACCTTTCAAACAAAAACTTCTTTCAAACCCACAAACACAAAGAAAAGAAAATTTTGAAAACACTTTGAGCAAGTACCTAAGAGCCCGTGGATAACCACGAATAGAAAGGGTGCTAACACCTTCCCTTTCTATAATCTACCCCCCGGACCCGAGAAACATCTCGAAAAAGGAATTTTTCTGTGCTTTTTTCCTTTCCTTGTTGGATAAAATAAAAGATGGTGGCGACTCTTGCTTACCGCGACATTTTGCAAAAACAAACGCAAAACATGAACCAGCATTCCAAAAAACAGTCAGTTCTCTCCCACCGTATCACACCGACAGATAAGGTTGTGCTTAATGAATTGGGCAACCACATTCTTAGTAACAGAGCCAAATGAGGTTGTTTTAACCCATTTCGTAAAGTAGTCAATGGTGATGAGGATGAAGCGGTGTCTGTTATAGGTTGTAGGCTTGATTTCTCTGATAATATCATTGCCCCACATTGCAAATGGCCAAGGCGCAGTCATGACATTCGATGGTATTGGAGGCACATGAACTTTATCGGTATAGATTTGACACTTATGACAAGTTCTCGAGTGATGGTGACAGTAAGTTTCCATAGTTGACCAATAGTAACCAGCCCTTAAGATCTTTTTATCCATAGTGTGCCCACTGGAGTGAGTACCAAAGACACCTTCGTGCATATCTTGCATAATCTCTTCTACTTCTTTCTTGTCCATACAACGAAGCAGAGTTGAATCATGATTGTGTTTGTATAGAATTCCATTGCTTAAGAAGAATTTAGCTGAGAACCTTCGCAAGAATTTCTTGTCATTGATGGATACCCCCTCAGGGTATTCTTAAGCCTCGAGGTACCTTTTCACCTCATGAAACTATGGTCTCTCATCTACTCCATCAATGTCAATTTCACAGTAGTGTGCAGGTTCTTCGAATCTTTCAATGGTAATTCTAGGAGCCTCATTGTCCCATCTGACCTTGAACATGGATGACAAGGTAGCCAGAGCATCTGCCAACTGATTCTCTTTTTGTGGTATGTGCTCAAAGGTAATCTCCTCGAAACGCGGGATCAGGGTTAGCACATGCTCTTTATAAGGAATGAGATTCGGGTGATTCGTATCCCAATCTTCTTTAACCTGGCTGATTACCAAAGTTGAATACCCACGCATGCTTAAGAATTTGATTCCCAGGTCAATAGCATCCCTAAGACCCATGATGCACTTTGTATTCTGCCATATTATTGGTGCAGTCAAAGCATAGTCTGGCGGTGAAGGGCGTATGGCAACATGCGGGAGAGATGATCACAACACCGATTGTGTTGCCAAGTGCATTGGAATCTCCATCAAAAACCATGGTCCATCGGGATCCCGGCTCAGGTCCTTCATACGGTCCAAGTTCTTCATAATCTGCTACCAGCATAATGTTCTCGTCCGGGAATTCAAAATTCATAGACTGATAGTCATCTACCGCCTGATGTGCCAAATGGTCGGCCAGTACACTTCCTTTTATTTCCTTTTGAGTGGTGTACTGGATATCATATTCTATTAAGACCATCTGCCATCGGGCAATCCTTATGGAGAGAGCTGGCTTCTCGAATATGTACTTGATAGGATCCATTTTAGAGATCAAAAAAGTAGTATGGGTCAACATATACTGTCTTAGTCGGCGAGCAGCCCATGCCAAAGTGCATCAAGTTTTCTCGAGCAGTGAATATCTTGTTTAATAGTTGGTAAAATTTTTGCTGAGGTAGTATATTGCATGCTCTTTTTGACCAGGCTCATCATGCTGCCCTAGTACACATCCCATTGAGTTCTCTAGCACTGTTAAGTACATGATTAGAGGTCTCCCTTCGGCTGGTGGCATCAGAATGGGAGGTTCTTGTAGGTACTCTTTAATTTTATCAAAGGCTATTTGACAATCATCATTCCATTTTACTACTTGGTCTTTCTTTAGAAGCTTGAAGGTTGGCTCACAAGTAGCAGTTAGATGAGAAATGAAACAGGAAATGTAATTCAACCGTCCAAAGAAACCTCTGACCTCCTTCTCGGTATGAGGAGCTGGCATCTTTTGGATGGTTTTAAATTTTGCTGGATCAACCTCAATACCCTTACCAGTGACGACGAAACCCGAGAGTTTACTGGATCTCACCCCAAAAGTGCACTTGTTCGGATTTAGCCTTAGCTTGTACTTCCTCATACTCTCAAACAGTTTGTGCATGTGATCAAGATGCTCTTCTTCAGTTTGAAACCTGCCTATCATGTCGTCGACGTAGAACTCTATTTCATGGTGAATCATATCATGAAATAAGGCTACCATGACATGCTGATAGGTTTCCCCAGCATTCTTCAACCCAAAAGGCATAACCTTGTAACAGAAAGTATCCCACTGTGTGACGAAGGTGGTTTTCTCCATGTCTTCAGGCGCCATCTTGATCTGATTATAACCTAAGAAGCCATCCATGAAGGAGAATACCTTATGCTGGATGGTGTTGTCAACTAAATCATCGATATGTGGTAGTGGGAAGTCATCTTTGGGGCCCGTCCTGTTCAGATGCATGTAGCCTACACACATACAGACTTTACCATCTTTCTTCGGCACCGGAATGACATTGGCAACCCATTGGGGATATGACGTCACTGCCAAGAAATCTGTGTTGAACTGTTTCATAACCTCGGCCTTGATCTTTTCTGATATTTCAGGATGCATGCGACGAACCTTCTGCTTTATCGGAGTACAACCCTTTTTAATTGGCATTCGGTGAACCACAATATCAATGTCGAGCTCTGACATGTCTCCATATGACCAGGCAAAGATTTCAACATATTCATGCAGCATCTAGATTAACCTTCTCTTGACACTACTCTCTAGGCCAGCACCTATTTTGACCTCTTTCTTGTCTGTCTCTGTACCCAGGTTTTCAACTTCGACCAACTCCTCATGTGGTTGGATAGTCTTTTGTTCCTATATCAAGAGTCTGTCAAGTTCTCCAAGTATTTCACAATCTTCCTCACCTTCGTCCTCGGCTTGGTAGATCGGATTTTCAAAGTCATATGAAGCAATAGCGTTATCATTATTGATGAGATCCATAATGGATGATGATCTACAATATAGTTTGTGGGTGTTTGTAAGAACATATAGCTATTGAAAAATGCAATAAGATAAATGAAAAACAGAGATCACAAAATTTGTATGAAAAACGTCCAATGTTTTTATTGAATGAACAAATGTTTATGAATCATTAATCAACCCTTTAACAAATGAACCATTGTGCCCTGGGTAAGATACAAGGTTTTAAAGTCATTGTTTTTTATGTAGCCAAAAACTTTTGAAAACAAAAAGATAGGAATATAGCTTATTACTCCTGACTAAAGGAGATGGGAAAGATGTCTTTTACCATCCAGTTTTCCAACCCATCACCCACGGTCGGAAATATCCAGCTACTGAAGTCACAATCAATGTTTGCATCCTCTATAACATTGACCCCATTATTGTTGATATGAAACGGAGGTCTCCCCGCACGAGCTCGATGAACAGCCCTCTGCCCTTCTGCCATAAAGCCCAGACCAAACTTGTTAGATTTGAAAGGGATATCCGGAAGCTGACCTTAAATGGTATTACCACCTTCTTCAATAGTGGCCTTAGCATCTTTCAAGGAGGCCATCTTGTGCGGAGTTTTGGTGATCTTTAGAATGGCTGAAACGTCTTCAAAAGCAGCAGGAGAGATTACTTCAAAGGTTTGATAGGGCGTTTCAATAAATTTTCCATCCATCTCGACATATGGGAATGAGTTGAGATGGCTGACCATATATTCCTCCTCTCCACAAACAGTGACAACTTTCCCTTTCACCGGATATTTCAGTTTCTGGTGCAAGGTGGAGGTGACAGCGCCTGCCCCATGGATCCAAGGGTGTCCCAATAAACAAGACTAAGTCGGTCGGATGTCCATGACATAGAAAGTGGACTCAAAAATCTATGAACCCACCTTGATCGGGAGGTCCACCTCTCTGTGCACCATTCTTTTTGATCTGTCGAAGGCTCGAACTATAATATTATTGGGCTTCAGCACCACCCCTTTACAATCTAACCGGTCGAGAGCGCCCTTCGGCAGAACATTCAGAGATGATCACGTGTCAATCAGTACATGGGCCAACGTAGTGCCCCTGCATTCAATAGAGACATACAGGGCCCTGTTGTGATTCCTTCTCTCCGGGGTCAAGTCAGCATCGGAGAAACTCAAACCATTGTCAGTTGTTAGACTAGCCACGTAGCTTCCAAATTGATCAGCCGAAATTTCTTGCGGCACGTGGGTGGTCTTCAGGAATTTCACTAAAGCCTTCGCATGGGCTTCGAAACACAGCAGTAGTGACAACATAGATATTTTGGATGGGATTTTCCCCAGCTGTTTCACAATTTTATAATCACTTCGACAAATGATCTTCATAACCTCTTCTAAATCTTCTCTAGAAGTATCTTTGACAGGAGCTTCTTTTGGCGCCTCCGTTCGGGCAGGCTCTATCACCGGCTCTTTACCCCGAGCCCCGACAGTCGTCTTGGTAGTTCTAACCTGAGCAGGTGGAGAGATTTCCGGGGAGAAAATCCTTCCGCTTCTTGTAATCTTATTGGTCCCCGCAATATTGACTATACTGGGACCATCTTCTTCATTTTCTTCATCGGATAATTCTTGCTTGACGCCATGGTAATAGATGTCAGACCCATAATGCCACGGAATTGCCTTCTCCGAGGAATACGGGATAGGCCCAGGCATTATAATAACTAGAGGAGAAGCTTTTGGATTGGCAGTAATCCTTATAGGACCTTTGTAAGGGATCCTAAAAGAAGTATCAGAGATAACTGACAGATCTTTGCAAAAATTGTTGGTAGACGGAACTTTTTCAATCAGAATAATGTGTTCATTCATCAAGTGTTGAACACCCTTTTTTAGTGACTTACAGCCATTGGGTTTAACTGCACACTAATAACAATCTTTAGCATAACCTAGAAATAAACCAGCTTGTAACAAATTCTTCTTTATTGTAGAGAGCAGAGTAACTACATCATTCACAGAAGTAACATATAGAATATCTTCAACAGCACTTATGCCTTTATCATGCTTAGGCATAGGTGTTATAATCACATTTGGAGCCTCTGGAGGATCGAACTTAATCTCCTTGTTGTCAATCATGTCTTGAATCTTGTTTTTCATGGCCCAGCAATTGTTGGTGTCATGACCAGGACTGTTTGAATGATAATCAAACCTCGTGTTCGGATTGTATTTAGGAGAGGCGGTGTTGGGATTGGGAGGAGGATCCCGCAACGAAATGAGTTTGGCTTTTACAAGTGTTATAGTTCCTGAGATAAAGGCATAATAATCTTAGTGAATTGCCTTCTCGGAGCGTATGGCCTTTGGTGGTTACCTTGTTGTTGTTGAGCAGGCGTCGGATTGGAAGTTAACACTGCTCCCACTGATTGGTGACAGCTACTTTTACTATGGCTTCTCTGGCCATAGACAACATTGACCTCCTTTTTCCATCCAAATTACTTCTTCACAACATTCGAAGATGCAGCCATCGGTATCTTCCCGCTCTTGATACCATTTTCAATCCTTTCCCCAGTCACAATCATCTCTGTAAAACCATATGAGGAACTCCCGATCAGCAGATTGAAGAACGGGTTTGTCAGAGTGCCCATGAACATGTCTACCATTTCCCAATCAGTCAGAGGAGGTTGCACCCTGCCAGCTAAATCCCTCCATTTCTGTGTGTATTCCTTGATCCCTTCTCTTGAGCCCATGGACATATTCTGCAACTATACTTGAGTTGGTGTCATGTCAACATTGTATTGGTACTGCTTGTAGAAAGAAGCAGCCAAGTCCTCCCACATATGAATATTGGTTACTTCCAGCTGATAGAACCATTCTAGTTTAGTGCCAGCCAAACTTTCTTGGAATAAATGGACCCATAACTTCCGGTCAGCAGTGTGAGGGGTTGTATCTTCCGAGTATGCAACCTCAAGTGGGGCTTAGGACAAGAGACTCCGTCGTACTTAGCAAAGACAGGGATCTTGAACTTAGGTGGGATGACCACCCCTGGAACCAGACTCAATTCACCAAAATCCAGTCCAGGTACCTTCTGGACTTCCATTACCTTAAGTTTGTCCTCCAACTGCTTATATCTATCACTCGCAAGAGGTTACAATTCGTCAGAAAAGTCTTTGTCTTCAGAAGTATTCTCATAACCCTGATTGTTCTTTCCATCTTCATCATTGTTGTCATTTTCTTCAGAGGAGTCATCTTCCACTTGGATTGGTTGAGCAGGACCCTTGAACCTCCTCCCCATGTCGAGGACAACTTCAGGCTTTTTGGTCTTCTTTTTCTTGGCGACGAGCGCCAACCGCTCTTTTTTCCCTTGGGCTAGATTCATAAGAGTTTCCTAGAACTGGGCGTATTGATCCTGGAGATCCTTTACGGTTTGTTCGAGGGCCATTTTTTGCTGAAATAAACAGCGAGAAAATGAGAAATCTGTACAAAAACTTGTTATGAAATGATGCATGATATGTAAATGCAATGATTTTAAGGACCTTGGGAAATTTAAATTTTCTAATCAGGAGGAAACAAGAGACAAAAAATTTATTAGCAAAGTTCAAGTTACAACTTCCTTTTAGGCTTACAATGATAATAAAAGCTTACAAAGATAAAATGAACTCCTAAAATATAAGAATCGGGTCTCCCATGGACGCTTCCTCTTTGTACTGATGTATGCATTAAGACTTTGCTCCTCTTGAAGTTGCCTTGTGAGTTCCAACACTTTCTTCTCACTTGCTTAGATTTGGGTCTCAAAGATGCCATGTTCATCCTTCAGTTGAATCCAAGACTTTTGCAATTCTTCAAGGTCAGTGGGCATATCAGGGTGGAGAACGGTATAAGGAATATCCCCCTCAATAACAGGCTCCACCACTATTGGTAGTGTGATACGGTGGCAGAACCGGACTATTTTAGGAAAATTCTGGTTTGTGTTTTGCGTTTGTATTTGCAAAATGTCGCGGTAAGCAAGAGTCGCCACCGAATTTTACTTTATCCAACTGGAAAAGAAAAAACAACAGAAAAATTCCTTTTTCGATATTTTGAGTACGGGGGTTAGATTATAGAAAGGGAAGGTGTTAGCACCCTTTCCATCCATGGTTTTCCATGGGCTCTTAGGTACTTACTCGTCATTTTAAAATTGCTTCCGTGTTTGTGTGTTTCGAAAAGCTTTTGTTTTACTTCGATTTAACCCTTGCTTCTGTCTTCAAGAGTGTTACGAAGTGTTTTTGAAAATTTTGTTTGGAAAAGTGTAAGTGTGAAAAGTTTGATCTTGAGCAAGTACCTGCTAGCATCTACCTACCCGAAAAAAAAGAATGTTTCTGTTCTTGTTTCCTTTAGACAGCGCTATCCCACTATTAGTGAGTAGGTAGCACTGTCGTTGGAGTTGTAAGGGTCAATTCGAAAGGGACGTACGATCACAAAAGCAATGCTAGGACGTCTTAGTAATAACCCTAGTGTCTTAAGATCATATTCGAGGCAACATTTCCGAGGCAACATTTCCGAGGCAACATTTCCGAATGGGACATTTTGATCTTTTTTTAGACAAGAGGGTGACCACTAAAACACCCTATACTTAATGATCATTTACCGAAGGCAACCGAAGTGAGGGTATACCCTAGGAGTGCGCATGTGCGAGTGATTTTGATTTCAAATTATTATCTTTGCACATTTAGGGTTTGCTAACCATTTTAAAATTATTCTTGTCATGCAATCCTATTATCATACATTTAACAGTTAATATTTGCGAAAATTAAAATGCGGAAAATAAAGCTACGCTATTACAAGGCTTCGGGATAGGGGATTAATTACATAGCCAAAAACCCGTAAAACGAATAAATAAGCGAAAGATCCTAATTAATCTATTACATCCCATGAACAGTTACATCAATATTGTAAAAATAAGTAAACATGCGCGATGAATCGAGTACGAGTAAAATTAGGGTTTTGACCCCGTCTAACCCTAATTAAAAGAAAAAAATTATTTTTGGTTGTTTTTGATTATTTTTAAGAAAATAAGGTTTTAAATTAAATACAAACCTAATTACTAATTAAATTAAATTAAGGAAAGCAATTAATTTTTGACCTATTTTTGTATTTTGGTTATTTTGAAGAAAAGAAGATAAATGTTAAATTAAACAAAACCCTAATTTTCTAATTTGTTTTAATTTATTTACAAAAACAAATTAAAGTTATCCTAAAATTAAATAAACTAATTAAATTAATTTTTTGATAAAAAATAAAACCTAAATCTAATTTGATGAAAATTGATTTTATGATTTTATATAAAAAAAGAATTAATTTTTTGTGTTAGTAAAACAATTTAAATGAATTAAATAAAGAAAATATAAAAAGGAAAAGGAAAAGAAAAAGAAAATGGGCCTGGTAAACAACAGTTTGGGGGGTGCCCTTAGCAGCTTCTGGGCCCAAGATCCAATGGCCCATGTTGACTTCCAGATTTCTATGTTGCACATTGACCAGGGTGCATCATGGACTCTCAAATGATGGCCTTTGGATTAAATCTGCTTTAGATCTAGTGGCGGTAAGCTGATGGCACATGGTGGGGTGTCATGGAATCCTGCGTATAGGAATATGTATAGAAAAAATTTATTGAAGAAACAAGGGGACCTGGGAATCAAACCCAGGTCCTATGGACTTTTCACTCGCCTCAACACCAACTGAGCTGGCACGCTTCTTTGTTCACTAAACAACAATAAATCATTATATTAAAAAAACATAAAATAAGAATTATAGCGCGCGAATTTCAAACTGGGGAATCAGGGCTCTCCACGCCATCATCCCTAACCTTTCTCCGTTGCTAAAAGTCTGATGACTTTTACCTATGGACAAGAAACGTAGGTACAACCTCTGCAACTTTCCAAAATCACCTATACGCATGATAAATGAAACCTAAAGCCATAGACCAATTCGCCTTGGCCTGGTGAGCATCATGGTGCCCTTCTTTTGGGCCAATTTTACCTGTACAAGAAGATCTCAAAACGAGACAAAAAACCCTAACAATGGCATATCTCTATAGGGTTAGAAAAAATGCAATTAACTGTTATGAATAGCTTGCAAATGCTTCCAGGATTCATAATATATACATGATTCATGCTACAAATGCTTAAACAATGATATTCGATTTCAAGAATATGTCAAATTCGTGAATCACTTACAGCGGGTTTTAGTGCACGAAAAGGCTTGCTTTTGATTACTATAGCTTCCTTGAATGCCCAGGAAACGAAAGGGATGCTTGGCAAGGCTTGAAAGTACCTGGAAATAGGAAAACAGATCACCACTTTTTCTTAATTTTTTGAAGTTTTTCCTTCACTCTCCACGCCTCTAAACTTTGTCCTTTTGGTATGCATTTGTCCACTATATACCAATGATCGAATTAGGTTTACAAATGTGCCTCCAATCTTTTTCAATTATGGTCTTTGATCATGATTTGATTCCCATGAAGATCTTTCCAAAATAAGCAAAAAATCAATCTTTTTATGCACAAACATGCCTTGCACGATTTGATTTTGTTGCTATCTGTATAAGGGACCTGAAATATGCATAAAATCTTAATGCTTCAATGATTTTGATATTTCCATGATTTATTTTGATTTAATTTGATTTAATTGAAATAAAAAATCAAAATAAATGGAAAAAATAAAATAAGGGCACGTGGGAAGGGTCATGGGTAGTGGACCATGTTACAAACTCAAAACAAGTACAAAAAGTTGGGCCAATTTGACAAAAATTGCAATTTGAGGCATATTTGACTTTTGGCAATTTTGCAAAAAAGGTCAACTTCAACAATGCATAACTCTTTCAATTTTGACTCTATGAAGGTGTTCTTAGACTTTTTAGAAATCTTGAGATGTCTTCTAAGCAACCCTTTTGGTCTCATCTCAATTGAATCTTCCATGTTCATGTATGAATCTTTGACAAAAAAGGTGTTTTTGTTGACTTTTCAAAATGACCTATAATGTCCAAATTCATAACTTCTTGTGAGTGCATATTTTGAACTTGGGAGCTGAAGATGAATTGTAGGTAATTGCATCCTATTCAAAATGATCTTTGGATGGGTCATTTCTAATAAAGTATGAGAAAGTTATGCTTGGTCAAAGTTGAGTTGACTTTTCCTATAAAACCCTAATTTAGCAACTTTTAGGTTTTGATGAATTGTGAGCAATCCTTGATGAATCATGATCAACCCTTGATAAAATGATGAATAATGCTTAAAAATGAGAATGTTGACCAAAAATCTTGAGGTTTGACTGTATGTAAGCCACAGTTGACTTTTGCCCTAGCACAGTCAATTTTCAGGCCTTTGAGCAATTGACTGAGCAAACTTCCTCTGCAAGGTTTGAAACTTGTCATGAATGATCTTGAAAACATATTAGGGCAATGGTAAGAATTTGGGGATCCCTTGGACTCAAGTATCTTGATGCAACATGAAACCCTAATTTGAGGTAGACTGCCTTAGGAGAGAGTTTGTTTGGTCAACCGTTAGACTTCCTTGAGCAAATTGAGGATCTTACTTGAAATGTTTTGAGAAATATGGGAGGGAAAATTTTGGGGTACAACAGCTGCCCCTGTTCAATCTTCTTAAACCTGAGGATGTAGATTGGCTTTCCTGCCTTTCGTGATCCGAATGTGGAAGATGATTGAACACTAGAGTGCCCATAAATTTGCACTCGCATAAAGTGGTACTTGTCTTTTGATGTCGGGAATGGGATTATAGATGCCATCTGGAGATTGATGACAGGAGATGGTCTTAAAGATGCCATACGAACGAGTGTCGATTGCATGAGAGATTCCTCTGTGGGTGCCGGTATACCTGTTGTTGAGGAGGACTTCGCTGGGGAATGTTGGTCTCTGTCTTGAGAAAAGTTTAATTTTAGGAGCTTTAGTCGTCTATTATTCTACTGGGAAATCGTCTCTTAGTTGAAGAGGTGAAAATGAACTACTATCTGATCGTAATCCAGGCTTCATAGTGATAAGATCGACTGCTATATGGTTGCAATCCAGGCTTTACAGTGACTTACTGAGGAGATGAGATTGAACTTGCTATCCAGTCGTAATCCAGGCTTCGCAATTTCTCGATTCTTATCTGGTCGTAATCCAGGCTTCAAAAAGAATTAAGTTGTTATCTAGTCGCATCTGGGCTTCAACTTGAATTTAAGGCACACTAATATCCGGTCGACTCCGGGCTTCTTAGTAACTGTCCAGGTAAACTACTATTTGGTCGAAATCCAAGTTTCGCAATGCCTTGTACTGTTATCTGGTCGTAATCCAGGCTTTAGTCCTTTACCGCTATCTGGTCGTAATCCAGGCTTCACGATGTTTTATACCATTATCTGGTCGAATCCAGGCTTCATGGTGTTCTGTACTACTATTTGGTCGTAATCCAGGCTTCACAATACCTTACTTCTTATCTGGTCGTAATCCAGGCTTCAGAAGAAATCAAGTGGTTATCCGGTCGCATTTGGGCTTCCATTTGACTTTTGGGCCTAATAATATCCGGTCAATTTCCTGGCTTCATAGTAACTGGCCGGGTAGACTGCTATTTGGTCGAAATCCAAGCTTCACAGTGTCCCTTACTGTTATCTGGTCGTAATCCAAGCTTCAGTGTCTTATACCGCTAGCTGGTCATAATCCAGGCTTCACGATGTTCTATACCATTATCTGGTCGAATCCAAGCTTCATGGTGTTTGGAGAAATCAAGATACTATCCGGTCGAACCCGGGCTTCATAACTTGTATTAAAGATATACCACTATCTGGTCGAATCCAGGCTTCATGGTGTCTTTGGCTGCTATCTGGTCGTAATCCAGGCTTCACAGAAACTTGTATTGCTATCTGGTTGTAATCCAGGCTTCACAATAACTTGTTGAGCTGTTATCCGGTTGAATCTGGGCTTTACGGCTCGTGTCTATGATATACCACTATCTGGTTGAATCCAGACTTCATGGTGTCTTGCACTGCTATCTGGTCGTAATCCAGGCTTCACAGTAACTTGTATTGCTATCTGGTCGTAATCCAGGCTTCACAATACTTGTTGGGGATTAAACTATTATCCGGTCGAATCTGGGCTTCATAGCTTTAAGATAAACCACTATCTGGTTGATTCCAGGCTTCGCGGTGTTTGATACTGTTATCTGGTCGTTCTCCGGGCTTCATAATATGATGGGGAAATCAAGATACTATCAGGTCGGACTCGGGCTTCATAGCTTGAATTTGGTGAGAATTTGATTGTATCTTTTCCTGAAATGTAAAGAGTTAGTCGTATGTAATGTCATGATGTATGAAACGTGTTGAGCAATGATGTCCTTAAAATAAATGAGATTATGTTGTATGATGCGTGTGCGCATGCCATGATGTATGGATATGCAATGTTTTTATGATATTCTCCAACTGGGGAAAATAAATCCTGGATTGCTGCCGGAAAACAAAAGAGTTTTGCTCGTTGGGATCACGACTGAAGATGATTTAAGAATAAATTGGCGAGAGAATAACTCTATTGGAGAATAAATTGGCGAGAGAATGACTTTATGGGGAAAGGATATTCTGTCAGAAGATCTGCTGATTTGGAGAAATAACCTCGGCTAGGGATGAATTACTGTTGCCGGTGATGACAAACTCTGTCGAGGATTGAATTTCTGCTTGTGGAAGAAGTAAATTCTACTGGGGATGGTCTTTCATGGTTGGTGATAGACGAACTCTGATAGGGGAGAATTAACACTAATGTTTTTAGATACCCTTTGCTCTGCGGGGAGTGTATGTACTTTTAGTCATATTCTCAAGTTGGCTCTATCCCTGTACCTGGTGAATAAAGCAACTGTGAAGCTTGGACACTTCTTGTTTGCCCCTGTTCCTGGAATTACTAGCAATTGTCTTTTGTTTCACATGTAAATATCTATGAGTAGCAATTATTGTCAAATGCATATATCAAAATAAAACATTGGACGTTCTTGCAAACCAAAACAGAAAAAGAAAAACAATCTTGAAATTTATTGTAAAAATGAATTGTATTGATTTTGAAGTTGGCCTATAATAGGCGTTTTGTGCAAGAGGCTGACGTCCTAGTAAGAGAACGTCGTCGAATGATAGAAATTATACAATTTGTGTAAAACAAAGAAAAGCAGTTATGTGAACAATCCCACTGGGTTCCAACTCTGCTATTGCCTTTATATCTTCAAGCATCTCATCACTTCGTTACTTGGTTGAAGGTAGATCAGATTGATTGGCGCCGTCTGAGCTTGATAGTTGACACCAAAGTCTGGTTGCAAGATGATCCAATGAGACATAGTGTTACGCTTTGATCTCTAATTTTTTTCCTGGACCGCCCTTTCGGGTTTTCAGTCCACCGGGATACCCTTTTTTGCCCAAGCCGCCTTTTCAAGTTTTTGACTTGCCGGGTGTACAGATTTTTCATTTTCATCACTTACTTTTGCCTGAACCCTTTTGGTTCGCCGGGAAGCCCTTATTTTTGCCTAGGCCAGTCGACCTAGCGGGTCTTTGATTATGCGTAGTATCTTTTCACTATGTTTGCATTGACGGGGTGAGGAAGGTCGTCACCATCCATGGTGGTTAGAATCATAGCTCCTCCTGAGAAAATGTTCTTAACCACAAATGGCCCTTCGTACGTAGGGGTCCATTTGCCCCTGGGATCACCTTCCGGTAGTATGATGCGTTTGATCACCAGATCCCCGACTTGATACTCTTGTTGTCTGACTTTCTTGTTAAAAGCCTTGATCATCCGCTTTTGATACGTCTGACCATGACAAATAGCAGTAAGTCTCATCTCATCGATTAAATTCAGCTGATCAAGCCGGGTCTGGATCCAATCGTCCTCGCTCAAACCTGCATCCTTCATAATCCAAAGAGAGGGTATCTGGACTTCAATGGGTAAGACCGCCTCCATACCATACACCAAAGAGTAAGGTGTTACCCCTGTTGATGTCCGCACTGAGGTGCGGTACCCATGAAGAGAGAATGGTAACATCTCATGCCAATCTTTGTATGTCACCATCATCTTCTGCACAATCTTCTTGATGTTCTTATTAGCCGCTTCAACAACCCCATTCATCTTCGGCCGGTAAGGAGAAGAGTTGTGATGTTGTATCTTAAACTATTTGTAGAGCTCGGTGATTATTATGTTGTTGAGATTTGTACCATTGTCCGTAATGATTCTCTCTGGTACACCATATCGACAGATCAAATTGTGTCGAATAAACCGCGCAACGACGTTCTGGTTACTGTAGCAAAGGAAGTTGCCCCAACCCACTTCGTGAAATAATCAATAGCCACCCGAAAGAAATGATGCCCGTTGGACGCAGTAGGTCTGATCTCGCCGATCATGTCGATGCCCCACATTGCAAAAGGCCAAGGAGCTGTCAAGATGTTCAGAGGAACTGGGGGGTATATGCATCTTATCAGCATAGACTTGGCACTTATGACAAGTCCGAGAATGCTGATAATAATCGGCTTCCATAGTAGACCAATAATATCCTGCCCGTAGGATTTTCTTTGCCATGGTATGTCCACTGGAATGAGTTCCGAAGGTACCTTCATGCAACTCCGCCATGATCCTTTCTGCCTCGCTTTTGTCCATACATCGCAGTAAGGTTGAGCCATGGTTACGCTTGTAGAGGATGCCATTGCTGATGAAGAACTTCGCAGCGAACCTTCTCAAAAACTTCTTGTCATTAACAGATGCACCCTCGGGGTATTCTTGAGCCTCAAGATACCTCTTTACCTCGTGAAACCAGGGTTTATCTGCTACCTCTTCAGTCTCAATGTCACAGCAATGTGCGGGTTCATCCAACCTTTCAATGGTAATCTAGGGAGCTTCATTGTCCCACCTGACCTTGAACATAGAAGACATGGTAGCTAGCGCGTTCGCTAACTGATTCTCTTCTCTTGGGAAGTGTTCAAAGGTTATCTCTTCAAAGTGCGGAAGCAAAGTCAATACATACTCTTTGTAAGGAATAAGATTTGGGTGTTTTGTATCCCACTCGCCTTTGATCTGACTGATCACTAGAGCGGAATCTCCGAATACACTCAAGAACTTAATTCTTAGGTCAATAGATGCTCGCAGGCCCATGATGCATGCTTTATACTCCACCATATTGTTGGTGCAGTTAAAACATAATCGGGCGGTAAACGGAGTATGACAGCCTTCAGGAGATATGATCACGGCGCCAATTCCATTACCCAACGCGTTTGAGGCTCCATCAAAATACATAGACCATCGGGATCCTTCCTCAGGTCCTTCATCTGGTCCAGGTTTTTCACAGTCAGTCACCAACATGATGTTCTCATCCGGAAACTCGAAATTCATAGACTGGTAATCATCTCCGGACTGATGCGCCAAATGATCTGCCACCACACTTCCCTTGATTTCTTTTTGGGTTGTATATTGGATGTCATACTCATTTAAGATCATCTTCCATCTTGCTATTCTTCCGGACAAAGCAGGTTTTTCGAAGATATACTTGATTGGATCCATCTTTGATATCAATAGGGTAGTGTGAGTCAGCATATATTGTCTCAGCCGGTGAGCAGCCCATGCCAAAGTGCAGTAAGTTTTCTCAAGCAGTGAGTATCGGGTCTCACAGTCAGTAAACTTTTTGCTAAGTTAGTAAATAGCATGCTCTTTTCGGCCAGACTCGTCATGTTGCCCCAGCACACACCCCATTGAGTTGTCGAGCAATGTCAAGTATAAGGTCAACGGTCTCCCTTCAACTGGAGGCATCAGAATAGGTGGCTCTTGGAGATATTCCTTGATCCTTTCGAAAGCGGCCTGACATTCATCATTCCATTTTACCACTTGATCTTTCTTCAGCAGCTTGAAGATTGGTTCACAAGTAGCAGTCAGATGTGAAATGAATCGGGCGATGTAGTTCAGACGTCCCAAAAGCCTCTGACTTCTTTTTCTGTTCGGGGAGGTGGCATTTTCTGTATAGCCTTCTGTTAGAACAAAGTTTGAATCTACTACCCTAAGTTAAAGTTTTGATGATAACAAAATGCAAGATTAAATAAATTGTATAATTCATATGAGACATATATGCTACCTAAAAATTATATTGTGCATTTACAGAAACACTGATAGATATCAGCACAAGAATGTCAACATCAACATCAGAAGATGAAATATCATATGCCAACATCAGAAGATCAAAGCATGTGCTTACGCTGAAACTTGATGAACAGATCTACGCGTAACATACTATAAACTCTGATCAAGACCAAAACAATATCATCAGCACTTAGAAGCGTCAGAATAAGCCAAAGCCAATAACACGCTGAATTGACAATGGTAATGTGCATTCAAGGCACTTTATTACCAACGGCTTTATTCCAAGACAAAGATCTTCTCAATATGGAAAGAACGTAATGGGCATTGAAATGGTATAATTGACTACAACGTATCTTTTCCAAAGGCTATATAAACAAGTCAGTGAGAAATGAATTGGCTAATGCTCTACAATTCTTTACACGCAAAAAGCAAATGACCTTCATCCTCACTCATACAGCTTGCTATATCTCTCAAATTGCTTACTCTATAGTTATAGCATCCTAGTTTCACATAAGCTTAATTTGTGTATTATCACAGTTGTGATATAAAGTTTTTGTAGAAAACATTCAACACACATAGTATTCATTTATCTGTAAGAAAGAATTTCCTTGAGAAACCGGTATGTGGTTTAGACTCAAGAAGGCTTTAGCAGTTGTTAAAGAAGTTGTAATATTCAGTTGAATATAGTGGATTAAGACTTCGTTGGAGAGAGGCGAAATCACCTTGACGGGTGGACTGGAGTAGTTTGAGATCAAATGAACCAGGATAAAAATAATGTGTTATCTGCATTTGATTTCAAGTTTTACAATTCAACCCCCCTTCTTGTGTTTTTCACTTCTTCAATTGGCATCAGAGCTCCTGGTTCTGAGCTAAAACACTTAACCGTGTCAGTACAAGATCCAGCGTCAGAAAAACACAATGGCAGGAACATATCAACACACCAGCAATGACAACAATGAAGATAGAGACAGATTCAGCGGCAAACCTCCAGTCTTTGATGGAGAAAATTTTGATTACTGGAAAGACAGAATTGAAAGCTTCTTTCTGGCACATGATGCTGATCTGTGGGACATGGTGACAGATGGATACACGCACCCAGTGAATGCAAGTGGTCAGAAGATTGACAGGAAGGCAATGTCTGATCAACAAAAGCGTGACTTCAAAAATCACCACAAGGCCAGAACTATTCTTCTCAGCGCCATCTCTTACGCTGAATATGAAAAGATATCTAACAAAGACACTGCAAAGAGTATGTTTGACTCTCTCAGAATGACGCATGAAGGCAATATTCAGGTCAAAGAAACTAAAGCTCTTGCGCTCATTCAGAAGTATGAGGCATTCAAAATGGAAGAAAGTGAATCAATTGAAACGATGTTCTCAAGATTTCAAGATCTGGTGGCTGGTCTCAAAGTTCTGGACAAAGGGTATTCTAATGCTGATCATGTCAAGAAGATCATCAGAAGCTTTCCAAAACATTGGAGGCCAATGGTTACAGCGCTGAAGCTAGCTAAAGATCTCAACAAAATCTCTCTGGAGGAACTTATCAGCTCCCTCAGAATTCACGAGATAGAGCTAGAAGCTGATGAACCTCAGAAGCAAGGTAAGCCTTTAGCTTTAAAATCTAACAGAAAATCTGACTCCAAAGTTTTGCAGGCTGTTGAAGAAACCTCTGATGGGTCCTCATCAGAAGAAGACGAACTTTCGCTCCTCTCCAGAAGAGTGAATCAACTCTGGAAGCAGAGGCAAAGAAAGTTCAGGAATACCAGAAGATCCGATCAGAATGAGTCCTCCTCCAGATACAGAAGGTCAGACTCCTCCTCTGGATACAGAAGATCTGAAGGCTCTTCAGGAAGCAGAAAGCCAAACACCAAGGACATCATCTGCTATGAATGCAATGAGCAAGGACACTACAAGAATGGAATCTTGAGTCTGACTCTAATAAAACTGAGAGTCTCAAATTGGAAAATTCTGAGTTGAAAAATAAAATTTCAAAATTAGAAAATCTTTTACAAAACTCTCAGAAGGAAACAATTTCTGAAACTCCCAGCAGCGCTGATGAGATCATCAAGGAGTATGATCACAGCTTTCAAAAGTTCCTTGCTAAAAGCATAGATAGAAGCAAAGTGGCTTCAATGATCTATGGGGTTAGCAGAAACGGAAGAAAGGGAATAGGATACCAAGGTAAGGTACCTACACCAAAGAATGCCATGGATCTAATTATTAAACGCACTCCTCTGAATTCACACTTTGTGTATGGTCACGCACATGACATTAAATATACTAGTAGTAATTATTCTGTGAAACCAAAATTCAACAAGAGTTTTGGTAAAGCTAACAAATCAGGACCCAAGAAAATATGGGTACCTAAGGATAAAATAATACATGTTGCAGATATCTTTAGCAGCAAATCAGAAACACCAGTCATGGTACCTGGACTCTGGCTGCTCACGACACATGACGGGAAGAAGGCATATGTTCCAAAGCTTGGAACTTAAGCCTGGAGGCCACGTAGGCTTTGGAGGCAATCAGAGGGGAAAGATCATTGGCTCTGGAACAGTAGGTAATGGAAATCTTCCCTCTATAAATAATGTTTTATTAGTAGATGGATTAATGCATAATCTGTTATCCATAAGTCAATTAAGTGATAACGGTTATGATATAATCTTTAATCAAAAATCATGTAAAGCTGTTAGTCAGAAAGATGGGACTATCCTATTTAATGGAAAGAGGAAAAACAACATTTATAAAATCAAACTTTCTGAACTGAAAAGTCAGAATGTAAAGTGTCTTCTGTCTGTTAACAATGAGCAATGGATCTGGCACAGAAGATTGGGGCATGTTAGTATGAGAAGAATATCTCAGATTAACAAACTTAATCTGGTCAGAGGACTTCCTAATCTGAAGTTCAATTCAGATGCTCTGTGTGAAGCATGTCAGAAAGGCAAGTTTGCAAAACCTGCTTTCAAATCTAAAAATGTTGTTTCCACCTCTAAGCCATTAGAACTTCTGCATATTGACTTATTTGGACCAGTTAAAACTGCTTCAGTCAGTGGCAAGAAGTACGGGTTAGTAATCGTAGATGACTATAGCAGATGGACATGGGTAAAGTTCTTAAGACACAAGGACGAGTCACACTCTGTGTTTGTCACCTTCTGTAACCAAGTTCAGAATGAAAAGGATCTTAGAATCGTTAAAGTCAGAAGTGATCATGGTGGAGAATTTGAAAACAAAGATTTTGAGTCATTCTTTAATGACAGAGGCATTCTGCATGATTTCTCTTGTCCTAGAACTCCCCAGCAAAATGGAGTTGTAGAATGAAAGAATAGAACATTGCAAGAAATGGCCAGAACCATGACCAATGAGACAAACGTTGCTAAGATCTTCTGGGCAGAGGCAATAAACACAGCGTGCTACATTCAGAATAGAATCTCCATAAGACCTATTCTGGAAAAGACTCCATATGAATTATGGAAGAACAGAAAGCCCAACATTTCATAGTTTCATCCATTTGGATGTACTTGTTTTATGTTAAATACAAAAAAATTATTTGAACAAGTTTGACTCTAAAGCACAGAACTGTATTATGTTAGGATACTCTGAACGCTCAAGAGGGTACAGAGTATACAATACAGAAACACAGATTGTGGAAGAATCAATCAGTGTTCGTTTTGATGATAAGCTTGACTCTGAAAAGTCAAAGCAGAATGAAGTCTTTGTAGGTATGGAAGTTGAATTCACAGGTTCTGAAGACAAGTCATCAGAAGCTCTCAACAAAGACACTCCTTCAACATCAGAAAGAGGAATTGCGAGCAATCCAGCAACATCTGTTGATCAACCTCAGAAAATACTACCCAGAAGCAGCATGGATCACCCAGAAGAAACAATCTTAGGAAGAAAGGAAGATCCAATCAGAATAAGAGCCAGCTTCAGAAACTCTGAAGAATCCCTCATGGGACTTGTTTCTCTGATTTAACCTTCTTCAATTGATGAAGCACTTCTGGACAACGACTGGATTCTAGCAATGCAAGAAGAGCTGAATCAATTCACCAGAAATGACGTGTGGGATCTATTTCCCAGACCAAAAGGATTCAACATCATTGGAACAAAATGGGTGTTCAGAAAAAAACTGAACTAACAAGGTGAAGTCATCAGAAACAAGGCACGACTGGTAGCACAAGGTTATAGTCAGCAAGAGGGGATAGACTATACAGAAACCTTTGCTCCAGTCGCCAGGTTAGAATCTATCAGACTTTTAATTTATTTTGCTGTTAATAAACGCATCACTCTATATCAGATGGATGTCAAGAGTGCATTCTTAAATGGCTATATAGAAGAAGAGGTTTACGTGCACCAACCCCCTGGTTTTGAAAGTACAAAAAATCCAGAATATGTTTTCAAACTAAAGAAATCACTGTATGGTCTGAAACAAGCTCCCAGAGCTTGGTATGAAAGACTAAGTAACTTTCTGTTAGAAAAAGAATTCACCAGAGGGAAAGTGGACACAACCTTATTCTGTAAGATAGTTAAGAATGACATCTTAGTGTGTCAGATTTATGTTGACGATATTATATTTGGATCTACTAATCCTTCTCTTGGAAGAAAATTTGCTAAGTGTATGCAGGCAGAATTTGAGATGAGCCTCATGGGGGAACTGAAATTCTTTCTAGGAATTCAGATCAACCAAACTCCAGAGGGAACTTACATTCATCAGAGCAAACATGTCAGAGAACTTCTGAAGAAATTTGATCTCTCAGAATGTAAGTCATCAAAGATTCCAATGCATCCCACGTGCATTCTGGAAAGAGAAGAGGTAAGCAAAAAGGTAGAACAGAAGGTCTACAGAGGTATGATTGGTTATCTTCTTTATCTGACGGCTTCAAGGCCTGATATGTTATTCAGTGTATGCATTTGTGCAAGATTCCAATCAGATCCTAGAGAATCTCACTTAACAGCTGTTAAGCGAATTTTCAAGTATCTGAAAGGTACTACTAATCTGGTTTTATTTTATAGAAAATCTAGTGATTACAGCTTAGTAGGTTACTGTGATGCTGACTTTGCTGGAGACAGAGTAGAGCGTAAAAGTACTTCTGGAAGCTGCCAGTTTCTGGGAGAAAATCTGATCTCTTGGTCCAGCAAAAGGCAATCCACAATTGCGCTATCAACAGCAGAAGCTGAATACATAGCAGCAGCATGATGCAGCACACAAATGCTCTGGATGAAAAGTCAGCTTGAAGACTTCCAGATATTTGAGAGTAACATTCCTATACTCTGTGACAACACTTCTGCCATTTGCTTAAGTAAAAATCCAATTTTGCATTCTAGGGCTAAGCATATAGAAATAAAACATCATTTCATTAGGGACTATATTCAGAAAGGCATTTTAAACTTAAAATTTATTGATACAGACCATCAATGGGCTGATATTTTCACAAAACCACTTTCTGAAGATAGGTTCAACTTCATTCTGAAACATCTCAGCATGAAGCTCTGTCCAGAGTGAAAATGTTTTAATTTTATATATTAACCTTCAGAATTTGTTTTATTTTACTGTGAACTTCTGATCAATCTTCTTTCTGAAATTTAGACATGCAGATTGTATCAGATTCTATCCATAAAGATCTGAGCGTCTCATTTCAAGGATAGATATGTTGTTCACTAAATCAAACAAGTGTCATCCAGTCATCAGCTAATTCCTGAGGCAGAACACGCGTGCACGCTTCTGAGAAGGCAAAGCGCTGATTGGATGCATTGAGACACATGTCATGGGTAACCGTTCCAAATATCTTTCTAAATCCCCCAAAATCAGCCAACATTAAATGCTAGTAATCATGATTTAATTCTCTCTCTTAAAACGTTTATGTTTTCAAAACATTTTTTTTAAACCTATTTAAACGCCTTAAACATCATTCATTCACTTTTTACCGTCACTTACAATCTTCAAAATATTTATGTGTTCTTACTGTGTGTTCATCTTCTTTCTCAAAGAAACCCTTTTCAAGCTTTTTCTCAAAAAACCCTTGTGTGAACATGTCATCCTCTAGAACTCCTTCTGCAGGTTCCCAGCAAGATGCTTCTTCTGAACAGTATCAGATTCCTTTCAGAACGCTCCTTACTCCGGTCAAGAACTTGGAAGTTCTGTCAGAATTGATAGTAGATTTCAACAGCTTGAAGGAAAATGGCTTTGATTTGTCTGAAGAAATTAAGGCACAAGGTTGGGAAAGGTACTTTGATAGGTTGGTGGGTCCAATGTTCCCCATTTTGGTTAAAGAATTCTGGATACATGCGTATTCCTCAACTCATCAGGTTACTTCGTATATCATGGGAAAGAAAATTGTGATTACTGAAGATCACATTGCAAGGCTGATTGGATACAATGGTGGTGGCATTCGCTGTATAGACATGGCAGAAAGGTGCTCAGATGTTGCTGTTATAGCAAGGCAGATTTTCACACATGGGGTGCCCTCCAGCAAAATAAGAGATTTGAAAGATCAACACAGAATTTGGGCAAAGATTATTATGGGCTGTTTCAATCACAGGAAGCCTACAAGCTCTCCTGATTACATAAACATAGATCAGCAGTTTCTGATCTATTTTATTAATCATAAGGTAAAGATTAATCTATCTCATCTTCTGTTCAACCATCTAAGGACCAGCATCAAGGAGACTAGATAAGAAGAAAGGACTAAAAGGGATTGGATACCCTTCGGCAGATTGATATCATATATTCTAACGGAGAATAGGCTGATTGAACACTTGACAGAGGCACAGGAAATAAGCTCTCTAGAACCTTCTGTTGGCAAGCAGTTGAATGCCAAGAATCTCAAGAAGATGAAGCTGATAGAGAACATTAAGAAGGAGCCCAGCGTTACTCCTTTTGCTGAAATCTCCAGCAGAAGAATTCCCCTGGACGACTTCCCCATGTTCTCAGAGATTGACTCCAAGCCTCAAATAGTTCTGAGATACTTGGATGCGTGCAAAGCTGATGGAACAGCACCCAATCTCAACATTCAAGATCTTCAGCAGAAGGCACCATAGGTTACTCTGAAGAAGACCAAGAAGAGAAAGGCTGTATCAGAAGGATCGTCTCAGCAGACCCCAAAGAAGAGAGGTAATATGTCTTCTGTTAATGTTTTAAATTCATCTGATGTTCCAACATTTATTCCAACCCCAACTTCATTTGAAATCCCAATTCCCATTCCAATCATTGATGATACTGAACCAGAGTTTGACCCTTCTGAGTCATTGACCCTCAGAAGATCCCGCGCCAAACCTCATAATCCAAAACCTACAACCTCAACAGAACCAGAACTTGAAAAAGTTCTTTCTGAAATAGATCAACACTCTTCCGCTCCCCATACAGAAAATCCTAATCCACTACCAGAAACTCCCCACTCACCTCAACCAGAAACTACACTCTCACCAATACCAGAAGATCCACACTCACCAGAACCAGAAATTCCACAACCTCCATCTCCACAACCAGAACTTAATCCACCTTCACCTCAACACGAATCATCTCAACAACCTGAGTTTCAACACTCTGAGGCTCAATCCCCTGAACCTCAATCATCTGAATCCGCTGAACCACAACCCTTAGCCATTCAATTTCCCGGTGGCACCACTGTTAATATCCCTCAACTACCATCCTCACCAGAAATTACTCCACCTAATACCCCATCCAGTCCAATAATCATTCATGATTCTCCTACTCCCTCACCCAAGCTAAATCCAGATGACCACAGCAAGACCTTCATTGATCCAACAGTCCTTGAACGCCTTGCTGCCATTAAAAATAAAACCGCCATTCCCAAACCCAAACAACCAGATGTTGGTTCTAGCATCTTGAATTTTGAAACAGACATGCAGAAGTGGATTTCTTCTCTAAAACAGGCTAGTCTAGAAGTGATTGATCCTGCTGTTTCAGACCACCTCTGGACACAATTCAGAAGATGGGTATGCGCTGAAACCTTTAAGTTGCAAGACCAAAGCTATGGACAGGCTCAATAGAACTTCAGCAATCTGCTGAAAGAAATTGAAGGTATGCTGACGGATAAAGTTCTTCTTCTGGACAGTGAGCCTTAGTCTGAAAAGCATCCAGCTTCAACAGTTCAACCAGCAGAAGAACAGACGATTCCAGCTGAAGATTTAAGTCAAGAAGAAGTTATTGCAGAAAGCTCTCAGAAGCATCCTGATTCTGACATCTCTCAAGCTGCATTGGAAAGGCAGACTCTTGAAGAGCTGAAGCAAAATGATATTCGACTGCAGAAGAGAATGGATGAGAATGATCAACGAATGAAGGAAAGGATGGATGTTCAAGATAGTAAGATTGACTTAATAGCCAGCATGGTGCATCAGCAGAAGGAAACCACTGATCAGATTAAGAACATGCTAGAAGCTCTGTTCACACGCCTTCCTCCCCATTCTTAGATTTTGATTCTTGATGTTTTCACTGTTTTCTTTACATGTTATCTGTAATATTTTCTGAGCTCTGAACTGAATACAATCGTTTTTATGCACTGATCGTTTTTAACTTCAATTATTTGCACTTTTTGATTGCTGACAAAAAGAGGGAGAAAGAATGATATTTTTCAATAACGGATTACTGAGACAAAAGTCTCAAACATTCTAACACTCTGATATACTTGAATGTTTCTTTGTTCTGCATAAGCTTACAGGTACAAGAATCTGATGAACTCCAATACACTGAAGCTCTGCTCTGGAAAAGGAAAGATCTGATGCTCAAAGAAAGTTCAATAAAGATCTGATGCTAAAGAACACATGGAATTAAAGGGAAGCAATAAACTCAGGGGGAGTTTTTCTGATCATAACTCTGACAATTTTTTTTTCTTCTTAACTCTGATACCTTTTTATTCCCTATCTTCTTATCCTTGATACCTTTCTGTTTATCTCTGATACAATTCATTATTTGGTTATCTCTGATAATTTTTTTAAAATTTCAATTGAAAAAAATCCGGTTTTTGTCATCATCAAAAAGAGGGAGATTGTTAGAACAAAGTTTGAATCTACTACCCTAAGTTAAAGTTTTGATGATAACAAAATGCAAGATTAAATAAATTGTATAATTCATATGAGACATATATGCTACCTAAAAATTATATTGTGCATTTACAGAAACTCTGATGGATATCAGCACAAGAATGTCAACATCAGCATCAGAAGATGAAATATCATATGCCAGCATCAGAAGATCAAAGCATGTGCTTACGCTGAAACTTGATGAACAGATTTGCGCGTAACATACTCTAAACTCTGATCAAGACCAAAATAATATCATCGGCACTTAGAAGCGTCAGAATAAGCCAATAACACGCTGAATTGTCAACGGTACTGTGCATTCAAGACACTTTATTACCAACGGCTTTATTCCAAGACAAAGATCTTCTCAATATGGAAAGAACGTAATGGGCATTGAAATGGTATAATTGACTACAACATATCTTTTCCAAAGGCTATATAAACAAGTCAGTGAGAAATGAATTGGCTAATGCTCTACAATTCTTTACACGCAAAAAGTAAATCATCTTCATCCTCACTCATACAGCTTGCTATATCTCTCAAATTGCTTAGTCTATAGTTATAGCATCCTAGTTTCACATAAGCTTAATTTGTGTATTATCACAGTTGTGATATAAAGTTTTTGTAGAAAACATTCAACACACATAGTATTCATTTATCTGTAAGAAAGAATTTCCTTGAGAAACCGGTCTGTGGTTTAGACTCAAGAAGGCTTTAGCAGTTGTTAAAGCAGTTGTAATATTCAGTTGAATATAGTGGATTAAGACCTAGTTGGAGAGAGGCGAAATCACCTTGACGGGTGGACTGGAGTAGTTTGAGATCAAACGAACCAGGATAAAAATAACGTGTTGTCTGCATTTGATTTCAAGTTTTACAATTCAACCCCCCTTCTTGTGTTTTTCACTTCTTCACCTTCACCTTTGCAGGATCCACTTGAATACCTTTATCACTAACGACGAAACCCAGTAGCTTACCGGACCTCACCCTGAAAGTGCACTTGTTCGGGTTCAACCTTAGTTTGTACGTCTTCAACCTGTCAAATAGCTTCTTAAGATGGTTAAGGTGTTCTTCTTTAGTCTGGGACCTTGCAATCATGTCATCAACGTAAACCTCAATCTCATGATGAATCATGTCGTGGAACAAAGCAACCATGGTGCGCTGATACGTTTCCCCAGCATTCTTCAATCCGAACAGCATGACCTTATAGCAAAAGGTGCCCCATTGTGTAACGAAAGTTGTCTTCTCCATGTCCTCGAGAGCCATCTTAATCTGATTGTAACCAGAAAAATCATCCATAAAGGAGAAGATCTTATGCTGCACGGTGTTGTCGACCAGAACATCGATATGAGGAAGCGGGAAATCATCCTTGGGGCTCGCCCTGTTCAGATCCCTATAGTCCACACACATCCGCACCTTACCATCCTTCTTGGGTACAGGAACAAGGTTGGCGACCCAATGTGGGTAAGAAGTGACAGCTAGAAAATCGGCATCAAATTATTTCATGACCTCAGCTTTGATTTTCTCAGACATCTCAGGGCGCATACGTCGAACCTTCTGCTTTACCGGAGGACAGTCTTCTTTAGTTGGCAAGCGGTGAACCACAATGTCATTGTCTAAACCAGGCATATCTTTATAAGACCAAGCGAAGATCTCAACATAGTCGCATAGCATCTGTATCAACCGTTGCTTGACACTAGGCTCCAGATTTGCACCTATCTTGACCTCTTTCTTGTCTTCTTATGTACCCAAATTCACCGATTCCACTGGCTCTTCATGAGGCTGTATGGCCCTCTCTTCCTATAGTAACAGACTAGCAAGTTCCCTAGGAACTTCACAATCATCCTCACCTTCGTCCTCGGCTTGGTTGATCGGATTTTCAAAGTCATAACTGGCAATAGCAAAGTCATTATGAATGGGATCCAGAGTGGATATGGATCTGCATTATGATATGTGAGTGTGTGTAAGCCAATAGCTGTTTTGATAAAGTGCAAGATAGAAAAGAAAAACAAGAAGCGTAAAATTTTTAATGTAAGAAACGTCCAATTCTTTATTGATGGTATATGAAAATGACAAATAATAAGCCCTCACAAACAAAGACAAAATGCCTCGGGCAAGGCACCGGGCCGCAAAGTTTTAAACTGTTTATTATAAATCTCAAAACAAAAGTCTATTACTGTGTAATAAAAGAAACGGGCACGAAGTCCTTTGCCGTCCAATTGTTCAATCCACCATCGGTAGTCGGGTAAATCCAGCTGTCGATATATGACTCTTCTTCATCATCCTCAATTGCATTCACTCCCTAATTACTGATGTGCAGAGGAGGTCTTCCAATCCGCGCACGTCGAACATCCCTTTGAGCCTCTGCAGTAAAGCCCAAACCAAACTTGTCAGTTTTGTGTGCGAAGTCGGGGAGCTGACCCCAATTTACACACCCACCTTTTTCAATTACAGCCCTGGCATCCTTGAGGGAGGCCATCTTCATCGAAGGTTCTTCAACAGCAACTCCAGTCAACGCCAGAGTCTGGGGGACCTCTTCAAAGTTCTGACACGGGGTTTCGATGAACTCCCCATCCATCTCCACATACCGAAAGGAGTTAAGATGACTCACCATATACCCCTCTTCTCCTTGTACCGTAACAATCTTCCCTTTTATCGGATATTTCAACATCTGATGGAGTGTAGAAGTCACTGCCCCAGCCTTATGAATCCAAGGGCGACCCAACAATCAAGAATAAGATGGTCGGATATCCATCACATAGAAAGTAGATGCAAAAGTCTAAGAGCCAACTTTAACAGGGACGTCCACCTCCCCGTGCAACATCCTTTTTGACCCATCGAAAGCTCTAACCACAATGTTACTTGGCTTCAGAACCAAACCTTCACAGTCCAGACGATCCAATGCTTTCTTTGGTAAAACATTTAATGAGGACCCGGTATCCACTAGTATGTGGGCCAGAGTAGTGCCCCTGCACTCGATCGAGACGTGCAGAGCATCATTGTGATTTCTTCCTTTAGCAGTTATATCTGCGTCTGAGAAACCCAACCCGTTGTCGGCAGTTAAACTAGCTACACAGTCTTTGAATTGATCATTAGAAGTTTCCTGCGGCACATGCGCAGTTTTGAGGAAAGCAATTAAAGCCTTTGCATGGGCTTCCGAACACAACAACAAGGATAACATGGATATTTTCGACGGGGTCTGCCTCAGCTGCTCGACTATGTTGTAGTCGCTCTTCTTGATAATCTTCAGAATTTCCTCTATCTCTTGCTTAGAGGTTTCTACAATGATCTTCTTAGGTGCCTCCGTCCGGGCAGGCTCACCTGTGATTTCTTTGCCCCGAGTGTCAGATGGCTCGGCGACAGGGGTGATAACTGGAATATGAATTGGGACGATAGCTGATGTACTGGCAGATGGAATGGTAACAGGCTTTTGAATAGTCGGAGGGGAAATCTCAGGAGAAAAGATTATTCCACTTCGGGTGACCTTGCTAGCCCCGGCAATATTGCTGACATCAGCATCAGCTTCTTCAACCTTAGAATCTTGTTTGATCCCATGATAATACACGTCGGCCCCATAGTGCCACGGGACAGCCTTATCCGAAGTGTATGGGATAGGATCAGGAATAGTAATGATTAATGGAGCAACTCTCGGAACGGATGTAATCCTAGCAGGCTTTCTCGAGGAAGCCTTGGAAGGATTGGCGGAAATGGTTATGATGGAAAAATCTTTAACAGGAATTAACGGAATCAAAGTTTTCTCGAACAGGATCTCTTTGTTATCCATCAAGCATTGAACACCTGATTTCAATAAATGGCAACCAGCAGGCAGGATTGAACATAGGTGGCAACCTTCACAACAGCCCAGAAATAAACCGACCGACAATAGATTCTTCTTAACTGTCATTAACGGAGTAGATATGTCTTCCACCGAGGTCACAAATAAATCATCATCCACATCATTTACTCCATGACCATGCTTGGGCATAGGAGCAGTCATGACGTTGGGCTTCTCCGGTGCGTCAAACTCAATATCTTTAGCTTCAATCAAATCTTGCACCTTATTCCTCAAGGCCCAGCAGTTGTTTGTATCATGCCCTGGGCTATCAGAGTAATAGGCACATCGGGCATTCGGATTATATAGAGGAGATGTGGTGTTGGGATTCTTCGGGGCTTCCCTCAGAGTTACCAGGTTGGTCTTCAATAGTGGGTCTTGATATTACTACCGCATTTACTGCTTGATGGCGCTCAGATCTGCTTTGGCTCCTCGAGCCGTATACTGCACTAGCTTCTTTCCTACTGGTGAAAGGCTTCTTTGCTGTACTTGATGAAGCACCTTTATGTATCTTACCACTTCTGATACCAGCTTCTACTCTCTCCCCGGTCAAGATCAATTCAGTAAACCCATATGATGAACTGCCGATCAGATGATTGAAAAATGGACCAGACAAGGTCCCCAGGAACATATCAACCAGCTCCCTGTCAGACAAAGGAGGTTGGACTCTTCCAGCCAGATCTCTCCACTTCTGAGCATAGTCCTTAAAGCCTTCGCTTGCACCCATTGACATACCCTGAAGCTGAGTACGCGTGGGAGCAAGGTCGGCGTTATATTGATACTGCTTGTAAAAAGCAACAGCAAGGTCCTCCCAGTTTCGGACATTAGCTCCTTCCAATTGATAAAACCATTCAAGTTGAGTCCCTGACAGACTATCTTGAAAGAAATGAACCCACAGACTTCTATCAGTAGTGTAGGGTTGGATTTTTCTGACGTACAAGCGGAGATGGAGTTTTGGACAGGATACTCCATTGTACTTGGCAAAGACCGGAGCTTTAAACTTGTGAGGGATCACCACCCCAGATGCTAGTCCCAGATCTCCGAAGTCCAAACCAGGTATCTTCTGAATCTCCATAGCACTCAGACGGTCTTCAAGTTATTTGTACCTATCCTCAGCAGGAGGATATTGTTCTTCATCAAAATCAGGGTCATTATCAGAGACTACAGGACTAGGACCCTTTTCTTCCTCTTGATTCTCTCCTCCTTTGGATGAATGAGACAGATCAGCTTCCTGTCACAACCTATTACCAAATATGTGACCCATATTCAGAAGAACCACCTTCTTCTTCTTCTTCTTCTCCTTTAGGATGAGAGTCTTCAAATCCTCTTGCCCCTTAGCCAAGTTCAAGAACAACTCTTGGAATTGGGCATTATATGCCTGAAGAGCTTTGATAGCTTGATCAGTAGGTATTTCAGAAGACATTTTATGTTGAAATAAACAGCGAAGAAGATGAGAAACCTGTAATGATACCTGTAATGAGGTCCATGATTGTGGAGTGCGTATGTAATGATTTCAAAGACTTTGGGAGATTTAAATTTGCAAACCAAGGAATAAACAAACTTTATTAGATTAAACTTGTAAAAAAAATGTTTAACAATGCCTTTAAGGAATTACAAAAGAAATAAACTGAAACAAATCTAAACTAGAAAAAAGCAAAAAAATCAGAAATCCCATGGACGCTTCCCCTTCGTGCTGACGTAGTCATTGACCGTCCTTTCATTCTCAAGTTGCCTAGTGAGCTTCAAGATCTTCCTCTCTTGCTCATGGTACTTCTCCCGGTAAGTATCCCTCTCCTCCTTCAACTGAATCCAGGATATCTTTAATGCCCCAAGTTCCGTGGGCATGTAGGGATAAAGGACTGTATAAGGAATACCCTATTCATCAGTATGCTCCACAATCACTGGCAACACAGCTTCATAAGGCATCTCAAGCTTCTGAGCCCGAGCTCGGACCCACTGGAGGTAAGGCTGCATAGGGAGAGAAGTCTTTGGTCCTAGCTCTTGAGGGTCAGATCTGTTCACCATGCCCCATGCTCGTATAAACCTCCAGCGATGCTCGTCAACGTTCTCCTTATAGTCAAATGCAATATCTGTAAGAAGTAGATCATGAGGACCGTCTCTCCGAGCACGACCAAACTGTCGTAAAGCCAAGCAAGGAATGTAGGTTATTCCCCCTCTAATTCCAAGCAACGGGACATTAGGGTATTCCCCACATCAGCCAATGACATCAACTCTTTCCATAGCCTTAGAACTCCAAAGAATGTATGCATGGGCAAGGGACATTATCCTGTAAGACCACCCTAAACCTTCCTCATTCTTCAACACAGACTTGGGGAGGTGCGAAATAAACCACCTCGCCAGCAGCGGCATGCAACACATGAGAGTCCCTCTTCTTTGCACAGTACGAGTATAGAGGGCATGCAAAATATCACCTAGAAGAGTAGGCACAGGATTGCGAGACAAGAAGATCTTAACCGCATTCACATCTATGAAGGAATCTGGATTCGGGAAGAGAACCAAACTGTATATAAGGAGAGCCAATATATCTTCAAAAGCTTGAAAGTCCAAATTATCCCAGAACAGTTGAGCTTGATCCATTAGAAACATGGCTAAGAAACCTTTAACCCCACTTCGTGTCTCCCAATTGGATACTACATCATCCCTTTTCAAATGTAAAGATGAAGCAATGTCCTCTGGTCTAGGGGCCTCTTCAAAACATGTGAAAGGCATCTACTCGAGAATGGATATACCCAATAAGTGAGAAAATTCTTCCAAAGTAGGAACTAGCTGATAATTCGGGAAAGTGAAGCAATGATGCACCAGATCGAAGAACTGGAAGAGCACACTCATCATCTGCTCATCAAAATTTGAGGTAACCAAGCTAAGAATCTGACCATGTCTTCTAATGAATGAGGAAGTATCAGAAACTCTCGAGGCTAAATCTTTGAGTTGAGCAAGTATCTGCACAAAGTTGACTCGAATGGTGTTTCTGCGCAAGGAAGCCATAATCTGCAAAACAGAACAAAGATAAATCCCCTCGATCTTTGAAAAGGGTTAGTATAATGGTGCATGCATGCTATGTTATGATGCATTATGTTATGGTAAAACAAACAACATGTATAGCAGATAACAGACATGGTAAAGGCAAACAAGTCACACAATAGCCCTTAAGTTTCAGGCTTGCATGGGGTCTAGGTATTACCCTCTTGAAGTTCAGTTGGTTTCAACCTGTCCTAATAATAGTAACCGTGTTCTAGAGGTTCTCAATATCACTGACCATCCTCCATCAGTCATGGTTTCAGCTCACATAATCTTTTCTTGCGGCCGAAACTATCTCGAGAGTATGGTCTCAATGAGTGTAGCATCGAGTATCAACAAGTTCCCAGCTTTATATCGAGACCGGCTATCTCATTACTTCCTATGGCCAAGTTGGTCAATTATAGGTTCTAAGGTCAGTTGATGCTTAACGACCCATATAGCAGCCTCGTATTCTCCTCGTTTCTCCATAAGGGATACTGGTACCAACCAATGTGCCACATCAATGTAGCTACTGCTTCAACCGTATCGGTCTATGTTGTACAGTTCCCTCACAGTTTATTGCTACTTACCTAACAGGTGTCCCCAGATCCGGGTTAGGATCTATAGTAACTCCCAATACAAGACCCTCAAAAGTAAAGCAATCAAATCAAACAATAGAAGCAATTTATGATGAACTAATCCTAAGGTATACCCCACTTATTAGTCCCCAGCATAGTCGCCAGTTCTGTGATACGGTGGCAAAACCGGACTGTTTTAGGAAAATGTTGGTTTGCGTTTTGCAGTTGTGTTTACAAAATGTCGCGGTAAGTAAGTGTCGCCACCGACTTTTATTTTATCCAACTGGAAAGGAAAATAGCACAGAAAAATCCCTTTTTCGAGATATTGAGTACAAGGGGTAGATTATAGAAAGGGAAGGTGTTAGCACCCTTTCCATCCATGGTTTTCCATTGGCTCTTAGGTACTTGCTCATCATTTTAAAATTGCTTCCGTGTTTGTGTGTTTCAAAAACTTTTTGTTTTACTTCGATTTAACCCCTGCTTCTGTCTTCAAGAGTGTTACGAAGTGTTTTTGAAAATTTTGTTTGGAAAAGTGTAAGTGTGAAAAGTTTGATCTTGAGCAAGTACCTACTAGCATCTACCTACTCGAAAAAAATAATGTTTTTGTTCTTATTTCCTTTAGACAATGCTATCCCACTATTAGTGAGTAGGTAGCACTGTCGTTGGATTTATAAGGGTCAATTCTAAAGGGACGTATGATCACTAAAGCAATGCTAGGACGTCTTAGTAATAACCCTAGTGTCTTAAGATCATATTCGAGGCAACATTTCTGAGGCAACATTTCCGAGGCAACATTTCCGAACGGGACATTTTGATCTTTGTTTAGACAAGAGGGTGACCACTAAAACACCCTATACTTAATGATCGTTTACCGAAGGCAATCGAAGTGAGGGTATACCCTAGGAGTGCGCATGTGCGAGTGATTTTGATTTCAAATTATTATCTTTGCACATTTAGGGTTTGCTAACCATTTTAAAATTATTCTTGTCATGCAATCCTATTATTATACATCTAACAGTTAATATTTGCAAAAATTAAAATGCGGAAAATAAAGCTACGCTATTACAAGGCTTCGGGGTAGGGGATTAATTACATAGCCAAAAACCCGTAAAACGAATAAATAAGCGAAAGGTCCTAATTAATCTATTACATCCCATGAATAGTTACATCAATATTGTAAAAATAAGTAAACACACGCGATGAATCGAGGACGAGTAAAATTAGGGTTTTGACCCCGTCTAACCCTAATTAAAATAAAAAATTATTTTTGGTTGTTTTTTATTATTTTTAAGAAAATAAGGTTTTAAATTAAATACAAACCTAGTTACTAATTAAATTAAATTAAATTAAGGAAAGCAATTAATTTTTGACCTATTTTTTTATTTTGGTTATTTTGAAGAAAAGAAGATAAATGTTAAATTAAACAAAACCCTAATTTTCTAATTTGTTTTAATTTATTTACAAAAACAAATTAAAGTTATCCTAAAATTAAATAAACTAATTAAATTAATTTTTTGATAAAAAATAAAACCTAAATCTAATTTGATGAAAATTGATTTTATAATTTTATATAAAAAAGAATTAATTTTTTGTGTTAGTAAAATAATTTAAATGAATTAAATAAAGAAAATATAAAAATGAAAAGAAAAAGAAAATGGGCCTGGTAAACAGCAGTTTGGGGGGTGCCCTTAGCAGCTTCTGGGCCCAAGATCCAATGGCCCATGTTGACTTCCAGATTTCCATGTTGCACATTGACCGGGGTGCATCATGGACTCTCAAATGATGGCCTTTGGATTAAATCTGCTTTAGATCTAGTGGCGGCAAGCTGATGGCACATGGTGGGGTATCATGGAAACCTGCGTATAGGAATATGTATAAAAAAAATTTATTGAAGAAACAAGGGGACCTGGGAATCAAACCCAGGTCCTATGGACTTTTCACTCGCCTCAACACCAACTGAGCTGGCACGCTTCTTTGTTCACTAAACAACAATCAATCATTATATTAAAAAAACATAAAATAAGAATTATAGCGCGCGAATTTCAAATGGAGGAATTAGGGCTCGCCACACCATCATCCCTAACCTTTCTCCGTTGCTAAAAGTTTGACGACTTTTACCTACGGACAAGAAATGTGGGTACAACCTCTGCAACTTTCCAAAATCACCTATACGCATGATAAATGAAACCTAAAGCCATAGACCAATTCGCCTTGGCCTGGTGAGCATCATGGTGCCCTTCTTTTGGGCCAATTTTACCTGTACAAGAAGATCCCAAAACGAGACAAAAAACCCTAACAATGGCATATCTCTATAGGGTTAGAAAAAATGCAATTAACTGTTATGAATAGCTTGCAAATGCTTCCAGGATTCAGAATATATACATGATTCATGCTACAAATGCTTAAACAATGATATTCGATTTCAAGAATATGTCAAATCCGTGAATCAGTTACAGCGGGTTTTAGTGCACGAAAAGGCTTGCTTTTGATTGCTATGGCTTCCTTGAATGCCCAGGAAACGAAAGGGATGCTTGGCAAGGCTTGAAAGTACCTGGAAATAGGAAAACAGATCACCACTTTTTCTTCATTTTTTGAAGCTTTTCCTTCACTCTCCACGCCTCTAAACCTTGTCCTTTTGGTCTGCATTTGTCCAATATATACTAATGATCGAATTAGGTTTACAAATGTGCCTCCAACCTTTTTCAACTATGGTCTTTGATCATGATTTGATTCCCATAAAGATCTTTCCAAAATAAGCCAAAAATCAATCTTTTTATGCACAAACATGCCTTGCACGATTTGATTTTGTTGCTAGCTATATAAGGGACCTGAAATATGCATAAAATCTTAATGCTTCAATGATTTTGATATTTCCATGATTTATTTTGATTTAATTTGATTTAATTGAAATAAAAAATCAAAATAAATGGCAAAAATAAAATAAGGGAAAGTGGGAAGGATCATGGGTCGTGGACCACGTTACAAACTCAAAACAAGTACAAAAAGTTGGGCCTATTTGACAAAAATTGCAATTTGAGGCATATTTGACTTTTGGCAATTTTGCAAAAAAGGTTAACTTCAACAATGCATAACTCCTTCAATTTTGACTCTATGAAGGTGTTCTTGGACTTTTTAGAAAGCTTGAGATGTCCTCTAATGAAAACTTTTTGTATCATCTCAACTGAGTCTTCCATGTTCATGTATGAATCTTTGACAAAAAAGGTGTTATTGTTGACTTTTCAAAATGACCTATAATGTCCAAATTCATAACTTCTTGTGAGTGCATATTTTGAACTTGGGAGCTGAAGATGAATTGTAGGGAATTTCATCCTCTTAAAAATGAGCTTTGGATGGGTCATTTCTAATAAAGTATGAGAAAGTTATGCTTTGTCAAAGTTGAGTTGACTTTTCCTGCAAAACCATAATTTAGCAACTTTTAGGTTTTGATGAATTGTGAGCAATCCTTGATGAATCATGATCAACCCTTGATAAAATGATGAATAATGCTTAAAAATGAGAATGTTGACCAAAAATATTGAGGTTTGACTGTATGTAAGCCACAGTTGACTTTTGCCCTAGCACATTCGATTTTCAGGCCTTTGAGCAATTGACTGAGCAAACTTCCTCTGCAAGGTTTGAAACTTGTCATGAATGATCTTGAAAACATATTAGGGAAATGGTAAGCATTTGGGGATCCCTTTGACTCAATTATCTTGATGCAACATGAAACCATAATTTGAGGTAGACTGCCTTAGGAGAGAGTTTGTTTGATCAACCCTTGGACTTCCTTGAGCAAATTGAGGATCTTACTTGAAATGTTTTGAGAAATATGGGAGGGAAAATTTTGGGGTACAACAGGTAGGATGGATGGATACAGAATCATGAGACTTTGAGGGCGAGCTCGCACCCATTTGAGATAAGGCTCAAGAGCAGTAGAGTTCTTATGCCCCAACGTCTTGCTATCAGCCTTGTTTACCATACCCCAAGCTTGGTCAAACCTTTGTTGATAACCTTGGATATCATTCCCATAGTCGAATACAACTCCTTGGATGAGTGTGTCATGAGGGCCATCTCTTCGGGCATAGCCAAATTGTCATAGTTCCAGAGAAGGGTTATGTTGTACCCCAAAATTTGCCCTGTCATTTTACTCAATACATGCTTCTAGAGATCCTCAATTTGCTGAAGTTTGCGCAAGAGTTGACCAGACAAACTCTCTCCTAAGGCAGTGTGTCTCAAATTAGGGTTTCCATTTTCATCAAGATAGGTGGACTCCAAAGACCTCATATGGTATCCATAGTCCTAATATGTTCTCAAGACCCTCCATGTCAAATTTCAAGCACAGCACGAGAAGTTTGCTCAATCAACTGCTCAGATGCTTGAGAATCGACTATATTTGGTCAAAAGTCAATTGTGGCGCACATACAGTCAAACTTAAATATTTTTGGTCAAAATTAAGATTTTGAAGTGATATCCATCATTTGATCAAGGTTTGGTCATGATTCTTCAAGGAATGCCCTAAATTCATCAAAACCCAAATTAGAAATTTATCAGAAATTTTCCATCCAAGTCTCATTTTGAAGAGGATGCAATTCCCTACAACTCATCTTTATCCCACAAGTTCAAAATATTCACTCATAAAAATATATGAATTTCTACATTATAGGTCCTTTTGAAAAGTCAACAAAAACACTTTTTGGGTTAAAGCTTCTTACATGAACATGGAAGGCCCAATTGAGATGAGATCAAAAGGGTTGCTTAGGGGACATCCTGGTATTTCTAAAAATTCCAAGAACACCTCTCTAGGGTTAAAATTGGAGGGGATATGCCTTGTCAAAGTTGACCTTTTTTGCAAAATTGCCAAAAGTCAAATATGCTCAAAAGTGCATTTTTTTACCAAATGGGCTTAGCATTACATTATTGCACCTCACTTATCATGGTCCACGACCCAAATGTTCATTCACATGTTATTTGCTTCATTATTTATTTTATTTTGATTTTTTACTTATTAAAAATTGAATAAAATCAAATAATTGGTAAATAATATCAAAGATGTGTTTTGGTATGATTTTAGACAGAATCTCAATCAAAATATGTTGAAATATCAAGACAAAATTGCATCAAGCGTGATTGGTACAAAAATGGGATAATTTGGCTCAATTTAGAAAGTTTGGATATGGATAAAGAATCAAATCAAATCTCATCAAAACTTCAAGATCCAATCTGTTTTGCAACCCTAATTCATTGAGGGATATATAATGACCAAGAACAAAGCATGAAACAAGGTTTTTGCAGTCGTGGGAATAGAGAACAAAACTCTTTTTTTTTGGTCAAAAAGTAGGGATCGGAATTCACTCCACATGACCTCTCAAAGCAATTTAAGGCCAGCAATCTCTTCCTGGGCGTGCACTGAAGCTAACTGGATCATTTGCAAGGCCTGAAGCATCAAGAAACGCAAGTTGTAACTCACACGGTTTGCATTTTTTTCCAAAATCGATTACTATAATCCCTGCATCATTAGCATATTTAATTGATATATTTGTGATGTTTGAGATGTTTGCAACATGACTGTATGGTTCAATTGTATTTTTGATGCCTATATCTGTATTTGCCATTGCTAGGGTTTCCATGTGCGTTTTAGGGTTTTTGTTTACAAGAAAAATCAGACCATGAACAAGGTATCATGTTGATCATGACATTAAGACCAATTGAATTCTGGTCTCCAATTTCATTTATCATGCATTTTATGAGTTTTTGAAGGTGACAAGGCTATAGCAACAAATGCTCAACTGTAGGTAAAAGGTGTATACCTAATACGACGGTTCCAGGAAGAAGAAGATATGTGGGGTGATTCCATTGGGCCATTTGAATTTCGCGCGTGTTTTTTTTCCAACTAACTCACTTTATTTTAATATATTATGTTTTATTTTCATTATATTAACAACTAAGCAGGTTGGTCCAGTGGAAGAGCGTGTTGGTGGGAAGCATAAGGACCTGGGTTCGATCCCAGGCCCCAACAATTTCCTTTGTTTTATTTTCTTATACAAGATCAGATACATCCTCCGTTCAAGCATCTACCATACGCCTTTCACATCCAGCCATTAGATCAGTACAGCATCAGATCTAACGTGCTCATGGAGGCAGAGCATGGTGAGCCATCAGATGCTGACACCATTGGATCAGATGCTACCTCATTCAAATGTCTCATTCAAATGTTGCCTCAGAAATGTTGCCTCAGAAATGTTGCCTCAGAAAGATCTTAAGACTCTAGGGTTACTACTAAGGTTTCCTACCCATTGCTCTGGTGACTGTACTTGTCCCTTTCGAACGTCCCTTACAAACTCCAACGACGGGGCTACCTACTCCTTAATAGTAGGATAGCGATGTATAAAGGAAATGAGAACAAACAACCTTTTTTCGAATAGGTAGAATCTTAAATACTTGCTCAACAAAACTTTTCACATAAACACCTTTCAAAAAAAAATTTCAAAACAAACTTTGTCACACCCTTGAGGACTGATACAAGGGTTAACATGAAGTAAAAAAAAATTTCAAAACAAGCACACACAAGCAATTTTAAAAAGACGATCAAGTACCTAAGAGCCCATGGAAAACCATGGATAGAAAGGGTGCTAACACCTTCCCTTTCTATAATCTACCCCCGTACTCAGAAATATTCTCGAAAAAGGTTTTTTCTGTTCTTTTTCCTTTTCCATGATTGGATAAAATAAAAGTCAGTGGCGGCTCTTGCTTACCGCGACATTTTGCAAATGAAAAACGCAAACCAATAAAAATAGTCGATTCTGCCACCGTATCACAGGTTATAAGTAATGCCTCCCCTGATGCCCAAGAGTGGGACATTAGGGAACTCCCCACAACGGTCGATGATAGTGACATCCTCCAGAGATCGGAAACACTAATAAATATCTGAATGAGAGAGCGATATCATCCTTTGAGACCACGTCAAGCCTTGTTCATTCTTCAATATTGATCGAGGAAGATGCGAAATAAACCACCTAGACAGAAACAAAATGAAACACCTAAGAGTCCCTCTCTTCCTTGTGGTGCGAATGTGAAGACAATATGGAATGTATCCAAGCAAAGTAGGCACATGGTTACGAGAAAGAAAAACCTTGACAGCATTCACATTTATGAGTTGGTCCAAATTAGGGAACAAAACCAAATCATAGACTAGAAGAGCCAAGACATCTTGAAAAGCTTGAAAATCCATATCTTCCCAAAACAGTCGAGCCTTCTCTAACAGAAACTTGGCTAGAAAACTCTCGACTCCACTCCTTGTTTCCCAATTAGCTACAATGTCGGATCTCTTCAAATGCAAGGCTTTAGCAATAACTTCAGGCTTTGGAGTTTCCTCTAAACCAGTGAATGGCATTTGATCAAGCACATGAACACCTAATAGTTGAGAGAACTCTTCCAATGTAGGAACCAATTGATAGTCGGGAAAGGTGAAACAATGATGCATAGGATCAAAGCAATGAAAGAGCACACCCATCATGTCTTCTTGAAAACTTGATGTAGCCAGATTGAGAAGTCGACCATATCTTTTGGTGAAGGGGGAATCTTCAGGAACCCTTGATGCTAACTCTTTGAGTTGAGGAAATACTTTTACGAAGATGATTCAGATGGTATTTCTGCGAGTGGAAGCCATAGTCTGCAAAACAGAACAAAGATAAATTCCAAGGTCCTTGAAATGGTTTGGAAATGGAATGGTATGAATGTTATGATGCATGATGTTATGTTCGAACAATTTAATCACACACAAACAAAGCACACAAGGACTTAGGTTTAAGCTTGCATGGAGTTGTAGGTAAATACCCTCTTGAAGTTTTAGTTGGCTCAAAATGTCCTACAAGAAAGTAATTAGGTTCTAAGGAAACTCAATATCATTGATCTTTCTTTATCAGGAATTGTTTCAGCTCAAGCGATCTTTTCTCACGGCCGAAATATCCTGAAAGTCCAATCTCAATGAGTGTAGTATCAAGTACAACCAATCTTTAGTTTTGCACCAAAGTCAGCTATCTCACTACTTTCTAATGGCCAAGTTGTTTCAACTAAGGTTTTACGGTCAGTTAGTGCTTCATGACACCACTCAGCAACCCTGTATTCTCCTTGATTCAACTCAAGGGACACCAGTACCCACAAATGTGTCACACTAACGTAGCTATCATTTTAACCATATCATTCTACGTTGTACTATTTTCACGATCTATTGCTACTTACCTAAAATGTCCCAGATCCGGGTATAGGATCTTTACAAGAACACCCAAACAACCCTTCAAGAATAAATCAAGCAAGTCAAACAAGGAAAGCATTTAAAATATGAATTATCTCTAAGGTAACCTGACTTTTAGTGTTTCCCCAGCAGAGTCGCCAGTTCTGTAATATGGTAGGAGAACTGACTTTACTGGTTTTGCATTTTATCGCAAATGTTGCAGTTAGCAAGAGTCGCCACCGAATTTTATTTTATCCAACAATGGAAAGGGTGAAAATAACAGGAAAGACCTTTTTAAAGATTTTGAGTTCGGGGGTAGATTATGGAAAGGGAAGGTGTTAGCACCCTTTCCATCCGTAGTTATCTACGGGCTCTTAGTTGCTAGCTCATTTTGAAAATGCTTTTTATGTTAGTGTATTTTTGAAAATATTTTTGAAAATACTCCTTAGTGCGGAAAACTTTGTAATGATTCTCGTATCGTTGAGAAGACATACAAAGTGTTTTTGTCTTTGAAAATATTTAGAAAAAGAGAGTGTATGTGTGAGAATTTTTTTTTTGAGCAAGCAACTACAAGTTGTCTACCTACTCAAATGGTCTTTGTTCTTTTCCTATTTTCCTTTAGATAGTGTTATCCCATCATTAGTTGGTGGGTAGCCCTATCATTAGATGTTTGAGGGACAAGTGTGGGTCATCGTACAGTCAGAAAGACAACTCGTAGGGAACTTTAGCAATTTTATCGTAAGGGACTAGATCGTTTACCGGAGGCAGCATTGTAGGGTCATCGAGGGACTAAGATATTTTTAATCGAGGGTCTTTACTAAAACATCCCACGTTCGAGGGACATGACTATTTTTTCGAAGGCAACAAGTGGAGGTACCTTAGAGATGCACGTGTGTGAAGTGTGTTGTGTTTCAGTTATATTTGTCTTGAATGTTAGGTTTTCTAACGTTTGCTTTGAAGTCTTATCATACAATACCTATTAGCATACATCTAGCAGTTAAATATATACAAGTGTGGAAAAATAAAAAATCTCGAAATTAAACGATGTTATTATATTGCTTCGGGATAGGGGGAATACAAACTAGAAATGGGGGAAAGAAAAATGTAAAAAGTCTTAGTTTAAACTATTACATCCCTTTGTACAATTACATAATTACTATATGGCGAAAAATAAATAAACGCGTAGAGGAAGAGAAGGGGAAGATATAAAACCTTAAAGAATTCTAAGTAGAAAAATATATTTTTTTTGTTTTTGTTTAGAAAATAATTGAATTATAAACCTAATTCTAATCAAATTTTAATAAATAAAATACACTTAGAGGAATTAAATTAATTTAATCAAAAATAATAAAAATTAATTTAATTAAAAAAACTTAAATCTGATATTCTTTTGATTTTATGATTTTTTTTTTATTGATTAAAGTAAAACTGATTTAAAAGAGAAAATATTAGGTAAAACAAAATAAAGAAAATTAAAAAAAGGCATGCAAACAAGTAAAATGGGGGTTGCGAATCAGAAGTTCTTAGGCCCAAAAATCAAGAGCCCAGGAGTTGCAAAAGGAAATGAGAGGTGTGAAGATCTGAAGTCACAAGGCCCAACTTGGCAAAGCCCAGCATTGCGCTGGATGGCCCTTGAAGGTCCATGATGGGAAGCATACATCTGAGGCGCTGGATCTAACCCCATTGAGATCTAATGGTCAGGACGTAAAGTGCATCGCGCGTGCATGTATCTATTTGGTACAGGATCTGAAAGCAGAAAATATGAGAAAAATAAAACTCCCTCGCGCCTGGATCGAACTCAGGGCCTGGATGGGGTATGCCTTAAGTGTGTGTGTGTGTGTGTGTGTGTTATGCCACTAGGGTAGCGTGTTTCATATGTTAGTACGATGAATCAATAACATTATAATATAAATTGAATTCAAAAAACATATTAAAAAAATAAATGAAACATGCGCGCTGGGTGGCCCCCTCTGAAATTTGAATGAATGAATCAGAGAGCAGTGTTTGGCCATGCAAGCCCTTAACCACCGTCTACAAAAGTCAGACCGGTCGGAGATGTTGGAAACCACTGTCTTCTCTGGCGGTCTTCCACACCGAACCTACAAAAACGTGTCAAATTGAAAAAGAAAAGGCACTATCTTGCATGAAATTTCATCCTGAGTCTAAATCTGGGGTCAAAACCGGCTAACAACTAATGGAAATAGGGTTACGATGCAAATGAAAATTACACGGTTAAGAATGGCAAGTGGCCATGTTCACGTTCAAGTTAGCATGTAAGGTCTCATTTCAGTCCTAACAATCACCCTGATCACATCTAACCACAAAACATTAGTAAACAATGCATGGATTTTAACTTTTAGATGAAACACTTTTTACCAATTGGAGAATGTGGTTGGGGTTCTTCTGGGCACGACTAAGAGTGGTATTAGCCTGGATCTATCCCTGAGAATGTCAGGAAGACGAATGGATGTTTGGAACTTGTTGAGAGTGGCTGGAGAATGAGTTTTCCGGTTGCCCTAACTTTGAGAAATTTTGAAAATTTGGAGAGCTTTCTTTAAGCAGTTATGCGTGTCCCCTTGCTTCTGATTGTGTTTGCTTTATATAGAGGGAGGAGAGGCTTGATCAATTATGGTACAGAATCAAAACATTAAGCCATGGTTTAAATACAAAAATAATTATTTAAAATATAGCCATATTTGTAACATTCATGCCAATTTGAACTTGCAATGAACCTGGACCATTCGTGTGTGTCTTGCACGAATTATTGGGCATCATAGTTGATCAAATCAAGCTCACATGCATTAGCCCGTGCTCTCTTGTGATTTTATTTATTTTATTTTATTTTAAATTAAATAAAATCAAGATAAATATAAATAAAAACCAGAGCCATGTATAAATGGACTTAGAGGTCCTTTAATGTGTTATGAGTGTGCTTGAACATCAAAAACTAGGCCCATTGGTTCAGATTTGCAATTTTGCTCAATTTGCATTTCATGAATTTCTTCAAAATCTCCCAACTTGTGAAACTCATAACTTGATCAATTTTAATCTATTGAATATGATCTTGGACTCTTTGGAAAGATCAATATTTCATGTACAATCTATATGTTTATCATTTTTGCTTTTGAAGACATTATCTTTATGTAAGTTGCCTTGACAAAAAGTGTCTTTTGTTGACTTTTGAAAATGACCTATAATGTATTAGCTCATATCTTCCAAATAAAGCATCTTTTGGACTTGAAAATAAAATCAAAGTTGTGGAGAATTGAATTTTCTTCAAAATGGGATTTGGTCAGGGAAAACTTGATGAAGTATGTGTAAGTTATGCCTAGTCAAAGTTCAGTTGACTTCTCCTAAGGAAACCCTAATTTGGCAATTCTTGACTTTTGATGATTTGAGAGTTTTCCTTGGGGAATCATGATCAACCATTGACCAAATGATGAATATAACTTCAAAATGTTGATGTTGACCAAAAACCTTGAAGTTTGACTGAATGTTAACCATAGTTGACTTTTTGATCAATACAGTTGATTTTCAATCATCTGAGCCATTGACTGGGCAAACTTGTGATACAGGACTTGAAACTTGACATGAACCTTGTTGAGGACTTAGGGAGAAACATGGAAGCCACTTGAGACCTTTTCAAACCAAATTTCCTTGAGAAACTCCAAACCCTAGTTGCAGGCCTTTGGCTTAGGAGGAGCATCTTAACTAGTCAACCCTTGAGTGTCTAGAATATCTTAGAAGCCTTGAAAGAGTGTCTTGAGAAGAAAAAGGGAGGGAAAATTTTGGGGTACAATGTAACACCCAAATTCTACCCCAAGAAATTATGCAAGATAAATCAGAGTTATAAAATTTCAATCATACAAATGAATTGGGACGTCACAAATTCTTCTAACAAATTCATTGCATTCATCATGGATATATAACACTTTTTCAAACATCGGATGAACCATCAACATAACATCTTTAATCAAATAAATCAACATCTACGCAGCGGAATTCTTAATAACATCTCTAACAAAACAGCAACTTCAAAACATCTCATATTTAATGATAATCAAATTAAAACTCAACAACTGAAATTCAACAATCAAAAACAGCAAACGTTCATCCCCCGAGTGTTACATATCAGAGCAATGACACCGACTCGAACTATTGAAGGAGTACAGCCTTTACTCTCGATTACCTGCACGTTACCAACATAGGGGCAACATTCAAACAGAAGGGGTCAGATATCTAACGATATAATAAAGTGCATGATAATTAATATATTAAATTAGATCAACAGCGTCACCACTTCTCATCTCATAAATCAACAACAATCTCAACAATAATATACCTTCATCATCATCAAAATACACTTCTTTATGAAATCATATAATGCGACTCAATACTATGCAAATGCATGTGGTACCATTGGAGCAGAACTCCCATCTCAAAAAATTTCCAATTAATAGAGGCATCATCAAGGCATACCCTTCATCTCCAAATTTGCCAATCCAGGCCATCTCAACGAGCATAAGTTCCATCTCAAAAATGCAGTGTATGCGACACAACCATGAATGTAATGATAACACCCAAGTTAACAACATCTCAAATCGTCTCAAAACATCTCAAATTATCATCTCAAAACATCTCAAATTATCATCTCAAAACATCTCAAAAATACATCTCAAAATAACATCTCAAATAACATCTCAAATAATCAAAATAATTCGTCAAATGTCATTTATTATAAATCATCAAACATCATTTATTTATAATAACTTCTCATTAATAACACAGCAGTATTTAATATCCACAGTAAAACCACACTGCCATTATGTAACTCTAAAGTCAAGACCGTCACTTTCCTACTGTTATGGTTTAAACAGCAGCTTCTAAGCATCTAACTTCACTATTCTACTCAAAACAGCGTAAAGGTCATCCAACTTCTGACCACGCAACCTCTAACCAACGCTATTTCTAAGTACACAAATTCTAATGATGCAACCTCTGGGCGACACAATCTTCCGTCTACTACAACTTCTGACTGATGCAACCTCTGATCAGATGCAACTTCTGATCATTACATCTTCTGACTAACCTCATCTTCTGACCAGGTACGACTTCTGATCATCATATCTACCATTCAACCTTTGACTAGATACATCTTCTAACCACTAACTGCAAATAATTTGAGGGACAATTCAAGAAATTTGTAGAACTTCTGAAACAACTAAATGTCACTATTCCATTTACGGAAGCTATAACCCAAATGCCGTCATATGCTAAATTCCTAAAAGAAATATTGGCTAATAAGAAAAAAATCGTTGAAAACGAAACCGTTATGTTAACTGCCGAATGTAGCGCCATAATTCAAAATAACATGCCTCCGAAGCTAAAAGATCCTGGTAGTTTCTCCATACCATGTGTAATTGGAAAATCTGTCATAGACAAAGCTCTATGCGATTTAGGAGCCAGTGTCAGTCTAATGCCATTATCTATTTGCGAAAAGCTCAAATTAGGCGACATGAGACCTACCAAGATGTCCTTACAACTAGTCGATAGATCAGTCAAATTTCCTGTTGGAATGCTAGAAAACATTCCTGTCCGAATAGGACAATTTTACATACCGACTGACTTTATAATAATGGACATCAAAGAAGATTCAAACATTCCCATCATACTAGGAACACCATTTTTAGCGACTGCAGGAGCCATCATTGACGTCAAGAAAGGAAAACTTACCTTCGAGGTAGGAGAAGAAAAAGTAGAATTCATTCTTTCCCAATTCTTTAAAGCCCCTGCTATAGACGACTCATGTTGTCTCCTAGATATCATTGATGAATGTGTCAAAGAACTTGAATGCCAAGAGGACACCTACTCTGAGATGTTGAAAATTCAGACACCGACTGTCCTCAAGAACGAAGACTGGAAACAGGAACACTTAGATGCCAACCTAAGCGAATGTTTAGCCCTAACACCTGATCCTGACTCAACTAATAAGAAACCCGGTATAGAACTTAAAACATTACCCGAAGATCTTAGGTATGAGTTCTTAAATAAAGAACTCGAACGACCAGTTATAGTCAATGCCGAATTAGGAGAGATCGAAACCGAAAAACTTCTTAGTGTGTTAAGGAAATATCCAACCGCGTTAGGATATAATATCTCAGATCTCAAAGGAATAAGCCCTTCTCTCTGTATGCACCGCATAATGCTGGAGGAGGACTGCAAGACTTCTAGAGAACATCAGAGACGAATAAATCCTATCCTAAGTGAAGTCGTTAAGAAGGAAGTGCAAAAACTACTAGAGGAAGGCATCATATACCCAATATCAGATAGCAATTGGGTCAGTCCAGTTCATGTGGTGCCTAAGAAAGGAGGTGTTACAGTTATAACAAATACAAAAGGCGAATCGGTAGCGCAACGTACGCAAACAGAATGGAGAATGTGTATCGATTATAGGAAACTAAACAAAGCTACACGCAAAGACCATTTCCCATTACCATTCATTGATCAAATGCTCGAGCGTTTAGCCAAACATTCCCATTTCTGCTATCTTGATGGATACTCAGGATTCTTTCAAATTCCCATTCATCCTGACGATCAAGAGAAAACTACGTTCATATGTCCCTATGGTACCTTTGCATACCGGAGAATGCCATTTGGACTATGTAATGCACCTGCAACCTTCTAACGATGCATGATGGCGATCTTCGCAGATTTTTTAGACGGAATCATGGAGGTATTCATGGACGATTTCTCTGTCTGTGGAGAGAGTTTTGACGGATGTTTAACAAATCTTGAATTAGTACTGAAACGCTGTGTTAATGTCAACCTAGTGCTCAACTGGGAAAAATGTCACTTCATGGTGAGACAAGGAATTGTGTTGGGTCACATTGTATCAAACAGGGGGATTGAAGTTGACAAAGCAAAGATCGAAATTATCAAAAACCTTCAACCACCCAAAACAGTTAGAGAAATACAAAGTTTTCTAGGACACGCAGGTTTTTACCGACGTTTGATAAAAGATTTCTCTAAAATCACCAAGCCACTAACTGAGTTACTAATGAAAGAGGATGAGTTCATTTTCGACGATAAATGCTTGAACGCATTCGAGACACTAAAAGAGGCCTTAATATCGACACCTATTATGCAACCTCCTGATTGGAATTTACCATTTGAAATCATGTGCGATGCGAGCGATTATGCTGTAGGCGCAGTCCTAGGACAACACAAGGAAAAGAAGCTTCACGCTATCTACTACGTGAGCAGAACGCTTGATCCCGCACAAATGAATTACGCCACTACGGAGAAGGAACTCTTAGTTGTGGTATTCGCATTGGACAAATTTCGTTCCTACTTAGTAGGCGCTAAAATCATTATTTATACGGATCATGCTGCGATCCGATACCTACTAAGCAAGAAGGACGCCAAACCGCAATTACTCAGATGGATCTTACTCTTACAAGAGTTTGAATTAGAAATAAAAGACAAAAGAGGAACTGAGAACATGGTAGCTGACCATTTATCGAGATTAGATGGAATCCAAACCGAGAGTGTTCCCATAAATGAAGATTTCCCTTATGAACGCCTCATTGCCAAACTAGAGACAAACCCTACCGACAGTTCAGATCCACATAATGAAACTTTCACAACTGCGGTAGTAGAATCCATTTGTACTAATACCGCATTACCATGGTACGCTGACTTCGTCAACTATTTAGCTGCCAGTGTTTTACCACCTGATTTGACGTACCAACAGCGGAAGAAATTTTTCCATGACCTTAAACACTACTTTTGGGATGAACCACTACTCTTTAAAAGAGGCACCGATGGTATCTACCGTCGCTGCGTTCCTAATGATGAAATAAACCACGTCATTTCCCATTGTCATTCCGCCCCTTATGGTGGACACGCTAGTACATCGAAAACCTGTGCAAAAATACTTCAAGCTGGCTTCTTTTGGCCTACCTTATGGAAAGACGTCCACGTAGAAATTATGAACTGCGATAGATGTCAACGCACAGGAAATATATCTAGACGTGACGAAATGCCGTTAAAAGGAATCCTCGAAGTAGAAGTTTTCGATGTGTGGGGAATTGATTTCATGGGACCTTTCCCCACATCCTTTGGAAATAAATATATTTTGGTCGTCGTCGACTATGTATCAAAATGGATTGAAGCCATCGCCGCACCCATAAATGACACACGTGTGATACTAAAACTATTCAAGAATATTATCTTCCCACGATTCGGTGTACCAAGACTAGTGATCAGCGATGGTGGCTCCCATTTTATCTCCAGAATCTTCGAAAGATTACTTTCCAAATATGGCGTTAAACACCGCATAGCCACACCTTACCATCCTCAAACAAGTGGACAAGTGGAAGTGTCGAATAGGGAGATCAAACAGATACTTGAGAAAACCGTAGCCACATCCAGAAAAGACTGGTCCTCTAAGCTCAACGATGCTCTTTGGGCATATCGGACAGCTTTCAAAACTCCTATCGGAACGACGCCGTTCAAGTTAGTTTATGGAAAATCTTGTCATTTTCCAGTAGAATTAGAACATAAAGCTTATTGGGCGATAAAAACCCTTAACTTAAACTATAAGAGTGCTGGCGAGAAACGAGTGTTAGATATCCATGAGCTAGAAGAACTGCGTTTAGACGCTTATGAAAATGCTAAAATCTATAAAGAACGAACAAAAAAATGGCACGATAAGCGTATCTCGCGGAAAGACTTTAAGGAAGGAGACATCGTACTCCTATTCAACTCTAGACTAAAACTTTTCCCGGGAAAATTACGTTCCAGATGGTCCGGACCGTTCGAAATTAGCAAAGTTTTCCCAAGTGGCGCGATAGAAATTAAAGGTAGTTCTATCGAACCATTCATTGTTAATGGCCAGGCTTAAAGCACTATTTTAATGTCGAAAATGTCGACTTCTCGGCTTATCTTCAGTTAAGTGAGCCGCCTATCCCATTACCTAACTGAATAGGTACTTACTGTCGAGCCGTCGACATAAAATAAAGGCGCTTCGTGGGAGGCAACCCATGTTTTATTTTAATTATTTTTTTTCTGCTTTAATGTGCTTTTATTTTTCTTTTCTTTTTCTTAATCTTTAAAACATTTTCATGCTTGCATTTCTTACTCTTTTTCTATTTTTCTTCTGTTTTTATTTCTCCCTTTTATTTTTCTTTTTAATTTAACTTTGGCAATTTCCTAACCCGAAAATACTTACTTAATTTCCTTTTCTTTCAAACATTTATCAAATATTTTCAAGGGGGTATTTCTTTTTCCTTCGTATCTCACGCTATGGATTGTGCTAACTTCATGAATGTCAAATTGCGAAGCCGACACCAGAGAAGACGGTTTGCAGATTTGGGTGCACGGGAGATGTGTCCTACTATATATGCAGATGATCATGCTATGACTGCCCTTGGCATTCGCGAGAGTGTCATGTACTTGCTGCACCAGATAGGGTGGGACACCGCTCCTATCCGTCGAAGGTTCTGTACCTACAAAAGGCTAACTTTGGAGTTTCTCAGCACCTTGAGTTTCATTCCAAATCATGGAATGGGATTCAACCGTGGGTTGATTACATTCAGAATGTTTAACATGGATTACACTTACAACCTGCGGGAGTTTAGCCAGCTGCTTGGGTTCCCTTTTGGACCCGATGTTATTACCATGACACAAGAGAACCTTTTACCTGTATCTGAGCTTGACTTTTTCTGGGGGAGCATTGCTGCTGTTAACCATCCTGAGCCGTCGAATTTGTATTCTGAATGCATTCATAACCCGGCCATCAGATATTTCCACAAGATCATAGCTCACACTATCTTTGCAAAGAGCAAAATGTCACGTCTGTATCACGCGACGAGCTGTTTATTATGTATTGTGCTTCCCAGAACCGTCCTGTGAACGGTGCAGCTTATATGCTCGCGAACATGGAGCGGATCATACAGACCCCAAATGCACCGATTTTGTTAGGTGGGTTAGTTACCATGTTGTCTAACGCCATTGGACTCCGCCGGCCTATGCTCGGTTCTGCTCCACTTTATGGCATAAAGCCGATGGACATTGCCTTTTGTTTCAACACTAGCATGATTGCAAACCTTGGACCAGATTCATTTGACCTGCTAGTTAATCATCAGATCGTCCATCATTTTAAGCTGCCTGACCCAAGAACCAGTGTGCACAACCGTGATAATTGGCTGTTTGATCTTCACTACCCTGCTTCACCACCCTCTTCACCATCTACAGTCGACATCTATGAGGTTCCTAACAATGCTAATGCCGAAGAAGATCCTGCTACACCGCCAGGATACCATGATCTCCCTGATTCTTGGGAACAGCAGGCTACTTCTGCCGAGTGTAACACCCCTTCTAAATACCCAAATTAAAGGTAAAGATTAAAATCAGAGAAATAAAATTGCACGGAAGGGATGCCACAACACACATCACATTCCAAAGTTTTTAAGGAAAAACAGACAGGGTATGTTTGAAAGTATAAGCATTCCAACACAAAACAAACATACTATAAATATTTACTTCATTCTCTCGTGCAAACGCAACGGAGTTTCATAATTTCACATCATCTCCATTTATGGAGGAATCAAAACATAATTCAAGGCATCAAGCCATCATAATTCACATAAGCATATGTTATCAAGTCTCACATATACAAAACATCATATACACGAATAAGGATTATATACATCATAATCCAAATACAAAATAATCGAGTTCGACACTAATAAATTCCCCCCCCCCCCCATGTGTTACTACCAGAGCATCGACTCGACTCTAATCAAATAAAACAGATTGCAATCCAATGCATCCGTTAGCTAGCGCCTCGCGCTACCGTCCTCGGTACCTGCACAATGCCATCAAAAGCATTGGCCAACAAAAGGGTAAGAATTCCAATAATCATATAACATGTAATTTTAAGTAAATGAAATGGCAATAAATAAAGCAATACATAATGATCATGTTCATTTTATCACCTGTAGCATCCTTACTCAAGGAATCCATTTCCAACACATTAACCATGTAAACTGATTATCCGAATACTCACATCCTTGGCACATAACCATAATTCAAACAACAACAATATTGGCACATAATCAAACACATCAACACACATACATATCATACACAATTATACATGTGACTCACAACACGACTCAACGTATGCAAATGCGGTACCGACTCGTGGACCCAAAGTTCCACCACCTATGTTTCCCTTCTGGATCAAGGTCACTACGTATTTTCCCATAATAGGGTCACCGTCTAGATATTGTGGACCCAAAGTTCCACCACCTATGTTTCCCTTCCGGATCAAGGTCACTACGTCTTTTCCCACAATAGGGTCACCGTCTAGATATTGTGGACCCAAAGTTCCACCACCTATGTTTCCCTTCCGGATCAAGGTCACTACGTCTTTTCCCACAATAGGGTCACCGTCTAGATATTGTGGACCCAAAGTTCCACCGTATCTGTTTCAAGACCACCATGCCATGCAATGTACAATATAACCAATGCATGCAATTAAGACTCACAATGATCTTAACATACACATGCCATCAAATCCAACCAATGGAACATCAACTATTGTACATGCATGCATACATATAATTTATCAATCTCAACGTCAAGTAAAATGTATACAAACAAGATTACTTACTCAACCAAAACATAAACCATTAACTATCAACAATTCCAAATCGGAAAGTATATTTCAACATAAAGTCATTATCAATGAACCGGCATTATTCTCAATGTTTCTCATCGCGATCGAGTCACCGGAATGTAACTCGAACGGTAATTCATCATCATCAAAAGTCATGCATTCACAAATCGGAAGCATATATCGACAATATCAATATGATCATCACATCATCATGTACAAGGACATATATCATCATTATCAACAAAAATCATTTAGTCATGAACAATTCATCACAAGCCTCCCATATCATCATGTAGCATCATCATTTTCATACAAACATGCATATTAAACATAAGCATACATGTTGTCATACCCAATCATTCAAACCATATCAAAACATAATGCATTTTGCATTTGATGTATAACTCACAAGATCATTCATTTAGTACACCAAACATCACCAAACACTTCACTAAAATACATAACAATCAAATTCACCTATAAACATAAACACTTTCTCCAATAATCACTTATTAAAATAAGCTCTTAAAGCTACCTAATTACTCATAATCATATAGAAAATTTCACTAGCTTTCCAACGCATCAAACGGCGCCTAAATCGGAGTTACGGTTCAAAAGTTATGGCCGAAACGATTTTTGGGAAAAACCTACCCGAGCATCAACACGGGTGCCCGTGTGCATCAACACGGCCCGTGTTGATGACTCTGCAACACCATTTTTCACGTTTTTATGCTTCTCAAAATCACCCCAATCCATTCCTAATCATCCCCAAACATCCTAAAATCATCTAAATCGAATTCCTACCATATAGCAATGATCTAAGGCATACAATAGGATCAATACCACATCAAAACACCAATCAATTCCATTCATCTCATGCCATCATTTCCTCATTTCTATGGTTTTGCAAAATAGGGCACAAATGGGGTTTCCACCAAAACCCACATTTCATGGTTCTTATTTCATCCTAACTAATACCCATTCATGTTTCATCATCACAACAACCATGGCATCAAGAATCCATCATCCCTACAAACCCTAACTCATATAGAATATATCACAACTTTATTCATAGTAAAAGAATGACCAAACCCCTTACCTCAAAGTGTTCTTGCAAAGCTTCATGATCTTTTACCCAATCCAAACCCTAGCCTTTGATGTTCTTGTTTCTTCCTCTTCTCCAAGGCTCTCCTTCTCTTTCTCTTCTTCTTCTCTCTTTTCCTCTTTTCTTCTTTTCTACCTCTTACCAACTATTCTTTCTCAATTTTATAAAACAAACTTTTATACTACTAACTTCTATCCCTCCAACTTTCTATAATTCTAATTTGGCCCCAACATAATTAATTCAAATTATAGCCCAAGATAGTAATAAATATCAATTAGTCATATTAATTCAATTATACCAATTAATCAAACAAAGCCAAATATTATTACACACCAAATTAATCTTATCCAAGATAATATTTCAACAATATAAATATATTTATTTCATATAATCGAATTAATATTTAATCAAAAACGGGGTGTTGCAACTCTCCCCCACTTAAAAGATTTTCGGCCCCGAAAATTTGGCCAAAACGAACAAATCGGGACATGCCTACGCATTCGTCCACCCAATCCTCGCGTTAATTAAACAACATACAAAATACACCTAACACAAGGGCATCTCCCCTAGCCATAACGTTTAGACAAGAACAACCATGCCGAGATGCGAAGCCCATACAATGCACTCGACAATCTACTAACACCCAACAACTAAACAAGTCGCAGACACACCGGTTCGCTCGAGAACTAAACAAACAAGATCGGTACCATTCTAACGTCTCAACCATAGAATTAGTCATACACTCGAACCGACGCCTCGGAAACGAGTCACCAAAGGTAGGAACATAAAGTCCTACGACACAACACCGACACCATCGCTAAAACAAAAACAACAAAATGGTTATACAAACCAAAACTGAAACAATCAGAAAGGATAAAACCACGCGTGCTACGCAAACACGAAAAGATGCCATCATTCACGCATAAGTACGAACTCAAGAATTACACTTGCAGTTATCACTCTCATTCCAGAAAATCACAAGGTCACATCGTCCTTGTAGATTACCAACGTACCACCCTTGAACAATACCAAGTTACCCAAACATAACTGAACTGCGACACACCACTCATCCTAGGACGTATACTGACGACTTGCGACTATAACTCACTAGCCCAAATCCAACAATCCCGCATACTCGCTAAAACTCAATGCTCGATACCTAAACCATGCTGTGTCACTTTATGCATAAGATGCCAACCGTAAAACAACTTGGTTAATCCTCAACTTCCCAATCACCCAAAATGGATACGTTCAAAGCGTACACCCATCAAGACACCTCGCAACATCAGCTTCATCAACTCGAAGAATCACTCTTTCATTCTCGATTGATCAACGTCTGTTGATCCTCTGAAATACACGACATAGTTTGACCTCTTCAAATACTGTCCAAATATTTCACTTGTGAAACTTCGATGTATACACTTGACTTCCACGAAGTCTTCCCTTATAACAATTCAATTCCCAAAGTTTAATTACGTAATCACTATCCTCACATCGTCGCAACGATTAATACACCGGTTTCTTATTCGAAACATCTCTCATATCTTTCAATCTTCTAAAGTGGTAATCCAAACCAAAACACTCTCTCAAGAACTCTACTCATCAATTTCGTCTCATACTCCTGAAATTACAACATAGTTTGGACTTAGAACCATAACATCAATTTCTATGGAATCCAACATAAACACCGTCGCGACCGACTTCAGTCACAAACAGAACATCTTCCTCTATAAAACATCAATCATCTTTAAGTACCTGTGGTTACCAAGCCATCACCAAATTCCTTACCGCCAAGACTTATTTTAGTCGTAATCTAATAATCCACCACGACCATTAGTATCCGGTGAAATCCATATGGTAGTAGTGAACGAATCCTTAATAACCTTCTGAGTTTAATCTCAACAAGCGTCTCAAAACAAACATGCAACATTCTTTCAAAATAATAAATCTCAAATAAGATATTCTTGGGTTATCCTCAATATCAACTTAATAAACTCAACAACAAACGAAGTCTCTTTATAGATCATACTCAACTTGAATTGTCTTCAACAATTCCAATCTCCTTGTCGTTAACATCTGTACCTATAAGGTTCCAATGAGCATAACTGCATCAAACTCTAACTCCCGCATCCGATAATTTTCCATAAGAAAAATCAAATCGTTCCAAGGTAGTAATACACTTTTCCAACTCTATGTCGAAATACATCTTACGTCCAAAACAAAATATCACAACACGTCGCACCAGGTTCTTCAGTACAAAATAAAACCAAAATCAAGGCATTCGCTAAACTTTTCACCGGTCAAAACAAATTCGCTTCCCATGGCGAAGTCCAATTAGTGACTCAACCATTTCGGGTCAAAATAATCACGATCAATACCAACTCATAAAAATATCTTCCATCAAACTCACAAAGTTAACCATCCAAAACAAAAGAACTTCTAAACTATGAATTAGCCCCTTAAAGTCTTCGACAAGACCCAAAATAGATCTTCGTGGAACTGTCTAAAATATTGTCGTCTAAGTTGCTTACTTAAGACACTCACGTCCAACAGTTCCAAAACTTCTTCTTTAGAGGACTCAACATGCACCAATCTAACTCCACTACTGATAACGCAACACTCGGATGCTTGCCACAATCCCTTAACTTGATGTAAACCAAATAATATCCATGAACACGAAACAACTCTTCAGCTACTCATGAGAGTACTGTTGGAACATTTCAAAATCTTACCTGACGCATTAGTCACACTAATGACATCAGCTTATACTCGCCCGGACCATACACTATCTTGAAAAGCATTACCTGAACATCTTCAACCCTCACACTAACCCATAGGCAGCCAGACTTCAAAACGATCTCACTAAACACATAAACTCCAAATAACTGCTTCACTTAAATATCAATCCTCTGAAGTAGACACTCGTCCTCAACATCCGCTTCATTCCTTGACTACAAACGACACACCAACATTAGGTAACCTTTGCTCTTCTCGAACAACACAATCGGCGCACTCCACGGCGAACCACTCGAACAAACAAACTCTACTAAAACCAATATTCAAGTTGATTCTTCAACTCTAATTCAGAAACAAACATCCCTTAAGGATACTTCGAATCCCAACTAGTTCCAGAAACTAAATCCATCAAAACTTCACCTCGCACTACAGCGGTAATTCACTCACATTTCCACAAAAGGTTTCGGAAGAATCACAACCAGAAGCTCGCTTGCCAAAAATCTTATTTCTCACCAAAATCCAAATTCGCCCACAACTCAAGTAACCATGCACTGCCTTGTGCCAACTCATCTGCTTCACACTCTAATAAGTTGGCAAGACAAGTCTATCCCAAACAACACAATTCCCGACTACTATCAACAAGAGATTAAGGATGATCAGTCCCTCAATTTGTCAATGGACAGTCGACAATCATGAGGTGGCATTAACCATCGTTACCAAACCACACATCATCTTCAATCTTACCCCTCAAGCTACTTAAACATAACCATGCTTGAAGCATCAACTGTTCGGCACTACTTACATCTTACAATCGGCGGTATACTGAACCAACCTCTTGCACAAAACTTCAGAGAAGAAACTTCTCCCCCACTTATTTCACACGTACCTCTGCAGACAACGAAAAGGACACAAACAAGTACCGACGGTGTTTCACACACATGTCGCGTACCAAAAGGGATTAAACACATAAACAACCTGGCCGATAGACCGACCTGCTCTGATACCACTATTGTAACACCCCTTCTAAATACCTAAATTAAAGGTAAAGATTAAAATCAGAGAAATAAAATTGCACGGAAGGGATGCCACAACACACATCACATTCCAAAGTTTTTAAGGAAAAACAGACAGGGTATGTTTGAAAGTATAAGCATTCCAACACAAAACAAACATACTATAAATATTTACTTCATTCTCTCGTGCAAACGCAACGGAGTTTCATAATTTCACATCATCTCCATTTATGGAGGAATCAAAACATAATTCAAGGCATCAAGCCATCATAATTCACATAAGCATATGTTATCAAGTCTCACATATACAAAACATCATATACACGAATAAGGATTATATACATCATAATTCAAATACAAAATAATCGAGTTCGACACTAATAAATTCCCCCCCCCCCCCCATGTGTTACTACCAGAGCATCAACTCGACTCTAATCAAATAAAACAGATTGCAATCTAATGCATCCGTTAGCTAGCGCCTCGCGCTACCGTCCTCGGTACCTGCACAATGCCATCAAAAGCATTGGCCAACAAAAGGGTAAGAATTCCAATAATCATATAACATGTAATTTTAAGTAAATGAAATGGCAATAAATAAAGCAATACATAATGATCATGTTCATTTTATCACCTGTAGCATCCTTACTCAAGGAATCCATTTCCAACACATTAACCATGTAAACCGATTATCCGAATACTCACATCCTTGGCACATAACCATAATTCAAACAACAACAATATTGGCACATAATCAAACACATCAACACACATACATATCATACACAATTATACATGTGACTCACAACACGACTCAACGTATGCAAATGCGGTACCGACTCGTGGACCCAAAGTTCCACCACCTATGTTTCCCTTCCGGATCAAGGTCACTACGTATTTTCCCATAATAGGGTCACCGTCTAGATATTGTGGACCCAAAGTTCCACCACCTATGTTTCCCTTCCGGATCAAGGTCACTACGTCTTTTCCCACAATAGGGTCACCGTCTAGATATTGTGGACCCAAAGTTCCACCACCTATGTTTCCCTTCCGGATCAAGGTCACTACGTCTTTTCCCACAATAGGGTCACCGTCTAGATATTGTGGACCCAAAGTTCCACCGTCTCTGTTTCAAGACCACCATGCCATGCAATGTACAATATAACCAATGCATGCAATTAAGACTCACAATGATCTTAACATACACATGCCATCAAATCCAACCAATGGAACATCAACTATTGTACATGCATGCATACATATAATTTATCAATCTCAACGTCAAGTAAAATGTATACAAACAAGATTACTTACTCAACCAAAACATAAACCATTAACTATCAACAATTCCAAATCGGAAAGTATATTTCAACATAAAGTCATTATCAATAAACCGGCATTATTCTCAATGTTTCTCATCGCGATCGAGTCACCGGAATGTAACTCGAACGGTAATTCATCATCATCAAAAGTCATGCATTCACAAATCGGAAGCATATATCGACAATATCAATATGATCATCACATCATCATGTACAAGGACATATATCATCATTATCAACAAAAATCATTTAGTCATGAACAATTCATCACAAGCCTCCCATATCATCATGTAGCATCATCATTTTCATACAAACATGCATATTAAACATAAGCATACATGTTGTCATACCCAATCATTCAAACCATATCAAAACATAATGCATTTTGCATTTGATGTATAACTCACAAGATCATTCATTTAGTACACCAAACATCACCAAACACTTCACTAAAATACATAACAATCAAATTCACCTATAAACATAAACACTTTCTCCAATAATCACTTATTAAAATAATCTCTTAAAGCTACCTAATTCCTCATAATCATATAGAAAATTTCACTAGCTTTCCAACGCATCAAACGGCGCCTAAATCGGAGTTACGGTTCAAAAGTTATGGCCGAAACGATTTTTGGGAAAAACCTACCCGAGCATCAACACGGGTGCCCGTGTGCATCAACACGGCCCGTGTTGATGACTCTGCAACACCATTTTTCACGTTTTTATGCTTCCCAAAATCACCCCAATCCATTCCTAATCATCCCCAAACATCCTAAAACCATCTAAATCGAATTCCTACCATATAGCAATGATCTAAGGCATACAATAGGATCAATACCACATCAAAACACCAATCAATTCCATTCATCTCATGCCATCATTTCCTCATTTCTATGGTTTTGCAAAATAGGGCACAAATGGGGTTTCCACCAAAACCCACATTTCATGGTTCTTATTTCATCCTAACTAATACCCATTCATGTTTCATCATCACAACAACCATGGCATCAAGAATCCATCATCCCTACAAACCCTAACTCATATAGAATATATCACAACTTTATTCATAGTAAAAGAATGACCAAACCCCTTACCTCAAAGTGTTCTTGCAAAGCTTCATGATCTTTTACCCAATCCAAACCCTAGCCTTTGATGTTCTTGTTTCTTCCTCTTCTCCAAGGCTCTCCTTCTCTTTCTCTTCTTCTTCTCTCTTTTCCTCTTTTCTTCTTTTCTACCTCTTACCAACTATTCTTTCTCTATTTTATAAAACAAACTTTTATACTACTAACTTCTATCCCTCCAACTTTCTATAATTCTAATTTGGCCCCAACATAATTAATTCAAATTATAGCCCAAGATAGTAATAAATATCAATTAGTCATATTAATTCAATTATACCAATTAATCAAACAAAGCCAAATATTATTACACACCAAATTAATCTTATTCAAGATAATATTTCAACAATATAAACATATTTATTTCATATAATCGAATTAATATTTAATCAAAAACGGGGTGTTACACCGAGACCGCGCCTCAGGTTCCTGAGACTACTCCACCGCCACCTGCTGCTACCCTGGACTCCCTGCATGAGGCTATTACGGACATGCGGGGCGAGCTGACTTCTCTCAGGGTGGACTTTATCACCTTCATGGACTTGGTGACTGATCAATTGGACTATATGCATCAGCATTTGTTCCCACCACCCCGTGGCTAGAGTTGCCATCGTTCTTCCATTTCCTTCTCTCTTGCATCATTCGGTACAGTGTGGACACTGTAATGTTTCAGTGTGGGAGGGATTTTTAGTTTAGTTATTATTTCGACATTATCATTTTCTTCTATTTTTTAGTTACTTTGAAACAATTGTCATGAATTTATTCAATTGAAGTTTATTTTAAATTCTTTCCCAGTTTACTGTTTATGTTTTATTTACTGTTGTTGTTTACTGTCTATTTTCGTTATATTTAAAACTTTAATTAATTAAATAATTAATTAAAACATTATAAATTCTTCAAACATTATAAACCAAAAACAATATAAATTCTTTAAAAATCCAATTACCAAGAAAAACAATAAACACATCACTCTCCAACGGTCCTGTAACGTTCTTCATATTTATGACTCTGTCTGTGTTACGATCGTCACACCCTTGTGACGAGCATAACGCGCCTCTTTGCTTCGTGACGAACGTCACACCCCTGTGACGACCGTCACACAGACAGAAACCAACGGCTGTTATAGAGAACCATTCCAAACCTCTTCCTTATAAACCCATTTTTCCCTTCTCCATTATCACCACACCATACGAAAAAAACCACCTTTTCACTCCATTTTTCTTCCAATTTCTAAACTCACAACACCAAATTAACATCCTTACAATCTCCCATTCTCACATTCCCAAATCAAATTCATTATCACCATGGCAAACAACCCAAACGCTCAAGTTATCAATTTCAGAATCGGCGAACCTAGGGAGAATCAACGAGCAAAGTATCAAAAATTCCAACGTCGAGGTCTCCAACCCACAAGGTACGTTGACATCGACTGCCTATGGAGTTTGGGACTACTCGACAGCGTCCACCGATTATTACAAAGCGTGGATTTGTGGAACCTCTGTAGCGAACCAAGACCAATCTACGAAACTCTTACTCTTGAGTTCTTGAGTTCGTTTGCTTACCTCACTCCGCCGGGTGTCACAAACCAATTATCAGGCGTGGCAAAATTTCACATGTTTGGCGTTGAGCACCAGTTGCCTCAATCCGACATCGCGAGGCTTATGGGATTTTGTTCGGATGAAGGTGCTCATTTTCGGGTTCCGGATAGTTTTGGTGAGGAGGCTTTCAACTTGTGGCACAGTTTAACGAACATCTGTGCCGGATCCTACGACCACCTCAACGCCACACACATTCACAATCCGGCCATCCGCTACTTTCATCGCATCCTTAGTAATACCATCTTCTCCCGCGACAGTAACCATAAGCTCAACTCCAAGGAGCTCTTCTTCCTACATTGTGCGTTCACTGGGCAAAAGATAAATGTCGCCCCGTTCCTACTTGCTCACATCCACTCTATTTGTGCTAGAGGTGGAAAACCTTTCTATTTCGGAGGGCTGGTTACTTCAATTGCCATTGGTCTAAATTACGGTGCTTCTCTTGCAACCTTACCCTCTATGGCATCGGCTTTGCTAACCTTGGACCACTGCAAAGCCGCACACCTCATCTATGAGCGGGAAAACGGCAGATTCCACCCCGTAATTAGGAATACCGTCTATCAGAATATCATCTTGCCGAACAGGGACCAAATCGATCCAAGTAACCGAGCAAACTGGTTGTTCGCCCCTGAAGTTCCCGCAGAGCCTGCACCTGCCCATGAAGACCAAGCTGCAGCCGCCGCAGACGATATACAAGAAGAGTTGGATAGTGCTCCGCCTGTCCACGACATCCCTGGATCCTCATCTGCACCTCCTCCTATCAATCTTGAAGATATCCTCCGCGCCCTCCATATGCAAAATCAAATGAATAAGGCGCTTGAAAGGAGGCAAGCTGAGCAGTTTGAGTCTCTGTGCGCCCAAAACGCTCAGATCTTGACTGGGCAGCGAAACATGAATGAAAGGTTGGATGAGGCGCTGTCCGAGCTTAACGCCTTGAGGATAGATATGAACACCTATGGTTTCCAAGACACCGACGCTGAAGCCACTCCTACCAGACGCTCTCACACCAGGAGCAGAGGGCGTGGTCACCAGTAGTTTGTCTTTCTTTAATTTCTTTGTAATTTGTTATTTTTCTGTTTTATTTCTTTTCCTTTTCGTCTTTGTAATTGTACTTCCCCGCATATATACCGCAACATTGAGGACAATGTCGGATTTTGTGTGGGAGAGGTACCTTTCAATCTTTAATAAAACTAGCAAATTCTTGCGATATGTCTCGATTCAAATTCTTCGCTTTACTTTGCCATACCGAAAAAAAATTTATTTTTTATTAGCCCGACATACCTACTTTAATGAAATCCCAGTTGAGGAAGCCGAAAACGACATAACAAGATCGATACGGTTCTGTCACCATGGACTTCCTACTTACGCGATCTGTTTCAATAACCATTATACCGATATTCGGAGTTTCAAGTTCTAGAAGTAACCCCTAGTAGTTTATACTAGCAGTCAGCACCGTCTTGACACAAACCACGTGGAGAATCGATGAATATAAGTGTTTGATGCCTTATTCTAAAGATATCCTTCATATCTCGCTGCAAAAAGAAAGGAAAATCTGTGTACCAAAATATACGGGCACATATAAGAGCTGAGAAAATAATGAAGAAATCCAATGTTGGTTGGTTCAGAGGTATCTGGTTCTGAACTCGGTAGGGCGTGCTACGGCCCGATCCCCCACAACCTCCAATTTGGATAAAATATGTAGGGTTGCCACATTCATGTACCAGACCCCGTGCTAAAGGATCAAAGTCACTAACCGGTTACTCCACTACGTGCGTGCTAAGGCAAAGGGCTTAATGTGATTGTGCCAGAACGAAACCAGGTGAAATAGATACGAGGAACTCCGGGCAGAGTTATAACAGAACTGTTGGATAGCTCGTTTAAAATGGAAGTCTACGGGTAAGCTTATTGCTTGCGTCATTAGCGTATCTTTAGTGTTTTACTCAAGTATTGGCCGAACCAACGAGGATTTCCCGAAACCACTTCAAAAATCCAAAGGTATGTCATGCTTATGCGCTTGACGAAAACTTGTCCGACCTTTCGAATGACTATTTGCTTGAGGACAAGCAAAGGTTTAAGTATGGGGGAATTTGATAACGAGAAAACATATCGTATAATTAACATACTTCTTACCGATTTTATATTCCATTAAGTCGTCTAACCCTCGATTATTCCGAGATTATTTGTCTTTTTTGCAGGTATGACACTTGTCGACTCAAATCAATGAAAAAGGACAACATGAAGAAAGCTAGACGAAAAACAAAGAGAAAAAGAATAAAAAAATACAAAGTGTGGACTTCTGGATAGGTGACGGTCGTCACGCCCCTGTGACGGGCGTAACACCCCACAACATAAGGAAACGGTCGTCACGCCCCTGTGACGAGCGTAAGACACCACTTCAGCGTGTGACGACCGTCACCCACCTGTGACGACCGTCACGCGCGTGAAGGAGGACGTTGCGTATAATTGAAGACGTGGGCGTGAAGGGCGGAATAATTCTTCCTGTTTCTACTGAATCTCCTATTTTATTGCCACAACTATTACTGCTCCTATAATTTCTCCACGAAGACTTCATCAAGAATTCAAAATTAAAACTGTTGATTTTTCCTGCTATATATATGAGTACCAAGGCACAGTCCAAGGGTCGAAGAATTTTACTCAGAGCAATATTTACTTTATTTTTACAGTTATTTCCAAATTGTTTTGTTTTGCAATTCTGCTTTCATTTCCTTGTAATTTTCATTCAAGCCTTAGTTTCTATTTTTAAGTGTTAATCCTTCTTACAAGAATTAACACGAATTTCTACTGCAAGTCAAGCTTGAAGATTTGGATTACTGTATTACCTCAAGATTACTATAGCATCTGTAATTCCAGGTTTTTATATTGCAATTATTATTTATTCGTTTTCTATAATGTGCCAATTATTGCCATGAATTGTATTTTGAACTTATTTACTGTTAAGTTAATTATGTCTGGCTAAATTATTAATACCGGTATGTGACTGTAAGAACTGAAAGAATTCAATAAGACCTTGGCCAAAAATATTTATAAAACAATTTCTGGTTTCCAATTTCCAATATTAATTTAACTATCCTTGTCACGAGAGTGAGAGGTTAATTAACACGATTTTGCCACGAGAGTGGGAAATTAATTAAGGCAAGAACCTGCACGCGAGAGCTGGGGTTCAACCCAGATAGTGGTAACGAAGCATTGATTTTTAAATACACGAGAGTGTTTTAATAAATTAATTAAATTCAAATTGTTTTCAAAAAGTGTTATTAAATTTAAAGTGCATCCACTAGGTTTAGTAGCATGACTTATTTCATAAACACGAGAGTGTATGTCTCAGATTTTAAACAATTAGCTTTTACCGAAATACTTTATAGGCCAAGCGATTCATCGAATTCCCTAAGTCCGATTATCACATACCGGTATAATTAGTACTATTACTTTTAAAACTAAACTGTCTACCCCAAATATCGAATATTCATCGCTTAGTTAGATAAAACTGTAGCATTAGATTGTATGCGATTGATACACAGTCTCTGTGGGTTCGATAATCTTTTAAAACTAGAACGACTAAACTGTATACTTGCAGTTAGTATCCCGATAGACTCATAAAGTCCCGATCAAGTTTTTGAATAATTCTGCCCTTCATGCCCACGTCTTCAATTATGCGCAACGTCCTCCTTCACGCGCGTGACGGTCGTCACAGGTGGGTGACGGTCGTCACACGCTGTAGTGGTGTCTTACGCTCGTCACAGGGGCGTGACGACCGTTTCCTTATGTTGTGGGGTGTTACGCCCGTCACAGGGGCGTGACGACCGTCACCTATCCAGAAGTCCACACTTTGTATTTTTTTATTCTTTTTCTCTTTGTTTTTCGTCTAGCTTTCTTCATGTTGTCCTTTTTCATTGATTTGAGTCGACAAGTGTCATACCTGCAAAAAAAGACAAATAATCTCAGAATAATCGAGGGTTAGACGACTTAATGGAATATAAAATCGGTAAGAAGTATGTTAATTATACGATATGTTTTCTCGTTATCAAATTCCCCCATACTTAAACCTTTGCTTGTCCTCAAGCAAATAGTCATTCGAAAGGTCGGACAAGTTTTCGTCAAGCGCATAAGCATGACATACCTTTGGATTTTTAAAGTGGTTTCGGGAAATCCTCGTTGGTTCGGCCAATACTTGAGTAAAACACTAAAGATACGCTAATGACGCAAGCAATAAGCTTACCCGTAGACTTCCATTTTAAACGAGCTATTCAACAGTTCCATTATAACTCTGCCCGGAGTTCCTCGTATCTATTTCACCTGGTTTCGTTCTGGCGCAATCACATTAAGCCCTTTGCCTTAGCACGCACGTAGTGGAGTAACCGGTTAGTGACTTTGATCCTTTAGCACGGGGTCTGGTACATGAATGTGGCAACCCTACATATTTTATCCAAATTGGAGGTTGTGGGGGATCGGGCCGTAGCACGCCCTACCGAGTTCAGAACCAGATACCTCTGAACCAACCAACATTGGATTTCTTCATTATTTTCTTAGCTCTTATATGTGCCCGTATATTTTGGTACACAGATTTTCCTTTCTTTTTGCAGCGAGATATGAAGGATATCTTTAGAATCAGGCATCAAACACTTATATTCATCGATTCTCCACGTGGTTTGTGTCAAGACGGTGCTGACTGCTAGTATAAACTACTAGGGGTTACTTCTAGAACTTGAAACTCTGAATATCGGTATAATGGTTATTGAAACGGACCGCGTAAGTAGGAAGTCCATGGTGACAGAACTGTATCGATCTTGTTATGTCGTTTTCGGCTTCCTCAACTGGGATTTCATTAAAGTAGGTATGTCGGGCTAATAAAAAATAAATTTTTTTTCGGTATGGCAAAGTAAAGCGAAGAATTTGAATCGAGACATATCGCAAGAATTTGCTAGTTTTATTAAAGATTGAAAGGTACCTCTCCCACACAAAATCCGACATTGTCCTCAATGTTGCGGTATATATGCAGGGAAGTACAATTATAAAGACGAAAAGTAAAAGAAATAAAATAGAAAAATAACAAATTACAAAGAAATTAAAGAAAGACAAACTACTGGTGACCACGCCCTCTGCTCCTGGTGCGAGAGCGTCTGGTAGGAGTGGCTTCAGCGTCGGTGTCTTGGAAACCATAGGTGTTCATATCTATCCTCAAGGCGTTAAGCTCGGACAGCGCCTCATCCAACCTTTCATTCATGTTTCGCTGCCCAGTCAAGATCTGAGCGTTTTGGGCACACAGAGACTCAAACTGCTCAGCTTGCCTCCTTTCAAGCGCCGCATTCATTTGATTTTGCATGTGGAGGGCGCGGAGGATGTCTTCAAGATTGATAGGAGGAGGTGCAGATGAGGATCCAGGAATGTCGTGGACAGGCGGAGCACTATCCAACTCTTCTTGTATATCGTCTGCGGCGGCTGCAGCTTGGTCTTCGTGGGCAGGTGCAGGCTCTGCGGGAACTTCAGGGTCGAACAACCAGTTTTCTCGGTTACTTGGATCGATTCGGTCCCTGTTCAGCAAGATGATATTATGATAGACGGTATTCCTAATTACGGTGTGGAATCTGCCTTCTTCCCGCTCATAGATGAGGTATGCGGCTTTGCAGTGGTCCAAGGTTAGCAAAGTCGGTGCCATAGAGGGTAGGGTTGCAAGAGCAGCACCGTAATTTAGACCAATGGCAATTGAAGTAACCAGCCCTCCGAAATAGAAAGGTTTTCCACCTCTAGCACAAATAGAGTGGATGTGAGCAAGTAGGAACGGGGCGACATTTATCTTTTGCCCAGTGAACGCACAATGTAGGAAGAAGAGCTCCTTGGAGTTGAGCTTATGGTTACTGTCGCGGGCGAAGATGGTATTACTAAGGATGCGATGAAAGTAGCGGATGTCCGGATTGTGAATGTGTGTGGCGTTGAGGTGGTCGTAGGATCCAGCACGGATGTTCGTTAAACTGTGCCACAAGTTGAAAGCCTCCTCACCAAAACTATCCGGAACCCGAAAATGAGCACCTTCATCCGAACAAAATCCCATAAGCCTCGCGATGTCGGATTGAGGCAACTGGTGCTCAACGCCAAACGTGCGAAATTTTGCCACGCCTGATAATTGGTTTGTGACACCCGGCGGAGTGAGGTAAGCAAACGAACTCAAGAACTCAAGAGTAAGAGTTTCGTAGATTGGTCTTGGTTCGCTACAGAGGTTCCACAAATCCACGCTTTGTAATAATCGGCGGACGCTGTCAAGTAGTCCCAAACTCCGTAGGCAGTCGATGTCAATGTACCTTGTGGGTTGGAGACCTCGATGTTGGAATTTTTGATAGTTTGCTCGTTGATTCTCCCCAGGTTCGCCGATTCTGAAATTGATGACTTGAGCATTTGGGTTGTTTGCCATGGTGATAATGGATTTGATTTGGGAATGTGAGAATGGTAGATTGTAAGGATGTTAATTTGGTGTTGTGAGTTTAGAAATTGGAAGAAAAATGGAGTGAAAAGGTGGTTTTTTCGTGTGGTGTGGTGATAATGGAGAAGGAAAAAAAATGGGTTTATAAGGAAGAGGGTTGGAACGGTTCTCTGTAACAGCCATTGGTTTCTGTCTGTGTGACGGTCGTCACAGGGGTGTGATGTTCGTCACGAAGCAAAGAGGCGTGTTACGCTCGTCACAAGGGTGTGACGGTCGTAACGCAGACAGAGTCATAAATATGAAGAACGTTACAGGACCGTTGGAGAGTGATGTGTTTATTGTTTTTCTTGGTAATTGGATTTTTGAAGAATTTATATTGTTTTTGGTTTATAATGTTTGAAGAATTTATAATGTTTTAATTAATTATTTAATTAATTAAAGTTTTAAATATAACGAAAATAGACAGTAAACAACAACAGTAAATAAAACATAAACAGTAAACTGGGAAAGAATTTAAAATAAACTTTAATTGAATAAATTCATGACAATTGTTTCAAAGTAACTAAAAAATAGAAGAAAATGATAATGTCGAAATAATAACTAAACTAAAAATCCCTCCCACACTGAAACATTACAGTGTCCACACTGTACCGAATGATGCAAGAGAGAAGGAAATGGAAGAACGATGGCAACTCTAGCCACGGGGTGGTGGGAACAAATGCTGATGCATATAGTCCAATTGATCAGTCACCAAGTCCATGAAGGTGATATAGTCCATCCTGAGAGAAGACAGCTCGCCCCGCATGTCTGTAATAGCCTCATGCAGGGAGTCCAGGGTAGCAGCAGGTGGCGGTGGAGTAGTCTCAGGAACCTGAGGCGCGGTCTCGGCAGAAGTAGCCTGCTGTTCCCAAGGATCAGGGAGATCATGGTATCCTGGCGGTGTAGCACGATCTTCTTCGGCATTAGTATTGTTAGGAACCTCATAGATGTCGACTGTAGATGGTGAAGAGGGTGGTGAAGCAGGGTAGTGAAGATCAAACAGCCAATTATCACGGTTGTGCACACTGGTTCTTGGGTCAGGCAGCTTAAAATGATGGACGATCTGATGATTAACTAGCAGGTCAAATGAATCTGGTCCAAGGTTTGCAATCATGCTAGTGTTGAAACAAAAGGCAATGTCCATCGGCTTTATGCCATAAAGTGGAGCAGAACCGAGCATAGGCCGGCGGAGTCCAATGGCGTTAGACAGCACGGTAACTAACCCACCTAACAAAATCGGTGCATTTGGGGTCTGTATGATCCGCTCCATGTTCGCGAGCATATAAGCTGCACCGTTCACAGGACAGTTCTGGGAAGCACAATACATAATAAACAGCTCGTCGCGTGATACAGACGTGACATTTTCCTCTTTGCCAAAGATAGTGTGAGCTATGATCTTGTGGAAATATCTGATGGTCGGGTTATGAATGCATTCAGAATACAGATCCAACGGCTCAGGATGGTTAACAACAGCAATGCTCCCCCAGAAAAAGTCAAGCTCAGATATAGGTAAAAGGTTCTCTTGTGTCATGGTAATAACATCGGGTCCAAAAGGGAACCCAAGCAACTGGCTAAACTCCCGCATGTTGTAAGTGTAATCCATGTTAAACATTCTGAATGTAATCAACCCACGGTTGAATCCCATTCCATGATTTGGAATGAAACTCAAGGTGCTGAGAAACTCCAAAGTCAACCTTTTGTAGGTACAGAACCTTCGACGGATAGGAGCGGTGTCCCACCCTATCTGGTGCAGCAAGTACATGACACTCTCGCGAATGCCAAGGGCAGCCATAGCATGATCATCTGCATATATAGTAGGATACATCTCCCGTGCACCCAGATCTGCAAACCGTCTTCTCTGGTGTCGGCTTCACAATTTGACATTCATGAAGTTAGCATAATCCATAGCGTGAGATACGAAGGAAAAAAGAAATACCCCCCTGAAAATATTTGAAAAATGTTTGAAAGAAAAGGAAATTAAGTAAGTATTTTCGGGTTAGGAAATTGCCAAAGTTAAATTAAAAAGAAAAATAAAAGGGAGAAATAAAAACAGAAGAAGAATAGAAAAAGAGTAAGAAATGCAAGCATGAAAATGTTTTAAAGATTAAGAAAAAGAAAAGAAAAATAAAAGCACATTAAAGCAGAAAAAATAATTAAAATAAAACATGGGTTGCCTCCCACGAAGCGCCTTTATTTTATGTCGACGGCTCGACAGTAAGTACCTATTCAGTTAGGTAATGGGATAGGCGGCTCACTTAACTGAAGATAAGCCGAGAAGTCGACATTTTCGACATTAAAATAGTGCTTTAAGCGCTGGCCATTAACAATGAATGGTTCGATAGAACTACCTTTAATTTCTATCGCGCCACTTGGGAAAACTTTGCTAATTTCGAACGGTCCGGACCATCTGGAACGTAATTTTCCCGAGAAAAGTTTTAGTCTAGAGTTGAATAGGAGTACGATGTCTCCTTCCTTAAAGTCTTTCCGCGAGATACGCTTATCGTGCCATTTTTTTGTTCGTTCTTTATAGATTTTAGCATTTTCATAAGCGTCTAAACGCAGTTCTTCTAGCTCATGGATATCTAACACTCGTTTCTCGCCAGCACTCTTATAGTTTAAGTTAAGGGTTTTTATCGCCCAATAAGCTTTATGTTCTAATTCTACTGGCAAATGACAAGATTTTCCATAAACTAACTTGAACGGCGTCGTTCCGATAGGAGTTTTGAAAGCTGTCCGATATGCCCAAAGAGCATCGTTGAGCTTGGAGGACCAGTCTTTTCTGGATGTGGCTACGGTTTTCTCAAGTATCTGTTTGATCTCCCTATTCGACACTTCCACTTGTCCACTTGTCTGAGGATGGTAAGGTGTGGCTATGCGGTGTTTAACGCCATATTTGGAAAGTAACCTTTCGAAGATTCTGGAGATAAAATGGGAGCCACCATCGCTGATCACTAGTCTTGGTACACCGAATCGTGGGAAGATAATATTCTTGAATAGTTTTAGTACCACACGTGTGTCATTTATGGGTGCGGCGATGGCTTCAATCCATTTTGATACATAGTCGACGACGACCAAAATATATTTATTTCCAAAGGATGTGGGGAAAGGTCCCATGAAATCAATTCCCCACACATCGAAAACTTCTACTTCGAGGATTCCTTTTAACGGCATTTCGTCACGTCTAGATATATTTCCTGTGCGTTGACATCTATCGCAGTTCATAATTTCTACGTGGACGTCTTTCCATAAGGTAAGCCAAAAGAAGCCAGCTTGAAGTATTTTTGCACAGGTTTTCGATGTACTAGCGTGTCCATCATAAGGGGCGGAATGACAATGGGAAATGACGTGGTTTATTTCATCATTAGGAACGCAGCGATGGTAGATACCATCGGCGCCTCTTTTAAAGAGTAGTGGTTCATCCCAAAAGTAGTGTTTAAGGTCATGGAAAAATTTCTTTCGCTGTTGGTACGTCAAATCAGGTGGTAAAACACCGGCAGCTAAATAGTTGACGAAGTCAGCGTACCATGGTAATGTGGTATTAGTACAAATGGATTCTACTACCGCAGTTGTGAAAGTTTCATTATGTGGATCTGAATTGTCGGTAGGGTTTGTCTCTAGTTTGGCAATGAGGCGTTCATAAGGGAAATCTTCATTTATGGGAACACTCTCGGTTTGGATTCCATCTAATCTCGATAAATGGTCAGCTACCACGTTCTCAGTTCCTCTTTTTTCTTTTATTTCTAAGTCAAACTCTTGTAAGAGTAAGATCCATCTGAGTAATCGCGGTTTGGCGTCCTTCTTGCTTAGTAGGTATCGGATCGCAGCATGATCCGTATAAATAATGATTTTAGCGCCTACTAAGTAGGAACGAAATTTGTCCAATGCGAATACCACAGCTAAGAGTTCCTTCTCCGTAGTGGCGTAATTCATTTGTGCGGGATCAAGCGTTCTGCTCGCGTAGTAGATAGCGTGAAGCTTCTTTTCCTTGCGTTGTCCTAGGACTGCGCCTACAGCATAATCGCTCGCATCGCACATGATTTCAAATGGTAAATTCCAATCAGGAGGTTGCATAATAGGTGTCGATATTAAGGCCTCTTTTAGTGTCTCGAATGCGTTCAAGCATTTATCATCGAAAATGAACTCAGCCTCTTTCATTAGTAACTCAGTTAGTGGCTTGGTGATTTTAGAGAAATCTTTTATCAAACGTCGGTAAAAACCTACGTGTCCTAGAAAACTTCGTATTTCTCTAACTGTTTTGGGTGGTTGAAGGTTTTTGATAATTTCGATCTTTGCTTTGTCAACTTCAATCCCCCTGTTTGATACAATGTGACCCAACACAATTCCTTGTCTCACCATGAAGTGACATTTTTCCCAGTTGAGCACTAGGTTGACATTAACACAGCGTTTCAGTACTAATTCAAGATTTGTTAAACATCGTTAAAACTCTCTCCACAGACAGAGAAATCGTCCATGAATACCTCCATGATTCCATCTAAAAAATCTGCGAAGATCGCCATCATGCATCGTTGGAAGGTTGCAGGTGCATTACATAGTCCAAATGGCATTCTCCGGTATGCAAAGGTACCATAGGGACATGTGAACGTGGTTTTCTCTTGATCGTCAGGATGAATGGGAATTTGAAAGAATCCTGAGTATCCATCAAGATAGCAGAAATGGGAATGTTTGGCTAAACGCTCGAGCATTTGATCAATGAATGGTAATGGGAAATGGTCTTTGCATGTAGCTTTGTTTAGTTTCTTATAATCGATACACATTCTCCATCCTGTTTGTGTACGTTGCGCTACCGATTTGCCTTTTGTATTTGTTATAACTGTAACACCTCCTTTCTTAGGCACCACATGAACTGGGCTGACCCAGTTGCTATCTGATATTGGGTATATGATGCCTGCCTCTAGTAGTTTTTGCACTTCCTTCTTAACGACTTCACTTAGGATAGGATTTATTCGTCTCTGATGTTCTCTAGAAGTCTTGCAGTCCTCCTCCAGCATTATGCGGTGCATACAGAGAGAAGGGCTTATTCCTTTGAGATCTGAGATATTGTAGCCTAACGCGGTTGGATATTTCCTTAACACACTAAGAATTTTTTCGGTTTCGATCTCTCCTAATTTGGTATTGACTATAACTGGTCGTTCGAGTTCTTTATCTAAGAACTCATACCTAAGATCTTCGGGTAATGTTTTAAGTTCTATACCGGGTTTCTTATTAGTTGAGTCAGGATCAGGTGTTAGGGCTAAACATTCGCTTAGGTTGGCATCTAAGTGTTCCTGTTTCCAGTCTTCGTTCTTGAGGACAGTCGGTGTCTGAATTTTCAGCATCTCAGAGTAGGTGTCCTCTTGGCATTCAAGTTCTTTGACACATTCATCAATGATATCTAGGAGACAACATGAGTCGTCTATAGCAGGGGCTTTAAAGAATTGGGAAAGAATGAATTCTACTTTTTCTTCTCCTACCTCGAAGGTAAGTTTTCCTTTCTTGACGTCAATGATGGCTCTTGCAGTCGCTAAAAATGGTCTTCCTAGTATGATGGGAATGTTTGAATCTTCCTTGATGTCCATTATTATAAAGTCAGTCGGTATGTAAAATTGTCCTATTCGGACAGGAATGTTTTCTAGCATTCCAACAGGAAATTTGACTGATCTATCAGCTAGTTGTAAGGACATCTTGGTAGGTCTCATGTCGCCTAATTTGAGCTTTTTGCAAATAGATAATGGCATTAGACTGACACTGGCTCCTAAATCGCATAGAGCTTTGTCTATGACAGATTTTCCAATTACACATAGTATGGAGAAACTACCAGGATCTTTTAGCTTCAGAGGCATGTTATTTTGAATTATGGCGCTACATTCGGCAGTTAACATAACGGTTTCGTTTTCAACGATTTTTTTCTTATTAGCCAATATTTCTTTTAGGAATTTAGCATATGACGGCATTTGGGTTATAGCTTCCGTAAATGGAATAGTGACGTTTAGTTGTTTCAGAAGTTCTACAAATTTCTTGAATTGTCCCTCATTCTTAGATTTTGCAAGTCTTTGAGGGTATGGAATTGGTGGTTTGTATGGTGGTGGAGGCACATATGGTTTTTCTGAGGCCTCTTTATCCTCATTCGCGTCTTCCTCTACATTTTCATATTGATCTTTCGGCTTCTCTATTTCCTTTTCGGGCTTTTGATACATGGTCGGGTTTTGGAGTCTAGGATCTATCGGTCCATCAAGGGTTGTCCCACTTCTTAATGTAATAGCATTTGCATGTCCTTTGGGATTGGGTTGTGGCTGTCCAGGAAATGTACCAGCAGGTGCGGAAGAACTAGCTTGGTGTTGTGCTACTTGGGAGATTTGGGTTTCTAACATTTTGTTGTGAGTGGCTAGGGCATCTACCTTGTTTGCTAATAGCTTTATTTGTTCACCGGTGTGAACGTTTTGATTGAGGAATTATTTGTTTTGTTGGGCTTGATTAGCGATAAAATTTTCCATTAGGATTTCAAGGTTAGATTTCTTAGGAATGTTAGGAACATTACCGGCAGGTTTTTGATAACCTGGAGGTACAGCAGGTGCTTGGCCAGGTGCATATAAAGCGTTATTGCTCTTGTACGAGAAGTTAGGATGGTTCTTCCAACCAGGGTTATAGGTATTGGCATAAGGATTTCCTTGAGCGTAATTTACCTGATCAGCCGTTATTCCTGCTAAGATTTGACACTCGGTTCCAACATGACCAGGTACTCCATAAACTTCGCAGCTTGGGGTAACTGCAGCTAGGGTAGCTGCAGGAGGTAAGGTCAAGCTTTCTATCTTTTGGGTAAGAGCATCTACCTTAGCATTAACTTTATCTAGGCTACTAATCTCGTACATCCCGCCTTTGGTTTGAGTTTTCTCCACAGATGTTCTTTCTCCTCCCCACTGATAGTGGTTTTGAGCCATGTTTTCAATGAGTTGGTTAGCTTCGTCATAAGGCTTGTCCATCAGTGTACCACCTGCGGTGGCATATATAGATAGTCTTGTGTTGTACAAGAGTCCATTATAAAACGTGTGGATTATCAGCCATTTTTCTAGTCCGTGATGTGGGCACATTCGCATCATATCTTTGTAGCGCTCCCATGCATCGAATAGTGATTCAGTATCCTTCTGCCTAAATCCGTTGATTTGGGCTCTTAGTGCAGCGGTCTTGCTTGGGGGAAAGTATCGTGCTAAGAATACGATCTTCAGTCCTTCCCATGTAGTGACGGAATTTGATGGCAAGGATTGCAACCAAGCCCAAGCTCTATCTCTTAGTGAGAAAGGGAAAAGACGTAATCTAATAGCATCTTTACTAACACCATTCGCTATAACTGTGTCATCAAATTGAACGAATTTCGTAAGGTGTTCATTCGGATCCTCAGAAGGATCTCCAGAGAATTGGCGTTATTGGATAGCTGATATCAATGACGGCTTTAACTCGAAATCGTTTCGGTTTATTGCTGGAGCAGCAATGTTGTTATGGGGCTCTTGTTGTGATGGAGCTGCGTACTCCTTCAATGGACGGGTCCTTTATTCTTCGGCCATGTCTAATTCTGGATTGGCTTCGGTTTCAGAGGAAGAATTAGAATCAGTTTCAGAATCAATCTTGATTTCTGGTTTGGGTAAAGGAATAGCGTGAGTTAAATAGTAATCCCTGACTGCACGTCTTACGGAAAGAATGCGTTCAGGTTCGTCCGTCGGTTTGTCAAGTGGTTCGCCTTGTGAGCGAGTCCTTGGCATACAAATCGACAAAGGGTGTCTGTTGCTTAGTCTAAACGCGCAACAGAAGAATCGTAATTAATTGACTACCAGTCCCCGGCAACGGCGCCAAAAACTTGATCGGGACTTTATGAGTCTATCGGGATACTAACTGCAAGTATACAGTTTAGTCGTTCTAGTTTTAAAAGATTATCGAACCCACAGAGACTGTGTATCAATCGCATACGATCTAATGCTACAATTTTATCTAACTAAGTGATGAATATTCGATATTTGGGGTAGACAGTTTAGTTTTAAAAGTAATAGTACTAATTATACCGGTATGTGATAATCGGACTTAGGGAATTCGATGAATCGCTTGGCATATAAAGTATTTCGGTAAAAGCTAATTGTTTAAAAACCTGAGACATACACTCTCGTGTTTATGAAATAAGTCATGCTACTAAACCTAGTGGATGCACTTTAAATTTAATAACACTTTTTGAAAACAATTTGGATTTAATTAATTTATTAAAACACTCTCGTGTATTTAAAAATCAATGCTTCGTTACCACTATCTGGGTTGAACCCCAGCTCTCGCGTGCAGGTGATCATATGTATCTCCAAGCGTGAAGCTCATCATACATCCTCAAGCATTTGATGGCCAGATGGCCATAGGCCAAATCTGGTGGCCACAAGTTGATGGTCTACCATAGACCAAGTCAACATGCACCCACTGGATCTCACAAATTCAGCAAAGGGCCAGCTCGTTTGGGCCTCAGGATTGCTTCTCAAACACCCTTTTCAGGCTCATACCCTTTCTCTCTTTCTATTATTTATTTGTTTATTTTAATTATTTGTTTTATTATTTTTATTTTCACATACTAACCAATTAAAATTCTTTTCTTTAAAATTAAAACCACAAAATATTTTCTTTATCAAATTAAATTCTAATTTTTATTTTTATTAATAAACATTAACTAATTGATTTAGAATTTTAATTAGAATAACTTTCACATTTTTGTAAATAATTAAAATTCAATTAGATTTAATTAGGTTTTTTACTAACATTAATTAATTTTTATTTCTTTCTTTAAATGACAAAAACCCAAAAAAAAAATATTTTTTATTTTTTATTAATTAATTAATTAATTTAATTTAGTAATTAACTTAGATTAATTTCTTTCATAAAAATAAAATAAAAACAACAAAAAATATCTTTTCTTTAACAAAAGGGTCAAAACCCTAAGTTGCGCTCGATTTAATTTCCCGCACGCGATTTACTTTCTTTTGTCATATAATGTACTTGCCTCTGGTTTGTAATAGCTTAATAGGACTTTTATTTATCTTTTATCGCTTTATTTATTTTTAAGGGTTTGTCTTTGGCGATGTAAATATCCGACGCCTTGTAATTTAAATTCCGCAATTTATTTTCCGCAAATTATAACTGTTAGATGTTTGATAATAGGAATGCATGACAAGACTGAATGTTTTAACCTAAAATCAACTTAGATCACCCTTAACATGTACAAAAATAAAATTAACTGAAAACGACACACTCGCACATGTGCACTCTTAGGGTACACCCCACTTGGTTGCCTTCGTACGCGGTCATTGAGTATAGGTCGTTTTAGAGGTCGTCCTCTTGTCTAAAAGATCATAGTCGCCTCGAAATGGTTGCCTCGGATATTGTTGCCTCAAAACAAATTATCTAAGACATTAGGGTTACCGCTAAGGTGTCCTAACATTGCTTTAGTGACCGTAAGTCCCTAATTCGAATTGACCCTTAAAACTCCAACGACGGTGCTACCTACTCATCAATAGTAGGATAGCATTGTCTAAAGTAAGATAGCATAGAAGGATTCCTTTTTAGAGTAGGTAGATGGTTCTTAAGTACTTGCTCTTTCAAAAACAAAAAAAACTCTTCACACTTACACTTTTCAAACAAAGTTTTCAAAACACTTCATACACTCTTGAGGACAGAAGCAAGAGTTAAATCGAAGTTTCAACAACAAAAAACTTTTTTTCAAACCCACAAGCACAAAGAAAGCAAATTTTGAAAACATATGAACAAGTACCTAAGAGCTCGTGGATAACCACAGATAGAAAGGGTGCTAACACCTTCCCTTTCTATAATCTACCCCCCGAACCCGAGAAATATCTCGAAAAAGGAAATTTTTTGTGCTTTTTTCCTTTCCTTGTTGGATAAAATAAAAGTCGGTGGCGACTCTTGCTTACCGCGACATTTTGCAAATACAAAACGCAAAACGCACACCAGCATTCCAAAAAACAGTCAGTTCTTCCCACCGTATCACAGGAACAGTACGCCTAACGCCACCCCTAATTGATTCATTGTTCTAAAACGGAAACTTCTGATATTCTTCACGCCAAATTATGCGTTTTCATTACTGCTACATTCAACGTTTCCATTACTGCATCTCACTATGGGATTTCATGATTAAAGCCCTAAAACTTAATATATTCAAGACAATTCTTCACCTATAATCATCTTATAATCTTACAGCAATTGAACAACATCAAGACACCATTATTCATCCAAAAATCCATCGATTCTCATCACACAACAATCATATATTCTCAATTCAAGAACAAGACGTCAATCACCACTAACCCCACATACCAATCATCATAAATCCAATTATAGAGTTAGAACCCCACCCTTACCTTGGATTAAAGGCCGCTCTACAATTCCGGTTGGATTCATGTTCTTGCCGTTTTCCACTTTCTCTAGCAGCTTGCAAGTTCTCTTCCAAATCCTTATTTCTTTCTACTGCTTCTTTCTTCTATTCTAACAACAAATAATAAAATAACCCTATTATTCCTTATTGGGCTTAAAACCAACACACACCCTTATTACTTCTATTCTCTCAAAATAAGCCCACATTAAATAATATTACACTTCTAATATTATTTCACCACATAATATTATATCTCTAATATTATTTCTCCACTTAATAAAATAAATCCAATTTAATTATAACACATCTTCATAAATATTCCAAAAATAATTTAATTAAATAATTAATTAAATTACGGGCGTTACATACAACACTCAGCCACATACACAAGATATTCAAAGTTGGGAGAGGGCGCAGGGTCATTGCATTCAACAGGTTTTTTAATTAATCTTCACATCTAATTTATGATTGATTTTAGAAACTGACACATGTATCAAGTGATTATGCAGATTTATTTATAGTTATCATTTATTTTAAAAGAGTTTTTTTTATTACCATTTTCCAAGAAAAAGAAAAAATAAAAGACATAATTTTGGAATCAAAAACAACTTTTATTAATGATTTTAAAAATCAAAACAACAGATATGCCCATATAACATCATTACTTCCACCTTGGGCAGAGTGAAAGATATTTGAAAGGACTAAAAAACAAATTACTTTGAAATGTGCATTCAAGAAGGAACATCAACAGTGGTCCATTTTCGGACTCTGACTTCGTGTGTCACGAAGTTTGGCATCTCTTGCTCTTATTCATCTTCAAGAATAGCATTGATCTATGAAGCAGTTTGATGAAGATACCCAGCACTGTGAAAGATGTCCTGATACTTACTTAAAGCAGACTTTGGCTTCACAACTTCCTTTTTCATGGAGAAACCCAAGCCGTTCTTACTCATGTTCACAGAAGGATTAATAACCTGCCCCCACACTTTACTAAGGCCTTTCTTAACTACCTATAATGCATCTCTAAACAATGCGATAAAATCTTCATTCTTCCTTATATTTCCAATAGATAAAGCTTAGAACTGAGTTTTAATAGCAGCTTCATTAGCTTCCACAATGCTGAAAGAGGATAAATGAGATATCAACAGATCCTTCTCCCCGTTTACAATGACCACCTTTCCTTCATGAATAAATTTCAGCTTCTGGTGCAAGGTTGAAGTACCGGCTCCTGCTTCATGGATCCATGGTCGTTCTAACAGACAGCTATAAGCGGGAACAATATCCATAACCTGGAAAGTGGTCTGGAATAAGTATGGTCCTATGTGAATAGGAAAATCTACTTCTCTGTTGACAGACTTCCTCGAACCATCAAATGCTTTCACTATGATTCCACTTGGACGCATGGGAGCCCCCTGGTACTTAAGTCTCATGATTGTACTTCTTGGTATGACATTTAAAGCAAACCCATTATCAATCAGCACATTGGACAAAGATTTATTCTTACAATTCATGGAAATATAGAGAGCCAGGTTATGGTTTCTTCCTTCATCAGGAAACTCGTCATTACAAAAGCTCAGATTATTACAAGATGTAATATTCCCCACAACACTGATGAATTGATCCATAGACATGTCACTCTCAACAAAAGCTTGATCTGACACTCTCATCAAAGATTCTCGATGAGCAGAAGGGTTTATTAGCAAGTCTATAATGGAAATATTAGATGGAGTTTGCAAAAATTGATCTACAATCTTGTAGTCACTCATCTTAATAATTTTCAACAAGTCATCCACATCCTTTTCCAAGACAGCGCCACTAGATTCTCCCACCACTTTCTTAGGTTCATCATTCTTAAACGTCTTCTTTCCAGAATCAACATCTCTTCAAAAAGTAGGGGCAAAAACTCGACCACTACGAGTTATTTGACTGGCTTCAGCAATATTCTTGAAGTCAAACAAAGGTTGGATATGGATTTCCACATCATCTTCCAGGATAGTCGCATTGTATTTATAAGACACAACTTTATCTGATTTATATGGAACAGGACCAAGCAGACAAATAACTACTGGAGTAACAACAGACTTGCTATAATACTCAATCTCTACAGGAGCGGGAACACCAAAACACGGCACAATGACATTCACTCGAGATTCCTTAGGAGACTTGGAATCTTTGTCAAACAAAGAATCTTCGCTTACCGACTCTGACTCATCAGAAGAAAAGAACTCATCAGCAGAAATGTATTCATTATCGGACGCGTCCTTAGCAGAGTAATCTTCAATCATATTAACTCCATTGTAATCATCTGTATTACATGTGACTTTGATAGTACCATTATCTAGAAATAACTGAACACCTCTTCTTACCACGGAACAACCACGGGAATCCCTATAGTAGACTCGACAAGATCCATAATAATGTACCCCATGACCTTCCATGTGACAAAATGTGGCATGTAACTGCATTGGATTGTCATTCATATAATTCACATCAAATATATGAAACTCACTGGGACATCCATAATATCAAAAATATGGAAGTCCTCGGAACAACCAGCAACCATATTCACGGTGCTTCCGCCTCCATGCTTGGGTAATGGATTATCTTTTAGATTAGGACCAACATCTTTAAAAGATAAAAGACTAGATCTCACCATCTTCTGTACTTCAGACTTCAAAGGATAATAGTTTTTGATGTTATGCCCTGGGGCTCCTTGATGAAAAGCACAAGTTTGGTCCGCCTTATAATACCATGGTAAAGGTGAAGGTATAGCAGGGGGAGGCCTAGTCTGCACCAATTTCTTTTGAATCAAGGATGGAAATAGCTCTGCATAATTCATCAGAATATATTCAAAAGATTCTCTCTTCTGACCTTTCCCTTGATTTCCTTGAGGAGGTGGTCTTTGATATGCGACAATAGTCAGAGATGTATTTATAACTAGAGTCATGGAAGCAACTTGTTGTTGGTACTGATGACTCCTTCTTGGTAGTGTAAACTTTCTTTCCTCAATGACAACATTTGTTTCACTCTCTTTCTTCCTATAAAATCCATATGATGATTTATTTGTTCCTTCATCTTTTGTCAAGCGTCCTTCCCTGGCAGCTTCTTCTAGACGAACACCCATGCTTACCATCTCAGTGAAATCACTTGGTACACTAGCAATCATCCTTTCATAGTAAAATGATCCTAGAGTTTTAAGAAAGAACTTGGTCATTTCTTGCTCTTCCATCGGGGGTACCACTTGAGCAGTAATATCGCACCAATGTTGCGTATATTATTTAAATGACTCTTTATCCTTCTGAGCCATCTCCCTCAGTTGGTCACGGTCAGGTTCCATAAACATGTTGTACTTGTACTGCTTGATAAAAGCTTCGCCCAATTCATTGAAGGTCCAGATACTACTACTGTCCAAACCCATATGCCACTTTAATGCAGCACCAGTTAAGGTATCCTGGAAGAAATGAATAAGCAACCGCTAATCATCAAGATGTGAGGACATCTATCTAATATACATCACTAGGTGGTCACGAGGATAAAATTTGCCCTTGTATCTCTCAAATTCTAGCACCTTGAACTCTGCTGGAACTTTTACGTTAGGAACTAAACAGAGTTCACTGACGTTCTTCCCGAATAATTCTTTTCCTCGAAGAGCCTTCATTTCATTCTGCATCTCATTAAAATGGTCCTAAAATTCATCCAGTTGATCATAGAAACCCGCACTTTCACTTGGTGGAGGAATAGGACGATAAACTTCATTATTTATAATCGGAACAGTATTCATCGAAGGTGGCACATCATAATGAATCTCATTTCTAACAACAGGAGTAGCATGCACCACAGGAGGCGCAGTAGCAGCAGCTGCTTAAGCAAATAGAGAAACTTGATAATCTGGATTATAACCTTCTGGCATAAAATTTTAAGGCATTCCCCACGGGTAACCTTGAGGCGTATGGTTCTAAGCAGCAGTAATGGGAGTAACATAAATGGGAACTAATTGAACTTCTGAAGTAACACTCATTTGTTGTGGTTGAGAAACCTGAGGAGACGGGGGAGCCACCAATGATTCCATCAAAGCATTCGGATTAGCCGTACTGGCCTTCAAAGCAGTAACTTATTCGCGCAGCTCGCGATTATCTTGTTCAAGATTCTCCATTTTCCTCCTGGAATTAGCCCGAGTATTGTATCGATGAGACAGCTTGCTAACTGAACAAAGTCAGAGAAACACAGTAAGATACTTGGGTGTGAACATAAATGCAATCATATGTGAAAAATGATGCATGATATGCAATGCATATGATTTATTTATCATTATTTTTATTTCAAGGAACTCAAAGAATTATAGGCAATTGCAAATATTAAAGTACTAACACATATTGAAATTTCCATTATAGTAACTTCATAATGGATTACAACTTTCAGTATAAATTTCAATGATCCCAAGTAAAAGAGAATAAAGATAGAATCTAAAATCCTAAGGATCTAGAACTGATTAAGATCTCTCCATGCATTAACGATTTCCCATAATTCTTGTAATCTGAGCCTTCAACTGCTTGTTCTCTTCTGCATAACTGTTGGCGACTTCTTTCCAACCACCAGAGTTAGAAAGTGAGCCACTAGGTCTTGGATGACCTCTAGAGGAAAATAAATCAGTAATAGGTAAGCCAAATAGGTAAGAATACTCCTCCAATATGGGCATCAACTGATAATCAAGAAAAGTAAAACATCGGCACAACAGATCATAGAACTAGACCAATGTAGAAAGGATACCCTCCTTCATCTTAAGCTTCATAAGAGGCACGATAGCTCCATATTTCTTCCATAAATCTATAGAGCTTTCAATCTAAGGAATCAAACTCATCATCTCCTCTATCTTATGATCTTTGAAACTGTATTTTCGAGTTTTTCTTCTTCTGAAATCCATGGCCAAAAATACCTGAGATATTTGCAAGAGTCAACTTTAAGTTCCTTGAATCAACTATTTTAAAAATTCTCATGGGTGCATGAATGCATGATGTAACAATCAGACACAAAATCACAAATATTGGGGGGGAAGGGTCATAGGTTATGTAGTGGTAGAAATGTTTAAGACTAAGCCATGGGGTTGACTAGACTTGTACAAATCAAAATAAAATTGTCACCGCACTTTATTGTTTCCAAAGGAATGGGAAAAGAGAAAATAACCCAAAAAAGGGGGAAAGATTCAAGGTAAGGGGGTTGTTTATGCAAAGGGAAGGTATTAGCACCCTAAACATCTACGTTACTCCGCAGGAACCTCTTTGTAAAATCTGTATATTTTGGCTATAAAAATGTTGTATAAAAAATGGATGGTGGAGGTGAGAAAAGAAATATATTTTTATGGTTTTTGCACCCGCCGCGGTTGCGAACCTTTAGTGCCTACGTACCACCTTCCGTGCAATAGGGGATCAGGGTACACATAGTTCCTCTTTTAAAAAATTTAAAACACAAGTGTGTTGGTTAATTTTGTGAGATAAGACATCATTGTCATTGTCCGTGTGGAAAACATACTTACTACCCACAATTATAAGAAAGGAGAATTTGCATCATCTCAAAGTGGAGGATATCGCTTGAAATTTAAAATCAACAATACCTCACTCAACACCCAAGTGGAAAATATCTCTCTTCACTATATATTGTAGAAGTATAGTTATTTGCATCACTACAAGGATTGACAAGAGTCTAATCTTTTGAGAAAGGTTTTAAAATAAGAAAGCCAAAGTGGCAAAAATGATTTGAAATGAGATTGATTGACTTTTAGTCTTCTCGCAAAAAAATGATGTCAAAATATTATTAAGTTGATTGAAGTTTATTCATGAAAATGTTTTGAAAATACATGGACCTAAGTCCAAGTTTATTATGAAAGTGGTTCAATTTTCAAAACAAGAAGAGTTTTCAAAAGGAGGAAGAAGATTTTTGAAATTAAATAAGATGAGAAGAGAAGAAGAGACTATCCTAATGCATAAGGTAAAAGCTAGGGATAGGAACCATCTAACTAACAAGAAGTCAATACTTGACACTATGAGACAAGATAGAATTCTCATTCTTTGGATTGAAACCAAGCAAGCAAAGATACTAGACCTCTTGAAAGAACCAAACTTCAAGTGTATTAAGTCTTCACAAAAATTGGGCAGAATAACGGTTGTATATGGGTGAATTCCATATTACAAACAAAGAGTGTAATCACAATAATCTGCATACAAAACAAACAAACAAACAAACAAACCAATGCCTTGAGGTAAACCTCAAGAGCTCCAGACAAAATAATCAGATAAGGTCACAAGGTCTCCAATCATAGGCCAAGGTTTCTAATCCTAAGTCCAAAAAGTCCAATGCTCCATAATGCCAAGGATAGTAACCAAATAGTCCAAGTATCATTAAAGATTTTTAGGGTTTATGTTGATTATTAGGTGTTTTGAAAAAAAGAAAAGTAAAGCTCAAGTGAGCAAAAATAAAAGTGACAAGAAAGTAAATACTCAAATGAGCAAAGATGAAAATGGCATGAAATGTAAATGTTAAAAGTAGATAGTGCATAAAAATAAAAGGGGGCATATAATAAAAATAAAGGATAAAGTCAATTATTAGTGATTAGTGGTTAGTTGGATGATCATCTTGAAACTTGCATTTGGAACTCATTAGAGAATTGGTAGAACCAAAGCCTCCACACAACAAGTTGCATTTACTTTTTGTCAAGTATATCATCCATTTGGAATCCTCATGAGTACCATTTTATGATCAATGATGTTTAATTGATCCGCGTTGACCAAAAGTGTTGTAGATCCATTAGAGGATTGGTAGAACCAAAGCCTCCACACAATGAATCTCAAGGTTATTGGATCAAAGAGATCAAATTAACATACTTGGGCTTGCAAACCTAAGTTTGGGCCACGAATGATCATTTATTTGAATCAGGACAAAATTTAGCACTATGTTAAGCAATCATAAGTGGACTTATATAGAAGTCGCGCCTATTTTGAGGCTGATCAATAGCAATCTATGCACCATTTATTTTGAGACATGATATAGAGATCATGCTCCAATAACACTTAGTGCAATAAGAAAGGGATGAGATGAAGAGGGGTGTGAGAGAATATACAAATCACTTTTGAATTAAATTTAATTAAACTATTATTAAAAGCATTCATCCATTTTTGTGGAGTTAGACTCAACACCATGGATCCAATGATGTTAATAAAGTTCATGATCAAAAATTTAACCCAAGATCAGCCAGAAAATAGTCACAAAATAATATTACATTTAATATATACAAAAAAGGTTTAAAAAATGTTTTTAAATAGAAATAAAAGAGAAAAAATATCAACTATGTTCAAATTGATAAAGAAATAAAAAGTAAGTCCACAGAAAAATTAGGAAAGGACTCAAATGATTTTATAAATTTTTTGGTAATTTTTTTAAGTTAGAAACTATTTTTAAAATTAAAAGAAATGAGTAAAATAAACTAAAAATGATTCAAAAATACCAAAGTCATAAATAAAAATAAGTGAGGTCACCAATATTTGTCACAATATCATTGGATCATTCCATAATTTTTCAGAATTTAAAAATGCATAAAAGTATTTTTAAACATTTAAAATAATTCAAATAAAGTGAAAATTTATAAAAAATACCAAAATACAAAATTAAATTGTGAAAAAATAAAAGTCAGAAAGAGAATAATCAAAAATATTTTTTATAATTTTTTCAGAATTTTTGGACTAAAAATGAATTTTCTATGATTTTTTGAAGTTTAAAACAATTAAATATAAAAATCAGAAAAGAAAATAAAAAAAATATGGGTCATCTGATCAATGTCAAAACGCGTTAGTAAACAGATCAAGTGGACCTGGCGCGTTGTGCATGTTATGGACTTTAGTAAATAATGCATAGGATCATTAATTAAATCAGATTTTTGAAAAACACAGATGACGCGCCTTCATTCGTTGGAATATGACACGTTGGTCATCTTCAACCTCCAGCCAGTCCCAAAACCAGGTTGCTCAATCTGTAAAATTAGAGCACGAGACCTATGTCATTCGCTTCTCTCTTCAAGACGAAGACAACCACAACTTCGCGACAAATTTATATAAATTGTAGCTCAAGCAATTTGGAAGGAAAGTTTTGAAAAGGGATTTGAAATTTCATGGTCAAAACATGTTTCCAGTAAAAACAAGTGTTGCGACTAGAACCAGGGCAGTGAGAGCATCACAATGATATCAAAGTTTTGAAGAATTGATGAAGGAATCTACCTATTGAAGTTGTGTTGTAGAGCTCTGAAACTGGACTTCTATGGAGCAATATAGGGCACGATTCTTGAATGTAATTATATGGTTAGCTTCAGGGAAGATCAAGGAAGGTGAATTGATGGAAAAATTGGATTGAAAAAGGCTTGAGAATTGATTTCGAAGTTGTTAAATTTTGAGTTATGGAATAAGTTTGGCAAGGTGATTCTGGCTATCCAAGCTTGAGGAAATGAATGGGGGATGACCCTATATTTATAAGGAATCAAATGGAATGTCCAAGCGTGTGAAATGATGAAGTTTGAAGGGAAATCGTGTGAAGTTGCAAACAAGAAAAGTGTGACTTCTAATTTGATCAAAACTCATCCAAAACGTGCGTTTTGTTGTGCTAAACAATTCTGGAACTTCATTAAACATGTTTAGAGGCATAAACACGTGGAAAACTTGTGATTAGAAGCCAAAACAAATATTTCAAAATCTGACTTAAGATGAAACTTCAGTTCCAAGTTACCAACTTCAAAATCATGGCATTCTCAGCTCAAGGGGTCTTAGGGCATGATTCTTGATGCTTTAGAAAGATGATGTTACAATCTTTGCAATGGAAAAATAATTGGATCAAATGGATGCTTGATCTGAAATTTTCATTGAGTCAAAGTTGGAGAAATAAGGGTTGACTTTCCATACTTAGAAATATTTCAAATGTTTCTTCAAAAGTGACCTATAATGTTTTTCTTCTAAACATGGCCTTCCTCTTAGAATTTTCTCTTGACCAAAAAAGATGGCATGAAATAGACCTCTTGAATGACATTTTGGGACTTGAACCATTCAAAATCTCCAAAAATTGAGAGAGTTATGAATTGTTGAAGTTGGAAACAAATCATGAAATGACCTATAATCTTTTGTATCCTTAAGGCATCTTCCCTCCATTTTCTAACTTTGCACATAAAAGAAGGCATAAAGTTCACACCCTCAATATCATTATGCAAAAATAATGGGATCAAGGTGATAAAAATTTACCAAGTTATGATCATTTGAAGTCACACATGGAAAATTGGGGATTCATCTGGAGGACTTGTAATCTTTCTTCTTCATAAAATTTCTTCCACATGAAAACTCCTTGGAAATTTTGAAGTGATTTATTGATAACCCTTTGAATAGAAGGATGTCTTTGGAATCACTCAAAAATACCAAAATATGAGCAAGATATACTTGTTTGAAGTTCAAAACCCTAGCTCATAGATCAAGAAACATGCCTTGAGGAACTTTGACAATTTTGAACAAACTTCTTGTACCAACACAAATGCTTTGTAAATATAAGTTGTTGAGGATGATAATGAGAACTCATATCAACCACAACCACTTCCATATCATTAGAATTGATATAAATATGCATTTGTGACCAATGGGAACAAAGCCTTGTCCAAGCATGACAACTTCTCCAATCAATCCCTTGTGCTTTTGAACCAAATTTGATAACCTTGAAATATGGTGAACTAAAATAACCTTTCCATGCCATTTATTCCAAAACAAATCCAATGGTGAGGTTTGAACTTCTCAATCTTTATTGACTAGGACATGGAAATAAACTCATGAACCCATGGAGCAACTTGTTAAATCTCATTGCCTTTACCTATATTAGTAACAAGCAAGACAAACCAACATTGCATTTTATTAATTAAGAGGAGAAATAAAGACAAAAATATGCATGATCATAAAAGGACACAAGTCAAGGTGCTTGGTGATTCCTCAAAGAGAAAATCTAAATATAGGGGGGAACCAAGAATCCTAATGTGACCTTATTGTGAATGACTCAACATGGTATGATGAAGGGATCTTAGGGGCAAAAATTGGGGTACAACAGGTTCAACGTCACGAGCATGAAGTCAAAGGTATTACCCACAAGGTATGGACTAATAGTTTATCATCTGAGTGTAGTATCGTGTGACAACCACTTTCAGATTGCTCTGTCGTAGTTTCCGCACTACACCTAAAAGACTAAGATGGGTTAAGGGTTCTACAATTCTCAGCTTCAGCAGGCTTCCAGGTCGAAAGCAACACGTCTTCCCGATTTCTCGATAAACAAATACTACAGTCAAAGGGGCCTTCACTACGTGGGGGATCTCATGTCTCTTTTTTGGGATTCCTCCCTCAAATTTAACATGACTATACCGCCCGTCCTATCTTAAGTTTGCCCAAGTCCGGGTAGAGGACTTATGAGAAATCACCAAGCGCCCCGAAACCAGGAAAATCCAAACAAACATATATACACCACATAACATACAATAGATAATAACACATACATAAATAAACAAAGATAGGCTCAGCCCACTTAGAGATGGACCAGCATTTGGTCAATTTGCCCCCAATGAAGTCGCCATTTTTTTCTGTAGCGGTAGAAATTTTGAGACTAAGCCATTGGATTAATTTGACTCGCACAGATTAAATAAAAATCGCCATTGTGCTTTATTGTTTCCAAAGGAAATGCGAAAAGAGCGAATAACCCAAAAAAAAGGGGGAGAGAATCTAGGTACGGTGGTTGGTTATGCAAAGGGAAGGTATTAGCATCCAAAATATCTATGGTACTCCGCAGGAACCTCTTTGAAAATTTATGTGTTTTTGTTATGAGTGTTGTATATAAAAATAGATGGTGGGGTGAGAAGAGAAGTATTTTATTATAATTTTTTCACCCGCCGCGGTTGTGAAACTTTAGTGCCTACGTACCATCTTCCGTGCAATAAGGGATCACGGTACTCGTAGTTCACCTTTAAAAAATTTAAAACAAGTGTGTTGGTTAATTTTAAGAGACGAGACATCATCATCATATCCGAGTGGAAAACATACTTACTACCCACGATTATGAGAAAGGAGAATTTGCATCATCTCAGAGTGGAGGATATAGCTTGGATTTTAAAATCAACAAAGTCTCACACAACACCCAAGTGGAAAATATCTCGCTTCACTACATACCGTAGAAGTATAGTAGCTCGCATCACTATAAGGATTGGCAAGAGTCTAACAATTTTGAGAAAAGAGTTTAAAGTAAAAATCCAAAGTGGAAAAAATGGTTTGAATAAGATTGATTGACTTTTAGTCTTCTCACAAAAATGTCAAAGTATGATTAAGTTGGTTAAAGTTTAATTAAGAAAATATTTTTGAAAATGCATGGACCTAAGTCCAAGTTAGAAAACAAGAAGAGTTTTTAAAAAGGAGGGAGAAGGTTTTTGACATTAAAAAGATGGGAGGAGATGAAGGGACTACCCTAAAGCATAAGATAAAAGTTAGGGAAAAGAGTCGTCTAACCAACAAAAGTTCAACACTTGACACAATGAGTCAATGTAGAATTTTCATCCTTTTAATTGAAACCAAGAAAGAAAATATACTAAACCTCTTAAGAATACCAAGCTTTAGATTAATTAAGTCTCCTAAAAAATTGGGCAGAGTAACGGCTGTACACAGATGAATTCCTAATCATAGTCAAAGAATATAATCAGAATAACCTGCACACAAAGAAAATAAACCCAATGTCTTGGGGTAAACCCCAAGAGCTCCATACAAAATAACAAACAAAGTACAAGGTCCCAAGGGTATCAAGGATTTTATTCCTAAGTCCAAGAGGTCCACAACTCCATTATGCCAAGGATAGTAACCAAATAGTCCAAGTAACCTTAAATTTTTTTTATTGTTCAAGTTGGTTATTAAGTATCTTCAAAAATAAAATTAAAAGCTCAAGTGAGCAAAATTCAAAATGACATAAAGATAAATGCTCAAGTGAGCAAAGTTAAAAAGTGACATGAAATGTAAATGCCAAAGTAAATGGTACATGAAAGTAAAGGCATAAAGTAAAAGCATAAAGTAAAATTCAATTGTTAGTGAGTTAGAAATTAGAGGTTAGTTGAATGACCATCTTGAAACTTGCATTTGAAAACTCATTAGAAGATTGATAAAATCAAAGCTTCTCAACAACAAGTTGCATTTGCTTTTTGTCAAGTATATCATTCATTTCAAATTCTCGAGGCAACAACATATGATCGACGATGTTTAAATAGTTCACTTAGGCCAAAGTTTATGATGATTCATTAGAGGATTGATAAGACCAAATCCTCCTAACAATAAACCTCAAGGTTATTAGATCAAAGGTTTCAAATGAAACATACTTGGGCTTGCAAATATGGGTTTGGGCCACGAATGATCATTTCTCGAATCAGGATAAAATTTAGCACTATGTTAAGCAATACTAAGTGAACTAATGTAGAAGTCACACCTATTTTGAGGTTGGTCAATAGTAATCTATGTACCATATGTTTAGAGAAATGATATATAGATTATTCTCCAACAACATGTAGCACAAGTAAGAAAGGGATAAGATGAAGAGAGATGGGATTTATTAAATGAAATTAGGGTTTCAAATAATGTCAATATCATTCATCCATTTTGGTGGATTTTATTTTTTAACCTATCAACACCCAAGATCCAATGAGGTTGAGGAATTTTTCACTAAATGAAATCCAAGTCAGGACCAAACAAAAATAATAAAATAATGTTTAATAAAACAATATTTAAATGGTTAATAAAAGGAAAATAATTGGTAAAATACACAAAGTATATTAAAACACTAAATTAAAATCCTAAAAATAGTCAGAGGTCAAATATGAGTCAATAATAGTTGACAAAAAATTTTAGAGTTTTTTTTAAAGTCAGAAACTATTTTTAAAATTTAAAGAAATAAGAAAAATAAACTAAAATTTGTAAAAAAAACAGTAAAATCATAAATATAAATAAAATGAGGTCACCAATATTTTTCAAGAGGTCATTGGATCCTTCCAGAATTTTTCCAGAATTTAAAAAGACCAGAAAGTATTTTTAAAACAATTTAAATAAGGCTAACAATACAAAAATTATGAAAAATATCAAACATCAAAATAAAAATATGAAAAAATATTCATAATATCAAAAATAATTCAAAGTATTTTTGTATATTTTTTTCATAATTTTTAGATAAAAAATAAGAGAGTTATGAATTTTCAAAGATAAAAGGGATTTAAAAAATATTTTTGTAAAATAAAATAATTAAGAAAAAAAACACACATTGGATCTAGCTCACTTATACACGCTGGCAGATCTAATGGATCTCAGGTGAGCGAGTATCATGAATCCAAGTCAATGCGCGCGTATGTAACACAAAAAAGTCTAACCAATCAAAATAAAATAAATGATGAGTATCATTGGTTGAAGAACGACACGTAGGTCATCTTCAACCTTCTGCAAATAGGGAAAAACTCAAATCCTTCAATCTATAAATATATGTGTTCACATTGGTGTCATCAGATGCGTCTACTTGAGACGATCATAATCATATGCTCGCAAAAAATTTATATAAATCACAACATAGTCGATTTGAAAAAAAAAACAGAGAGTTTTTGAAAATTTTGAAATAAAACACAGAAGCATCAAATACATTGATTCACCAAAATTGAGTTAATTGCAAGCATCATAGACCATTCTAGTAATTTAAGTTAGAAGATTCGGTGCCTTAAACTACTTGAACGAAGTCAGATGAATTTGCTCTGCAATTGAACTTGGCTAGCACGATTTAGGACACCTAAAGGCTCCGTTCTTCTTTTGTTAGCTTCAGTGAAGTTCAAGGGTGAAGAATTAACAAAGAAATTGGATTAAAAAGTGGAGAAAAGATGAATTTATAAACTCAGAAAAGTGAGTTATGGAGAGAGTTTGGCAGGGTGATTTTGCATGTCCAAGAATGAGAAAACGAGAGGAGTGAGGTCCTTTATTTATAGGGGAGTGAATGGTGCAAAGAATTGATAGGAAAATTGAAGTTTGTAGGGAAATTGGATGGAGCCCGAAAGTGGAAAACGTGTGACTCCATGTGCATAAAAACTCAGCCAATTCCCGCATTTTGATCCTTAATTCACCCTTGGTAACTTTGTTAAACACATTTAAATCAAAAATGTATGCTAATTTGGTGTTTAGAGGCTGGATTATGGATTTCAAAATCTGACTTGGAGTAAAAAATGCAGTTTCAAGTAGCTGACTTTGAACTCAAGGTGTGCACGATTTAGGAATCCTTAGGACTTGTTCTTGATGCATAGGAAAGATCATGTAACATTCTTTATAAAGTGCCAAGAAATAATTCATTTTGATGCTTGAGCTAGAAATTATGCTTGGTCAAAATCAGGAAAAATGCGATGACTTTTATACTTAGAAAAATTCTAAGTTTTTTCTTCAAAAATGACCTATAATGTTTTGATTCCAAACAAGTTCTTCCTTTAAAATTGAGCTTTGATCATTGATTCTAGCTTGAATTGGACTCCCTAAAGAGTATTGTGAAACTTATATCACTCAAAGATTCCAAATATTGAACAAGTTATGATCTTTTGAAATTGATGAAAATCCAAGAGGTGACCAATAATCTTTTGAACTCAACAAGCATCTTATAATCATTTAAAATCTTATAACAAAATTATATTTAAATTTAACATCCCTAAGGTCATTGTGAAAAAAGAATGAGCTCAAGATGATAAAAATTGGCCAAGTTATCATCCTTTGAAGTCACATAATAGAATTTGATGGCCTATCTAGAAGACTTGTAATATTTCTCAACCATTAGTGATCTTCCATATAAAACTTGCTTGAAACTCTTGAAGTTATTTGTTAATAACCCTTTAAAGAGAAACATATCTTTGAAATCACTCAAAAATATCAAAAGATGAATAAGATATAGTCCTTAGAAGTTCAAAACCCTAGCTCCTAAAGCATCAAAATGACTTGGAACCCCTTTCAACTTTTGACAATCTTTGTTGCAAAATTGCCTTTGCTATGTTAATAGAAATTGTTATGGATGATAATAAGAATCCATAACAACAATAATCACTTCCCAATGTTAAAAACTGAGAAAATTATACACTTGTAATCAAGGAATCAAGAACTTGTCAAATTAGGTCAAACTTCTTGAATCAATCTTGCATCTCTTGACTTTAATTATCAAATTAAAGTATGATGATACATAGTAGGCCTTGTCATGACATTGTATTTAAATCACTTTCAAATATGAAGCTTAAATCTCAATGAAGCTTTGTTGAAGAAGGTATGGAAATAAACTCATGAACCTATGAATCAACCCGATAAAATGTGTTGTGCCATCACCTATAATGCCAACATCCATAGAGAAAATATATATATACATTGTATTTTTTAGTTAAAAGTCAATCAACACAAGATAAACAAATTAGGGTGTTTGGTGATCCCACATAAGCAAACCTAAAGATAGGAAGAAGAACCAAACCCTAGCGTGTGATCTTGATATGATTGGATTGACATTGAAATGTTGATATATCTTAGGGGGGGAAATTGGGGTATAACACCAGTGATTTATTTTCCTGGTCGAATTTTATTTTGATCCTTTATTTTTATTTCCTGCATCCCCAGTGGTGTCCTATGTCACCTTTGGATTTGTTTGTCTACATGCATGATCATAAGCATTTCATGGCATCTTAGGGCCAAAAATAGGGTTTGTTTTATATTTAAGTATCTTCAATCGCTTCTAGACGAATATTTTAACCTTCGTATCTCCGGATAGAAGACACTTAAATAAGGGCATCTGTTATACCCCAATTTTTCCCCCTAAGATCTCTCATCATTTCAATGTCAACCCAATCATATCAAGATCACACACACTAGGGTTTGGTTCTTCTTCCTATCTTTAGGTTAGATTATATGGGATCACAAAACACCCTGATTTGTTTATCTTGTGTTGATTGACTTTTAACTAACAAATATAATGTATATATATTTGCTCTATGGATGTCGGCATTATAGGTGATGGCATAACATATTTCATCAAGTTGATTCATAGGTTCATGAGTTTATTTATATGCCTTCTTCAACAAAGCTTCATTGATATTTAAGCTTCATCTTTGAGAGTGCTTTAAAGACAATGTCATGGCAAGGCCTACTATGTCTCATCATACTTTACTTTGCTAAGTAAAGTCAAGAGATTTAAGATTGATTCAAGAAGTTTGACCTAATTTGACAAGTTCTTGATTCCTTAATTACAAGTGCATAAGTTTATCAATTTTTAACATTGGGAAGTGATTATTGTTGTTATGGGTTCTTATTATCATCCATAATAATTTCTCTTAACATAGAAAAGGCAATTGTGCAAGAAAGATTGTCAAAAGTTGAAAGGGGTTCCAAGTCATTTTGATGCTTTAGGAGCTAGGGTTTTGAACTTAAAATGACTATATCTTGTTCATCTTTTGATGTTTTTGAGTGATTCCAAATATATGTTTCTACTTAAAGGGTTATTAACAAATCACTTAAAGAGTTTAAATCAAATTTTATATGGAAGCTCACTAATGGTTGAGAAAGATTACAAGTCCTCTAGATAGGCCATCAAATTCTTTTATGTGACTTCAAAGGATTATAACTTGGTCAATTTTTATCATCTTGAGCTCATTCTTTTTTCACAATGATCTTAAGGATGTTAACTTTAACTCTATTTTTTGTTCTAAGCTTGTAAATGATTGCAAGATGCTTGTTGAGTGCAAAAGATCATAACTTGTTCAATATTTGGAATTTTTTAGTGATATAAGTTTCACACTACTCTTTATGGAGTCCACCTCAAGCTAGAATCAATGATCAAAGCTCAATTTTTAAGGAAGACCTTGTTTGGAATCAAAACATTATAGGTCATTTTTGAAGAAAAAACTTAGAATTTTTTTAAGTATAAAAGTCAGCGTATTTTTCCTGATTTTGACCAAGCATAACTTCTAGCTCAAGCATCCAAATGAATTATTTCTTGTCACATTATAAAGAATGTTACCTGATCTTTCCTATGCATCAAGAATCAATTCCTAAGGCTTCCTAAATCATGCACACCATGAGTCCAAAGTCAGCTACTTGAAACTGCATATTTACTCCAAGTCAGATTTTGAAATCCATAATCCAGCCTCTAAACACCAAATTAGCACGTGTTTTTGATTTAAACATGTTTAACAAAGTTACCAAAGTTGAATTAAGGATCAAAACGCAAGAATTGGCTGAGTTTTGATACACATGGATTCACACGTTTTCCACTTTTGGGCTCCATCCAATTTCCCTCCAAACTTCAATTTTCCTCTCAATTCTTTGCACCATTCACTTCCCTATAAATAGAGGACCTCACTCCTCTCATTTTCTCAAGCTTAGACAGCCAAAATCACCCTGCCAAACTCTCTCCATAACTCACTTTTTCTGAGTTTTTGAATTCATCTTTTCTCCACTTTTCAATCCATTTTATTTGTTGATTCTTCATCCTTGAACTTTACTAAAGCTAATAAAAGAATAACCAAGCCTTGAGGTGTCCTAAATCGTGCTAGCCAAGTCCAATTGCAGAGCAAATTCATCTGACTTTGTTCAGGTAGTTTAAGGCACAAAATCTTCTAACTCAAATTACTCGAGTGGTTTATGATGTTCACTGATGTTTGATATTAACTCAATTTTGGTGAATCAATGCATTTGATGCTTCTGTTTTCAATTTCAAATTTTTTAAAACATCTCTGGTTTTTTCCAAATCGAGTAATTTGTGTTTTATATAAATTTGGCGCGAGGATATGGTTGTGATCATCTTGAAGAGACGCGAATAATAATACCAATATGAGTGTCTAAATTTACAGATTTAAGAATCATGATCTCACCCTAGTTGCAGGGTAGGTGGAGGTTGAAGATGACCTACGTGGCTTCTTCAACCAATGAGAGAAGGACAATTGAAATGTTGTGATTGATCTGACTATCGTGACTTCAGTGTGCACTTGTTGATCGTGGATCACCATACATCATAAATCTTGAGCCATTAGATGTGCCAGTGTGTTTTAATGAACTGGATCTAACGCCTCACATTATTTCTGATTTGTTTATTTTTACAAATTTTGTTTTAATTTCAAAAATTCATAACTCTCTTATTTTTATCCAAAAATTATTAAAAAAATATATACAAAAATACTTTGAATTATTTCTGACTTTGTGTATATTTTTTCATATTTTTATTTTGATATTTGATATATTTCATAATTTTTGTATTGCTTGCCTTATTTTAATTGCTTTAAAAATACTTTCTGGTCTTTTTAAATTCTGGAAAAATTATGGAAGGATCCAATGATCTATTGACAAATATTGGTGACCTCATTTTATTTTTACTTCTAATTTTACTATTTTTTTACAAATTTTGGTTTATTTTGCTTATTTCTTTAAATTTTAAAAATAGTGTCTGACTTTAAAAAAAACTCTGAAAATTTTTGCCAACTATTACTGACTCATGTTTTACCTCTGACTATTTTTTAGAATTTATTTTTGGTGTTTTAATATACTTTGTGTATTTTACCAATTATTTTCCTTTTATTAACCATTTAAATATTGTTTTATTAAACATTATTTTATTATTTTTGTTTGGTCCTGACTTGGATTTCATTTGGTGACAAATTCCTCAATCTCATTAGATCTTGAGTCTTGATAGGTTGAAAAATCAAATCCACCAAAATGGATGAATGATGTTGATGATATTTGAAACCCTAATTTCATCTAATAAATCCCCTCCTTCTTCATCTTATCCCTTTCTTACTTGTGCTACATGTTGTTGGAGAATGAGCTACATATCATTTCTCTAAACATATGGTACATAGATTGCTATTGACTGGCCTAAAAATAGGTGTGACTTCTACATAAGTCCACTTACAATTGCTTAACATAGCACTAAATTTTGTCTAGATTCGAGAACTGATCATTCGTGGCCCAAACCCATGTTTGCAAGCCTAAGTATGTTTAATTTGAAACCTTTGATCCAATAACCTTGAGGTTCACTGTTAGGAGGCTTTGGTCTCATTAATCCTCTAATGAATTATCATAAACTTTGGTCTAAGCGAATTCTTTAAACATCGTTGATCATATGTTGTTGCCTCGAGAATTTGAAATAAATGGTATACTTGACAAAAAGCAAATAAAACTTGTTGTTGAGAAGCTTTGATTTTATCAATCTTCTAATTAGTTTTTAAATGTAAGTTTCAAGATGGTCATTCAAATAACCTATAATTTCTAACTCACTAACAATTGACTTTTACTTTATGCTTTTACTTTATGCCTTTACTTTCATGTACCATTTATTTTGGCATTTACATTTCATGTCATTTTTTATCTTTGCTCACTGGAGCATTTACATTTATATCATTTTGATTTTTGCTTACTTGAGCTTTTCATTTTCTTTTTGAAGATACTTAATAACCAACTTGAATAATAAAAAACTTTAAGGTTACTTAGACTATTTGGTTACTATCCTTGGCATAATGGAGTTGTGGACCTCTTGGACTTAGGATTAGAAGCCTTGATACCCTTGGGACCTTGTGACTTTGTTTGTTATTTTGTATGGAGTTCTTGGAGTTTACTCCAAGACATTGGGTTGATTTTCTTTTTGTGCAAGTTATTCTGATTATGTGCTTTGTCTGTGGTTGATAATTCCTCTATATTCAGTTGTTACTTTGCCCAATTTTTTAAAAGACTTAATTCATCCAAAGCTTGGTATTCTTAAGAGGTTTAGTATCTTTGCTTACTTGGTTTCAATCCAAAGGATGGGAATTATACATTGACTCATTGTGTCAAGCGTTGACTTCTTGTTGATTAGACGGTTCTTTTCCCTAGCTTTTATCTTATGCTTTAGTATAGTCCCTTCATCTCCTCCTATCTTCTTTAATTTCAAAAATCACCTGCCTCCTTTTCAAAACTCTTCTTATTTTCTAACTTGAACCGCTTTCATAATAAACTTGGACTTAGGTCCATGCATTTTCAAAAATATTTTCTTAATCATACTTTGATATATTTTTTTTATGAGAAGACTAAAAGTCAATCAACTTCATTTAATTTATTTTTTGCCACTTTGGCTTTTTACCTTAAAAAGATTAGACTCTTGTCAATCCTTGTAGTGATGCAAGCTACTATACTTCTGCGATATGTAGTAAAGTGAGATATTTTCCACTTGGGTGTCGAGTGAGACTTTGATTTTAAAATCCAAGCTACATCCTCCATTTTGAGATGATGAAAATTATCCTTTCTCATAGTCATAGGTAGTAAGTATGTTCTTCCACTCGGATAAGATGATGGTGTCTCATCTCTTAAAATTAACCAACACCCATATATTTTAAATATTTTAAAGGAGAACTACAAGTACCCTGATCCCCTATTGCAAGAAGGTGGTACGTAGGCACTAAAGGTTCGAACCTTGGCGGATGCAAAAAATTGTAAAACAAATATATACTTCTTTCCTCATATCCACCATTTATTTTTGTATACAATATTTAAAGTCAAATACACAAGTTTTCAAAGAGGTTCCTGCAGAGTACCTTAGATGTTTAGGGCTCTAATATCTTCCCTTTGTATAACCAACCCCGTACCTAGATTCTCTCTCCCTCTTTTTTGGGGTTATTCACTATTTTCCCATTCCTCTGGAAACAATAAAGCGTGGTTGCGAATTTTATTTGATCTGTGCGAGTCAAGTCAATCCAATGGCTTAGTCTCAACATTTCTATCGCTACAGATGGGGAGCATGCAAGTTCAAAGTCTTGGTGGAAAAAGGTATGCTTATGTTGTTGTTGATTATTTCTCAAGATTCACTTGGGTAAATTTCATCAGGTAAAAATCAGAAGTCTTTGATGTCTTCAAGGAATTGTGTCAAAATCTTCAAAGAGAGAAGGAAAGCAACATTGTTAGGGTCAAAAGTGATCATGGTATAGAATTTGAAAACAGCAAGTTTGCTAAATTTTATGCCTCTTAAGGTATTAGTCATGAATTATCTCCACCTATCACTCCTCAACAGAATGTAGTTGTAGAAAGAAAGAAAATAACTCCATAAGAATCAACAAGGGTTATGCTTCATGCAAAGAAGTTACCATATCATTTCTGGGAAGAATTTATGAATACTGCTTGTTATATTCATAATAGAGTCACCTTAAGGACTAGTACTGCAAATACTCTATATGAGTTATGGAAAGGGATAAAGCCTACACTCAAATACTTTCATGTTTTTGGAAGTAAATGTTATATCTTGGCTGATCATGAGCAAAGAAGAAAAATGGATCCCAAAAGTGATGAAGGGATATTTCTAGGCTATTCTATAAACAGCAGAGCATATAGAGTTTTCAACACCAAAACTCAGGTCATGATGGAATCTATAAATGTTGTGGTTGATGACTCAAGCACAGATAGTGCGCATAATCTTGAAGATAGTGTTGGAACATTATTCCAGATGAATGATGAGTCAGAAGATGTGGAAGAGGATAACATTAATCTTGATGCTGATGTTGAACTTGATAACAATCAAGTCAATAAGGGTCCTTCAATGAGAATTCAGAAAGATTATCCCAAATAACTCCTTATAGGAAATCCTACTCAAGGGATTACTACTAGATCAAGGGATGTTGTTTTTAACTCTTGCTTTGTGTATAAGATTGAACCCAAGAATGTGAAGGAAGCCTTAACTGGTGAATTATGGATCAATACCATGCAAGAAGAATTGAGTCAGCTCAAGAGGAATGAAGTTTGGGATTTAGTTTCTAGGCCTAGTGGAATAAATGACATTGGTACAAGGTGGGTGTACAAGAACAAAACTGATGAAAGTGGAGTTGTCACTAGAAATAAGGCAAGACTTATGGCATAAAGTTATACTCAGATTAAAGGTATAAATTTGATGAGACTTTTTCTCCAGTTGCTAGACTTGAATCCATTATACTACTGCTAGGAGTGGCCTGTTTATTTAAGTTTAAGCTATTTCAAATGGATTTGAAAAGTGCCTTTCTTAATGGGTACTTACATGAAGAGGTTTATGTTGAACAACCCAAGAAGTTCATTGATCCTACTTATCTAGGTCATATGCTCAAACTAAAGAATTCTCTATATAGATTAAAGAAAGCTCCTAGGGCTTGGTATGAGAGGATGACAGAATTTATTGTCAACAATGGCTATAGGAAAGGAGGAATAGACAAAACCTTGTCTGTCAAAGAGAAGGATGGTAAACTCGTGATTGCTCAAATATATATTGTTAACGTTGTATTTAGAAGGATATCATACCATATGGTTCAACATTTTTTCAAGCAAATGCAATCAAAATTTGAGATGAGTTTTGTTGGTGAATTGATATATTTGATTGGACTTCAATTGAAACAGATGGATGACTTTATCTTCATCTCTCAAAGTAAGTATGTCAAGAACATCGTAAAGATGTTTGGTATGGAAAATGCAAGTCACAAGATATCACATGCTTCTACTCATTTGTAACTATCAAAAGATAAAAAGGTTTTGTTGTTGACCAAAGCTTAACAGAAGTATGATTGGTAGCTTGTTGTACCTTAAAGCTAGCAGACCTGATATCACATTTGTTGTGGGTGTTTGTGTAAGATATCAAGCTGAGCCAAAAACAAGTCACATCAATCAAGTGAAAAGGATTCTAAAGTACATCAATGGTACTAGTGACTATGGCTTGTTATACTCACATGGTTCAGATTCTATGATGGTGGGGTATTGTGATGCAGATTGGGTTGGTAGTGTTGATGATAGAAAAAGAATTTCTTGTGGATGTTTCTTTTTGATAAATAATATGATCTCCTGGTTTAGTATGAAACAAATTTTTGTTTCTGTCTACTGCTAAAGTTGAATATATTGCAGCTGGAAATAGTTATTCACAACTGATATGGATGAAACAAATGTTGAAGGAATATAATGTCAAGCAATATGTCATGACATTATACTGTGACAATCTAAGTGCTATCAATATTTCAAAGAATATTATTCAACAAAGAAGGACCAAGCATGTTGGCATTCATCATTATGTTATCAAAGATCTTGTTGAAGATTAGGTGATTACTCTTGAGCATATATCCATTGAGAAACAACTGGTTGATATTTTCACCTAAGCTTTGGATGCAAATCAGTTTGAAAAGCTTAGGGATGAGCTGGGAATCTGCCTCTTTGAGGAACATTAGGTACCATCAGATGTGTGTTTCCACCAAGTTATGTATGTTTCCATTTGTGTTATTATGTGCAATATGTGTGCTTCCAATTGTTTTTACATTTACTCTATTTTTGACTATTTTTGGCTAAAAAGAGGAAGTGTTAGTGTTTTTGCTTGTCCTGGTGTTGATTAACATTGTGATAGGATTGTACTACTGCTAAGGGGAAAGTAGTTATTGTTGGTTTTTTCTATATGCAACTATTTAGGGGGAGCATGATTGTATGTCGTGCTTGTTTATGTTGTTGCTACTACTTATGATGTGGTACTTTTGTGCATGATGTTATACCAAATGTTATGACATATTTCATGGTGTGTTAATGGAGAACTCTGGTTATCCCTAGTTACTCTAGTTTCCCTGTTTTATTTGTGAGGCTTATTGTTAATCTTATGCTGCAAATGCCTCTAATGTGTGAACTTGAATAGTTCATGTTGGTTTGGTTTTATTCCTTTTTCTGGTGATTTGGATTTTCCCTTGAGGGGGAGTATTGGTCATGTGTGACAAGGGAAGTAATGTGTCCATCTGAGTTCGTACAAAGTTTACATGTTTACATGTAGCTTGTGTTGTGTGATTATGGTTTTAGTCCTATCTCCAGAATTATTGTGCTAAAGTTGTTTTTGTCAAAAATTGCCAAAGGGGAAGATTGTTAGGTCTGTGATTTTATGATTGGAAATAATTTTGGTAAAACATGTTTCGTGTTGAAAATGTGTATCACAGCCTGATGTTGAGTAAGATGTCATAACATCTTGACCAATCGGTACAGCAGAGTCTGTTGTTACTATTTTTGACAAATATTCTCAAAGATGGTCTGACATGTTATACCAGAACATCATAACAATACAATTGTTTAAATCCTTGAATATTTGATTTTAAAATATGATATTTTGGATGATTCTAGTTCTCTACATGTGCATCCAAGCAAGGATATTTTAGGAACAATGCATATTTGATTTGGTTTCATAAAAAGAATCTCGGAGACTATTTAGGAAACTTTGAAGATTTATTCCTATTTTTGTGGAGAAGATCTTGTAGCTGATTTACTACTGGAAGATTGGATTTGATTGAAGAGTTCAAGCTCATACTGCAAGAGTCTATATAAAAGGACTTACTAAACCTATAAACTTAAGCGTTATCATTGAAAAAAATAATGTGTGGTTGAAATAAAGGTTTAGGGTTTTGAGAGTACTTTAGGTTCTTAGTTTGTTTTTGTATGTAACTTATGTATCTTTTGATACATTGAGGTAAACTGATTATTCATTGTTACTTACCCATCACTCATGAGCTTTTAAACAAAGAGTTTATTGTGTGTCAAATTATTGTTCTTACTCATGAGCTTTTAAGCAAAGAGTTAAGTATTGTTTATTGGAAGTGTAATCTTTTGTTTTGATATTGTCACTGGTTTGTGATTGATTTTATCATTGAGGTGATTGTGGGAAGTAAGAGGGGGTTCTCATATTTAGGAGGTTCATAGGTAGAAATTACATAAGGTAATGATTAGGTGATAAGTTGTAAACTAGGGTTGGTTTAGCTTTGAACTAATACTATCATAGTGGATTTCCTTCCTAGCTTAGATTCCCCCAGAGTAGGTGATGTTGCACTGAACTGGCTTAACAATTGATTGTATCATTTATCTTTCTACAATTCATTTTCTACACAATCTACTATTTTAGCAAGTATTTTCTGTCAGCAGACTGGTGTCTTAACATATGTCCTTACATTGTATTTGGTGTTGGGACATCACTATTAACATCTGTTTTAAAGTGCCCGAATTTCAATTAGCACCAGAGTAGGCACCTTGTTCTATTTATAGGGTGAGCTCCAGAGAGAATATTTTTGGGTACTAGGGATAAGGAAGGAGGATATAATAACATACCACCACTCCTAGATGGTTCAAACTATGACTATTGGAAGGTTAAGATGGTGGCTTTTCTAAAATCTATGGACAACAAATCTTGGAAGGTTATTTTAAAAGGATTGAATCATCTTATTGTGAAGGAAAAAATGGGAATGAGTCCTTGAAGCCAGTGGAAGATTAGTTTGAAAAGGATGATGAATCAGCTCTTGGAAATTCTAAAGCTTTGAATGTCATATTCAATGGAGTGGATAAGAATGTTTTCAGGTTTATTAATACATGTACTATAGGCAAAGATGCTTGGAAAATTCTCAAGATAACTCATGAAGGCATATCCAAAGTGAATATGTCCAGACTTCAACTTCTAACTACTAAATTTGAGAATTTAAAGATGAATGATGATGAAAACATTCATGACTTTCATATGAAGGTTCTTGATTTAGAAAATGCATCCAGTTCCTTGGGAGAGAAGATGTCAGAAGAAAAACTTGTTAGAAAGATTATTAGGTCTCTACATAGGAAATTGACATGAAGGTAACATCTAGTGAAGAATCTCAAGACATCAGCAATATGAGAGTTGATGAACTTGTTGGGTCACTTCAAACCTTTGAATTGGTTATTAGTGACAAGTCTGAGAAAAATAACAAGAGCATAGCTTTTGTTTCTAATGCTGAATATAAAGAGGTTCAAGATGATCTAGATATTGAGGAAGGATTGTCCAATACCATTGTGTTACTTGGAAAGAAATTCAAAGGGTATTGAAGATAATTGACAGAAGAAGAAGAAGACTAGATGTCAAGAACATAACATCTGACATCACAAATAATCATGATTCCCAAAATGATCTCAGAACTAAAGATATGGAAAAATCAAGGTAAAGGGATTTAGTGTTACGAATGTGAAGGATATGGACACATTAAGACAAAATGTTCTTCTTATCTCAAGAGATAACACGAGGGATTACTTGTTTCTTGGTCATATGATGAATCATCTGAGGAAGAATCTGCTAAGCTTGTGACTTCCTTATCAGGAAGATGGAATTCTAATGTAGACTTCTTAAGTGAAGAAATGTCCTATAATGAATTGAATACCTCCTACAAAGAATTATGCAAAAAAGTGAGGAAGTCTACCAAATAAGGATAAAGCAGAGAATGGTCATAGATAAACTCCATACTGAAAAGGAGGAATGCCTTGATGACATTTTTGAGCTTTAAAGTGAAGCGACCTTGTTAACATCAAAACTTGATAATTTAATCAAAGTTGTTAGGATGTTGAAATAATGGATCTGATGTGCTGGATGATATCCTTCAAGATGTGGAAGGAGGAAGAAGACATACTGGCATAGGGTTTAACTATCAATCCTTGAAAATAAGAAGAAATTCCCTGAGATAAAATTTGTCCCTGCTAAGCTGAAGGATGAGAGCAAGATGTCTGACAAAATGTCACAACATTCTATAAGGTCATAGGAAACTCATGCCAGAGTTAAGTTACAGCCATTGAAATTTCATTTTTATGGAAAATATGGTGACACAAAATAAGTCTACAACAAGCTTCATGGATATCCAAAACATACATATCAACCTAGTGAAAATTCATCATTGAATAGAACTAGGAAGGAATGGAATGTGAGAGATACTATCAAGAATATCATTGCTCATACCTCTCTTAAAGTCTCATCTAGTGAAGACTGATACTTTGACAATGAATTCTCTAGACATATGACAGGTGTGGAGAATTTATTGGTAGATGTTAAACCTTATACAACTAGCTATGTAAATTTTGGAGATGGCGCCAAAGGGTTAATTAAAGGTTTTGGAAGACTAGATTGTGAAGGATCTCTTAAACTTGATATAGTCCTCTTTGTAAAAGGTCTAACTGCCAACCTGATAAGTATTAGACAGTTATGTGATCAAGGCCTTAAGGTTAAATTCACAATATTTGAATGTCTAGTCACTAATAAGGATAATGAAGTGCTAATGAAATGAGACAGATCTGAGGATAATTTCTACTTGTGGACACCTCAAGAAATCATCTATAATTCAACATGTATGTTGTCCAAGGAAGATGAAGTCAAATTGTGGCATCAAAAACTTGGTCATTTATAATTGAAAGGTATGAAGAAGATTGTGTCTAAAGAAGCTATCAGATGAATCCCTAAACTCAAAATTAAGGAAGTGAGAATATGTGGAGAATGTCAAATTGGAAAGCAAATCAAGATGTCACACTCAAAGCTTTAACATTAGACCACTTCGAAAGTTCTAGAACTTCTTCATATGGATTTGATAGGACCCATGCAAGTTGAAAGTCTTAGTGGAAAAAGGTATGCTTATGTTGTTGTTGATGATTTCTCAAGATTCACTTGGGTAAATTTCATCAGGGAAAAATCAGAAGTCTTTGATATCTTCAAGGAATTGCGTCAAAAGCTTCAAAGAGAGAAGGAAAGAAACATTGTTAGGGTCAAAAGTGATCATGGTAGGGAATTTGAAAACAGCAAGTTTGCTGAATTTTATGCCTCTGAAGGTATTAGTCATGAATTCTCTCCACCTATCACTCGTCAACAGAATGTAGTTGTAGAAAGAAAGAGTATAACTCTACAAGAATCAACAAGAGTTATGCTTCATGCAAAGAAGTTATCATATCATTTTTGAGAAGAAGCTATGAATATTGCTTGTTATATTCATAATAGAGTCACCTTAAGGACTAGTACTACAAAAACTCTATATGAGTTATGGAAAGGGAGAAAGCCTACAGTCAAATACTTTCATGTTTTTGGAAGTAAATGCTACATCTTGGATGATTATGAGTAAATAAGAAAAATGGATCCCAAAAATGATGAAGGGATATTTCTGGGCTATTATACAAACAATAGAACATATAGAGTTTTCAACACCAAAACTCAGGTCGTGGTGGAATCTATCAATATTGTGGTTGACGACTCAAGCACAAATAGTGAGCATAATCTTGAAGACAGTGTTGGAACATCATTCCAGATGAATGATGAGTCTGAATATGTGGAAGAGGATAACATCAATCTTGATGTTTATGTTAAACCTGATGACAATCAAGTCAATAAGGGTCCTTCAATCATAATTCATAAAGATCATCCCAAATAACTCCTTATAGGAAACTCTATTCTAGGGATTACTACTAGATCAAGGGAAGTTGTTTCTAACTCTTGCTTTGTGTCTAAGATTGAACCCAAGAATGTGAAGGAAGCCTTAACTGATGAATTATGGATCAATGCCATGCAAGAAGAATTGAGTCAGATCAAGAGGAATGAAGTTTGGGATTTAGTTTCTAGGCCTAGTGGAATAAATGTCATTGGTACATGGTGGGTGTACAAGAACAAAACTGATGAAAGTTAAGTTGTCACCAAAAATAAGGCAAGACTTGTGGCATAAGGTTACACTCATATTAAAGGTATAAATTTTGATGAGACTTTTTCTTTAGTTTCTAGACTTGAATCCATTATACTACTATTAGGAGTGATCTGTTTATTTAAGTTTAAGCTATTTCAAATGGATGTGAAAAGTGCCTTTCTGAATAGGTACTTACATGAAGAGGTTTATGATGAACAACCCAAGGAGTTCATTGGTCCTACTTATCTAGATCATATGCTCAAACTAAAGAAAGCTCTTTATGGATTGAATCAAGATTCTAGGGATTGGTATGAGAGTTTGACAGAATTTCTTATCAACAATGACTATAGGAAAGGAGGAATAGACAAAACCATGTTTGTCAAAGAAAAGGATGGTAAACTAATGATTACTCAAATATATATTGTTTACATATTGTTTAGAGGGATGTCATACCAGATGGTTCAACATTTTGTCAAGCAAATGCAATCAAAATTTGAGATGAGTCTTGTGGTAAATTGACATATTTGATTGGACTTCGAGTGAAACAGATGGATGACTCTATCTTCATCTCTCAAAGTAAGTATGTCAAGAACATAGTAAATAAGTTTGGTATGGAAAATGCAAGTCACAAGATATCATATGCTCCTACTCATTTGAAACTATCAAAAGATAAAAAGGTTTTGTTGTTGACCAAAACTTATACAGAAGTATGATTGGTAGCTTGTTGTAACTTAAAGCTAGCAGACCTAATATCACATTTGTTATAGGCGTTTGTGAAAGATATCAAGTTGATCCAAAAACAAGTCACATAAATCAAGTGAAAAGGATTCTAAAGTACATCAATGATACTAGTGACTATGGTTTGTTATACTCACATGGTTCATATTCCATGATGATGGAGTATTGTGATGCAGATTTGGCTGGTAGTGTCAATGGTAGAAAAAGAACTTTTGGGAGATGTTTCTTTTTGAGAAATAATCTGATCTCCTGGTTTAGTATGAAACAGAGTTGTGTTTCTTTGACTACTGCTAAAGTTGAATATATTACAGCTGGAAATAGTTGTTCACAACTGATATGGATGAAATAAATGTTGAAGGAATATAATGTCAAGCAACATGTCATGACATTATACTGTGACAATCTAAGTGCTATCAATATTTCAAAGAATCTTATTCAATATAGAAAGACCAAACATGTTGATATTCTTCATCGTTATATCATAGATCTTGTTGAAGATAAGGTGATTACTCTGGAGCATATAGCCATTGAGAAATAACTGGTTGATCTTTTCACCAAAGCTTTGGATGCAAATCAGTTTGAAAATCTTAGGGATAATTTGGGAATCTTCCTCTTTGAGGAACCTTAGATACCATCTGATGTGTGTTTCCACCAAGTTATGTGTGTTTCCATATGTGTTATTGTGTGTAATATGTGTGCTTCCAATTGTTTTTACATTTACTCTATTTTTGTCAATTTTTAGCTAAAAAGAGGAAGTGTTAGTGTTTTTATTTGTCCAGATGTTGATTAACATTGTGATAGGATTATACTACTGCTAAAGGAAAATTAGTTATTATTTTTGTTTTTTATACGCAACTATTTAGGGGGAGCATGATTGTCTGACGTGCTTGTTTATGTTGTTGCTACTACTTCTGATGTGGTATTTTTGTGCATGATGTTATACAAAATGTTATGACATATTTCATGGTGTGTTAATGGAGAACCCTAGTTAGCCCTAGTTACTCTAGTTTCTTTGTTTTATTTTTTAGGCTTATTGTTAATCTTTTGTTGCATATGCCTCTAATGTGTGAACTCGAATAGTTCATGTTGGTTTAGTTTTATTCCTTTTTCTGGTGATTTGGATTTTTCTTTGAGGGGGAGTATTGGTCATGTATAACAGGGGGAGTAATGTGTCCATCTGAGTTTCTACAAAGTTTACATGTTTTCATGTAGCTTGTGTTGTGTGCTTATGATTTTAGTCCTATCTCCAGAATTATTGTACTAAAGTTTTTTTAGCCAAAATTTTCCAAAGGGGGAGATTGTCAGGTCTGTGATTTTATGATTGGAAATAATTTTGGTAAAACGTGTTTCATGTTGAAAACATGTATTGCAACCTGATGTTAAGCAAGATGTCACGACATCTTGACCAACTGGTACAGTAGAGTCTATTGTTACTATTTTTTACAGATGTTTTGAAAGATGGTTTGACATGTTATACCAGAACATCATAACAGTACAGCTGTTTAAATCCTTGAAGATTTGATTTTAAAATATGAGATTCTGGATGATTCTAGTTCTCTACAGGTGCAGCCAAGCAAGGATATTTTAGGAACAATGCATATTTGATTTGGTTTCATAAAAAGAATCTTGGAGACTTTTTAGGAAACTTTGAAGATTCGTTCCTATTTTTGTGGAGAAGATCTTGCAGCTGATTTACTACTGGAAGATTGGATTTGATTGAAGGGTTTAAGCTCATACTTCAAGAGTCTATATAAAGGGAGTTACTAATCCTATAAACTTAAGCATTATCATTGAAAAAACTGTGTGTGGTTTAAATAAGAGTTTAGGGTTTTTAGAGTACTTTAGATTCTTATTTTGTTTTTGTATGTAACTTATGTATCTTTTGATATATTGAGGTAGGTTGATTGTTCATTGTTACTTACCCATCACTCATGAGCTTTTAAACAAAGAATTGATTGTGTGTCAAGTTATTGTTCTCACTCATGAGTTTTTAAGCAAAGAGTTAAGTATTGTTTATTAGAAGTCTAATCTTTTGTTTTGATATTATCACTGGTTTGTGACTGGTTTTATCACTGGGGTGATTGTGGAAACTGGGAGGGGGTTCTCATATCTAGGAGGTTCCTAGGTAGGAGTTGCATAAGGTAGTGATTAAGTGATAAGTTTTAAATTAGGGTTGGTTTAGATTTGAATTAATACTATCATAGTGTATTTCTTACTTGGCTTGGATGCCCCTAGAGTAGATGATGTTGCACTGAAATGGGTTAACAATTGATTGTGTCATTTATTTTTCTGCATAATCTACTGTTTTAACAAGTATTTTCTGTCAACAGACTGATGTCTTAACATCTGTCCTGACATTGTATTCTGGTGTTGGGACATCAGTATTAACATTTGTTTTAAAGTTCTTGAATTTCAATAGTGAATTTCCTTTCTTTGGATTGTGGATTCAACCCTTCAGACGTAGACGTTGTTTCACCAAAATGCATTACCAATTCTCTGTATTATTTATTATTTTTTAGCTCCATCAACTTCTATAACTCATCTTGTCATAATTGTGTTGGTTCTGGTATAACTTATTGAACCTGTTGTCGGAGCATCATGTTCGACATTTGTCCCTTGTAGAATAGAATTTCACGTTTTCTTTTAAATTTCATTTTTTATTTGTTTAGAGTTGGAGATCTAATTGATGTGAGTGTTTGCCACCATTAAATATGTGTGGGTTAAGAAAGAAACTAATCCAAAAAAAACCAAATACTATTGGACACATAGAAAAAACTATTGACTTTCTTTTGCATGTGTACTTGGAAACCATATGCTAACAATGTCATGCAAAATTTGGCTGCTCAAGACATAGAAAAACTAGTAGTCGTGAAAACATTTTGTCTGAATTCTAAAATGATTCAAAAATCTAAGATATTTCAATCAATATTGTGAAGAGTTTATGATTCAAAATATTTGGGTTTATCGATGCTTTAATTGTAATATTCTTAATTCGGTATTCATGCAAAGTATGTAACTTTACCCCTAGATTAATTTTGATTCATATGGATTGTACTATTTCCATTTCCATTATATTCCTTTGGTTATTCTACTTTTTGATGATGTCAAAAGGGGGAAGAAATGGTGGGGTAATTTTTTTCTTGGTATGTCCTTGATATTTTTCAAGGGGAAGAAGTCTCAAATTACAAAAGTCATAGGGATATATACAAGATAGGGGGAGTTTCTAGTTGATGCACAAATTGCAAGACTAGGAAATATTAAAGTAACTCGTTGATGAATAAGAAATTTCAAAAGATGTTTGTCATCATCAAAAAGAGGGAGATCAATAAGATGAGTATCTCCTTGACCTTAGATATGGTTTTGATGAATACAAATACATCAAAAAAATATAAGAAAAAGATAAAGACAACAATGACAGCAAAGGAAGAAAAAGATGAAGACAATGGTCGATCAAAAGCAACGGCAAAGAATTTAAGTTAAATGTCTTTATCTTTAAAATATCATCATTCATCTCCTATATCACTGAAAAGCTCAGAAAATATCACATAAACATAAGCTAACATGTTTTCAAAGTAAAAGCATAGAAACCATTGAAACAGAGCCTTTGAAAGTATGACTTTTCAAAGAAAAGGGACCAGTAATCGATTACTGAGTTTAGGTAATCGGTTACTAGTGACAGATTTTGAATATTTTGTAGCAAATGAATCTGGTAATCAATTATCGCAATGGTGTAATCTATTACCACATGAACAAAGACAATTTTTCATGTATCAATGCATCAGTAAAGCCTTGTAATGATTCATGTTTCCTTTCTAAAGTAATGCATTGGTTCATGGAGGTTTCTATGTTTGTATAAATTTTGTTTTACAACTAAAAATGAATTAACAATGATAACAACTTTAAAATCGGATTTACAAGAATCAACATATCGCTTTCATGTGATCCTCATTTTTTAAAGTGTTTGAAACTTCGTCAACTTTCAAAAACCAGAACAAGTTTTTAACATTGATACTTTCTGAGCATTTAAGTGATACTCTTTTGAAAGGTGATATTGATAAGAATCAACAACCCTATTTTGGATCTGATTATTGTATAGCTTACATAAGTTCTTTTTGCAACAAATTGAGTGTAATTTGTTTCACCGTAGTGTTTGATGAAGATCATCATAATGTTTGGTGATTATGGAAAACGTTTTGAGTTGGGGTGATTCAAAGTGCACAATAGTGTTTGGTGCTTGTAAAAGAAAGTGGTGTATTTTCTTGATTGGGAGATAGTGTTTTTTATAGTGTTTGGTGTGAGACTTGTAAAGAGAATTTAATCATAGTGAAAAATCCTCTAAAATAGTAGAGGGACTAGATTTACCCTTAAGTTTGCAAGGGAAATCAGAATAAATATGTGTCTTTTACATTCTACAAGAAAAATGTTAGGGAGTTTATTTCTTCGAACCTCTTAGAATGTTTAGTGATTCGTGAGACTGTGCTTATTAAGTTTTTAAAACTGTTTGTGCACTCGCTTTAGGGTAATGCTTCTTGTGATTGGAGCTTTATTCAGTGGTGGGTAATTGTAATTAGCTTCTTTAGATTTGGTGTAGTTCCAAAAGAACTTCTTTATTCTCTTTCGTTGGTTTAAGTTACCTTGTTTATCTTCTATGGGGGCATAGAGGGTTTCTTTTTTTATGGTGAATGTTTACTCAAAATGATCCCTATCAGATAAAAATATTGTGGGACTTTGGATCAAACTCTAGTATGATCGAAGTACATGCTGTAGTCGAAGAAGGGTCTAGCATGTATTTGTCGAAAATGCTTGTTAAATTAGGTTTTAGTGTTTAAACCCTAATTTGTTAAGTTAGCTTGTTTATTAAGTTAGCTTGTATAATGGGCCTTGTGGAAAAAGCCCATTAGTTAGTATGTTAGGTTTTATTATAAATAGCATACTAGTCTCTCATCATTGCAACACACAGCAAATCCTAATTTAGGGTGAGAGGGTTATTTGTTATTCTTGTAAACTTGTAATCTTGTTTTTCTAAGAGAAAGTAAAGAATAGCAGTTATAACCAATTCTTGTGTTCTTCTTCTTCCTTGTTCGTTATTCATCCCTTATTCTATACTCTGTTATTGGCATTGAATTCACAACAAATTGGTGCGGTGAGCGTGGAGAAGATGCCTTCAACAAAGTATGAGATTGAAAAGTTCACCGGAGTGAATGATTTCGGTCTATGGCGCTTAAAGATGAAAGCCCTACTGGTTCAGCAGGGTTGTTTGGAAGCGTTGAAGGGAGCGACGGCGATGGATGTTGCGTTAACAGAAAGAGAGAAGACGGCCATGATCGAGAAAGCACACAGCGCAATTTTGTTGAGCCTTGGTGATAAGGTTCTTCGACAGGTATCAAAGGAGACGACGGCATCAGGGTTATGGGTGAAACTTGAAAGTTTGTATATGACCAAATCTCTGGTAAATCGACTCTACCTGAAGCAAGCTTTGTATTCATTCAAGATGATTGAAGACAAAGTGTTGGCTGAGCAGTTGGATATGTTCAACAAACTGATTCTTGATCTTGAAAATATTGATGTAAAGATTGATGATGAAGATCAAGCGCTGTTATTGTTGTGCGCTTTGCCCAGATCACATGCTCACTTCAAAGAAACCCTCTTGTATGGAAGAGAGTCCCTGACCTTTGAAGAAGTTCAATCAGCTTTGTACTCTAAGGACTTGAACGAACGTAAGGAGCATAAACCTTCGACGGTTGGTGAAGGTTTGGCTGTTAAAGGAAAATTCGACAAGAGGAAAGGTAAAAATCAGTCGAAGTCTTATAGTGGTGACGCATCTGGTATTAGATGTTATCACTGTAAGAAAGTAGGTCACACAAGAAAGGTGTGCCCTGAACGCCTGAAAGATCATGGAGGTAAGGATAATGGCAATGCAGCTATTGTCCAAGATGATTTCGAATCATCTGATGTTCTTGTGGTTTCAAGCAACAACTCGTCGAAGGAGTGGATTATGGATTCTGGATGCACTTGGCACATGACTCCAAACAAAGACTTGTTCGAGGAATTATGTGATCAAGATGGTGGATCTGTATTGCTGGGAAACAACAAAGCTTGCAAGATTGCAGGCGTTGGATCTGTGAGATTCAAGCTCCATGATGAGTCAATAAGATTGTTGACTGAAGTCAGGTATGTACCTGATTTGAAGAGAAATTTGATTTCTCTTGGTGAATTCGACAAGAAAGGATATGTGTTTCAAGGAGAGAAAAGTATCCTGAGAGTCATGAAATGGTCGAAGGAAGTCTTGAGAGGCGTGAAGAAACAAGGCTTGTATACCCTTGAGGCTGAAGTTGTAAGTGGTTCGACAAATGTTGCATCCACGAAACCTTTGTCGAAGATTTAGGAACATGAGATTGGGCCATGTCAGTGAAAGGGGTCTGGTTGAATTAGGGAAACAAAATCTGCTTGGTGGAGATAAAGTCGAAAAGCTGAAGTTTTGTGAACCCTGTGTACTTGGAAAGTCCTGTAGAATGAAGTTCAACAAAGGCAAACAGAGAACACATGGATCCCTTGATTACATCCATGCTGATCTTTGGGGGCCTGCAAGGTGTCCATCACATTCAGGAGCAAAGTATTTTCTATCCATAGTAGATGACTATTCCAGAAAGTTATGGGTATTCATCCAGAAGACTAAGGATGAAACTTTTGAGAATTTCAAAAGTTGGAAGACTCTTGTCGAAAATCAAACTGGCAGAAAGGTAAAGAGGTTGAGAACCGACAATGGCCTTGAGTTTTGCAATGAGGCGTTCGACAGTTTTTGTGTTGCCTCTGGTATTGCAAGGCACAGAACTACCGCAGGTACTCCACAACAAAATGGTTTGGCTGAAAGGTTTAATCGAACTATTTTGGAGAGAGTTAGATGCATGTTGACTAGTGCGGGATTAAAGAAGGTGTTTTGGGCTGAGGCTGTTTCGACAGCAACATATCTGATAAACAGATGTCCTTCGACAGCGTTAGATATGAAGACACCCGAAGAAGTTTGGTCGGGACATCCACCAGATCTCGACAAACTAAGAGTATTTGGCTGTGTAGCCTATGCTCACATTAGGCAAGACAAGGTCGAACCTAGAGCTCTGAAATGCATGTTTATGGGATACCCTGAAGGAGTGAAAGCTTATAGGCTATGGTGCCTAGAGCCAGGTCACAGGAGGTGTATCACCAGTCGAGATGTAGTTTTCAATGAAACTGAAATGGCTTTCAAGAAAACTGATGATGTTGACGAAGAGCTGGAACAGGTAGAGATTCCTGTTGAGGTGGAGCATGTTGATGCTGAAATGCGTATCCCAGATGAAGTCGAAGAAGAAACAGAAGATTCTGATGATGTTGAGGAAACTGTTGATGACTACCTATTGTCGAGAGATAGGCAAAGAAGAGTCATAAAACCACCTCAGAGACTTGGATATGCAGATCTTGTAGCTTATGCCTTAATCTCTGCAAGTGAAGTTCTAGACGAAGAACCTAGAGATTATAAGGAAGTTATAAGGAGTCGAATGAAGACTGAATGGCTAAAGGCCATGCATGATGAGATGAAATCTCTTCATGATAATCATACTTGGGAACTAATCAAGAAACCTGTTGGGGCAAGGTTAGTCAGCTGTAAGTGGATTTTCAAAGTTAAGGAAGGAATTGAAGGAGTAATGTCGAAGAGGTACAAGGCAAGATTAGTCGCAAGGGGTTTCACTCAGAAAGAAGGTGTCGACTTCAATGATGTATTTTCCCCTGTTGTGAAGCACAGATCCATCCGAATGTTGCTTGCCATGGTGGCTCAGTTCGACCTTGAACTGGAACAAATGGATGTGAAGACTGCGTTCTTGTATGGTGACTTAGATGAAACAATCCTGATGAGGCAACCTGAAGGGTATGTCGAAAAGGGGAAAGAAGATTATGTGTGCAAACTGAAGAGATCTTTATATGGACTTAAACAATCTCCTCGACAGTGGAATAAGAGATTCGACAAGTTCATGGAACACATAGGTTTCATTAGAAGTCAGTTCGACCATTGTGTTTACTCCAGATTTCGACCTGAAAACTCATTTGTTATTTTGTTGCTTTATGTTGATGATATTCTGATAGCAAGCAACAATGTCGAAGATGTAATGAGGGTGAAGGCTGAACTCAATAAGGAGTTTGACATGAAGGATCTGGGAGCTGCATCTAGGATTCTTGGAATTGACATTCGAAGAGATAGAAAGCAGTCGAAATTATGCTTATCTCAAGAGGCATACCTACGAAAGATTCTTGACAAGTTTGGTATGTCGAATTCAAAGCCTGTTGTGACTCCAACAAACCCTCAATTCAAGCTGAGCATTGATCAATGTCCCAGTACTGATGTTGAAAGAACCTATATGAACAACATCCCATATGCTAATATAGTTGGTTCTTTGATGTATGCTATGGTCTGTACTAGACCCGACATAGCATATGCAGTAAGTCTTGTAAGCAGGTACATGGCGAATCCTGGAAAGGCTCACTGGCAAGCGTTAAAGTGGATTCTAAGGTACATAAATGGGTCTCTGAACAGAGTCTTAATTTATGGTGGAGCCTTGGGTGAAGATAGTAAAGCAGCTGTCGAAGGCTATGTTGACTCTGATTATGCAGGTTGTATGGATTCCAGAAAATCTATTTATGGATATGTTTTCACTATGTTTGGTACAGCAATTAGTTGGAAAGCAACTCTTCAGAAGGTTGTTGCCTTATCAACTACTGAAGCAGAATATATTGCCCTAACTGAAGCTGTGAAAGAAGCATTGTGGCTTGAAGGTTTTGCAAAGGAACTGAAACTTCAAGGTCAAGGTATCACTGTTAAATGTGATAGTCAAAGTGCAATACACCTGTCGAAGAACTCAGCCTATCATGAGCGAACCAAGCACATAGATGTGAGGCTGCATTTCGTCAGAGGGGTAATCGAGCGTGGAGAAGTCCAAGTGCTGAAGGTCTCGACAGATCACAATGCCGCTGATATGATCACCAAAACATTGCCAAGTTGCAAGTTTTTCCACTGTATGCAGTTGATAAAGCTGCATGAAGAAAGCTAGTTAGTGTCTCTTGATGCTGTAGAGTTAGGTCCAAGGTGGAGATTTGTGGGACTTTGGATCAAACTCTAGTATGATCGAAGTACATGCTGTAGTCGAAGAAGGGTCTAGCATGTATTTGTCGAAAATGCTTGTTAAATTAGGTTTTAGTGTTTAAACCCTAATTTGTTAAGTTAGCTTGTTTATTAAGTTAGCTTGTATAATGGGCCTTGTGGAAAAAGCCCATTAGTTAGTATGTTAGGTTTTATTATAAATAGCATACTAGTCTCTCATCATTGCAACACACAGCAAATCCTAATTTAGGGTGAGAGGGTTATTTGTTATTCTTGTAAACTTGTAATCTTGTTTTTCTAAGAGAAAGTAAAGAATAGCAGTTATAACCAATTCTTGTGTTCTTCTTCTTCCTTGTTCGTTATTCATCCCTTATTCTATACTCTGTTATTGGCATTGAATTCACAACAAATATTATATGGAAGGATCTTTTCAGGCTTAAATCTATTCCTGGTGTGAGGTCGGAGGTGTTCTAGATAACTTTAATTACGTGTGCTCCATGTTTTAGAGAAGATGGACGGATGGTTTGATTTGTTCCATTGATATTGGCCGAATTTGTCTAAAATTTCTCCCGAATACCACAACTTTTTCCACCAAATAAAACGTTCAAAATTATGTTCATCAAAAAACCGAAGAATGTATTTATGTGTTCGATCAACACTTTCAAAACAGTTTTTGTGCTTCATTCCATATGCATGTTAATCATGTTTCATCTTATTTTGGTACATCACTTCAAACTTTGTGTAATAGTAATAGACACATTACTAGCCAATTCTCAAATATTCTACATAAGCATCACATATTTATTGATTGTGTTTTGTTTAAACTAGTGATTGTGATCTGTTTAATGAAGTGTCATTAATTCTACAAAACTATTCTAAGAATAAAAATAAAATAAAGGGTATTTCCAATATATAAACAACAAATAAGAAGAAAAATGTCAACTTTTACTTTTATAAAATTTCCTTATAATTTATTACATGAGTATTTCAATAATACATTTAGCCCTCCTAAATTATAATTTGTTGTGCCATTTCAAGTATTCCAAATTTCCTCTTGAACAAAATGGCATCAGCAATCCTTTCTGAACCAATTGCCAGAAAATATTAAGGTGAACAACCTCGTAAAGAACAACCTCGTAAACTGTTCCTTACATATTCATTTTCTTTTCATTTTTTATCTCAATTTTATTCTTATTATTTTAATTATAAAAAAAAGCAATTTAAATATTCTCAAAATATGACACTCTTTAAACCATATAATGTAGCTGGCCAATGAATTCCCGGTTGCACCAAGACTCGTGGCATTAATGAATAATAACACGATCTGGAAAGCATTCTCAAAATATGACACTCTTTGAAACAATGGTTTGAACAATACATCACAATGACTCGAAAAAAGAGAAAATCCGTAACTAAGCTTAATTTCGTAGACATATATACCCAGAAAAGTATTCCCTTCTAAAAGAAAGTTAATATCAGACTGATTACATCGTGTGTTCTTCGTAAGATATCAGACTAGGACTGCAACACAAATAATAATGACAATGATGACTAAAGAAAAAGGTTGTAATCTAATTCATCATATCTTATCCACTGAGGTTGTACCTCCTTGAAGTATCTCGGTTCTGAAAGATTGCATAAAATCACCTTCTCCACTGAGGTTGTGTCAACTTATCTGGAATTGATAATATACACAGAGCACACTGAGTAATAGAAACAGTCATGCTCAAATAACAATAGGAGTAAACTAATATCCTATTTGATGTGTGCGAATGTATGTATTATGCAAAATTTTCCTCGTCGTAAAAGATATCACAGAGCATTAATATCAGTGAATGAAAACTTTGAAAAGGCTCAGAGAGATAGTGAAAGTTCTAAGCGCTTACCAGTGCCATCCCTTGAAGATGACAGAGATTTATCAGTCCTCGCAACTCCTCTGCTGCTCAAACTTACAAGCTTTTCTGCTCTCGGGGAAAATGAACCTGACTTGCTGTTAAACGAGGACGAAAGTGAATGCCTCCTGGTTAAACTGTTTTTGTCTAAAAAATCGGTAGCAAATCTAGGTGAGCCTTGTCCTCTTAGCCTAGCTTTTGCCGACTCAGTAGGAGCCATATAACTCGGCAGTCTTGGAGTGTTATGTAACTCATTTTCTTGATCATTAAAATTAGCAGGTAGTGAAGCTCTTCTTTGGTAATTGTTGCTGACAATTTTGTCACCGCCATTTAGGGCTTCGCTAACTCCTATTTTAGCATCTCCTACATTCTTCACACTAGTCTGTAAAACAGCAGTGGGATCATTATGACCTTTCTCTTCTAGTGCTTTCTGTCCAAGACTTTTCTCTTCTTTTGAACCACCACTTAAGCTCTTTTTGGGCTTATCGTTGTTATCTTCTAGTGCTTTCTGTCCAAGACCTTTCTGATCTACGGCACCGCCATTAATGCTCTTCTTTGGCTTATCATTATTCTCTTCTAGTGCTTTCTGTCCAATACCTTTTTCTTCTTTGGCACCTCCGTTTAAGCTCTTCTTTGGCTTATCATTATTCTCTTCTAGTCCTTTCTGCCCAAGACCTTTCTCTGGATAAGACTCTTCAGACTTTGGCACTGTGATCACTTTCATTTTCTCAGAAGAGGAAATTGGCCCTTGCTCTGAAACATCAGTAACAGTATGATCTGAAATTGCTCTAGAGCTGTGCTTTCTTTTCTCATTAACAATCTCAGATCTGTCTGAAACATTCTGCATGCGAGTTTTTTTTAGACTGCTTTTTTCAATTTCTTTCCTTGGGTGTTCGTGTTCCTGAACAGAAACCGATGAGTGATTTGAATCCTTTTTTAGACCTTGTTTCTGTTTGTTAGAACCTGAACTTGAGCCATCATTGGCTTTAACGGTAGGAGATTTCCGAGTATTCCTTTTAACTTGTCCCTTTTCAACTGTTTGAGAACTGATATTTTTATCATCAAATGCTGAATCAGGTTTCTTCTTCAATTTAGGAAGAGGTGCCCAAAACTGTGACCTAGTCCATCGGTCAAGCCAGTTTCCAGCCAAGTAAGGTTCTCCAAGATCACTACTGAGAGATAGAGGAAATGCATGGGACGATGAAGCCAGCAGCTGGAATGGATATCATATGTTATAAGCTTTTATCATAGTCAAAATTACAGACACAATTTAGTTTCAAAACAATAACACTAACTAAATGAAACAACTAAAGAAAAAATCAGTTGTTCAAAGTCAACGCATGCTACCATTAATATCAATAAATAATATCAGTAAGAGTGTGAGTAAGGCACCATTAGTAATGATAAGAATTTCATGAGTTTTAATTAAGTTAGCTAAGTTTCATATATAACAACCTAAAACAATCTATTATTTGTCATTGGCAATTTGACATTAATTAGGAGTTTCTACCTTGTCGACAAAGACATTATCGGGCAGCTTCTCTGCCTCTGTGGATGTAACTGCCGCAATAGATTTTGAACATTGAGTATCCTGACAAAAGTATGTTGAAGAAGTAGTTAGTGAAGCACGACAACGGTACGACAGAAAACACTGTTTGATACTGATTAAATGAAAACCCTCTAACATTTGATGAAATCAGCTAAAGAACTTTTTACCTTACGAATTTTCAGGACCTCAAGCCCAATATCAGAACGCCTAACATTGTAACCGCGAGCCAATGCTTGGAATTTAACAATTCTCTTCACACAATATAAAGCAGAAACAGCTTGTCTTCTAACCAAGTGACCACGAATAAGAGCTTGCAGCAGTGTAATAGCTTTTTGTGTTTGAAATTCCCGGCGAGCCTTCAATAAAGTTATGCAACAATCACTTTAAGAACTTAACCATAAATCATACAAAGAAATTTTCCAATACATACAAATACTAAAAAGGAGTATTAGTATTACCCGATAGCCTCTACAAGCAGCCTGAAGTTTAATAGCAGCATCTGTAACCCTGACTGTCCCAACATCAACTTGAGAAGCTAAATTAGCAACGAGAGATACTGCTTGAGTCTCTTCCCCTCCATTTGAGACAATTTCCCTCTCATGTGATGATGACTGATTAACTACTTCCTTTTCCAAAAACAATTCTTTGGCAACATTAGCTCCAGATATCGGCGGTGATATTAGCAAAGAATCCACAGTTGGAATTGGATTAGACACCTTTAACTCAGAAGCCCCCAAACTATCCTTGTTACTCAAAGATTTCTACATAAACAAATCAAAACTTACTGTTACAAAACCCATACTCAAAACCTATATAAGCAGCAATTAATACACATTCTAACTCAAATAATTTCTTTATAACAGAAGCATAAACAAAAATGTGTAACAACAATGGCGGAAATACTCACAAAAATATCATTATTCTTCGACGAACTAGACGACTTGGACGACGATTTCTTCCCTGAGAAGAAGCTCTTGATCCATTTCCCAGGACTTTTTCCTTTCCCCATCACTTCACCAATTAATGCTTTGCAAAACACAGAACTCCAGCACCAAAAAACACTGAAGAAATTGAAAAAAACCAAAATGAAAACGAAAACCCTAATCCTACAGGGTAGTAACAGAGAAGTGGATGAAATCCGTTACCTGAAAAAGTGAGCTTGAGAATCCAATGTTGAAGAAATGAAAGAGATAGATTATTAAAATGGTTAGAAGGAAGAAGAAAAGTTTCTGATTTTGGTTTGAGGGGGAAAAGAGTGACAGAGCATGTGGGAGAAAGAGAAAGAATAGATTATAAGGCTGAAGTTGAAACTGAAAAGCAGCCTCATAGATTCCCTCTTACGAGGTTTCCACAACAACTAAATAGATCCTCCAATTTTCTTCACATCTTCAATTATTTACTAATACTATGTTGTTTGTATTTTTTTTATATATATATTTGGAAATATATTATTGATGAAAATTAACTTAACATTGAGAAACATTCCATAGAAATTAATTTTTTGAAACATTCCATAGTCGAATGGTCCATTGAATTAGTTGAAAAGAAATATAAAGATAAAGATTTGAACCATGTGTATGATATATTGGTGAAGACTTGGTTTTGAAAATATACTCCTTTTAAAGTTCTAGGTTCAAATCCTACTAATACAAAATTATTTATAAAAAAATATATATATTTATAGTACATATCACTAAACCTATTTATATATTTAATTGACTTTTATTTCTAAGGTTTTTACGGTCTCTTTGTTGTTAATTATAAAAAAATTATAAAATATATGTTTGATTTTAAATAAAATTATTTATAAAATTTTCATATATTTATTAATATTATTTTTATAAAAATACAGTTTATTAATACTAATATCCATTTATTTTGAAACATGTCAAGATTAAATGCATATAGAATGCACAAAATAATTTATATAAAATGTTAAAAAAATATATTATTTTGTTTTTGGAAAAAATTAAAAAAATTATATATTAACCAAAAAATATATTATTTTGAGCAACAACCATCTTTGTCAAACAATGATACGCATTACTCACATTATAACAATTTGAAGAATGGAGTCTTCACACCAAAGTATCGTCAATCGCTTCATGTAAAACAATTGAATCCAATAGCGTAATACACCCCCACCAACTCTTCCTCTCATGCAAACAACCTCTTACGCCAACTCAAAGCCACTACATCGACTCGCCCCCACCCTAAAGAATACATCTCTGCTATCGTAGCATCCTTATAATCAGTTAACTCATAAAGCCTTCTGAATCTAGTCATTAACACCCCTTCTTCCAACCAAGGATCCCTCTAAAATGGAGATTTTTGTACCCCAAAATTTGCCCTCTCATGTTTCTTAAGACATTGCAAGGAAAATCTCCAAGTGGCTCAAGTTTGCTCAAGAGTTGGACAGATAAGCTATCTCCTAAGGCAGTCAACCCCAAATTAGGGTTTTGTGTTGCATCAAGGTCCTTGAGTACAAATGATCTCAAGTGCTCCCCAATGTCCTAATATGCTCTCAAGATCATCCATGTCAAATTTCAAGCCTTGCAGAGAAAGTTTGCTCACTCAATTGCTCAAAGGTCCAAAAATCGACTGTGCTAGGGCAAAAGTCAACTGTGACCTACAAACAGTCAAATTTCAAGTTTTTTGCCAACATTTTCATTTTGAAGGATATTTCATCATTTGATCAAGGGTTGATCATGATTCATCAAGGATTGCTCAAAATTCATCAAGATTCAAAAGTTGCTAAATTAGGATTTTGTAGGAAAAGTCAACTCAACTTTGACCAAGCATAACTTTCTCATACTTTATGAGAAATGACCCATCCAAAGCTCATTTTGAAGAGGATTCAATTCCTACAATCCATCTTCATACCCCAAGATCAAAAAATACACTCATAAGAAGTTATAAATTTGGACATTATAGGTCATTTTTGAAAGTTAACAAAAACACATTTTTTTCCAAAGCTTATAACTTGAGTATGGAATATCAAGATGAGATGAGACCAAAAGAGTTGATTAGAGGACATCTCAAGCTTTCTAAAAAGTCCAAGAACACTTCCAAAAGTTCAAAATTGAAGAAGTTATGCATTGTTAAAGTTGGACTTTTTTTGCAAAATTGCCAAAAGTCAACTATCCCCAAAACTTCAAATTTTGTCAAATGGGCTCATTCTTTTCCACTTGATTTGAGTTTGCATCATTGTCCACGTGCCCTAGCTTCAGCCATGTGTCCATATATCATTTTTATTATTTAATTTTATTTTTATTTGGATTTATTCATTTTAAATCAAATTAAATCACATAAAATCAAAAAAAAATTGATAACCAAAGATTTTTATTTATAGGCTCCAATGGACAGCTAGCACATCTCCAAACTCGTATCAAAGTAAATCATGTGCAAAAAGATCCAAATCAAATCAATTTAGAAGGTTTAATAATGGAGATCAAATCACATTCATGTGCATTGATATGAATGGATTCAGTCCATGATTCTTACCCTAATACAAAGCATATTACATAAGCAAGCCAAAGGATACAAAATCAGGGTTGGAAAGTGCAGAGAGAGGAAGAACAAGATTTGAAAAATTCATAAAAAAGCTTGAGATCGAAATCATAGTTATAGGTGTTTTCAAGAGCTGAGACATATCTCAATTGATTCCTGGGCATTCACTCAAGCTACCTGGATCAAAACCAAGCATCTTCAGACTCTATAACGCGCTGTAAGTGTCACGAAACATACCTTTGTTCTTAAAATCGAAACTCACCATTCTTGCATCCATTAAATGAAATAACTGCATATTTGTAATCCTCACATCATTTGTAAACTTTTGGCATCATTTAATTTTGTTTATCTAACCTGTAATACAAAACACCATAGTTAGGGTTCTTGGAGCGTTTTTGGGGTTTTCTATTTCAGGAACAATTGATCCACAAGAAGGGCATGGTTTTGATCAGGAAGTCAGGACGAGTCAAACCATGTTCTTGAAATGGATTTATATGACCTAGAGAAGATTTATGGATAGGCATGCGTTTTTAGCTGCGGATTCAAATCCGCAGGTATTCTTTTACAGGTTCCAGGACAGGGACGATGAGGTGTCCCCTGCCCATTGGCCCTTTCAAACCACGCGCGTGTTTTTTTTAATTGCTGGCATATGATTTGTTTTTATTATATTATGTATTCTTTGCGTTTTATTAACAAATGAATCAACATAGCGTAGTGGCAAGCGTGCAAGGGTAAACTGTCTCAGGACCTGGGTTCGAATCTCAAGTCCCCCACTTCCTTAATAATTTTGTTTTTCAGATGATCATATGCATACTCAAGCGTACAACCCACCATGGTCCTTCATCCACTCAAACGCTAGATGGCCAAAGGCCAGATCTGGTGGTTCAAAGTTGATGGTCCACCAAGGCGCTAGTCAATGCATAAGCACCAGATTCAAAAAGTCAAAGAGGCCAGCACTAATGGGCCTTCCGATTTCTATTCATACTCCCAAATTCAGGCCCAAACCCCTCTCTCTTTTACTTTTATTTATTTAAATTTATTATTTGTTTTATTATTTTTTAATTTCTAACCAATCAAAATTCAGTCTTTTATCAAATAAAATCACAAAAAACATTTTGCAAATCAAATTTTAATCTTTTATTTTTCTCAATAAATTTATCAATTAACTAGGATTTTAATTAGAAAACTTTAACTTATTTTTTTGTAAATAAATAAAATCAATTAGACTTAATTAGTTTTTAACCATTAATTTAATTATTATAATTTCTTTCCTAAACAATCAAAAAACTCCAAAAATAATTTATTTTTATTTTTATTTATTTAATTTAATTTAGTAATTAATTTAGGTTATTTCTTTCTTAAAATAAAAAAAACAACAAAAAGATTTCTTCTTTAACCAAAAGGGTCAAAATCCTAATCATGCGTCCGATTTAATTTTGCGCCTCGTTTTACTTTTTTATCCAATAATGTACCTGCTTCTGGATTGTAATAGTAAATAGGACTTTTATTTATATTTATCGCTTTATTTTATTTTTCAAAGGGTTTGTCTTTGGCGATGTAAATACCCGACGCCTTGTAATTTAAATTCTGCATTTTATTTCCGCAAATTATAACTGTTAGATGTTTGATAATAGGGTTCGCATGACAAGACTGAATGTTTTAACTAAAATCAAATTGGATCACCCTTAACATGTGCAAAGATAAAAATAAACTGAAAACGACACACTCGCACATGCACACTCTTAGGGTACACCCCACTTGATTGCCTTCGTACACGGTCATTAAGTATAGGTCATTTTAGAGGTCGCCCTCTTGTCCAAAAGATCATAGTCGCCTCGAAATGGTTGCCTCAGATATTGTTGCCTCAAACAAATTATCTAAGACATTACGGTTACCGCTAAGGCGTCCTAACATTGCTTTAGTGACCGTAAGTCCCTCATTTGAATTGACCCTTAAACTCCAACGACGATGCTACCTACTCATCAATAGTGAGATAGCATTGTCTAAAGGAAATAGCATAGAACGGTTCCTTTTTCGAGTAGGTAGATGGTTCTTAGATACTTGCTCTTTCAAAAAACAAAAACTTTTCACACTTACACTTTTCGAACAAAGTTTCAAAAACACTTCATACGCTCTTGAGGACAGAAGCAAGAGTTAAATCGAAGTTTTAAAACAAAAAACTTTTTCAAACCTACAAGCACAAAGAAAGCAATACTTTGAAAATAATTGAGCAAGTACCTAAGAGCCCGTGGATAACCACGGATAAAAAGGATGCTAACACCTTCCCTTTCTATAATCTACCCCCCGAACCCGAGAAATATCTCGAAAAAGGAATTTTTCTGTGCTTTTTTCCTTTCCTCGTTGGATAAAATAAAAGTCGGTGGCGACTCTTGCTTACCGCGACATTTTACGAAAACAAACGCAAAACGCAAACCAACATTCCAAAAACAGTTTGTTCTTCCCACCGTATCACAGAGAGTTTATCTGATTACCTACTGATCGCTCAATATTATTGAGCAGTCACCCGCTTTCAGTCATCCCATCTCTAAGTCTAATCATGTTCACATTCTACCACCACACACATCCCCCGTGATCTGGATTGGGCCTACGTTCGCCCCACAAACGGGAAGCCCAAAGACAACCCAAGTTAGGGATCATGGGGCAACTCCCCATTCAACCGTTGGAGGACGTGGCCCACGACCTCCTGACAGACATCCCAAACTGCCCTCCGGGAATCTCGGATCCAGCCCTATTCTCACGGAGCAGTTGACCTGGGGGGTCCATTTGCCAACCATCTTTGTCAAACAACGATGCACATTACTCACATTATAACAATTTGAATAATAGAGTCTCCACACTTAAGTATTGTCCATTGCTTCCTGCAAAACAATTGAATCCAATAACGTAATACACCCCCACCAACTCTTCCTCCCATGCAAACAACCTCTTACGCCAACTCCAAGCCACTCCATCGACCCGCCCCCACCCTAAACAATACATCTCTGCTATCGTAGCATCCTTATAACCAGTTAACTCGTAGAGCCTTCTGAATTTAGTCATTAACACTCTTTATTCCAACCAAGGATCTCTCTAAAATAGAGATTTTATCCCATTACCTATTGATCGCTCAATATTATTGAGCATCCACCCACTTGCAACCATCCCATCTCTAAGTCTAATCATGTTCACATTCTGCCACCACACACACCTCCCGTTACACCATACTTCAATCGCCTCATTCTTCTCCATATCGATGAACTAACACCCTATACCAAAGACATTCTCTCTCCTCCAACATCCTTCAACGCCATTTCCCCAATAAAGCTACATTAAACTCCCTTAACCTTATCACTCTCAACCCACCATTCTCCTTACTCAAACATATTGTATCTCAATCAATGCACGCAATTTTCCTTTTATCTTCCCTATGTAATGCCCAATATTTAATTAAATATTTTTGAATATTTTTCCGATTAAATTTTCGAATTTGTGAAATGTTGATTTAAGTTGTGTCGTTCTTAATTGAATTAATTAGTTGATTAAGTTGTAGGATTAATATTGAATAATACTATTATTATTTGTGTGGACCTATTTTAATGTTAGAAATAGTAGAAAGGAAGGTGTAGCAATTTAAGTACAACAAGGCAAAATAAGAATAATAGAATGATAATATTATTATATTAGTTATTTTAGTAATAATAAGAAGTAGAAGTATCAGTAAGAGGAAAGATAGGTTTTTAGGAGAAAGAGGAAATAAGGGTTTTGGAAGAGATACATAGAAGTGCAAAGAGGAGGCAAAGCTAGGTGCAATCGGAGAGTTAGAGCAACATTTAATCCAATGCAAGGATAAGGTTCTGACACTATAATAGGGTATGTGATGAATGGTATGTGGGATTAGGTTGTAAAATTGTTTCTGTTTGTGTTTGAAATTGATATATCGGTGAAATTGAGAGATGATTGAGAACCCAATTTAATATTTTACATATTAGTGTCATACTGAAGTATCATAATTTAATATTGAGAGATGATTAATTGTCTATGTTTTTGTTAGAGATGACAATTGGTAAATAACAACTTGATGCCAATTTAGCATATATTGTAGCGTTATTTCATTCTACATATATGTACTGTAGCGGCCTATACTTGAAACTAAATGAAACAATAGCAATTGATACATTACGTTACTCTAGCAACATTTGAGGATAATTTGACAATATACATTGTTAATGTTTCATACACTTAAGCGTATAATTAATATAGAATATAATGTATTGACAAGATATAGTTTTTTTAATGAGAATAATATAAGTTCTTGACTATTAGTTTTATATAATAATAATAATAATAAATAATAGTATAATATTTAGGAGTTAAATATCTAAGTAATTGGATAAATAGTTAATTTGGGATAATTTCTATTACGTTAGAGTTGTCAATTGAGTTGTCAATATGATTGTTAGAGTTGTCAATAATATTGTTAAAATTATCAATAGAGTTGTTTCGTATCATTAAAAGTCACTTTTATTTGTTTTGCGTAATTCTGACATGTTTAAAGTTGTCAGTAGGATATATTGGAATATACTGTAGCGATAAAGACTTAGTATCTTTAGTGATACTAATTTAGGAATGTGTTCTAGTAGATGTTAAGATAATATACTCTAGCAGCCACTTTTGATAAAATTAGCAACTAGTATCTAACAATTCCATAAGAGATATAGCATATACTGTAGCGTTGAAATAATTGGTATATGACGTATTGTAACGTGACACATTTAGAGTTGATTTGAGAATAGAAACTTGTAGTTACTCTGTGGCCATGTTTTAATGGATATGATATAATTTAGTGGTGCATATCAATTTGATAACATATGACAAAAACATATATTGTAGCGTGTTTAGAAATTAGTTTCAAGTTAATAACATATACATACTTCATTAGTATGAATGATAATAATATTATTAAGAATGATTTAATATTGTTAGTATAATTTTGTAAAAGTTTTATAATTAGGAATAATCGTTTAGATAATTAAGTAACCGGAAATAGTCGTAATAGTCCGAATAATTACGCGGTTTATTTATAGTAAATTTTGGTTGACTCGTTGTATTGTGTTCTTTGTTGAAAAATGTGAATTAGCAGGTGATGTTATTGCCTCTATTTATGGGCAAAATATTAAATTGTAGGCTTATGGCCAATGTAGGTTTGTTGTTGCGTTGCTATGGAATTTTATTGTTGTTATCCTGACATTCATATTGGACCGCATATATAGCATATCAAGTTAGAGCTGATGCTCAGTAAGTTGGCCTGGATTGACAAATTAAGTTGAAGGCTTATGCCTTGTTGATGTCTTTATTAATTGGCAGATTTCTAAGTTGGGAGTTTTACTCCATTGGTACCACATGCATGTGCATTGTAAGGAGTCGCATTCTGTGTTGCATATTTAACATGTTGTGTTGTTGACTTGTGATGATTGATGTTGGTTGAAAGTTGTGAAGTGGTGATTTATATAATGTGATCTAATAAATTGTTTATCATACACTCAATTATATGGTTCGATATCTCACCTCTTCTGTTTGAATATTGTCCTCTGTTGATAACGTGCATGTAATCAAGAAGGATAGTTGCTACCTTCGTTAGTTCGAGTCGGTGTTGTCGCTCTGATACATAGTACTCGGGGTGGATGAACGCATATTTTCTTTATTGTTAGTTTTCATTATGTTGCTGAATTTTTAAGTTGTTTTCATTAAAGACTTGTTGTCTTAAAGCCGTTTTGAGTTGAACAAGATGTTATGGTGTTTTCAGTTGAATTTGTGAATCTGTTGCGTAGCAATGAAAGTTGTTTTATGTTTAAAGACTAAACAGATTATTATCGGATCATCCGAATTTTATGTGTTACGTATCTGAGCTATAGGTGATTGACTGTCGTTGTTTTCAAGTTGAAAGTGTAGCATTCAATTTATTTGTTGGAAATTTTGTAACTCTAATTTTATATAATTCGTTGGATAAAAATAGGTTGTTATATTCTACCTCCCAAAAAAAAATATTCAAGAGAAGAAATTATATTTACATAGAGACTTCAACAAAATGAACCGATCACTCACCGAGAAAAAATATTATAAATTAGAAAAAATAAATAGAATACTATAAAATTGATTATAAATATATTTGAATAAAATGAAATAAAAGGAAAAAGAAAATGCATTCATCATATAAAATATTTTTAGAGTATTAACTAAAAAGAGACATGCATTACCATAAATCTCAATTTTATTTTTAAAATACGAAAATGATATGATAAATATAATAATTTTGATTGTATGTGTAAAATTATTATATACCGATAATACACTATTTTTAAATGTATAAAATAATATATAATACAATAATTTAAAATGGTACTCAATTATTTTTATGGGTAATTTTGTTTACATGATAGTAGTAATAAGTGTTTGTAACAATGACTACATGCAAATTAATGTTTAAAAAATAAAGAAGATTAAACAAATAAACCTATTTATCATAATTGAACAGAATACACTGGTCAATCAACCCCACAAATCAATAAATAAAGAACACCCCCATAACCTTCCCACGTTCACCTTTGTCTTGTGTTTTCTTTCAGACAAAGCTTCCACGTTCAACATTTTCCACATCAATAAAAATCCACATTTAATTCCAAAGGTTCCAAACATGATTTTAGCTATATTATTGGAACTAAGCAAGACAGTAGTAATGTTTGTCCATTTATTACTATACGGCGTCCATTTACTATACGGCGTTCTTATCATCTTTCCTGGGAAAACACAATAACCATTTAGGCATGGGTTACAGCGTTAATATTCTTCTTTAAATTGTTACTTTAATTAACCTACTACTCCCTTGGTTCAAATGTACTACTATAAAAATTATTATAAATGAAAGCAAACAAAAAAAAGTTATATAATATTTTATAAAGATAATGGTGAATTAAATTTTTTACAAGTACTATAATTGAAAGAAATTAATCATTAATATTTTATTGATAATTAAATATTTTATTTTTGGCAAAAAAATAAATAAAGGAGGACAAACAAATTGGGATGACGAAAATATTGTATTTTTTAAAGATTTTGTTTGCGAGTTTGAAAGAGATGAGAATTAAAGACTTTGAAAAAAGAATTTTTAAAAAGTATAGAGAATAATATAAGAGTGATTTTAAAAAGAATTTTATATTTTTTAGTTTTAAAAAAATAATTTTATATTAAAATAATAAAAGAATATTTATCAATAATATATTTTTTATTTTTGAAATAATATAACTAAATCATATTTGAATAATTTGTTTAAGTTCTTCGAAACTCTTCCGATATAAATTTTTATTTTTTCAAATTTAAAAAAATTTAATTTTTAAATATGTATTTCAAAACCTCCTTCGCATAAACTTCTATATTATTTTTATTTCATTCTTACCTTTTTTTTTTAAGTCATTATCTCTCTTTCACTCCATTTTTTATACACGTTGAAATGACAAAATTATTTATTTAATCATGAAATACTTAAATAATGCAATTACATCTTTATTTTCAGTCTGCTCACTTCATTTTACTCTGCCTCACCTCACTGTCTATCGTTCATTTTACAATATTCAAATATATATAGCCTTAGTATTGTTTGTTAATATGTAAAACTTCAAACCAATTTTATCAATAATGGAAAATTGATGAAAAAAATCAGTTATATTCTTTTTAGAAAACCTATGGATGAGATTAAATTTTAGATTGATATTTTAGATTGACATTTTAAAATTAAATCAAATAAAACTAAATGGCATATGTTAATAGAGACACGAGAAGTCCATGTCATAACACTCTAATTTAGATTATTTCGTTTATTTAGGTTAATTTTGAATTTTGTGTATTTTGTTTAACTAATGTGAAAAATAATGAAATTAATATGAGTGATAGAAAGACTGTGATTTTAGGGTGAGGGTGCGGAGAGGAATTAGAGGAGGATAGAATAATGGAAATTTCTCTTTACACTTAATATTGGTGATTTTCACTACTGAAAACTCGAAAATACCATTCGGATATGCACATCCGAACGCATGTCTCGGATGTACATATCCAAAGACACCATTTTTTTAACATGTTTTAATACTTAAATGTTGGATGCAAAATTTTAGAGGTTGTTTCGGATGTGTACATTTGAAACCACCTGTACAAATGTTTCAGATATGCATATTTGAAACATCCTCTGTTTGTGTCATTTTTGTTTAAAACTACATCAATACATATACCTTATAAACGGATAAATTTTTTATGATTTTTTCGAAAATATGAAAGGGACATAACAATAGGGACATAACGATTAGATTAGATATTCAGACATAGAGAAACATAATTTAGTACATAAATTGTTCGGAAAGTGTGTAATGTCAAAATATTACATCAGTAACAAAAAACAATACATATCACAGGCTACTGTTACTGCCTATGTCTAATCCTAACCCTCTGTGACCTCTTTTGCTTCCTATATTATGCCGCACTAGATGCCTCCCTAACCATCCTCTCAACAATGGCAACCGCCTCAAGACCGTCTAACTTGATAATTCCAGCATCCAGTGTCTCCTGCCCAAGTAGGTGGATGCTCTGACAGATCAGAAAAAGATCAGTGACATGGTCATCCTCGTCCTGTTGGTTCTCCAATAGCTCCTCATGAGTTGCTCTAGGTGGACGTCCAGGACCATCCAGTATCATGATAGGGTGTGACTTGTTAAAAAACCATATAATGTAACCCTTTACACAATGCCAACTCTAGGATGTCGGCATCATCTGATACTCCTATGACACCAAATGATTCTCCCAATCCTAGAAGATGTCGTCGAGATCCCGTCGGAAAATGATGTTAGGAGCAGCCTGAAAAGGAGATTTCAATATCTTCTGCACACAGCCAAATTGTTAGATACACCGATCCAGAAGATCCTTGACCATAAGATTCGACCCACATGCTAGCCACCCTGAGTATAATGAGATGAGATCGAATGTGACAACATCCCTATAATCCTCAAATGACATTCATTTGATGTCATCATGATTAGTACGATCAAGATACACTCGATAAGGTGGCACTTTGTGATTCCCTCTATGGAGGACATACTTTGCAGCCCTCGACATGTCGTCAGTATAACTCGGATCTAGTTTGAAACCATGAATGCGGTGGAAGTGAGAGATTATCCAGCTCTGAAACAATAATTAGATAATATGTAAGTACAAATTATAAAAATCAAATTAAAGTTAATAGTTAAAATGAAAGGTACAGTGAGGAGTGTGCATGAGCCAGTGAGATGTCTCGTCCTCCAGTTTGAAGCTTCATTCAGCTTCTGGTAGAGATATACCAAAATAATGGTCCCCTAGTTCCACTCACGAACTGTACTCAGATTCATAAAATACCGGAGGTATGTCACATTTATATAGTAGGCACTTTTGTCCATAAAGAGGGATGTGCCAACCAAAAACATGAAGTAACACCGTAAAGAACAATCTCAGTGGTACTGGACAAAAACTTCGTCACCCTCATCCTCGACCCCTATTGCTGCAGCCAAATGCTCCTCATATAGTTCCTTCATGTAGAAGAACTTTACATGCGACCCATTTGTGGTTCTGTAGTCATTAACTGCCCTATATGGATCATCTCCTAGATACTCAATCATTCATTCAAGCACCTCAGCTCGTGGTACCTTGTGATGGTTAAGTAATCTACCTCTGATAGGTAGGTGGAGCAAGCAACGTCATCAAGTGTGATTGTCATCTCCCCAATAGGAAAGTGGAAAGATGATGTCTCCTTGTGCTACCTCTCGATAAATGCACCCTTCATGTCGTGGCTTATAGTATTGTAACCAATACAACATAGTCTGGAAAGCCCGGATCCAACCACAACCTCATGGAACCAAGCAACCGCAGGTATAAACAATTCAAATATTTTCCACGAGTGACTTACAAACGTAATTGGTGATCGTTCTTAAAACAAAAAAAAAAGTAATAACCTTTAAATTAATATTTTTGAGTAAAACTTTAAAATGAAAAAGTGCAACAAAAAATATACCTCTTCATCCCAAACATGTTGAGCAGCATGATCATTATAGTATATCAAAAGGGAGGTGTCACAGGGCCCTCCTGGATATCCCTAGTTTGCCTCCTCGGGTACCTCAACATGCTTGGGTACCTCATCCCCCTCGGGTACCTCAAAATGCCCAGGTACATCATCCCCCTCGAGTACGTTATCAGGTACCTGCTCATGCGCACGAGATATAGACGTCTGAGACAGAGGACTTCTCGGTATAGAAGAAGAAGAAGAAGCTCTAGACAATTCCTCCCTTTGTATCTGACCCCGTCCTCAAGGCCTGTTAACCAGCTGCTCAAATATCTCTTGTCGAGCAGAGGCAGTTTGACTTGGCCGACCTTGTCTTAAACGATTGGACGTTCCCTAATTGTCAGCCATCTTCCTAAAAAATTAATTATAATTATTAATATCAAGGGGTTTTAAAAAAAAGCAACTTAGGAAAGAATTCACATGTGCACTTCTGAAACTAGTTCAGGGGATTTCAAATGTGCACATGCAAAGCCACCTGCGAACAACCTTTATCAAGAAGTAACTTCTTCTTGCCTTAAATCATCCGAATAACTTTTTTTGTCACCCAAAAACCAACATTAAACTATTCTAATAGCAATCTACACAATGTCATTTCTACTAACTAACCTAATACACTATTATAACATTGCATATTGAATCAAATGAAAATGGTGGAAACTCACACAAACTTGGAGCCTTAGAGATGAGTTTGAATCACTTGAAAAGAATGGGGAGATGATTGGAAATGACTGAGTTGTTAAACTTTGGAGAGTATAAATATAGGGTTTGGAGTAGAAATGTAAAGTTTTTATGTTTGAATAGGAATGGGTGTTCTGTTCATGGTTTTGAAAACAACAGGGTGACTTCGGATGTGCTTCTCCAAAATTATAATTTGGGGTGAATTATGAGATGCACATATGAAGTCACCCTTTTTTGACAAAATAAAATGACTTCAGATATGCACATGCGAACACACATGTTATTGTCAAATACAGTGCGTTCGGTTGTGCATATATGAAGTCTAGGGGTATTTTGGGATTTTTGCCAGAGGTATATAAGAAGTTCACTAGGTGTTAAAAGAAATTCTCTAGAATAATTTTGAACTATTTTAATAATTAAAATAATAATAATTTATTTGAATTTATTTAATTAAAATAAGAAAAAAAGAGGAATTGGGTTTAAAAGTGAATAATAGAGAATTTGGGGGTTAGTGGGGATAGACTTATGTTTAGTTTGGTCAAAATTATAATTATAAGGAAATTTACCCTAAGTATAAGATTAGGAGATAAACGGTTGGAAGAATTCTATCAATATATAGAAAGAAGAGAGAAAGAGGCTAGAGGCTAAGGGAGAACTTGGAAGTTTGGGAGAGAAGAAACCATTTTATCTAATTCAAATTGTTTGCTAGGAATTAAGGTAAGGATGGAGAATAACCTTAATAAATGTTATATGCATGAATGGTAGGGTAGAGACGTCCTTAACCTCGAATAGGTTGATATGAAAGTGTAAGTGTTATAGTGTATTATATGAATCTGGAAAATGGCGATCTATTAGTTTTATAGTCTGTTTTGAATGATGAATTTCGTGTACCCTTTAACATGAAAATATGATATGTATATGTGTTATTGATTTGGATTGTTAAACATGAAATTGTATGATTTAATCCATGCAAAATAGATTACATTAATGTTATAAATGTGTGTGTGTGTGTGTGTGTGTGTATATATATATATATATATATATATATATATATATATATATATATATATATATATATATATATATATATATATATATATATATATATATATATATATATATATATATATATATATATATATATATATATATATATATGTGTGTGTGTGTGTGTGTGTGTGTCTGTGTGTTTGTGTGTGTCTGTGTGTGTGTGTGTGTGTGTGTGGTTGATTGTTTGGGTATGTATACCATGTTTACAATCAAAATTTGAGGGTTAGGGATCCAAAAATTGGAGTTTAAAGGTGCTCCATAGTAGAAAAATGTAGTTTCTACTCCTGGTTCAAGGTGACGGGCATCACCAGCGTGACGGGTAGACCATCATGCGCTTTGAGCCAGTGATGGGCGTCAGTGGGATGACGCCAAGGGTGTCACAGTACTACAACTTGCGCAATAAGTCTGATTTAGTGTATATGAATGAAAATTTTGTTTAATTGACTTTTAAATGTTTGTTTGACTTACTTTGGGGCTGAAGTGATGAGACTTAATTATTTTAAAATTATTTAATCGAGTAAATGTCGATTGATGAGGGTTTTGATGTTATATTTAGGGTGAATTATGAGTTATGGTGATGTTAGAATATGTTGAGTATATTGACTTGTAATTATTGTGTTGTTTCTTTGATGAGAATATAATTGGATGAGAAGAGTTAGTATATGATTGAATTGCACTGAGTTATGTTGTGTTGTACATGTATGAACTATTGTTGTGTCCATAGAGGGGATTACGAGAGTTGTTAGTACATTTTGTTAGGATGGGAGAGGAGTCTTAACGCGATGACATTGATATGTATGATTCATGCATCATTTGAGTTGTGTCAAGAGACGTGTTCACTAGTCTAGATAGAGGACTAATGGCTTATCCCAAGCTCAGAGAGATGGCTTGGAGCTCAGAGAGGGGGCTCATAGGTTCAGAGAGGAGACCAGGTTCCTGAGAGAATCAAATATTT